>OY992877.1:49961895-49969395 GCA_963921405.1 Cepaea hortensis | reverse complement strand
TGCTTCATGATCAGGACAGAAAATCAACATAAGTTCAAGAAGGTTAGAAGACTCATCATTCAAGTTATACATAATTTAGTAGTCAGTAATTGGAATGCTAGTGGCCGCAGTGTAACAATCAGGTAGTTACGCTGACAATGGCATGAACATCTTCAGACAAGATGTTGATGCTTCATTTGTCGTTGGCTTTAGGGGGAATGACTGACTGCCTATTCCTGTATGCACCAGGTATAGAAATGTGATGGTCCAAACATGTATAGACACAGAGGCTCCTGCTACAGAACTGGTTTAATAAAAAACAAATACAAAAAAACAAAAAAACAACTGGAATGCTGAATGATATTATTTGGCACTTTATCTGTTATTGATGTTAGTTTATCACCACTAATGAAAAATTCACAAGAGCATAGAGCATTGAAGCACAATTAATCATCATAGTAATGTAAAATATATAATATTATATTTTACGAGGTTCTTTATATTTCACCCTTGTGGAAAAGTCGTAGATCAGTATTATTTCTGTTATGTCAGTTTTAGGCAAGAAGACAGAAACTATGTTGAGGTAAAGATATTTCATTTTGCAATATTTTTACACCATTGTTTTAAATCAACAGGTATTGACTTAGCTAATGCCTGGAACCCAGTCTGCATTGGCCAGGTCTACGGGATTATAGGCAAAGTCAAATTACACCCAGGTAATAACCCTTCACAGATTACAGCATTGTTACATGTAAAATCTGTCAGATCCACTTTATCATGTCTTCACCTTGTTGAGGGGTGTGCATATTCTATTGACTCCAAGAGCTGCGCTGATGGTAGCACAGCTACTCGTAGTGTCTACATTGTTGGACAGGTCACATGATAGGAACCAGATAATGTGCAACACAAACCTGCTGCCTTGTAGGTGGACTGGGGACAGTCAAAGGGTAGGGAAAATAAACCCCCCAAAATGCATGTCGAAGTTGGATATACTGTTGGACATACAAGTCTGTGACTTGATAAAACAGTGCAATGCAATTCACTTTATCATGTTAATCTGTCAGATGCTCTAGATAAGCTGTCAGTGACATCAATATTACTGTACTTTATTTGTTGAGTATTGTATTTTTTGTCATTATATATTATTTTAACCTACTTGACTTTCTTCCCTCTGTAATGTATCCAATCTTTTAATATTTTTCTATTTTTATTTTAATGTTATTATGTATTATGTATTTATTTCAATGTTGTTATTTTCACGGCTGTAATTTTATTTCCTTGGCGTTTTTTATTGCTTGAAAATAAAATAATAAGACATTGATTTATTTCAAGTTAAGTGGTGCACACAGACATTGTGCAATTTTTAAAACACTAATGCTGATGCCTGGTCTGATGCAATTAAGGACACGATTAATTAATTTAGTCCTCTGAGCCACATTGTGCTGCCATTGATATTAGCAGAAGAAAAATACCTGCCATTTCTTATAAATTCAGTTCAACGTTTTAACACTTATTCCCAATGGAATTCTTTATAATTGTTAACACTGCTCATGTCTAAAGCATGTAGAAATGATGATAGCATTATAATTTGATCCATCCATCATGTGCCATGCCATTAAGCATGGGCGGTCATGTTTTGCCATCTCACTCGATCATCAGAGTCATGGGATAAGCTTCGTGTTTCTGTCTCGACCATGCCACGTAGCCAAGCCATCCAGGTATTTACTTCTCGATCTTCCCCTTGGTCTCTTCCCTTTGATCTTGCCAGTTGTCACCAAATTCTCCAATACATTTCTTCTCATAACATGCCCAAAAAAATTTGACTGTCTACGTCTAATGTCTCTAATCAGTTTACAATTTTCATTTGTTTCTTGAAGGACTTGTTCATTGGTTTTTCTGTCTGTCCATAGTATTCTTCTCATTCTCCTCAGAAACCACATTTCTACAGCCATCAGATGTTTTTCAGCTTGTCTGCTCATTGTTCACGCTTCACATCCATACAAAAGAACAGATTCTATGTAGCATTTCAACACTCTTTTTCTCGTTTCAATGTATACTTTTTTTTATTGGTCTGTATGTTTTTCATCTGGCAAAATGCTACCTTTGCAATGGCAATTTTTTTTCTAAACTCTTAAGTGCACATTCAATCAGATGTTATGACTGTTCCGAGATAGTTGTACTGACTCACTTGTTTAAAAATATGCCCATTTACTCGTATATTACATTGCGGTATTTCCTTCTTCCCAATGACGACCATAATCTGTGTCTTCTTACAATTCAATTCTAACCCTAGTTGTTCACTATGTGCACCAACCACATTTACTAAATGTTGCAGGTCCTGTTCATTGTCTGCAATCAAGACTGTATCATCTGCATATCTAATGTTATTGATGTGTCGTTCCTCCAATGTTGATTCTTTCCATATCTTCTATATTTCTGAAAATATTTTCATTGTACTGGGAAAAAAGATCTGGAGACATTACACATCCTGTCTCACATCTCTCTTAATAGGCTGCTATTGACCTACTTCATTATCAATTATTATGGCAGCTTGATGTTTCCAATATATGTATGTTACAAGTCTAAGGTCTTTTCCATCAATTTTTATATCTTTAAGCGTCCTTATCATGTTGACATGTCTCACTTTATCGAAAGCCTGTGTGTAGTCAATAAAGTAAAGATATAGATCTTTGTTTATTTCTATAGAACGTTCAATTACTGTTCTTAGTTTACACACAGCATTTATTGTACTCTAGCCTTCTACAACCCACATTGTTCTTTTCCTATTTCAGGTTGTATTTTCTTCCTAACTCTTTGCATGATAATTCTTAGCAAAATCTTCATAATGTGACTCAATATACTGATTGTTTGATGTTGATCACATTCCAAGGCTCTTGATTTCTTTGGGATTGTAATAAATACAGAATTACATAATTCATGAGGTATATCTCCAGTATCATATATTGTATTCAGCAGTCTGGTAACTTTATCTAATCCATATTCTTCTAAAGCATTAATCATTTCTGTTGTGATGCTGCCTGAACCTGGGGTCTTGCCAGTTTTCATATGGTTAAGAGCATTCTGAACTTCCATCTTCAAAATTGATGGTCCTTCATTATTATTTTGAATATCATACTGTTATTCTCTGTTATCATCATAAAGGTTTTTCACATAATCTGACCATGCATGTAAAATCTGATCTTTTTCTATTATGATTTTTCCATCTTTTGTCTTTAGGCAGCCTGCTGATGTATGTGTTCTTTGATTAGTAAGCTCCTGAATTCTTTTGTGCATTAGTTTGATAATTTTACTGTTATGTTGTTTTTCAATTTCTATGCAGTTTTTCTCGAGCCATGCTTCTTTTGCCTCCTTACATAATGTTCTGACTTTTCTGTGATTTTCTTCACATTTGACATTATTTTTGTTCTGTCTTCTTGTTTTCATTAGTTGTAAAATTTCTTCAGTTATCAATGTCTTACGACCCACTTTCTTTAACTTTGGAATAGTTTTTTCTGCAGCCAAACTGATTGAATTCTTCAACATTTCCCATTGATCATCCACATCTTGAAATAGGATCTCTAGATCAGACAATATATCAAATGTGTTCTTTACTTCTATGTTAAAATTATCCTGTATTTCTTTGTCAGTTTTCAACTTGCACAAATTATATTTAGTGTTTCCTGTTGTATACTTGTCTTTAATTAATCTTTGTCTGTAATTAATCTGTGATCACTGTAACAGTCTGCATTGGGAGTTGTTTTTACGACTGTTTACGTATTTCGAAACCTTCTGCTAATCAGGGTGTAATCTGTCTGGTTTTTAATCCTGCTGTCTGGACTCCTCCATGTCCATAATCTTCTAGTATGCTGTTTAATCCAGGTGTTTCCTACAACCATATCTTGTTCTTTTGCCCATTCTACAAGTCTGTATCCTCTTTTGTTTCGCTCTCCCAATCCATAGTTGCCTACACTGTATCATCACCTTGATTTCATACTTTTACGTTGAAATCGTCCATTATGATATTTATTTCTGATCTTTTACAGTTCTTCAAAGCAGACTCCATGTCATTATAAAATTCCTCTATACTTTCTTCACTGCATTCACTTGTTGGAGCATATATTTGAAAGACATTTATTTTAAAAGGTCTTCCATTTAATTTTACTAATAGAACTAATTATTTAGTAAATAATTTGATGCAGTATGGTAATTGACATTGTTTTGGCTTCTAGAAGAGGGTATTATATAAGTTTGTCCTATCTACTCCAAATAAGGCAAGTTAGCTTTCACATTTGTCTTATAACATTAATTTTAGTTCACAAGATACAAAAGACATTGACAAATGATTGCATCCATCAGATTTGACAAAATTGAATTTTGTTGATAAAATGAATACCAGTGAAAATGAACATGCAGCGGGTGCCCTGGTATAACGGTTAGCACAGTACATGGATATAGTGTAAGTATGGTCTGACAAGGGTTCGATGCCAGCTCTCATCATTTGCTATGGGAGTGAAAGATGGCTACCTAGTACTCTGAGCACTGAGGCCTACAAAGATATAATGGTCCTTCAAATTTTACATATGAACATCAGGTTCCTGCTATAGAACTTGTTTGTTGTTTGTTTGTTGAAAGTAAACAGTTGCTGAAAGTAAACAGTTGTTGAAGGTAAACAGCTATTGAAAAGTAAACAATTGTTGAAAGTAAACAGTTGTTGAAAGTACAAAATTGCTGAAAGTGAACAGTTGCTAAAAATAAACAGTTGTTGAAAGTAAACAGTTGCTGAAAGTAAATAGTTGTTGAAAGTAAACAGTTGTTAAAAGTAAACAGTTGTTAAAAGTAAACAGTTGTTGAAAGTAAACAGTTGTTAAAAGTAAACAGTTGTTAAAAGTAAACAGTTGTTGAAAGTAAACAGTTGTTGAAAGTAAACAGTTGTTGAAAGTAAACAGTTGTTGAAAGTAAACAGTTGTTAAAAGTAAACAGTTGTTAAAAGTAAACAGTTGTTGAAAGTAAACAGTTGTTGAAAGTAAACAGTTGTTAAAAGTAAACAGTTGTTGAAAGTAAACAGACTGCAACCCTTTAAGCCAAAGATGCAGCTGGGGATGGAAAGGGTCCCAATTAATAATGTTCACCAGGAATAAAGATTAGTGGAAGAGAGCAGGATCCTTAATTTTGAATGGTGTTTCCATAAATAATTTTTTTATATACAGGTAGCAATTAAGAATCAATAATTAGCAACATAGAAAATGTAAATAGCATAATGGCAACACTATGGGGAACATTACATATTAGGAGCGTTCATTTGAAACCCGTTCCAATGACTTTATTACAAAAGCATGAAAGAAACATTAACAACAGGTGTGGTAGAATTAAACAAAGCATTCATTTTGAATGAATTATGCACCATGGGTTGGTCAGAAGAAGTCACCGTAGGCATTCAGGCAAGCATCCCATTGCTTAGGTAGGCGGCGAATGCCGTCCGCAAAAAAGGATTGTGGTTGCTCACTGAACCAAGTGTTTACCGCGTTCATTACGTCTGCATCTGTGTGAAATCATTGCCCATTGAGAGCTTTTTTTAGAGGTCTGAACAAATGAAAATCACATGGTGACAAATCAGGACTATAGGCTGGTTGTTGCAGAATTTCCCACTCTTTCCTTGCTAATGTTCCTGCACAATCTTTGCGACATGCGGACGAGCATTATCGTGCAACAAAATCACACCACGAGAAAGCATGCCGGGTTGTTTATTCTTGATGGCGTTTTGCAGCTTGTCTAGTGTTTGCAAGTAGTGGGTAGAGTTGATGTTGACACCAAGTTCTTTAAAGTTGGCCAACAATAGCCCTTCATAGTCAAAACATGCGCTCAGCATAACCTTACCAGAAAACCTGTATCTTGAATTTTTTGGCTTTTGGTGATCCAGCATGCTTCCATTTATCACATGACTATGACATGACCATGTTCAACATACACAATTATGCCTGGTGCGGCATGAACGGATTTCAAATGAACGCCCCTTATATTAACTGAAAAGATCTTGTAAAGGTATTTCAGTATGTCAATATTTATTTACACAATTTCTAAGTTATTAAAATATATATCTGACCTAATTTGGTGCCTTGAGGTGGGCAGATTTACATGTTCTTGTTGTCAGAATGGGTGGTGGGGTAGGGGTATTATCTATCAAAGAAGAATTAAGGTATCTCCTTCCCTCCGCTGACCTAAGGGACACCCTTGGGCAAGGCGGAGTACCCGTTTATCCTCCAGCTAAATTTCCATGTAAAGGGTTATCAAACTATAACATTGTACTGCCTATGTTGACTTTTGTTACTTGTTGATCTCATACTGTATCATCATCATTTCCATGTACAGGGTTATCAAACTATAACATTGGACTGAACATTTTGAAATTTGTTACTTTTGGCAGATTCTGAATGGCGATTATTGCTGATCAAACAGAGGTCATTGGCTTGTGAAATAGCAGGTCAGCAAATTTACAAAATCAGCAAAATTGCTGTTCTGCCTCTGAATTCTACAGATGTTTCCAGTGATCTGGATCTTGAGGTAAGCTGATGTGAAGCTGTAGATTCTAAACTATTAAACACTCACTGTCTGTTAGTGCAACTGGAGAGGGTGGGAGGTGTGGTTTGTAACTGTAACTTAATAACATAATCGCTATGCATCTTTTGAGGTGTTGTAAGTCTTAATTTCAAATGCCCTTGTTTAAAATTTTTAATATTGCAGAAAGGGCTACAACATATAAAGATGGAGGTGTCTGCAGTCGCTGTGGTTTTGAAGTAGCTATCGAGTAGTCAGTTCACTAGAACATTCTTTATGTCTGATTCTCTATCAGTGCTGTGTAAAGTTCACAATAGACAAATGTGGCATGAGCCAGTACCAAGCATAGAAATGTCTTTCTAACAAGCATCTACTGTCTAAATCATGCTGGAATATGAGGCAGTGAGTGACGAATCTATGAGCAGTGGATTTTATCGAAAGACAGCAAGTCAGATGGTTTATCTTATGATACAAGACTACTCCAAAAACACTACACTGCACTAACACACTAAAACTTCTTTTCAAGCCATAAGGTACATATTGGGTGTATGTTACTAGCTCCATATTTTTTTTGACAAGCTTCCACAACAGTTGGTGTGCTGCTCCTCCCTGGCCACACAGATCTTCAGTCTTCTTTTTCTTCTTCTTCTTCTTCTTCTTCTTCTTCTTCTTCTTCTTCTTCTTCTTCTTCTTCTTCTTCTTCTTCTTCTTCTTCTTCTTCTTCTTCTTCTTCTTCTTCTTCTTCTGTGTTCATCAGGAGAGTTTTTTTTGATATGACTGCGTTGTGCCTGTTTACAGCAGAGTTGCATTCTTGCACCGTTAGGCCAACACATCTGACTTCTGTGGGCATTTGTTGACCGAGTTAACCTTCCCAGGAATCTTCAGTCTGAATACCTCCATTCTGATTATTAATTCATTTGACATGTCTCATTTTGGCCACCCTCTCTAAGGGTGTTCATGATGCCGCTT
>OY992877.1:49909399-49961695 GCA_963921405.1 Cepaea hortensis | reverse complement strand
TCCACACTCAAAATTCAGTCCAGCACTGCTAAAAAGTAGTGTGTATGGACTATGTTTGAGTTCACAGCAAGCTAGTGTAAACAACAGATTTAAATATAGCTTTGTCATTTTATTGTGTCCACTTTCAGTTGTGCAAGAAACACCATTTTGGCATGAAAAAATCTGAGAAAACAAATCAGTCAAATGACAACTCTCAGATGTCGCTGCGAGGTACTTGGAATTCGATCAAATCTGCTGCAGAAAATGTCAAATCAAAAAAGGTGAGCTCTTGTATGTTTCCTATGTTTCTTTATTTTCTTTCTTATCTCTGCTTAAAATAGCATAGCATAGGGTGGCCTATGTTGATGGCAGTTAGAGGCTGCACGTAAACTAAATACTGTGAGTTATCTTCTGCTTCTACTCCTCCTCCTGTTCTTCTTTTTCATCCTCCTCCTCTTTATCTTCTTCATCCTCCTTGTCTTCTTCTTTGTCATCATCTTCTTCCTATTACTCTTCTTCTTCTGCTGCCGCTGCAGTTGTCTGGTCTGGAGCAGACACTGGTGATCATAACTGTCCAACCATCTTTGCCATTTGATATTTTAATGAAGTTTTTGTTGATTTTATTATTATTTCTTGCCAAACTATTTAAGCTTATCACACTTCTCTGTCTTCCTCTATCTATTTTGCCCAGTATTTTCCCATATAAGGCTGATTTCTTTATTACATGATGCCAGGGCACATATATTTCTTTTGTCTTTTCCTTAATTGTTTCATGAGTGATCTATTGATGTCTGCACCTGTCAGTACCACAATGGTATGCAAGTGGATCTTTAACCTTTTACACATTTAATGTTCAGTTTTAAGTACCATTGTTAGTTTCTCTGAAGCTTACTGTCTTTGCTTTTATCCTAACTGCAGGGCAGAAGTCAGTTAAAGACAAGGCTTTACAGAACTAACACACGTTATCATCATCATCTAGCATGTCTGAATGTAACTGTCTACCAAAAGTCTCTCGGTCTCTTGCCATCTTGTCAGCCTCATGCACCCTCATGCCAAGGAGTCTAGTATCTTGTATAAATCACATGTCAGGAGAGAAAAAAAGTCTCTCGGTCTCTTGCCATCTCGCCAGCCTCATGCACCTTCATGCCAAGGAGTCTAGTATCTTGTATAAATCACATGTCAGGAGAGAAAAAAATTCTGTCTCTTGCCATTTCGCCAGCCTCATGCACCCTCATGCCCTAGGAGTCTGTAGTATCTTGTATAAATCACATGTCAGGAGAGATAAAAAGAGCATTGTTCAGTACAATGTTGCTACTATCATCACACTGCTAAAGCCAGAATTGGACAAGGACAGCGTAAGAAAAAGCAGAATTGTAATGACATAGATGAAATGCTTGGGAAGAACACTTATTGTGACAAGAAACAAGTTAAGAAATGGTGACATCAGGAAGCATGTGGACACATTGTGAGCATGTGATTTTCAAGAAGTAAAATGTGCTAAGGAAATAAAATTGTTGCCGTGAAAATAAGATACTTGTTTCATCAATACAATGCAGATTTTATCAAAAGACTGCCAGTCAGACGATTCAGCTCATGAAACAAGACTACTACACTACACTACACTACACTACACTACACTACACTACACTACGCTAGTTAGTTAGTTAGTTAGTTAGCTGACAGATCATCTTCATTGCGCATCGAACCATTCAGCCCACAAGTGCTCAGATCCTCTCTTAGTAAATCCAGCAGCGTGTAGCAGCTAACGACACCAGTTCTGTGTTGGTTTGTCAATCTTCTTTGGCTTCCTGCATAGTGTTACTGTTTGGCCACATCTCTTTTAACTTGCTCTTCTTGCAGTCTGACCATGGTTGTAGATTCACAGTCATCACTTGGTTCTTGCAAACGACTTACTTCCCATAGAGCGTTCAGTATATCAGCCTGGTCCATGGCTCGCCCGCCCTCCACAACAGCCTTACCTGCAAGCCTGTCAGCCCGCTCATTTCCTCGTACACCCTCATGCACTTGATGTCTGATGTGATCTGTATCATGCTGACTGGTCTTTACTTTCCAGAAAATGTCCTGGTACCTATGTAAGCCAAACAGCATTTCACACATTTAGATATAATAAAAAGAGGAAGAGTGATGGTTTAGTGAACAGCATAAACAACAAATACATACTTATACATAGCCCACAGAAAGATTGTTCAGAAAGTCCTTTCAAATCTGATGCCGAAAGACATTGCAGGGAAAACCGAAGAAAGAAGAGGAGGAAGAGGCTTTTAAATTTTATATTTTGAGCTCACTTGATTTAAATGTTTTGTTTCATCAAAATAATGTTAATTTGTTTGTATTTCCTCTGCAGAAAGAAATAAAGGACAAGGAAAAATTTGAAAAGAGGATTCTTGAGGTAAATACAAATAAAAATGATGTTAAGCTTGAATTGAGCAGCAGTTACTGCGCCTTTGCAGGACAAAAACAGAAATCCTAGTCTTTAAACCTTTAAATGGGTCTCTTTGCCTACATAGTAGCTTGACCAAGGACATGCCTGGCAAATTACACTGGAAAGCTATAGGGTGGCAACTTCAGTTGGCAAATTACACTGGAAAACTATAGGGTGGCAACTTCAGTTGGCAAATTACACAGGAAAACTATAGGGTGGCAACTTCAGGTGGCAAATTACACTGGAAAACTATAGATTGGCAACTTCAGTTGGCAAAATACACTGGAAATCTATAAGTTGGCAACTTCGGCAAATTACAGACCTTGATTGACTGTGCGTAAACAATGGGTTAGTAGAATTGACCCCAGATGATTGCCCAGTTTGAAATCTAAGTTTGGACGGTGTTTCAATCAATACACTAATGAGGCCTGTCATGTGTATAACATAATTGTTATTATTGATTGTTTGATTGTTAAGTTCTGGCAGGATAGTCAATTTTGAGCACTAGTTAGTTAGTTAGTTAGTTAGTTATCAGTTGGGGTATCTTCGTTGCACTCCGGACATGTCCATAGGTGCTCAGATCCTCCCCCCAGCATATGCATCAGCGTCCGGTGGCTAATAGTGCCAGTTCTGTGTTGGTTGACGAGGCGCTTTGTTTTCCCGATGTACCTCTCGCGTCTGGCTGTGCCGATTCTTACTCCCAGGTCTTTCATCCTGGAAAGCGATGTGGAATCACTGGCGTCAAAATCCTCTGTTCTCGCCATATCTTTAAGGGCGTTAATAACATCGGCACGATCCATGGGCTGGCCATCTACAGGGGGTGCAGTGCCAGCCAATTTATCAGCTCGTTCATTTCCCTCGACTCCCGCATGTCCCGGGACGAAGATGAAGGTGACTTTGCGGACAACAGACTTCCGCAGCGACTCAGTCCACTGTCTACGTACAGATCCAGCTTCGACCTTCTGAATCATGCTCATTGAATCACTTAGTACACACACGTTGGTATAATGCTGTGATTCCAGCCATATGAAAGCCTGTGTAACTGCCATCACCTCCATCGTCATGCTGCTCGTGGTCATAGAGTGGGCACCACTGGATTCTTGAACGGTTCGGCCCGCTTAACGGGCTGTAAATGCCCACGCACTTCTCTGCTGCTTTACAACAGATCCATCTGTATAGATGAGCACTTCGGGGCTATCTGAGTGATCATAGATGAGCGCGTTAACCTCTGCATTGACAGCGGCAGGGTTCTGCTCTCTGCACCGTCTGTCGAGTGTGATAATGCAGGAGAAGGTACACTTAAAAGCTGGAGGCACCGGCACCCATTCCTTGCCGGGGTTGATACTGGTAAGACTGCAGACCTGTCCGACGACATCTTCCGCCCGACCCATCCATGATTTGCCCCTCTTTAGCCTGTCACCCTTTTCTCTGAATACAGCGTCATGCAGAGGGTGCTGCTCATCTGCACTTATTTTTAAGTATGCACGAGCTCTCCAGATCTTGATCCTGTGTTCCATTGTCGGGAAGCCTGTGTAACTGCCATTGAACAAATAATAGCGTACAGTTATCGGGTGATATTAAACTGCCCCCGAGATGTAGGAGCGGCGTTTAATTAATAAATGTTTCACACGAAAACTCCCTGCCTTGCCCCAATGTCCTCTTTGAGGTGCAAACTTGCCATTTCACAGTTCAGAGTTGCAGCGCGTCTAGGGTTTTCGAGTCCTGTCTTAAGTATCCATTTGCCAATCGATCTTTCCTCCTGAATTCTATTCGCCTAAGCACGGAATCAGTCGCATACAGCGCTTCACACACGGCTCTCTGGAAGTCACGTCCTTTCCTTTCGAATCACACACACAGAAAGTTTGAGCACTGTTACATTTAAAACGTCGCTTAAAAGTCGACAGGGTCGACTTCATTGCACCGAGTTTTATCCCATATGGCTCGGTCTCTTTCCGCAGCACGGAAAGCGCCGCACAAAGCACGAACTCCGTAGCTTTTAGCGACGACCCACAGGAGTCTCCGAAACATTTAACTTGTAAACCGAAGGACGCGGCCCGGAATCGAACCCACAACCTTCAGAGCACGAGTCAAAACAGCTTGACCACTTTGCCACAGAGACTCCACTGTTACATTTCCTTCCCACAAGCAGTTCAGAATGGAGGTCTCATAAGTACGTGGTTAGACATTTAGATGTGTTATGTGATTCAATCTCCATGAGTTAAGGACATGCAACCAAGTGGAATTTATCTCAAACTTGTTGAGGTCTATGAACCTAAGGTCATATCACGTACATAGATTTGGATTTACTGCAAGAACTTTGGAAACAGCAGGACAGAGATAACCAGTGACCAGGTGGCCCCAAAACATTCACAATAGATAGAAATGCTATTTTCATTGAAAGTATGGTTCGTGGTGATAGACACATTGCACTCTATTGAACTTAGTGCTACTTAGTGCTGTTACACAAGACCTTAACATTTGATTGATTTCAATGCACCAAATTGTTAATGACCAAATGGGGCACAGAGTGGTGTAGCTGAGTGCCAAAGATGCTTGATGAAAATCATGATTAAAATTGGGTGGAACTGCAGTAAAACTGTGAAAATGTTAACAATATAAAATGACACAAAGTAGTGCAGCTTTATATAACAGATTTATGACACATACAGGACGTTGTGGCGATTAGCCTTCATCAGCAAACAAACACATTCATAAACACAACATATAGTCAAGGAGATCTCCTGTGACTACATCAAAAGGTGACGACAGGACGAGAAGAACAAAAGGATGAAAAAATGAAAGCAATGAAGAGAAAATGAGAATTGGAAAAAATGTTCATACTTACCTCACAATTCCGATCTGTGTGTGACTACTTTGTGTCATTTTATATTGATGAAAATCACAAAGCCACTTGAATGAAACTTTCTCTTATTATCTTATACATTACCAAGAAAAGGGAAACAAGTTGTTACAGTGCACTGTTACAGGTGATGAACCTTTGGTACATCTAATACAGCCAAGGTTGAGGCAAGAGTCCATGACATGGAAATACACTTCATCTCCTTCTCCTAAGAAATTCAGAGCAATGATTTTAGGAAGAAATCATTGGTTATTGAGTTCTGGGATCATAAACATGTGATTCTTATGGATTCTGTCTACAAAGGAGAAATAGTTGATGCTGCACAATGTTGTGACACATTGCTAATTTGTGTGATGCCATCTGTTGAAAATGACCAGAATTGCTTTGATAGAGTCACTTGCTACACAATAGTGCCAGATCCCACATTGGCAAGCATGTATGCAAAATGCTACAGTGCTTCAAATTGGAGGTTCTTGAACACCAAACTTACAGCGCTAATCTGGCATCCGGTGACTTTCGTCTCTTCGGACCTTTGAAGAAGGACCTAACTTAAAAACAATATTCTTCTTCAGCGATGAACATTTACAATGCATCTATTCCAGCATCGGTCACAAACAGTGTGGTGCACTTGAGGTCTTCACTGGTCTCTCATAGCTTGTTTGGAAGAGTCGCTCCTTTTGCCCAGATTTCCTCTCGCTGTCTGGCAAAATCTGGGCAGCCTTGTAGGGCATACTTTCGAGTTTGCTTTGGTGCTTCACATTTGCAAGTGGCATGAGTCAGTGAGACCCCTTCAGTGAAGTTTGTTCTGAGTTTACAGTTTTCTGTTCCGAGTCTGAAAATTCTGGTTTGTGTATTTCTGCCTAGTTTATTGATGCCCTTATGCTCTGGTCTGTAATTAGCATTTTCTTCTCTCCAATTCATCTTCATAGATTGTTTTAGGATTGTATTTTCCTCTTTAAAGCTCTGGAGCAGATGGGGCTGCACAGAGTACCCTCCAGCCATTTTGATTTCCAGGGATACCATAGTGGGCTGCTATCCACTAAAGGACTAGAGCTGTTCTTGTGGACAGTATTCTAATGTTGTCTTTAATTTCATAGATGATGCTGTCCTGTTTGAAGCATAATATTGGCTAGGAGGACTGATTTGTGTCTGTGAAAAAGAGCAGTTTTTGACAGTTTTAAGTTCTACTGGATTAAAGTCTCCACAGTTGCTGTAGCCTCTGCTTTGCTTTTAAGTTGGTGCTTGCATATCCTGCTGCTGAAGAGTGTGTCTCAATGTTGCCATTGGAAAACAGTATGAAACTGACAATCAAGTCCAGCTAAATGCAGCATCCTGGCTGTATGACTCTGACACTGACTTCTTGTGGGTTGAATGTTCTGGTGTACCAGTGGAACAAATGCCTAGACAAGTATTGAGATTATGGGGACATATAATATGTAACAATGTTAACTAATGCCTAGACAAGTATTGAGATTATGGTGACAAATAATATGTAACAATGTTAACTACTAGTTATCTTTAGAGATCAAGCATTGTGGGGTAAAACCCGGGTCAATGAAGTCTTTCTTATGACTGCCGATCCCATCAACGATGAACTGTATTTTACATGGAGGACTTTTGTGTTGGCATTCTGGCTGCGGCATTATGCACAATGTACCTGTGTGGGCTGTTGGCTTGCCGAGACTCCTGTCTATTCCATTGTTCACATAGCGCAGTGAGGAGCATTATGTGTGATATTCACTGGCACAGGAATGGAGCATAATGGGGATGACGCATTGCCGTGAAGTTGGAACCGCGACTAACTAACTATCTTTAGACTTCTGTGTGAATAAATGGATTGATATGTCATGTCTTTTTCTTTTTGCCTTATTTATTGAAACAGCCTCATATCATTCAGTATCTAAATGTTTTACGTTCTAAAGTAGTTTATTTTTTTATAAGTTCTTTTCAACTCTCAGATTGTGTTAATAGTGTAACGGTGCATTATATAATTAGAAAATAACTGATCAAAGTAAGATGAATTAATTTTTATATAATCATAGCCTCGTGTGTTAATATTCCTGTATGATACATGACAATCGATTTTATTTTGACAAAGGCATGTTAGTTTGGTTACACTGCAATGTTTCACAGAACACATTTATAATAAGTACATCAAGGTGTCTGTGCTAAGGAGTAGGGAACATGATTATATAATCCTGCATACTGCATTCAAAATCAGCTGCAGGCGATTTGGAAGCAGACCACCTTATTGTGATTTATAACAGTGGTATGAGCATTGGTTGCTCAGAAAGCAGTGGCAAACTACTGAACGTAAACTAGTAGTAAATCACAATCACCCAAAGGATACTGGGGTTGACTGTGATGTCCTGTAATGGACATGCAGCTAACCTGCAACTTCAAGGAAAGACATTTTGTCAGAGTTCCAGAAACAAACCAATATTATAGTTAGCTTGATTTATATCTGCCCAGACGTGTTAGTACCCATTGAACAGTAATGAAAAGCATTGCTGAATCAATTCAACACCATTATCCATACATTATATTTTTCTTAATGATGTCACCATTCCCAAATGAATTTTTCAGGAGCTGCTGAAGATGTACAATGACTCTGACTTCTTCTACTACAGCGATAATTTTGACCTTACAAATAGTTTGCAGCGTCAGAACAGTGCGACATATGACAAAACTTTGCCTTTGTGGAAAAGAAGTGATGATCGCTTCTTTTGGAACAAGCATATGTTGCTTGAACTTATGGAGGCTGATGTGAGTATATTTAAGTATCAGTAGCAGATCTTTATATTGTAAACACAAGGTGAAGAATGTTCTTTGCAATATATTTTTTCTCAATCCAGATGAGGAAAAGGGTTCTTAAGAGCTATTGCTATTAACAGTGGGAAAAAAACAAACACCTGTCATTTTTTGATAAATTCAGTTCAACATTTTAACATTTATCCCCAATGAAATTCTTTATAATTGTTACCACTGCTCATGTCTACAGCATTTAGAAATGATGATAGCATTATAATTTGAATGTTAGTCTTAAACATACTTTATTTTGTAAAGTTCTTTATGTACTTCTTCTGCCTTTCATCTCCTGATGAAGCATAGACTTTCGACCAACTCCTGTCTAGCCCTTTGTAGACTTGTTCATGATTGGTTGATTTTTCAGCTAAAGTCTTCTATAGGATGAGATACCAGTCTCACACCAACCTCCCTTAGTTGCTTCTTATGACATGCATGGCAGGTTGCAGTCTTATTATTCTTTGCTTCCTTTGTGGACCATGTAACATATTTACCTTGGATTATTTAGTCTAATAAAAAGCTAGTTGCCTGTCCATTACAGAATGTTGGAGTCATTCCCACCATTTATTGACTGATTTACTAGGCAATTTCAGTTTAGCAGTTTGCCATTGCTTTCTGAAAAGCTGACATCTCATACCATCAAAATCAATGCAAAGCTGCCTGTTTCCAAATTGCCAGCGGCTGATTTCAAACCTTAGCTCAGTATGTTGGAGAATAATGTGTTTGACTATTTGTTAAGCCACAGGCCATTTAGTTTAATACAGGGGTGTCCAACACGAGGCCCGCTGGGAGTCATCTTGCGGCCCACGGAGTGGGAAGTGACAATATGGTCGGTCGAGGCTGTAGCAGGCTTGATTGTTTACTTTAATTAACAAAAGAAAAATTAGGTGTGTGGCCCGGCAGGAAATATTATTTCTGAAATTTGGCCCGCCTGCTGAAAAGATTGGCCACCCCTGGTCTAATAGATGGCTGTACATTTGGTTCATTTGGCCAGCGGCTGATTTCAAATCCTTAGCTCAGTACATTGGAGAATTATGTGTTTTACTGTCCCTTAAGTCACAGACCATTTAGTCGAATAGATGGCTGTACATTTGGCAGATTACAAACCCTTAGCTCAGTCAATCAATCATGTGCCATGCCGGAAAGCATTGGGAGTCATGACTTGCCATTTCACTCAATCACCAGAGTCGTGGATCAGCTCAGTGTTCCTGTCTCGTCCATGCCATGTGGCCAAGCCATCCAGGTATTTTCCTCTTGGTCTTCCTCTTGATCTGTTCCCTTCGATCTTGCCAGTTGTCACTAAATTCTCTAATCCATTTCTTCTCATAACATGTCCAAATAATTTTGACTGTCTACGTCTAATTTCTTTAATCAATTTACGATTTTCATTTGTCTCCTGTAGTACTTGGTCATTGGTTTTTCTGTCTGTCCATGGTATTCTTTGCATTTTCCGCAGAAACCACATTTCTGCAGCCATCATATGTTTTTCAGCTTGACTGCCCATTGTCCAAGTTTCACATCAATACAAAAGAACAGGTTCTATGTATCCCCTCAACACTCTTTTTCTTGTTTCAGTTGACATCTTTTTATTGGTCAGAATGTTTTCCATCTTGCTAAAGGCTACTTTCACCATGGCGATTCCTGTTCTAATCTCTTCAAGGTATCTCCCATCAGATGTTATGACTGTTCCGAGATAATTGTACCAGTTCACTTGTTGAAGAATATTCCCATTTACTTGTATATTACATTGTGGTATTTCGTTCTTCCTAGTGACGACCATAATCTGTGTCTTGTTACAATTTAATTCTAACCCCAGTTGCTCACTGTATACAACAACCGCATCTACTAATTGTTGCAGATCCTGCTCATTGTCTGCAATCAATACTGTATCATCTGCATATCTAATGTTATTGATGTTTCTTCCTCCAATGCATATTCCATTTATATCTTCTACATTTCTGAAAATATTTTCACTGTATAGGGAAAAAATATCTGGAGACATTACACATCCCTGCCTAATACCTCTCTTAATAGGTTGATATTGTCCCACTTCATTATCAATCCTTATGGCAGCGTGTTGTTTCCAATATATGTTTTTTATAAGTCTAATGTCTTTCCCATCAGTTTGTAGATCTGCAAGAATATCCACCATGTTGACATGTCTAACTCTATCAAAAACCTTTGTGTAGTCAATAAAGCAAAGATTTATATCCTTGTTTACTTCTATAGCACGTTCAATAACTGATCGCAGCATATACAAAGCATTTACTTAAGCTCAGTACGTTGGAGAATTATGTGTTTTACATTGCCTTAAGCCACATACCATTTATTAGAATAGATGGCTGTAAATTTGGTTCATTCTTTCCCTAGGATCCTCTAAGTGAGCATTGGATGATGCCTGTTATCCAGGGCTATGTCCAGATGGCGCCGTGCCTGATGGATTTTGATGAAGACAAGATGTCTAGCCAGTCTGATATGTCATCATCAGTCGACTATTCTAGTCAGAAGCTGGAGCCTCTGGGCTATAAGTTCAGCATCATCTCACGCAGAAGCAGGCACAGGGCAGGTCAGTGGTCATCTGATGTTCTTCTTGTTGAAGGTGTAATACAGAATGCCTTGTGTTTGTTTTGAGAGACTGTGATTAAATATGCTTTATTAGAGATTACTTTTGAAAGTACTGATCTTTGGTTACATTTCACAACAGTAACACAAACACAAAAACATGTCCCGAGGTAGGAACATGCTATTTTGGAGATGTGAATGCATGGTAAAATAGATGGCTATTCTTTCCCTCACTTAGCGAGATGACGAACATAGGGGCTGAACCCTTGTCTGACCCTGCTCATGACATTACCAGTGTAGCTACCTATCATCCATGCTAACATGCTTGCATCATCACTATAGTAAGCCTGAAAGATAAAATTGTAATCAACAAACAAAACTATAATTATAGTATTGCATTCAATCACTGATGCCAAACTGATGATATTGTCAGAGGCTGAGAAACTAAGGCCGCTTGCTACATACCAGATTTTGTAAAATTTTACTTCGAATAGATAACTGCCATTTGACCTGTTAGGGGTTAGAACTGATGACTCAGCACCCTGTGATCTTAAGTAACTCTCCCACTTCCCTAACACACACACTTTCGTACAGAAACACAAATAAATATTTTAATGCATGCTTACTTTGAAGTAAGAAACAGTCATCTAAACTTGCAGCAAGTTGACGTAGTGCTGAACTAACCATCTGTGCTGAACAGTGTTGATATAGTATCAAAATACCCGGGAAGGTTAACCCGGTCACCAAATGCCCGCAGAAGTCGGATGTGTCCAAAGGCACAAGTATCGCAGCTCTGCTGTTAACAGGCATAATGCAATCACGTCCGGAAAAAAAAAAAAAAAACTCCAGATGAACGCAGAAGAAGAAGAAGAAGAAGAAGAAGAAGAAGAAGAAGAAGAAGAAGAATGCGCAAGTATCGCAGCTCTGCTGTAAACAGGCATAACGCAATCACGTCTGAAAAAAAAAAATCTCTCCACATGAACGCAGAAGAAGAAGAAGAAGAAGAGGAAGAAGAAGAAGAAGAAGAAGAAGAAGAAGACGAAGAAGAAGAAGAAGAAGAAGAAGTATCAATAAACATCACTAGTCTAGAACATTTTTGTAATAAAGAAAATCTAGTAACTAAGAAATAAATTTTGCCAGTCGCTATGTGAAAATGTGAAAAATGGGTGATGCTAATATTCATTTACTGTTGAACCCTTGCAGGAACTAGATCAAGAACAAGAGGAATTAACTCTCATGGAGCTTGTGCAAACTATGTTGAAACTGAGCAGGTAATGTCTTTGTTGATCCTTTTTATGAATATAATTGTGTTTCTGCCGGATGTGATCAGCACATAATATTTAGTATCACCTGATGCAATGGTGGCATGAAATAAATAAATTTTAGTATTTTCTTATGGTTTTAATTGACTGCCTTAGTAGGGAATATCATTGGCTGGTTGAAAGGGCCTAAAAATTAGTTTGAAAATTAATTAGCACATTTCTGATGCATAGCAAGAAAAGTAAAGGCTATGGGGAAAAAATGACAAGTTTTATATTCATAACCCTACTTTTGCTTATTTTGTTTGATTTATGGCACATTAAAAAGAAAAAGATGCATACATTTTGAATACATTTTCATGATCTTTCGCTGTGTATTCTGATAATAGACCAATTAGTTTACATGCATAATGGATAGATTTTAAATGTTCAGGAGTTAGGGACATCAATGACAATAAATTTTTTGTGTAGTTATACATATTCGGTGGAATATAATATTTTGGACACGCAATCAAAATATAATGTGTAGTAAATAGTGTAGAGCAGAGATTTAGCAAGCAACTATATAATTGGAAGCACTCGACATTGTTTAAAATGAAGAATCATTAGAATTAAAAGTTTAAACAATTTCTTCCAATAAATGATGAAAGCAAGAGTTTCACAACTGATTGTGCTATCTAGATAATAAATGGATGCATTTAACATTGTTATGAAATGTGAAGAATATGCTATTCAATCACATATGTAGCACATATTATGAGAGACTTAGTAGGAATGAGTTAGACCCATATTTATTTAATACAATGAAGTTTAATGAATCATCATCATTATCATTAAGTGCCATCCCACATTGAAGGTTGGTTGTAATGAGTCTCTAACACCTTTTGTGTTTTCACTGTGCATTCATACAGGCTTCATCCAGTCCATATTTTGATGTTGTCCACTCACATATTATGCTTTCCTTCTGCGCACTGCACTCCACTTTTCCCTTCAGCACATCATTTACAAGGAGCTGTGTCTCTTTACAGGGCTGAAGTACCTCAATCTTATTTAATGTTTTCTTCAGTCTCAACTTTGATAATACATCTATGTTTTCTTCTCATTCCATGATATTGTGCCTATTTGTCTACATAACCAAATTTTATAAGCTTCAATTTTACTCAAACATTTTTATTCATTGTACATATTTCTGCGCCATATAGACATGTAGAGTAAATGTAACACTTGATCTCTCTAAGTTTTAATTCATAACTGATGCATTTAGGCGGGAGAAACTTTCATATTGTTGAATGTTACCTTGGCCATTCCTATTTTCTTTCTTATTTTGCCTCATACCATACATCATCTATCATCACTCCTCCTAGGTAAGAAAAACTATTGACTTAATCGTATGCCTATCCACTCATAGAATGAAGCATTCATTATCAAAAATAATAAAACACAACTATATATTCAAGATTGAATGATTCAGAAAAATAAATTTTGAAAGCTATAGTTTTTTATTGCAAGTAAAACAATATACTGGGATGGACACTTATAGTGTGAACTATTTAACCTAAAGTACGTTACAGAAGAACAGAAACATATTATCTAAACATACACAACATTATGGTTGTTAGAGTTTCTTGGCAATAATGGAAAGGTATATGCCTAGGAGGAGAGGAAAAGGAAGACTAAAGAGAAGATGGGTGCAGGATGTGGTTGATGATCTCCAGATGGGTGTATCGGATGCGGGACATCTTGCTTATAACCGAGTTTTCTGAGAAGGTTATTATGGGAGTGAGGTTCTGCAAAGGACATGCTACTGAATGAATGAATGAATGTGAAAAACAAACAGGAGGTCCTGATAAAAATTCTCAATAGCTGGAAGTTGTAAAGAGTAGGCCTTATGGCTGCTGCCCTGGCAAACCTGTTAGGGGGGGGGGGGGGAAGAAAACCAACCCATGAGGAGACAGAGCCTTTTACCTTGGGTGGAATCTGTCTAGAGGAAACATTCCTTACACAAATGCATGCCAAAGTCTGGACACACTGACCTTTGAGGTATATAACTAGATGTGGTGCATTTCTCTTGAAAGCGAAATGAAGATTTCATAGTTCTCAAACATTGCAATATGTATCTGAAACTTGAATTGAAGTTTGAGAAAGAATGCCGTACGGTTGAAAGACAAATGATCAGTATTGCCCTGGTGCGATACAGGAGGCTTTACTTAATAGGCTGTTCACACCGTGGTTTATTGTTTTATTTCTCTTTCTCAAGCTCATTGTCTTCTTCTGGCTCATTCATGTCACTGAGTGACGCGACTTACAGCTGTCGACATATCACTGTTATGGCTGATTAAATGTTGTTCTTTCATTCTGTACCATCTCTAACTGCTGACTTTGGTAGGCCAGTATATTCCACTTGGTTAATAACAAGTGTCACACCATTAGCTAATATTACTAAGTTGTATAGTATTGATGTTCGCATTTTGCCCATGCCTTTATAATGCATATCTTTTATATTGTTGCTGTTCTCTGATAGCCTTGAATGATGTGTGAATGAAATAATGTATGAAAGAGAGTGATAGAAGGGCAGAATGTTAGACGGACCTGCGTGCCCAATTCTTAAACCTTTGAAAATAAAGTTCGTTCGTTTGTTCGACTGTTAGAACACAACTCAACACAAATTTGAATTTGGCAACTCAACACAGGCTCTGTTTTATACACTCTATTATCCTATGAAATACAATACAATTCATCAACGCAAATGCAATTGTCCAACAATACCACATCACACATACACAATATCAACAACTACTATTCTAACATTATTACAGTCATGCAATTAATGGCCATTACCAGCTTCACAATGTGACCAGGTCCACCCTCGACCACGGTCAAACACAGAGTGTCCTTCAAGGAGACGCTTCATATTTTCATGGAGCAACTCCCGGAGCTTTTCATGCCATGTGCAAAGCGCTCACAACTAAGTCACTTTTCACAGCCTAGTGTATAAACTAGACTTTCACTCTAAACTGTACCATGACCTATGGTACTGTTAAATTTGGTCATGGCAAATATAAATTCAGCTGGACTAAATAGACACACTATTCATACATGTTCACTTTTTACTCTATTGGAAACTGATTGGTTTTATTTTCAGATTATTGAGTTCACTCCTCATTTGGTCTCATTTGTGCAAGTTCGAGGATCTATCCCAGTCTTTTGGAGTCAGTCAGGATTCAAATATCGCCCACCACCTCGACTTGATAAAGGTAAGTCAGTCATTTGTGTTTTTGTTCAGTAAAGAGCATCTTAACTCTTTACAGGGCAGACGCTTGTCCGTTTTTTAGCCCTGAACGGGCAAGATTTTTTCAGGTTCGAAAAAATTTCGGGTTGCGTTAGTAAAAACATCGCAAATAAGGTGTTAGTCAACCGATTTTAGTTAAAAAAACAACACAATGCAGGGAAAAGGATGCAGAATATGTTACTCACATGATTGTTGTCGGTAATCCATATATGAACACAAATATTTACGAAATACAGCATATTGTTTGTGAATTTCCGTCATCTATACGGCAATTTACAAACACATTTTCAGAATCATAATCACTTTGTTTAAAGTCCGACTCACGACTGCTAATGCAAAGTAACGCATTTCACTGATATCTAGCTGCAATTAATAGTCAACTTTGTGCCCTTTAATGTCATTTAAATTGAACCTAGCGAAATCTCAGCTATCACTTGAAGAATCGCCGAAATCCATTTTGAAAAACTAAGCGTAAAAACCCCGAAAACTTAAAAAAAAAGTCTGTAAAAGTCCGTTCAAATTCATAGTAGGTGCTTACAAATGGCGGCCACGTTGTCAAGCTATTGGTGAAAGCGAAAGTAGCCGTCGGAAGTATCGGAAAGCTGAGAGATTGCGTTTTTACAATGCATAATAGTATCGGGGTTTGGGACGTTTTGCCCGTTTATGGTATCAGACGTAAATGGCCGTTCCACCCTGTAAAGGGTTAAGATCAATATTCGAGCCCAGTTTCTTTATTTTATGGCTCATCGTTTATTTCACTTGTTATCTGCACTGAACATTTCTTTGTGCCGTAACGCCCTTGTCTATCTTTACTTTCCAAGTTCTACTTTTCTTTCAATGTTTGATTTACCGCACATTCTTATTAAGTTTATATTTAAAAGCACTTAATTATTATAAACAATAAGCCTCCTTCTTCTGCTTCTTTAAGTGGAGTGTGGATAAGAACGCGTGTTCCTAAACATCCAGAGTGGTGATGCTGAGGTAAAAGGTTCAACTCCTACACTGGACAGTTGGACGAAAATGTTGACCTATTGTCCTTAACTTGGGGATGTAAATTACAAATACATCTGAAGTCGGAGTGGATTCGTCTGATGGCGAGGGACACTGTTTATAGGGGAAGCTAATCCACACGCAAAATTCAATCCAGCACTACTAGAAGTTGTGTGTATGGACTACACTTGAGTTCAAAACGAGCGAGAGCAAAAACAAAGAAACAAAAGTTGTGGGTGGATCAGATATCTTTCCATTCTCCTTCCTAGTATAAGTATATATTATTGTTATATCTACCAGTTTTACATAAAGCAAATGATAGAGACTACTGTCTACATCACAATCTGCAAGCAAGAGCATGTCATTGCTGGCATACTGGTTTCTCAGCCATAGATTTCAGCAGTTTACTCATCTCTCTTCAACTGCCAAGTTTTGGTTTTACAGAAGCAAGCTCTAAACTTAAGTGAAAAATGAATGAACAGTTAGAATAACTTCAGACACAGAAGCTACATACAATATTTTGCACAGTGTTATGCCTGCCATATTTTTCTACATTCGTCAGCTGTGTACCGCAGAGTTAGATATTATTTGAAGTGAATAAATTAATCCCTTTTCAGGTAGTCATACACAATGCACACAGTAACTAAATCTGTTTGAATGTGGAGCATGTGTTATCCTAACAGAATTATCACAAATTCACTACTGAGTCTTTCAGTTTGCATAATATTGGTTTAAAACACTTAATGGTAGAAGTTTAAAAAAATGTAAGTGTTCGTTTATTGTCAGTCAGATGCACTATGTGAAATACTTTTTTCTTGTTGACAAAATGTCCATACTTTAATAGATGTTGGGCAATGGATGATGCTGGGTATTTATGGCTTGCCGAATACACCGGGTTTTCAGAAAATTGCTTAACTTTTTTTTCACACCACCTATATCAGTATGTGTTCAGTTACCCTGTTTACTAATTGTCATTTAGTTCTACCTATGTAAACAATTTGGCACACACACACTGGAATTGATAAATACAATTTGATCTCATGTGTAGCAGCAATGGTTCTTTCACACATGTAATAGGAAGATGGAAGTTCAGAATTCTCTTACCCATATGAAAACTGGCAAGACCCCGGGTACAGATAACATCACAACAGAAATGACCAATGCCTTAGAAGAATATGGAATAGACCAAGTCACCAGACTGCTGAATGCAATATATGATACTGGAGATATACCCCCAGAATTATGTAATTCTATATTTATTGCAATCCCGAAGAAATCAGGAGCCTTGGAATGCGATCAACATCGAACAATTAGTATAATGAGCCACATCACGAAGATTTTGCTGAGAATTATCATGCAAAGAGTTAGGAAGAAAATACAACCTGAAATAGGAGAAGAACAATGTAGGTTTTAGAAGGCAAGGGTACAGTAAATGCTGTGTATATACTGAGAACTGTAATTGTACGTTCTATAGAAGTAAACAAAGATCTACACCTTTGCTTTATTGACTACACAAAGGCTTTCAATAAAGTGAGACATGTTGACATGATAGAGATGCTTGCAGATCTACAAATATCAGCCTATTAAAAGAGGTGTGAGACAGAGATGTGTAATGTCTCCAGATCTTTTTTCCCTGTACAGAGAAAATATTTTAGAAGATATGGAAGGAATCAACATTGGGGGACGATACATCAATAACATTAGATATGCAGATGATACAGTCTTGATTGCAGACAATGAACAGGTCCTGCAACATTTAATAGATGTGGTTGTGGCACACAGTGACCAACTATAGTATGTCCAAATTTGTTTGCCTTCATTCACGATCAATTATTTTGAAAACTGTCTGTTGCATCGTTATGATATTTTTCCAGCCGTCTTATATTTACCCCCACCCAAGGAATATGTCTTTGATAGGTCCAAAAACAACTTAAATCATTGAAAGCGTCGACATTCCTTTGATGTTTTGCTTAACAACTAGTGATTTCTCGCTAAAAAAGTTATGTTTACGGTAATGGGGACCTGCAAATTCAGATGACAAACAAAGGCGTATCCGGATTCGTATGGGAGTGGGTGCAATGAAAGAAGTAGCTTACAATCGACAGGGTCGGCTGCATTGCACCGGGTTTTTATCCCATATGGCTCAGTTTCTTTCCGCAGCGTGGAAAGCGTCGCACAAAGCACGAACTCCGTAGCTCCAGCGACGACCCTCGGGAGTGTCCGAAAAAAATGCACTCTTGAAATGAAGGACGCGGCCCGGAATCGAACATACAACCTTCAGTCCATACTTTCTCCAATAGCCCTCTTCCTCTTTAAACACATGGTCCTGACGTTTTTTCCAGTAACTTTTATCAATATTTAATAGCGCGGACAGACAGACAGACAGACAGACAGACAAACAGACAGACAGACAGAAAGGTAGGTAGGCAGGTAGGTAGGTAGGTAGACATAAAGGTAGGTGGGTGGGTGGGTGGGTGGATGTCTGGCTGGCTGGCTGACTGGGTGGGTGGGTGGGTCGGTCGGCAGGCAGACAGGCAGGCAGACAGGCAGGCAGGTAGGCAGATAGATAGATAGATAGATTGATAGATAGATAGATAGATAGATAGATAGATAGATAGATAGATAGATAGATAAGCAGGCAGGCAGTAGGCAGATAGATAGATAGATAGATAGATAGATAGATAGATAGATAGATAGATAGATAGATAGATAGATAGATAAGCAGGCGGGCGGGTGGGCAGGCAGGTAGGCAGATAGACAGACAGACAGACAGACAGACAGACAGATAGATAGATAGATAGATAAGCAGGCAGGCAGGCAGGCAGGCAGACAGACAGACAGATAGATAAGCAGGCGGGCGGGCGGGCGGGCGGGCCGACCGACTGACCGGCCGACCGACTGACCGGCCGGCCGGCAGGCAGGCAGGCAGACAGGCAGACCAGACCAGACCAGACCAGACAGACAGACAGACAGAAGCCGGGCCTTGTCAGCTAGTTTATTTATATAATCACGTTTCATGAAAGAACCCCCATTTGGAGACACCTCTGAATCTTCGCGCTGTTTGTTTCAAAACGGAAATCACGTGAAAATTTCAAAATCTGCCCTGACGTCTCTTGGTGAAGCTGTAATACTGTTAAAATCATGGACGTAATCTCTAAATCGTAATTAATATACCGCATATAAACTAACTTTGAAATCTGCTGTAAAATCTCCTGAACAAAAATTTTTTTGTTGGGTGGACATAATTATAAGGTTATATACTAAATCTCATCATTTTACCTCAGATGGTTACTGAGATATTGAATTTTATATTGAGGCAACAAAAAAAAAAACACACTATAGGGTTAGAATTGAATAGTAAGAAGACACAGATTATGGTCATCACTAGGAAGAAAGAAATTCCACAATGTGATATATGGGTAAATGGGCATATTCTTAAACAAGTGAATCGGTACAGTTATCTCGGAACAGTCATAACATCTGATGGGAGATGCCATGAAGAGATTAGAACAAGAATTGCCATTGCGAAGGTAGCCTTTTGCAAGATGAAAAACATACTGACCAATAAAAAAATATCAATTGAAACGAGAAAAATAGTATTGAAATGCTACATAGAACCTGTACTTTTGTATGGATGTGAAGCGTAGACAATGAGCAGACAAGCTGGAAAACATATGATGGCTGTGGAAATGTGGTTTCTGCAGAAAATGCAAAGAATACCATGGACAGACAGAAAAACCAATGACCTAGTCCTTCAAGAAACAAATGAAGATCGTAAACTGATTAGAGACATTAGACATAGATAGTCAAAATTTTTTGGGCATGTTAAGAGAAGAAATGACTTTGAGAACTTGGTGACAACTGGCAAGATCGAAGGGAAGAGATCAAGGGGAAGACCAAGAAGTAAATACCTGGATAGCTTGACCATGTGGCATGGTCGATACAGGTACACAGTTCTGATCCACGACTCTGGTGGTCGAGTGAGATGGCAGAACATGACCGCCCACGCTTATCAGCATGGCACATGATGGAAGGAATAGTTACTGGGGTGGTTTTATATCTGATGATAGGTTCAGCAGCAAAGAATATTTGATTTACTGCTGTTTTACGTTGATAATGTATACATAACGTATTGTCTTCTTGAAAGGTTAGGTGAAGACACACTTGAAGTTTAGGAACCAATATTTCTGTAGAGGATAGTTTGTCTGTCTGCAATGATGCTTAAGTAAGCTGGCTGGGTACCAATTAGATTGTAAGATCTAGTTAAGAATATTTAATTCTTCACACTAGCCGAAGCTGCTTGGAGATAGCAACGCCTATCTGAGATGATAGAAAATATTCCTGGTATTGAGAAAAAGAGCACTCAGAATGAAACAGACAGAAGAAAAGCAACCCTATAATATAGTAGGACAACACCAAGGTAGCACCATCGATGTGCTAAGCCGATAAGTGTGGGCAGCCATGTTTTGCCATCGTACATGGTCACCAGAGTCGTGGATCAGCTCCGTATTTTTGTCTTGACCATGCCACGATGCCAAGCCATTCAGATATTTACTTCTCTGTCTTCCCCTTGTTCTTTTCCCCTCATTCTTGCCAGTTGTCATCAAGTTTTTTAGTGTATTTCTTCTCATAATGTGTCCAAAAAGTTTTGACTATCTACGTTTATTTTCTCTGATCAGTCTGCGGTTTTCATCTGCTTCTTCTTGTAGGATGTGCTTATTGGTTTTTCTGTCAGTCCATAGTATTCTTTGCATTTTACCCAGAAACTACGTTTCCACTGCCATTAGATGAATACACAATCAACTTAAAAAAGCAGTCAAGCAAACATTCTTTGCTGCTGAACTAATGATCAAATATGAAACCTAAAAGAATAATTGTCTCCATACACCAAATCAAACTATGTATCAATTCCAGTAAGAGCACCAAGCAACTTATGTATGAAAATTAGCAAATTGAATAACTGAGCATATTCCAGTCTGGGTGGAAAAGAGAGTTAATGAGTCTTCAGGATTCCCTGTATAGTCAGCAGGCCATAAAACTCCAAGGTCTGCCATCTCCCAGAACCTGGTAAATTTCTGCCATAAAGTTAAAGACAAGGTATTTAATATATTGTAATTGACGAATAAAAAAAGTTTGCTCAATGCTTTGCCAATTAGGTGGTTTCAAACAATTGTCTGCAGACAGAAAGACTTTGTTTTTACTTGCAATTACAGTGGGGATAACAAATGCCTCACATTCAAACAAAAGCTGTGACTATGTGTTTTAAGTATTTCAACCAAATTTTGATTCATTTATTCACTTCATATGATATATATCTCTGGAGTATGCACCTGACAAGATGCAGCAAAATATGTTTAATTCTTCTATTGCTTTGAATCTACCCTTTGTACTGGCCCAAGCACTGGGGTTGTATTCTCAAGGACACCCATGCTGGTTTACACACGTGATAGAAACTACAGAAACCTAGTTCACAACAGAATATACTGATCTTCATCATCTCATTTAGGTACTATTTAGGCTTGCCTAAAAAATGTCCACGTGTGTGGAGTGTGCACATGTGTACATACCTGGATGAATATCACTATTCCTCTCTGTCCATGTAGATTCTTCATCAGTGTGGTGTGGCTATATACTACTCTTGTTCATGTACAACCGACAGTTCCTTCTTTACTGTTTTAATTTATACAGTGGAGTCTGGATAAGTAGAAGTCACAGGGGCCAAAGGAATTTGTTCTACTTATCAGAAATTCTACTTATCCAGACTGCACTAATTTACACTAATACCATGCAGTAGCATTGAGTAAAATGATTGCACCACTTAGGAAATACAGTTAGTGAACAAATAAATAGCAACACAATATCAGACATGTTTAATTATTTTAGAAAACGGTACATTAAAGTCATATGAAAATTTCCAAATTAATTAAAGAAAAAGTCTGTCGTTTTTTGAAACGATCCAACCAGCCAGCACTACAATTCCAGTCTGTCTGACCTCTAAGACGTGCAAATTCTTCTGCTTTTGCAATAAATAAAGGCCCATTTACTGGTACATTTGCTGATCAAATCGCAGTGAACCCTTTTAAAAGGGCAGCATCGAAAAACAATTTTCGGTAACGGTCTATATGCTTTAAAATGCCGAAATGTGTCGATGTTGGAATACCAAATTCTCAAGCTATATTAACTTTCTTCTTCCCACTATGTTCAACCTCTTCCAACAGCTCAATCTTTCTTTCTAAAGTTAAAATAGTAAGCTTTCGCCCACTAGCCGCCATTTACATGTAGCGAGATAATCATATGTGTGAGATCGTTGTTCTCCGAGATAATCATATGTGTGAGATTGTTGTTCTCCGGGCTGAAATTAATTCTTTCGCTTGCTTAGCATTCGGGGCATTCCCATAAGCGCTCCATCCCCATCCTCAGAAGCCAGCGAAGAGTTCCAACCCCAATAGTACCAGTAGCAATCTGATTATATGTGCATCTCGCCTTTCCTCTAAGCGTCGAGCATCGGCCAGATCCCCTCGTCACTCCACGCTGTCGCATTCTTGCCAGACCATGGTGATCCATTTGCTCCTCTGAGGTGTACACGTGCTCCTACAAGGCCGCAACCACGTCTGCCTTATCATGCATCAATACTCCACCAAGTTTTGCAGAGCCAGCCAATCTGTCTGCCTGTTCATTCCCCAGCACACCAGCATGCCCCGGAGAAAATATCCAGACGGTGCTTGCCACCCGTGACTTCCGAAGTGAAACAAGCCACTCGGCACTAAGCTTGCCTGTCCTCACCCTACTCAGCATGCTTTCTGAGTCAGTTACAATAAGGATGTGTATGTGTATCGTATTCTCCATCCAGCTGAAAGCTGCACTGACTGCCTCCACCTCCATTCTTAAGCTAGATGTTGTGGTATCATGTGCCAGGCTCTCCTGCACCGAACGTTGACCATTAGCCTTTGCCAAGAAACCCCAGGCATTTCTACTATCTCTCAACACCGAACCACCTGTGTAGATAATCACATCACCCGGTCGAGTATTATCCTGAATTAGTTGCTGGATTTCCACTTCCGTGGTCCCTGCTGGCCACTCCCTGCACTCCCGGCTCAATGTGATTATAACTCTGCACAAGTCTGACTGCTCCGCTGGCACTCTGACCCACTCCTCTCCTCGCCTAATGTTCTCCAAGGGGCACACCTGTCTGATCGTATCCTCCGCCTGAGCCATCCATGATTTCCCTCTTATCAGTCGCTGGCCCTTAACTGCGTCCAGCGCCTCATGCAACGGGTGATCTGTGTCAGCAGCTACTCTGAGGTATGCCTTCACCTGCATCACCTTGAGCCTATCAGCAACAGTCGGCAAACTAAGGATTTACTGCATACACACCACTGGGGTGTCTCTGGTGCATCCCAGAATGACCCGCATAGTCTCGTTCTGTATGTGCTCCAATCTCACCAGCTGACTCTTTGAGACAGTGAGCAGTCCTAGTCCATAATCAATCGCTGAGAGGATCAAGTGCTAGTATAGTCTGAAAAGCATTCTCTGCTCTGCATCCAGCGCCTCACGCAACGGGTGATCTGTGTCAGCAGCTACTCTGAGGTATGCCTTCGCCTGCATCACCTTGAGCCTACCAGCAACAGTCGGCAAACCAAGGATGTACCGCATACACACCACTGGGGTTTCTCTGGTGCATCCCAGAATGACCCGCATAGTCTTGTTCTGTATGCGCTCCAATCTCACCAGCTGACTCTTCGAGACAGTGAGCAGTACTAGTCCATAATCAATCGCTGAGAGGATCAAGTGCTGGTATAGTCTGAAAAGCATTCTCTGCTCTGTGTCCATTGCAGCCATAGTTTTAAGTGCGTTGAGTCCCTTTTGAGATCTTGTCACAACCGTCTCCACATTATCCTTGAAGGACAGACTCCTGTCAAATGTGATTCCCAGATACTTCAGTTTGTTCTCTCTGTTGACGCTTCCACCATCTATCGTGAGGCTTGGAACATCAGCTCTCACAATCCTGTTGTCCAGAGAGCACCACAAAATAGCTGCCTTTTCCGGGTGGATGACAGCACCCATTTCAGTGCACCAGTCAATCACTTTGACTACTGTCGCCTGTAGCTCCTGGGCTATTTTCTCCCTATCTCTCCCCTGCCTATATGCAAGAATATCATCTGCAAATGCTAGTATCCTTCCAACCCCTGGTGCTTCTAGGTTTTCAATTTTGCTTGTATACACGTTAAAGAGCACCGGTGAGATTGCGGATCCCTGTGGCAGTCCCTGGGTTAAAATATGTGGCTCTGAGATCCATGCACCCAGACGGAGAGCAATCCGACAAGAATGTAGGACGGCTGCTATCCAGTTCACCAACCAGGGATTGACCCCCTTCTCCATCAGTGTGGTCATCAAAATATCATATCGAACTCTATTGTACGCATCCTCGAGATCAAGCGCCGCCGCCATCGTTTCTTGTCTACTCTGGAACCCCTCATAAACGTCAACGGCAAAAGTGGCTGCATTTGACCAGGAATCTTTTCCTGGCCTGTAGCTCCCCGGGCCTCTTGGAAGAAGCTTCCCCCTTTCCAAAAACTCTTGCAGCTTGACAGCGACTATCTTCTCTAAAACCTTCCCAAACGTATTTTGAAGGGTGATGATCCTAAAGCCGCTAAGTTTTGAATGATCCTTGAACGGTTTTGGGAGAGGGATGAGATAACTGTGTACCCAATCCTGCGGTACTGATGCTGTCCTAATGCTCTGGTTAAAGCAGTCGGTCAAAGCGAGAAAGGAGACATTCCAACTAACTTCTTATGGGAACAGTGATTAGTGATACTTTGAGAAGGTTGAATAGAGGCTCTGGAGTTGTGGATATACAGAAGAACATGTTGTATTTCATGGAAACAAAAACAATCAAATACAGAGGTTCTAGAAAAACTGGGAATGAAAAGAGAGTTGATGAAAGAAATAAAAACGAGGCAAGTTAAATATTTCGGCCACGTTAATGGACACAACACTCGTATAAATACCATACCGAAGGGTAAGGTTGAAGGCAAGTGAGCAAGAGGTAGACAATAATACAAGTTGTAGGATAACATCAAGGTATGGACGAACAGCGATCTGACAGAATGTACAGTCAGGGCGAGAGACAGACAGTGTTCGAGATCCATTGCAGCCAGCCTTCATTATGGTGACGGCACTTGATTGATTCATACGAGGGCTATTCCAAAATCCTCCGATTGGCTGGTAAAATTTAAACACATTGACAATAACATCTAAATACATACAAAAGTTAAAATACATATCTGCATTACTTTTTCACATATTCACCACCTATATTTGGGCACTTGTTTGTAACCCGTCGTTATGGAATGGCGCAGTCAGGGTACTTAGCCAGTTGTTGACTGGATCCATGAGCTCCTCGGCGATGTCGAAGCGCTGGGTAGCCAGCCATACCTTCATCTTGCTGAAGAGATGTTAATTGCTTGGTGCCAAGTCCGGGCTGTAAGGGGAGTGGTTGAAAATGTCCCACTGAAACTGCTCAACTAAAGCCTTTGTGCGAGCAGCAGTGTGGAATCACGTGTTGTTGTGCAGGATAATGACGCTGCTCGTAAGCATTTCGTGCCTTTTGTTTTTGATCAACTGATGAAACTTCTTGGTGCTTCACAATAACCGTATGACGTCAACGAAATGTTATTGCAGCCCCAGAACACCGTGACCATCATTTTTCCTTGCGAAAATGTGTACTTGAATTTCATTTTGGTGCTTTTTCACCACGACTTGGTTGACTTTTTGAATTAATTCATCTGTCACACATGAATGTCGTTTTTGTCCACCCGCATCATGCACATCGTTACGCCCATCTCTGAATTTCCTGCACCAATCCATCACATAACCGTCACTCATAACGTTATCACCGTACACATAACATAACTGACGATGAATCTCGGCCGTATTTCTACCTTTTTCTTGAAGAAAACGAATCGTACCACGAATTTCACAGCTTGCGTGAAAGGCAAAACAGTGTTCATGTTTATTCGTTAGCGATTTGTGAACCACTGAACACATGCGAATGTAGGTTGATGTGTAGTGAGCTAAAAGACTACTGAATGATGCAAGCAAAGAACGGTGTCGCTAAAGCAATCGGTTTATTTTTACCAATCGGCGGTTGATTTTGGAATGGCTCTCGATATTTTGAGATGGCTGCTGCATCGGAGGATTGAGCATGCATGAGAATATCTAATATGTGGATAATGTCGATCATGATAACATAAGATACACAACGTGAGAGAAACCGTGCTGTATTTTTCAGTCCTATACGATATAAAAATTATCACTACAATACCATCTTATATCACTTGGAGAAAAAAAAAAAAGGTGGTTGAATGCTGCCAGTTCTGATACTGGGGTTCAAATAAACACCAGATTTAATTAGGAAGCACCACAAAATAAAAACAAACACAAAGACACAGACGAACGTTTTGAGTCAAGTCTTTGTCAACGAATGAGTAAGAAAAAAGAAGAAAAAAATCCCTATCACACCCGCCACCACCATCACCTTCAAACACGTATTTGCAACGGAAAACAATGAGTATTTTTGTTACAAACGTTCCCAGTGACTGTATATTACCCATTCTTGCTATCTCGATGGTCAGATGTTTTTGTTTATAAACAGTGCTTGTCCTTTGCAATCGCCTTTCTTGGCTGTTTGTGATTTACTAGACAATTTTACGGGGAGGTACGTGACTTTTTGGGAGGTACGGGGTGTCAGGCATTGGTAGTACCTTTGGTAAGGATGACTGTGACGCCTTTTTCAGGGACAGTTCCCCACTGGTCCAAGCCTGACATCCAGCTCACGCCTGTGGCTACTAGTAGCTGTCAGCATGCGACAGCGGCCACCTACCGGGCAACAGCTGTGACAGGCTGGCTAAACCAGGCGTGGGTAGCCGATTTGGTGTCAAACCAATCCGTGAACTAGGGATGCCTACCCAGCATGTGAAGACAGGACTCGACAGACTGCGCTGATGAAATCATTGTTGATTCAACGGGCAAGACGACGTTTACATGCAAAGCGTCGTGGAACGTAATGAGCACGGCAAGGCACGTAGAGCGCCCTGGTCATCCACTGCACCTGTATTCGCCTCCAGTCGTCTTGACTTGTCTTGCCACTGGACTCAGATGGACTTAGGCGAGAGAGTGAGGTCGACGAATTGCGCAACTCTTCTTCACTTTAATCCAATTCATTGTGCAAGTCATTCTTCATCCAGCTTCATATATCACCTTCAAGCCCTGTGGCGATGGGCGAGCGGCGAAGCAGCAGGCGTGGGTAAGCTGGCAGCCATAGTTGCAGACCAGCACACAGGCGGCTCAGGCCATATGGTCGTCTTCTACTGGTCGGAGTAGTAATGAGATTCGGCAGCCCCTTGAGTGACTGAGCAGCACTCTATGGGAAAACACTGCCCACCTCGTTAGCATGAGGAAGGGGCTAGAAAATGTGCCCTAAACATTGTCTGCTTCATCATTGCCTAACTAGCTAGCCGCGGTTGGTGGGTACCCTATATTGCGGTCGACATACAAATTAAAAACAGGTAAAGCTAAAAGAGCAAACCTCTCTTGGGGGTACTGTATTTGTGCGTTGGATCTGACGATATGTGACAGCTCAAGCAACTTATATTCGACCTATATGTCTTTACACGACTTGCTTGTATTCGTTCATTCTGGCCTCTATTGGGGATTCTGTGACAACTCATGATATCCCACACATGTGTACACGGACAGCGTGGCCTAGGGGATAACGCCACAATGTTCGCGATTGACGGATATGCCGAGTCGAGGGTCCAAAAATAGCCGCGGCGATTTGGTAGTAGGCCTTCTGTTCGTTGTTTTCAGTGATATGAGGCGTCGGCTGTTCAGAATTCGGTAGTCGCGAACTACTGAACTAAATGGACTAGTAAATCACACAACAGTCAATAAGTGCTGGAGCTGATTGTAACGTCCCATAAAGAGCATGCTTTGTTTTGTTTTTTTCCCCCGCGTTTCCATCCTGTTTCAGATTATTGCGGTCAACACCAGCATCTTTCAGCTGTATGTTGATTCCTAGGCTAGATTACGCTCATCAGCACGCCACGATTTTCTGAGCGACCGGCTCCATACTCTCATAAGTCACTGGCGCGACTCGAACCACTTCTAATTCTCGTGCGCTCACGTCGACCACGAGAGTATTCGGGGTTAATACGGAGAAAGCTGTTAACCCCTCGGTCAGGCAGCCGGCCATAAAGAGCATGCGACTAACTTAAATGCACAGTATCATAAGATGACATCTACGTGATTTGAGCACGCAACCTTCTGATCTGGAGTCAAACGCGCTACCGTTGTGCCACAGGGCCGTCTGCTTCGCGCTCCGAAGGTTGTGGGTTCGATTCTGGGCTACGTCTTTTGGTTCACGAGTACATTTCCTCGGAGACTCCTGGGGGTCATCGCCGGAGCTACGGAGTTCGTGCTTTGTGCGACGCTTTCGGCAGCCTGCCTTGTGGAAAGACATCGAGCCATATGGGATAAGACTCGGTGCAATGAAGTCGAACCTCTCGACATTTAAGACTTTTTGTAACGACAGTATCATAAATCAATGTTGATTACACTTACACCGTCGACAGCGAATTATCGTTTTTCATTGTGATATTTCAATTTCAGTTTTCTAGCTAAGTATTCTGTTTTTCTCGATAAAGACTTTGATCGAAACGTTCTCTAGTTTTTCCGTGTATCGTTTCGTGGAGCATCCCAGTTGCAATCTGTGTTCATTCCTTTCCAGCAATACACCAAGAGTCGCAGTAAGCGCAGTTTGATCGTTGTAAACATCGCTGTTGACTCCCAAACAATCAGCTTCTTTCCCTTCTTCCTTCGCGTCCAGAATTTCATCAGCAACAAGTGTTCGCTGCCGCAAACTAATTCCTGGCGCTTTTGTGTTGACTAAATATAGATCGTGCTTCTGTAGCCGCTAAATATAGCGCTCATTTCTCCGTCCCCTGAATCGTTCAACCTCACCGTGTTCCACCAATGAATATAACTCATTCAACTTTGTGTCTCAACCATAGCGTTTACTATCTGTGCCAGAAATCAAGAGTTTCCGTATATTAAATCAGAATGGGACGCAAACGCCGGATGAATGAATCAGATTTCGTACGCCAAACACCTTGGGGTTCTTGAACACGCAAAACCAGATTATCTCACAGTCTCCTTCTGCCCGTATTCAAACACAGCCTTAGCATCGATTCTCTCACCGAAAGAAGCAAATTCGGCAGACGACGAAGTAGCGGGGAATCTTATCCTTGTTATATTTCCCATGTCTTTGTGTAGCTTGACAGGAAAATTATAAGAAATTGTATTTTTGTTAGAGCATTCATTCATTAGTTTATATACACGTAACAAAAACTACGCGCGTGCGCATACACATATCCGCCCTCTCCCCGTCTCTCTCTCACACACACAGACACACATATATTATGACGGTATACCGGTAAGATAATGTCTAGAAAAGATAATTATGGAAGACACATACCGGAGAACGGGGAAAGAAGTAGATCACAGTTTAGATCAGTGGTTCTCAACCTTTTCTGGTCCATGCACCACTTCACCATATGTTCAGAATGCCACCCCCTCCCTTTTGTATTTCCTCCTTATAATTCCCCCTCCCCGCCCCTACACAGTATACGTAAAAATGGGAGCTAAATTTAATAACACATATGTCTAGACGTCTACATAAAACGAGATTTTCGTTATAAAACGAATTTAAGAAGGGCGAGAAGTACAGAATCGTAAAGTAAGGAGAGAAAAAACAATATCAAGTAATCGGTTCTTGTATTAACACGATCTTTAAATATCTTAATTCCCCCCCCCCCCCCCCCCCCGAAATCCTAAAATGGGGGGGGGGGAATTCCCACTTACCAACCTGTTGAGAACCACTGGCGTAGATGGACTTAGTGATGTGACAGATAATTTGCATATGGCAGCAACAGTGGCAGGACAAATGGCTTATGACAGAGAGAAATGCGAAAGACTGTTATGGGGACACATTTTTACAGAGGCCAGGCCACTAGATTTAGGGCCTGGGGATTCATAGCGAAAGAAACTGGCCAATGTCTGGTCAAGGAGAACTTGGCGTATGAGACCACGACCTCGAGTCTGAGGATGGACTTGCAGGCAGTCACTGCAGCTTTCCGCTGGTCGGAGAACAAACTGTATACACATGTGATGATTGCAACTGATTCACAAAGTATGCTAGCAAAGGTGAGGACTGGCATGCTTCGTGCAGAATGGTATTCATAGATTCAGAGGTCGCGGGTTGTGAGTATTGGCTAGATCTTTTCTCCATGACACTCTAGTATGGTTGGAAACAGGCAGAAAGATTAATTGGTGCCGCATCATTAAGAGGTGATTTGATGCATGATAAGGAAGATGTGGTGAAGACCTTCTGGGAGAATGTGATTAATGCAGAAGAACAGACATACTATTATGGTCTAGAGAGAATGAAGCAGCAAAGGGTGGTCAGAGGATCTGGTCGACAGTCGTCACTCAGAAGTAAAGCAACGGGCACCATTAGTATTGGAACTCTTCGCTGGCTGTTGGAGATGAGGACTGGGCGCTTATGGGAATGCCCCGAGAAAAGTGGTTGCGTTCTGAACTTAACTCAATCTCGATACGTGACAAATACACTACAGCAATATTAATTGTAGTAGCAACTGCAGCAGTATAGTAGTAGTGGTAGTAATAGTAGCAGCAGTAGCAGCATCAGTAGGAGTAGCAGCAGCAGCAACAGCAGCAGCAGCAGTAGTAGTAGTAGTAGTAGTAGCAACAGTAGTAGTAGCAACAGTAGTAGTAGCAACAGTAGTAGTAGTAGTAGCAGCAGCAGCAGCAGCAATAATAGTAATAGTTAGGGTTGCCAGACGTCCGGCAAAGAGAAGACATGTCCTCCTTTTTAGCCTCGTGTCCTCCATCCGGCAGGCAAAGCTAAAAACCTTTAAAATGTCCGGCTTTTTAAATATTTTATGTTATCATTTTTTTAATGTATTGTTTTTACAACTTACAATGTATCTACACTCTACCGTGTGTTTACATTCTTTATAAAAACCCATTGCTTAATAATATTTATTTAATTTTCCTATCTATACCAAATGTGAAACACCAATTATATGTACAATTTGAATCCAACTGTTGCTCTATTCGGCAACACTAACAATGCTGTAGTCTCTATGGTCAAAATGTTAATGTTATTTCTAGTTCAGGTAGCAGAGACACCACTTAATAATTGTTGTTGTTTTTTAAATTTGTAATTTTTGCCGTCTACGTTAATGAAAAGGGCTTCTATAAAGAGAAAATGCAAATTCTCGAACACTATGAAAAATAAGTTTCCATGCTTCGTTGAAGGACGCAACGAGAATGAGATGGAACAAAAGAAAAAAGCAGCGGCTGCAGCAGGATATAACAATTTGAACTGGAAACAATTAGGTATATTTAGCTCCTGCTTAAAGAAGAGCATACTAAACACAGACACAATGCACATTCACATACCTTACATGGACATCCATCGCACATAGGTGAAAAACAAAGTGTGGCTTATCCAAAATCAGAAGCAATCAATAAATATATAATTATATAAAATGAAATAATAAAATAATAAAATAACAAATAAGTACAATAGTACGTTCGACGTTTCTATTCTGAGAATCTTTGTCAAGGACAGGATAACACAAATAGATAAACAAACGAAAAAGACACAAAATAAATTGACGCAACTACTATGGTGGTTTCATAGAAGTTGTGTCAATTTATTTGGTTTCAGTATTCTATCACGGTTCAGTTGCTAGCAATCAGGAGGTGGGAGGGGGGGGGGCTAAGTGGTCTCGAGGTATGGTGTCCTCCTCGAGTGCTGGAGGTCCCGGGTTCAACCCCCGGTGAGGACCGGGATTTTTTCACGTGGACCTCTAGTAATAAAATTTCCACTGATCTCTGGGTAGTGAGATCGGAGGCCAGTGTGTATTGTTGCGCACGTAAAAAAATCCCTTGGCAGTTGGAAATCGAAAAAGAGTAGCCTAACGGCGCTGCCCGGGCAAAATTTCTAGTTAAAAATCTACCCAAAGTATTTCAGAATCCTGGCCGGTTCTACGGAGTTCGTGCACTGAGCTGAGTTTCTCCGGACTCAGGCTTGAGTTAGGAGAAGAACGGAGCACTTATGGGTTACACCCGTGTGCCGTGATGTTGATCCGTCGACTAAACTAAACTAAACTAATCACGGTTCGCAGAAAATATTTCCGATCGTTGTTCAGTACTTTGACTGGAAAGCAGGTGGAATCCAAACTAAGATTCTCGAGTTAGACAACACACCAAATGAAACCTCAGAAACTATCACAGTATATTTATAGAACACGCCAAAAACATGAGATACACTTATTGGCAGCTATTGTAATAAAATTGTACTGATTGTGGGTTTAATCTGAAACGATTTAAATGAAACATTCAATATGTCCTCCTTTGTCCTCCTTTTTGTCTTATGTCCTTCTTTGTCCTCTTTTTTGTCTTATTATGTCCTTTTGGTGCCCACGTATCTGGCAACCCTAGTAATAGTAGAGGTAGTAGTAGTAGTAGTAGTAGTAGTAGTAGTAGTATTAGTAGTAGTAGTAGTAGTAGTAGTAGTAGTAGTAGTAGTAGTAGTAGTAGTAGTAGTGGCAGCAGCAGCAGCAGTCGGAAAATTAATAGTAGTACTTGCATGTAGGGGGGGGGGGGCTAAGTGGTCTCGAGGTATGGTGTCCTCCTCGAGTGCTGGAGGTCCCGGGTTCAACCCCCGGTGAGGACCGGGATTTTTTCACGTGGACCTCTAGTAATAAAATTTCCACTGATCTCTGGGTAGTGAGATCGGAGGCCAGTGTGTATTGTTGCGCACGTAAAAAAATCCCTTGGCAGTTGGAAATCGAAAAAGAGTAGCCTAACGGCGCTGCCCGGGCAAAATTTCTAGTTAAAAATCTACCCAAAGTATTTCAGAATCCTGGCCGGTTCTACGGAGTTCGTGCACTGAGCTGAGTTTCTCCGGACTCAGGCTTGAGTTAGGAGAAGAACGGAGCACTTATGGGTTACACCCGTGTGCCGTGATGTTGATCCGTCGACTAAACTAAACTAAACTAATCACGGTTCGCAGAAAATATTTCCGATCGTTGTTCAGTACTTTGACTGGAAAGCAGGTGGAATCCAAACTAAGATTCTCGAGTTAGACAACACACCAAATGAAACCTCAGAAACTATCACAGTATATTTATAGAACACGCCAAAAACATGAGATACACTTATTGGCAGCTATTGTAATAAAATTGTACTGATTGTGGGTTTAATCTGAAACGATTTAAATGAAACATTCAATATGTCCTCCTTTGTCCTCCTTTTTGTCTTATGTCCTTCTTTGTCCTCTTTTTTGTCTTATTATGTCCTTTTGGTGCCCACGTATCTGGCAACCCTAGTAATAGTAGAGGTAGTAGTAGTAGTAGTAGTAGTAGTAGTAGTAGTATTAGTAGTAGTAGTAGTAGTAGTAGTAGTAGTAGTAGTAGTAGTAGTAGTAGTAGTAGTAGTGGCAGCAGCAGCAGCAGTCGGAAAATTAATAGTAGTACTTGCAGCAGCAGCAGTAGTAGTAGCAGCAGCAGCAGCATTAGTAGTAGTAGTAGTAGTAGCAGTAGCAGCAGTATTAGTAGTAGTAATAGTAGTAGTAGTAGTAGTAGTAGTAGTAGTAGTAGTAGTAGTAGTAGTAGTAGTAGTAGTAGTAGTAGTAGTAGTAGTAGTAGCAGCAGCAGCAGCAGCAGCAGCAGTAGTAGTTGTAGTGGTAGCAGCAGCAGTATTTGTAGTGGTATTAGTAGACATAGTAGTGCAGGTCAGCATGGTCGAATAGGTAATAAGGCGTGTTCTTAAACATCCGTTGTGCAGATGCCGAGGTAAGCTGTTCAACCCCTACTTCGGACAGCTGGACTAAAATGTTGACACGTCGTCCTTGACTTGGGGACGTAAATTACAAGTACCTCTGAAGTCGGAGGGGTTCGCCTGTTGGCGAGGGACACTGTTAATGGGGAAAGCTAATCCACACGCAAGATTCAGCCCATCACTACTATAAATAGTGTGCATGGACTACGCTTGAGTTCAAAGCGAGCGAGCGCAAAATAAAAAAAAAGGTAGTGGTAGTAGTAGTAGCAGCAGTAGTAGTGGTAGCAGCAGTATTTGTTGTGGTATTAGTAGTAGTGCTGGTGGTGATGGTAGTAGTAGTAGTAGTAGTAGTAGTAGTAGTAGTAGTAGTAGTAGTAGTAGTAGTAGCAGCAGCAGTAGTAGTAGTAGTAGTAGTAGTAGTAGTAGTAGTAGTAGTAGTAGTAGTAGCAGCAGCAGCAGCAATAATAGTAGTTGTAGAGGTAGTAGTAATAAAAGTAGTAACAGTAGTAGTAGCATCAGCTGTAGGATTACTAATAGTAGTAGTTGCAGCAGTCGTAATAGTAGTAATAGTAGCAGTAATGGCAGCAGCAGCAGTATTTGTAGTGGTATTAGTAGAAGTAGTAGTGGTAGTGGTATTAAACATCCACTTCAGTAACGTGAAATAAACGTCTAGGTGTTGATTGGCACATATAAGGTAAGGAGAGGCAGCAGAAGACACACCACACAACTACCAACAAGTTACAGTTACAGATACACGGGATTGGAAATGATCACCCTAAAATCTCCTCTGATATTTACGTCTTTCTGTTTGTTTTCTGTAGACCGTTAGCGGGAGGTCGGCGTGAGCGAGAGGTCGGCGTATCCAACAGGTTATAGAGCGTACGTTCTTAAACTCCTTGTCCGTTAATGGTGGTGTAATGGGTTCACTCCCTGCACCGGTCAGTTGGACTTCAACATTAACTGATCTTTCAGGAAGCTATGGCAAGCTACTGAACGTAAAATTGACTTAAAATATCAACCTGGGGTCGATCGCAACGTCTTGCAAATGACGTGCGCAATTTCAATGTTAGGCTATAAGCGGAACCTATAATTTCTTAAGTATTTAATTAATAGATCGGCATCAGAGCAATATTAGGACATCTTGTTTTTACTTAAAAGAATTAACGAATGGCAGAAGCATTTTAACAACCGATTTATGGCTCTAAACTTGAGTCCATGTGAAATGCAACTTAGCTGTCCCTATCGATTCAGAGGGGCAGAGTTTCAAAAGGACGGGAGGGGAATATGGACAACGGCGAAAAAAGTCATATTTCCCTTTTTTAAAGAAAGAGAAGAAGCAAATATTGAATTTCAAAAGATGTTTGAACGTTTCACATAAAAAAATGACGGATCAAAGCCGGACCTGGCTGTGTGACGTGGTGTGAAAGAAAACAAAAATACATCGGCTTTGATGGCTTTACAAATGGAGTAGTGAAAACGCGAGGAGGGAAATGAAGGAAGACACACGCGAGCACGCAGGCAGACACTTACAGACAGACACTTGCAGATAGACAGACATTTGCAGAGAGACACTTGCAGACAGGCAGTCACTCGCAGACAGACAAAAGGACATTCAGCCAGAGAGACATCAACTCACACACTCGGAGAGAGAGAGAGAGAGAGAGAGAGAGAGAGAGAGAGAGAGAGAGAGAGAGAGAGAGACGCAAGCACACACGCACGCACGCACGCACACACGCACGCACGCACAATCACTTGCAGACAGACGCAGACACACACACACACACACTTGCGAACACTCACACACATGCAGATAGACAGACAGACAGAGAACGTAAGTGAGCGATATGTCATAGATGAGCAGACTCACAGTTGCAGTGGAGTCTTTTCTTGTTATTATTAGCTGTTATATCTTATCCAGTTGCGGTTATTGATGTGTGGTTTTCTAAAGTCTCTAAAGTCAGCGTTATATTTTTAAACATGTAGCATTGAACTGACATTAAATATAACTGGTTGACGAAGATTGGAAGAGATTTGGACATCTTTCCCTTTGTTAGCATTTACCAACCTTTGATGACATTTATTTTAGAAGCTGCAGTGGAGTCGTAGCCGGCTTCATACCCTAGAGGTTAGCGACTTTTCTCCGTAATCTCGTATACTCTCGTAAGTAACGTGACAACGGTGAGAATCAGCAGTAGTTCGAATCGCGTCGGTAACTTACGGGGTATTTGAGCCGGCCGCCCAGAAAGCAATGGCAAACTACTGAGCGTAATCTTGCCAAGAAATCAACAATCAGCTGAAAGATGCTGATGTTGACAGCAATGTCCTGTAAAGGATATGCAAACAATTTTTTTAGTGGAGTCGTAGCTATGGTAAAATTAACAGTAACAAACATTCACCTTTCAGCTTATTTCGCCTGTCAGCTTATATGACAGTGTGTTTTAGTTAGTTTCTGGCAGGTGTTCTTGAGACCAGCAAGTAATCAGAATGCAGCTGGATCAACGGGTGGGCTGAGAATATGGTGTGCGCATAGAAGATTAGAAAACACACGCGATCGTAAATTCCACAGCGAATACCATGTGCTAATATAATATTGCATATTCGTGCGAAACTTTGTGGCCAGGTTGGTTTAACAATTTGCATGAAACGTTACATTTCCGGAGCGTGTCCAAACGATGATCGAGACAGTGATCGATTGTTATTGAATACACAGATGCGATAACAATTGGGAAGCCGTCTACAGCGACACAGCTGCATATGTGAACATCGAGTAATAGCTCGCACATTTAGGAAGGTTTCTACAGCCATCTATAGTTGCATGTGGACATAGAGTTGAATTGAGTAGCTCACACAATTAGGAAGGCTTCTACAGCCGACGCAGTTGCATATATGGACAGAGTTGAAGTGTGTAGCTCGCACAATTAGGAAAGCTTCTACAGCCATCTATAGTTGCATTTATGGACATAAAGTTGAATTAAATAGCTCGCACAAAATGCTTCAACAGCGAGATATAGTTGCATATGGTCACAGAGTACAAGTCAATCACTCACACAATTAGAAAGCCAACTACAGCCGATACTTTTAAAAGTTAGTTGCGTATCCTTTCCAGATCGTAGCAGTCGTCCCCATCATTTTTTGGATGTTCCTGATTCCTGGGTAAGTTTACGTTCAGTAGTTTGCCATTGCTTTCTGAATGACCGGCGTCCATACTATTTAGTAACAAAACCAACGTAAGTCTGCTGCCAAATCGCTCACAGCTGTGTTTCGAACGTGGTATACTGCGTCCGTAACCGCTTCGCCACTGAGCCATACACTGCATAATAGACAAATTTGAAGTGAAAAGCTCATATAGTAAGAAAGCTGGCTACAGCTGACTCAGCTGCAAATATTGACATGGTGATGAAATGAACAGTTCACACACAGAGGGGGGAAATTGGGGCAAGTACAGCAAAATCTCCACGAACTGGAAGTAAAACAGTAGGCACAATTGTGCAGTACTGAACAAGTGCACTGTCTACACCGTAATAGAGGAAGCTTATAATCTGCATCAGGAAATGCTGGAGAACACTGGCCAGCATCACTAGATGGCACATTCACATTTTTATATAGACCCATCGGCACTCGACGTGGTCAGTATCACTGTCGGCCTTTACTTCCCAAGACATGTCCAGCGATCTATTGTAGGCTGGGTCGACCTGGGAGCCTAGGTCAGTATTTGGATCCGCCTGAGGCGGGCGGAAGCCATGATGACCGGGCCGACAGAGGAGCCAGAAAGCACGTAATTAGCCATGGTGTCAATGGAGGCGTGACCGAGAAGGCACGTGATTAGCCATGGTGTAAATGGAGGCGTGGCCGAGAAGACACGTGATTAGCCATGGTGTCAATGGAGGCGTGGCCGAGAAGGCACGTAATTAGCCATGGTGTCAACGGAGGCGTGGCCCAGAGGTTACCATGTCCGCCTCAGACCTAGAAAGGGCCGGGTTTGATATCATCATAGGGCTGGGAATGTTTTCCAGAAGCACTGGCATCTTATGATATTATGCGTCCCCCTATGTCTCCGTAGTGTGATCGGATGCATAGCCTTCTCAGATAAGGGCCAAAAAAGGAGTTCCCGCGTGCAGTTTTTGCAGTTAGCAATCCCATGGTAGATGCACATCGCAAAATGTAGACTGTAAAGTCACCGCGCTGGCAAAATAGTTAAGACAGAAAAACCTACACAAAGGGACGTTACCTTGGCTAGAGTCTGTCTAGGGTAGGAGTGTGTTTCTGCCATTGGCCTTTTGAATATTTAGATCATCATTCGCTGGCCATACACAATTATTAGCTTAAAACTGAGCCTGCTTTATTTAGTCACCCATTTCTTTAACTCACCTCATGGCTGGAACTGCTTCTCTGTAGTGAGACGTGTGATGTTGGTTGGTATTGATAATAATGTTGCTACTCGCAACTGCTTTTCCAATTTTGCGTCGGTCAGTTTGAAACGCAATCGACTCTTTGCGATGGTAAGTTTTGAAAAATAGCATTTTGCAGCAGTAAATTGTTCTGAACACATATGCATATTTCATTGCGTCTCCTCATAGTGGGAAATTTATCATTGTTTATGTGGCGTTTATAGAAGGTTTATTGGCTTCTAACTCCCGCTTGCGGTTACTTTGACAGAGCCAAAGCAAATGATATTGCGGGCCTTATACTGCCCGCTGGCTGGATATTCCCCGCCCCTGGTCTAGAGGAAACAAACCTTACATAAACGCATACCGAAGTCGGTCACACTGACCTTTGCGGTGCATGCATGTTTGTGACGTACTCCCCTCTAAAGAGGAACGAAGCAGAAGCCTAATTATTACTCATTACATTAAATACAGTAAAACAACTAATAATGTAGATCCTACATCTTTGGGGAATTAAGCCCAAACCTCAACCGCTGTTTGTCTATAGCTGAAGGAGGTAGGTTATAGAAGGAAATATGTAATGGAAGACCGAAATATGCTCTTGTCATAAACCCTGTTACTGATAGATGCCTCCAGAGAGATAAGGAGAAAGGTAAAGCAATCTATAAGTACAACTAAAACCCCGATATAGGAGAACGAACGAACTAACGAAAATCTTTATTTTCAAAGGGTTAAGAATTGGGCACGCAGGCCCGTCTGACATTCTGCCCTTCTTCTCTATTTCCTCTCATACATTATTTCATTCAACATCTCTTATGAAGCAATTCTTTAACAACAAAAGAACAATAAGCATTAAAACGCATGAAAAATAATCAATAATATACGACTCGTTAAGGCAATGTTTAACATGGGCATCATAAATACCCAAGGTGGGTGTAACGTGCCACACATATGGGAATGTTTTTTTTTCCCTGGCTAGTTGTCGTTCGAGATAGTTTGATATATCTTAGATGGATAGGACACGTTAAGAGGATGGATGATGGTAGAATACCAAAGGACATCTTTTTTGGTGAATTACAGACGGGTAGGAGATCTCAGGGTCGGCCTCTACTACGATACAAAGATGTGTGTAAGCGGGACATGATTGATACAGGCATTGATAATGCACAATGGGAGCACGTCGCCGCTGAACGTGTTGCATGGAGGGCAACTATCAGAAATGGAATAAAGACAAAAGAGAAAATGATTGCAGATAAAGCACTCACACAGCGTGAGAGACGTAAGATGGTGCAAAATGGTGGAAATGACCATGTTTTCACATGCACCTACTGTGGGCAAACATTTGCAGCAAGAATTGGCCTTACCAGCCACACTCGCCACCGCCATGGATCGTAGTTATTGCCATATGACAGTTATTAAGCCTTTTTGAAGCACAATGTACCAAACTATCGTCTGTCAAGACGGAAAGGTGCCAATGAATATATATATATATATCTTAATATATATATATATATATATATATATATATATATATATATATATATATATATATATATATATATATATATATATATATATATTAAGATCGGAACTAAAATGGACCATTACGAACAGACAAAGCTAGGATTAAGATAACAATGTCTTTTGTCACCGGATCCCTTTTATGTCTATATCGAAATAATAATGAGAGAGATTAAAGATAGACCAGGAATACGAGCTGGGGGTTAGAACATAGATTACTTTATGTTACTTACCCATGTATAAGTAACAGAAACCGGATCCACGATGGACCCGTGTAAAAGGGTCTCTGGACCATACAGGACAAAAGTGTTAGAGGAAGGCCTAAAATACATTAAAAAAAAAAGAGAGTTAGAGATAGAAAACAATTATATGGGAAGGGCTTGCATGGAGCTGCAGGAGATACCAAAGGATTGTTGGGCTTGGCGTGATTTGGCCTGTACTAAATTGGGAGATAAATGGCAGCAGCAGCAGAAACTTTTAGTGTAAATATATGTGTCCCATTTCTGTACTGTCCACTCCTCCTTCGCCAATACATCGCCCCAGTACCAGATGAAAATGCTTTTATAAAGTACTGTTTAATTCCTTACAAGGAAGGCTTGGAGCAAGTTTTCTTCCACAAAAATGTGCTACAAACTGTTATGTCGAAAAGCTGTATAAAGGGAGAGTTACCACTGTAGTTTTTATTTTATTTTGTTAACGTGAGAATCAGACCCGACGCAGCAGAATGAGACGGTGCTTTTAGTCTTGAAGTTTCTGTGAAGTATTTGAGCGGGAATTCTACTTTTCGTTGTGCCCGTAAACGTGTCTGCTCCCAGTCTATGGCCACCACATTTAGTAGGCTCTTTTCTGTTTCTGTCGTGAAATATTCTTCACCCAGCTCTATTAGCCTGCTTTACATAAGCAGACTTGCGCAACTAATCAATCACCAGCGATGTTCTACCCCTTGTTCAGTGTAAAAATATTGAAATTTCTGCTTAACGTCTTGTCCTTAACACCCTTCCCTCCATTTCTGTCACTGCATTGAGCGCAGTTCTTGTCGCAAAAGCACCTAATTATGTTGGTGTCTCTTGCTAAATGTGTGTATGCATTGTTTATTTATATTGCTGCTCCCACGGACACAAACATTGATGGCATTGTTTACTGCGTAATGGTCAGAATGCAGCTATATTGTTGTTATTATTACAACAACAACAACAGCAACAACAACAACAACAACAACAACAACTACTACTACTACTACTACTACTACTACTACTACTACTACTACTACTACTACTGCTGCTGCTGCTGCTGCTGTGCTGCAGCTGCTTTTGCTGCTGTTGCTACTGCTGCTACCTCTGTTGCCTTGACAAACTCGCAAAACAGCATATTTGCACTGACTAACCTATGATTGATCTAAAATACATGACAATCTTTGGAAGATAATGTGGTGGTTTTCCTTTGCCATCTACATACACATAGGGCATTTTCCTCTGCCTTTAACAGCCATTTCTAACTATCAGGACAAGTGACCGCCCTGCTTTGCTCAGCTGCAGAGTTGTCCACTTACCACGGTGTTGAATAAAAAGGTACAAATAATGCATTACACACATTACGAACACAGACAGAGAGATCAAAAGAGACGCAGAAAGATTTATTTATGCTTTATAGATTATATCAAGGCAACTGATAAAGTAACACATGATGAATGATAAAAATGTTGAAAGATTTGGATATCAACATTCATGGGAAAGGGCGTGTCCGCTCAGAAGGTACAGCGTTCGAAACTCAACATACGGTTGAACATTTTACATTTATCACTGGTGTCTGATGATACCATATGTTTTTAAAACAATGAAAAAAAGTAATAGGAATTGAGAACATGCATCTACCTTGTCAATTTAAGGATGCGAATCGTGGACCCCTTTTTCACTCATTTACTAAAGAAGAAAATCGTGGCTTTTAAACTTAAATGTTGCATAAAAATTCTTAGAATACGCTGGATAGAACAGGAGGATAATACTGACAGTCTACAACAGTGTTTTTCCCAACCTTTTTTGTGCTAAGCCCCACCTAAGCCTTTCTAAAATTCTTATCCCCCCCCCCCCCAACATATGCATAATTTTTAATATTCAAAAATTGAAATGTTCACTAAAGAAACTTGAATTTTTTTAAAAAGAAGGGCTCACGGTTCCCAGAGGGGCCAAAGCCCCCCCCCCCCCCCCCAAGGTCCAGCGTCCCTGTGTGTCGGTTGTGTTGGGTGAATTTTTTTTTTTTTTGGTTTGGCGGTTACCCCAGTCAAGCTGGTTCCCCTGCCTCCCTCCCCTTTTTTTTGTCGACCCTTGGTCTCACCGTGAGCTATTGCCCACAATGGTCCACCAGGCCCACATCTAAGGCGAAGATATGTGATGGGTTTTTATTTGATCATCCCGACCCCCGACCAGACCAGGCGCACTACTTGGAGGGGGGGGGGGGGGGAAGCAGCAAATGCACCCGATCCTAGCCAAAGGACCGATAGGTTTTAGTAAGAAATCACTAGGAAATTATCGAGCAAACACAATAAGTAAATTTTCAAAACATATAATGGAGAACTGAAATTCAAGTACAAAATAATTTTAATGAAAGATTTTTCTATATTATTTTAATTATTAGTAATTATTTAAATTTAGTGAGATCCTTGCGCTTGATGCTTGCTGCAAAGAGATTTTATGTCAGGTTCCAATTTAGTTAACTTCAGTCTCAAGTCTCTCCGTTTTGTTATATCCAGCCGATTTCTTCCATTTTCGAATTGCCCCCCTTAACAATCGAATTGCCCCCCTGTGGGGCGTGGGCCCCACGTTGGGAAACACTGGTCTACAAGGTCTTAACGTGGAAGAAAACTGGCTTACAAACGGCGTCGTGTCTCGGAAATTGAATCACCTTGGCCGTAGTACACAGCACGTTGGTTTAGAACTAACAGTGATAGAAGGCATGGTTTCTGGAAGAAGAGGCAGTGGACAACCGACACGACGGTGAACACAACACACTCAAGACACATCCGGCATGGAAATGCCCTAGGCAGGGGATCTTATAAAGGATTGAGAACCTTTCTGGCTAGATGTGTTGAGAGCAACGCCTGCAAAGGGCCTGCTAACATTAAACAAGTTTTAAAAGTCGAGAAGATCGTCTTCATTGCACCGGGTTTTATCCCATATAGTTCGGTCTCTTTCCGCAGGGTGCCCTGCCGAAAGCTTCGCACAAAGTACGATCTCTGTAGCTCCAGCGACGATCCCCAGGAGTCTCCGACATTATGATGATGGACGTATCAGAATTAACGGACTGCTAGCTATCGATGCAGCTTATTGTTGAAACACTCGTTGTCCGGCTGCGTGTGTTACTGTCACCATTGCTGTTTTAAAACTTGAGACCAATATTTTTCATTAATGTTGCCTGTATTTTAACTGTGACGAATAGAGGAAATATATGTACGGTGTTGGTTATCCTCAGAGCTGCAGGCCAGACAAAGCAGTGGATAACTAAACACACACTGTCTCTAAATCTATATGTCCTCGCCAATCTTTACCGGCGACCAGTGATTATATTAGTTCCCATTTGAACGGTCCCCTGCATTGATCACTCCTGTACTGCAGAAATAGACACATAGAAAGTTCACCCGATTGCTCCCGCGCCTTGACACAGCCCGGTGCTGTAAGTGAGGTTTTCTGTTTGCTCAAACGGTGATCAAATTTTGAACAGTGCTTAAGCTTATCCGAACCACGTAAGATAGAACATGGTGTATTTGATGAGTCTGTCCAGCCAGATTCTTATGTCTTCATACAACCTGCAGTGTTCGCTTACGGAGAGCTATGTGTGTATTTCTTATGGGTTCTTTGAGTCGTGTTTCTGTTTTTACACATGAACATAGCACATTTAAGTGTTGTTAATAGACTGTCTGGGTGTCGTCCTTGCAGTGTTCAATAGCTGGTTCTGTGTGTCTGTTCGTGTGTCTGTTTGTCATCATCATCATCAAGTGCCCTGCCAGCTGGCGTAGGCGTTCATGACTCTCTACAGATCTCGGTCTTTAGTATTGTGGATCAACTCTGCTGATGATATTCCTCAATGCTGATGATACGCCTCAATCCATCCAGCATCATTTCTCTTGGTCTGCCTCTGCCTCTCTTCCCCTCGATCTTTCCAGTTGTCACTATGTTCTCCAATGCCTCTCTTCTCATTACATGACCGAAGAAAGCTATTTGTCTCTTTCTTATTGTTGTGTATAATGTTCTAGTTTCATTAGCCTGTTTCAAGCAATCGTTGTTAGTTTACATTGGCAGTCCAAGGAATTCGCAACATTCGTCTCAGGAATCACATCTCTGTTGCTTCTAATTTCTTCCTAATTTGTTCATTTACATTCCAAGATTCACTGCCATACAGCAAAACTGGTTCTATGTATAGCATTTCAGCACTCTCTTTCTTACGTTTAGTTTAGTTTAGTCGATGGATCAACATCATGGCACACGGGTGCAATCCATAAGTGCTCCGTTCTCCTCCTAACTCAAACCTGAGTCTGGAGAAATTCAGTTCAGTGCACGAACTCCGTAGCGCCGGCGAGGATCCTGAAATATTTTGGGTAGATTGTTAACTCGAAATTTTTCCCAGGCAGCGCCGTTAAGCTACTCTTTTTCGATTTCCAACTGACAAGGGATTTTTTTACGTGCGCAACAATACATACGGGCGTCCGATCTCACTACCCAGAGACCAGGGGAAATTTTATTACTAGAAGTCCACGAGAAAAAATCCCGGTCATCACCGGGGCTTGAACACGGGACCTCCAGCACTCGAGGCAGACACCATACCTCGAGACCACGCAGCCCCTACCCTCTTTCTTACATTCAGTGATAATGACTTATTGCGTAAGATACTCTTCATTTTCTGAAATGTGGCTTTTGCTTGCCCTATTCTGCTCTTAATCTGTGTTGTACATCTTCCATCTGTGTAGTTGTGCTTATTTCTTTATGTGTGCCTTCTGTGTGTGTCTCTTTGTAGTTGCGTTTATTTCTTTACGCGTGCCTTCTGTGTGTGTCAGCCTGTATCCCTGTATGGCGTACAGTCTCATAGTAGTTACTGACGTTGGGCCGTGAAGTCTTATTTCCGTCTCTGTATTACACTTTTCTGAACATTTATGTCTTCTCCCTTCCTAGCCCTCTCCGCGGCGAAGAGGTTACAGACGCAGTTCATGATCCCGCATACCCGCGTTCGAAACACAGCTGCGCGCGATTTGGCAGCAGACCGCGTTGCGTTTTTTTAACGAAATGGTATGTGTGCTAGTCGTTCAGAAAGCAATGGCAAACTACTGAACGTAAACTTGCCAAGAGATCACAACAGCAAAAAATGCGGCCAGTGTTGGCTAATGACGTAGCGGTCAGTGTTAGCTAACGACGTAACGGTCAGTGTTGGCTAACGACGTAGTGTTGGCTAATGACGTAGCGGTTATTGTTGGCTAACGACGTAGCAGTTATTGTTGGCTAATGACGTAACGGTCAGTGTTGGCTAACGACGTAGCAGTTATTGTTGGCTAACGACGTAGCGGTCAGTGTTGCCTAACAACGTGGTGTTGGATAATGACGTAGCGGTTATTGTTGGCTAACGACGTATCGGTTATTGTTGGCTAATGACGTAGCGGTTATTGTTGGCTAACGACGTAGCGGTCAGTGTTGGCTAACAACGTAGTGTTGGCTAACAACGTAGTGTTGTCTAACGACGTAGCGGTCAGTGTTGGCTAACAACGTAGTGTTGGATAATGACGTAGCGGTTATTGTTGGCTAACGACGTAGCGGTCAGTGTTGGATAACAACGTAGTGTTGGCTAACGACGTAGCGGTCAGTGTTGGCTAACGACGTAGTGTTGGCTAACGACGTAACGGTCAGTGTTGGCTAACGACGTAGTGTTGGCTAACGACGTAGCGGTTATTGTTGGCTAACGACGTAGCGGTCAGTGTTGGCTAACAACGTAGTGTTGGCTAACGACGTAACGGTCAGTGTTGGCTAACAACGTAGTGTTGGCTAACGACGTAGCGGTCAGTGTTGGCTAACGACGTAGTGTTGGCTAACGACGTAACGGTCAGTGTTGGCTAACGACGTAGTGTTGGCTAACGACGTAGCGGTTATTGTTGGCTAACGACGTAGCGGTCAGTGTTGGCTAACAACGTAGTGTTGGCTAACGACGTAACGGTCAGTGTTGGCTAACGACGTAGTGTTGGCTAACGACGTAGCGGTCAGTGTTGGCTAACGACGTAGCGGTCAGTGTTGGCTAACAACGTAATGTTGGCTAACGACGTAACGGTCAGTGTTGGCTAACGACGTAGTATTGGCTAACGACGTAGCGGTCAGTGTTGGCTAACGACGTAGCGGTCAGTGTTGGCTACCAACGTAGTGTTGGCTAACGACGTAGCGGTCAGTGTTGGCTAACGATGTAGTGTTGGCTAACGACGTAACGGTCAGTGTTGGCTAACGACGTAGTGTTGGCTAACGACGTAGCGGTCAGTGTTGGCTAACGACGTAGCGGTTATTGTTGGCTAACGACGTAGCGGTCAGTGTTGGCTAACGACGTAGTGTTGGCTAACGACGTAACGGTCAGTGTTGGCTAATGACGTAACGGTCAGTGTTGGCTAACGACGTAGCGGTTATTGTTGGCTAACGACGTAGCGGTCAGTGTTGGCTAACGACGTAGCGGTTATTGTTGGCTAACGACGTAGCGGTCAGTGTTGGCTAACGACGTAGTGTTGGCTAACGACGTAGCGGTCAGTGTTGGCTAACGACGTAGTGTTGGCTAACGACGTAACGGTCAGTGTTGGCTAACGACGTAACGATCAGTGTTGGCTAACAACGTAGTGTTGGCTAACGACGTATCGGTCAGTGTTGGCTAACAACGTAGTGTTGGCTAACGACGTAACGGTCAGTGTTGGCTAACGACGTAACGGTCAGTGTTGGCTAACGACGTAACGGTCAGTGTTGGCTAACAACGTAGTGTTGGCTAACGACGTAGCGGTCAGTGTTGGCTAACGACGTAGCAGTCAGTGTTGGCTAACGACGTAGTGTTGGCTAACGACGTAACGGTCAGTGTTGGCTAACGACGTAGTGTTGGCTAACGACGTGGCGGTCAGTGTTGGCTAACGACGTAGCGGTCAGTGTTGGCTAACGACGTAGCAGTTATTGTTGGCTAACGACGTAGCGGTCAGTGTTGGCTAACGACGTAGTGTTGGCTAACGACGTAGCGGTCAGTGTCGGCTAACGACGTAGTGTTGGCTAACGACGTAGCGGTCAGTGTTGGCTAACGACGTAACGGTCAGTGTTGGCTAACGACGTAGCGGTCAGTGTTGGCTAACGACATAACGGTAAGTGTTTGCTGACATCTTAGCGGTCAATGTATGCTAAAGACGTAACGGTCAGTGTTGGCTAACGACGTAGCGGTCAATATTGGCTAACGACGTAATGGGCAGTGTTTGCTGAATTCTTAGCGGTCAATGTATGCTAACGACGTAACGGTCAGTGTTGGTTAACAAGGTAGCGGTCACTGTTGACTAACGACGTCGCTGTCAGTTTTGGCTAACGACTTAGCTGTCAATGTTGGCTAATGACGTCTCAGTATACAGCAACTAATGTGACAGTGAAATGATTGTCAGTTTTGACTAATAAGAACGTCTTGATCAGTGCTGACTAAGGACGTTTCATTTAATTTTCATAAGAACGTCCTATTGAGCATTGAATAAAGGCTTTTTAGCCAGTTTTGTTATAACAGTTGTAAGTCATGTTTGTTAAGTCTGTCTTTGTTGACTTTGATTAGATCAGTAGCCACTTGTACACCAAAGAGTTATATTTTGTTTTATCTCTCGCCACAATATTTAATATTTCTTTTGCGTCCTTTGGTGTTATCTTCTCATCGAAACCGTTGTTATTCTCTTGCCTTCTACATTTACCTATGGTGTGGTGTTCAGCAAGGTGTTGTGTCTTGATATTTGATTTGTCGAGCTTTGGTGCTGGCTAATGGGCTGTCGGTCATTGTGTGTGTGTCGTCACTTGTTTGCCAATGGGCTAACGGTCATCGTGTGTGTAGAACGTCTCAGGCGGTGTTGATCCAGGAAATTATGACCAGTTTCAACCGCAGACATCCCAGTTAGTATTATATCACCCATTAGTTGTTATAGTAGCAGAAACGACTTGTGAGCCTTGTTGTGAGATTGCAAACATTGGCCGCTCTACTCAGTTTTGTTGTTCGCAGTTATGTTTGTAATGTGTACACAAGAAGCCCAGTGTTAAGACTGTGTGTTGCTATAATTGAGAGCCCGTGAAGACTCCCAAATAGCTTTGTCATGCGTGTCTCTATGGAACTATGTCTGGTGTATAGTTAACGACGGTTTTGGCGGGCAGTCTGGCAGAATATGTTGGGGTTGTTTGTTCTAGCTGTCCACGCTCGCACAAGGTGACTAAACTAATGTGAATCTGTGTTATTGACTTTACGTCTGGTGCTTCATGTGTTGATACGGTTTGATCACCTATTTTTGTCGATCAAGCTAGTAAAGCGGTTTATTTGTTTTCTGGCTATTCTCTAGCATTGAAAAGTGTTGTCTTTTCTTGAAGCTTGTCCTTTATGTTCACTTTTCGTACTCATTAGTTAACACCAGGTCTTGAATCTCATGGCATGCGACATTGAGGTTCTGTCCACTGCTCTTCTGTAAGTATTTACTTTGCTTATAAGCCTTTCTTTTAGCTCACAGTTTATTACTATGTCGGATTTTGAGAATCGTCAATAACAGTAATAAATACCACCCGCTGAATGTGGTTTATTGTGTTATTTATCATTGTATAATTTTGTTTGCTAATGAATTCTGTCAGTGTTTACTAACTTCCTCATTATAATAAGACGAGGAGATGGGCTTTGGAGAACATTGTGACAACTGGAAAGATGGGAAAACTGTCAGAGGCAGACAAAGAGAAATAATGCTGGATGGACTGAGACGGTGACATGAAGGGATACCATCAGCAGAGTTCTAGAACATCTAGGGCCGAGATCTGTGGAGAGACGTGAACGTGTCCGCTAGTTGGCAAGGCATATGATTATGATAATATAACTCTTGATCGTTTCTAGTGGTTTCTGCATTACTGTCAGTGTGTTTTATTCTCCTATTATTTTGCAACTATCCATTATTTTGTTTTCCAGTGTCTTCATTGTTACTCTTGCATCTTAGAATATAGAGATGTCACACAGTATCTGACTAAATGACTCTGTGGCTGATATAGTCAGTGTCAGGCCAGCTAACTTACAAAGTACATTCTTTGGCCGTCATTTTATGAGGTTGAACTGACCACAAAACCAGGTGATCAATAATACGTCTGCTGGGTAAAAATTTGACCCAGGAATAGAGCACTAGTCACTGGCGAATCGCGACCCATAACGACATGTATTTTAACAACGTTTCCATGTATTTTAACAACGTTTCCATGTATTTTAAAAACGTTTCCATGTATTTTAACAACGTTTCCATGTATTTTAACAACGTTTCGCGCCTGGCATTGGGTTGGAGTCTTCTGACAATCAATTACATGAAACGCTCCAAGGGAAGATTGCCAACATAGGCCTAATCCAGGCTACCCGTCAAGGGAAGATTACCAACCTGGGCCTAATCCAGGCTTACCCACCAATGAAATATTGCCAACCTAGGCTTAATCCAGGCTACCCGTCATGGAAAGATTGCTAACCTTGGCCTATTCCAGGCTACCCGCCAAGGAGAGATTTCCAACCCAGGCCTAATCCTAGCTAATCCACATGTGCTCTCCCAAATTATGATCTAGTTACATTCTAATTACATACCTCTCCACAGATGTCATGTTTCAGAACAATTCTTGCATATTCCGCTGGTTTCTGAGCTTGGAGAGGTGCGGGAAATCTCCGAACCATAGTCCACATGGGGATTGTATTTTAGTTTCTACACCAGCCTCTCTGATAAATCCAAGCCCTTGTAGGTGACCTGAACGCCAATGCAACCGCGCTAGCGTCGACACTCATTTTCCCAGATCATTCACAACCAAGCAATGGACCATTTAACAAAATACCGCTAGTATGTATTTAGATATACATATTAATATACAGTTCAGAGTCACAGTATTAAGGGTAATCATGTTTGTTTTAGGGGTAATCATATGTTTGTAGAACTCCCAAGGAAATCCTGTGTGTATGTGAAACAATATTGTTGTAAATTAATAATCACGGTTTCAGGGGTATTCATGTTTGTATTAAGGGTAATCATATGTTTGTCAAGGAAATCCTTTGTGTGTGAAACAATATTGTTGTAAATTAATAATCACGGTATCTGGGGTATTCATATGTGTGTATTAGGGATAATCATGTGTTAGTAAAACTTCAAAGGAAATCCTTCCTGTGTGAAACAGTATTGGAAAATAGAGGCCGTCTGACATTCTGTCCTTCTTATCTCATAAAATATTTCATTTATATATCACTAATGAGGCTAATCTTAGACAACAACAACTACATAAATAATATAAGCATTATTAACGCATGTAAAATGTGCAATAATCAATAGTACATGACTCATTAAAACTAATTTTATCTACAAATAATTAGCTACGGCAGGTGCATTGTACCACATTAAAAGAAGGTTGTTTATTATACTAGTTGGGGTATATAATCTGTACTGAGATAGTATTCGAATAACTTGCGATCGTATGTGCAGTATAGATGTTGGCGATGTCTTTGATTCGTTGTAGAATAGTGTTCCACAGCTGAGAGAGAGAGAGAGAGAGAGAGAGAGAGAGCGAGAGAGAGAGAGAGAGAGCGCGAGAGAGAGAGAGGGAGAGAGAGAGAGAGCGAGAGAGAGAGAGAGAGAGAGCGAGAGAGAGAGAGAGAGAGAGAGAGAGAGAGAGAGAGAGAGAGAGAGAGAGAGAGAGAGCACTTCCGTGTCTTCATGCCACGTCTACCGACAGCAATCCATGAAACACACCCTGGTCACTATCATAATTGAACAGTACTTCTGTTAGCGAGTTTTCCCTCTCCTTGCAAGTAATCATCTTTTCGTGGCATTCCCTTTCATCTGTTGGTTTTGTATCAGTTCGTACGTGATCCTGTCTTCACACAGCTTCCTGTTTTTCCTCTTAACTCTTCATCCAGGACTTTGCCGTATTTACTGTTCTCATATCACGCCATAGAAGTTCGCGAATCAATCAGCGAAAACGGAAAATGGAAAAGCTCGGCCTTACAAGAACACAATCACAATTGACAGAGTGGAGATTGCGGCTACAAAGCTTTTATCTGCAAACAAAAACAAATAAAAGGACACAGCCGCGTGAAAAGAAAACTACCACAACGTGCTACACAAATTGGTAACTATCTCGTGATCAGTTACCCCCTTTACTTTCTTATGCTCCTTCTGTGGCATATCCTCCTTAGTTTCAGCAAGCCAGATGAATAGAAAAGTGAGTGATTAACAAAAATAGGTAAAAGACCCTATTTAAGACTTTGAAGCTTATAGGACATATGGTGTTAGCCTGATATGTCTGTAAGATCCATTGACATTCGAGGAGTTATGTGGTCAGGATTACTTCACTTCCCAAGACAATTCCTGGCACTCATTTTAGGATGCTTCGCCCTGGAGCACTGGAGCCAAGACCACGTTTAAAAACCCTCCTTCATGCGAATTCAAACACTTGACAACCGGGTCGGCAGATAAGAGTGCTAACCATTGCGATACAGCGGCCTGAGGCGCAAGTTGTGGGGCGGATAACATATCAGCCTTTATCAGGATTATCGGTTCTAAACACTGGTAAATAATTTTTTTATCTATGGAAAGTGAAATAAATACTATAGCTTGTACACTGAATTTCGGCTACTCTAGCACAAGCACACACACAGAGACACTCAACACATCCATGCTGATATTTATACTAGTAGATATGTAGGCATGTTGATAGAATACTCGGCTTGTTAATTGGCCTTATGTTGTTGCTTCAAATATGATTGCTGTTTATTTTCACAGCTCAATTACGATTCTAATTTTAGTATCCTGTTTTTGGTGCAGTATTTTATGATATTAAAACGGAAGTAATTAACATTATCTGTTTAGCTACCAGATTAATTACAGGTCCTTTACAAGACGTCGCAACCAACCCATATTGTTTGCTGCTTTTGAATTACTAGGCAATTTTTACGTTCAGTTGTTGTCGTTGTTTTCTCAACAATCGAAGCTCATGCCATTGAAATCAACGCAAGGCAGATCCAAATCGTCTGTAACTCATTTTGTCCGG
>OY992877.1:49319399-49904399 GCA_963921405.1 Cepaea hortensis | reverse complement strand
CTTGTTTAGCATCTGAATGACCACAGATTCCTTACGAATTGAGTCTGTAGAATCCCACTCTGTATCTTCCTTTACCCCCTGCCCAGTCCTTCCTACTCATAAAATCTGCATCAGTATTCATCCCTGGCCACTGCCAGCTAATCTCACACGCACGTATCATACTTGGATGGCTGTTAACGGGGATATCGGCTTCTAATAAACCTGGCTGTCTACTGCTGATAAACCTGGCTGTCTACTGCTTATAAACGAAACCGTGTTGCTTATAAATGTGACTATCTTCTGATTATAAATGTGACTATCTTCTGATTATAAACGTGACTGTATCCTCTTTGTCAAAACTCCATATTTTATTTATAAACCGGACTGTCCACTGCTTATAAACCTGACTGTCTACTGCTTATAAACCTGACTGTCTACTGCTTATAAACCTGTTTACTGTTTATAAACGAAACCACACCACCCATCAAATACCGATTGCCTAAAAATATGAGGCTAGCTCCATATAACCAGAACGCCTCATAGTGTGAAAAGGGGTCATGTACTTTACATTGTAGGTGTAATCTCTAATATCCTTGTGTGGTGTTGTTGTTTCTTGAATGCCCTATTGTTTGGTTCTCCCGGGATTGTGTCTTCAAGTACGTTCTGTAGTAGCTCTCGCTGTCCTATATTATGACGATGCCAACCACTACAGCCAACTTTGTGTGTGTTTTAATTGTTGTCTACTTTAAGTGTATAAAATCCCAGTTACACAGACATAGCTTACATTAATCATGGGAACATTACGGAGATAATTCTGACATTAAACATGGGGAAATTAAACAGACAAATCTGACATGAAAAATGGGACAATTACTTAGACACGTCTTACACATGTAAGACACGGCTTATAAATGTGATTTATCTTCTGATTATAAACGTGATTGTCTTCCCTTTGTTAAAACTCATATTTCACTTATAAACCTGGCTATCTACTGCTGATAAACTTGGCTGTCTATTGCTTATAAACAAAACCGTGTTGCTTATAAATGGGAGTACCTTCTGATTATAAATGTCACTGGCTTCCCCTGGTTAAAACCCATGTTTCACTTATAAACGCAATGCAACGATAAACTCAGTGTGTTGTTTCTTTTGGTGACATAGCAACCCTTGGCAAATTTCCGCATTAAAGTAATGCAGTTTGAAATATTTTTTTTTTAACAATCGCATTCCTTTGCAGAGCCTTGCAATCAACCCCTAGTTGATTTACTCCAATTTTACGTTCACTAGTTTGCCGGAACCCCCTGGGAAGGGGTTAAGGACGTTCATAATCCCGTATACTCACGTACGAAACACAGCTGCGCGAGATTCGACAGCGGATCGCGTCGCGTTGGTTACTTACGAAGGTATATGAGCCTGTCGTTCAGAAAACAGTGGCAAACTACTGAAAGTAAAACTTGCCAAGACATCAACAGCAGCTGAAAAATGCTGGTGTTGACCGCAATGTCCTGTAAAAGGATATGCGAAAAAAAAAAAGTTTACCATTGCCTTCTGAACGTGGAGAAACATTGAAGTCCAACTGTCCGGCGTTTGGAATGAACCCACTACGTCGCTGTCAGAAGAGAAAGCTCAAGCGCGTTAAGTCTCTCAGCCACGGCGACCTCCTTTGAATATCAGAACAACATGTTTAGGAAAGATAGTATTGGACTAACAATGCGCGCTTCTTCTTCAATCGAACATACTCTGTTGTGCGAGCTTCATAAAGTGGGAGCCGCTGTGGCATGGTGGTTAGTGCTCTGTCAAGACAGTGGTTCAGGTTCAATCCCCACCTGAGACAGGAATATCTTTTTCCAACTATACTCATAACAAATTGGTAACATGTAATGTTCAAAATTGTTTACGATTTTCCTGGGAAGAAAAGACACCGAGGAAGTGAACTGGCCACCCCAACCAACTCTGTTGTCTTGACCAGGAATGTGTGACAGCAGAACTCGGAGAGGTCGGGAGGTGACAAAGAGCCCTGCTGCTGAATAGGACACATTGTGAAAATGTAATCTTATATATAAATTAGGATCTCCGTCCGTCTGTCTGTCTGTATGAGTAGTTAGAAAAGCGCAAAACGGGTATGATTTGCCGGAGCCTCCGGCAATTGACCTTGACCTCGGCTGATTTTCACTCCCCCTCGGTCATATAGTTGGGTGGGGTACGGGGTGGTATCTAGGTCATATCTAAGGGCGATAATTCTAAGATTTTATGTTTCTAAGGGCAGATAATTATTGAGTGGGAGTATAAAAATTTTAATTAATTATTAAAAAATAAAATAAAATAAATAAAAAATAAAAATAAATAACGACAGGGTGCTGGGTGGTGGAGAGGGGGTGAGCTCGTGGGGTGACGCTAGGTGATTTGGGTTTAAACACTATCATCACAGGGTTACAAATGAAAACCTTAAAAAGTAAAAATGTCCGATAATATTGATTTTAGCGGGTATAGCTTAGTGAAATTCGTTGGTGAGGGGTGGGTAGCGGCTATTAGTGCTTTGTAGAGGGTCACCGTGGCGTTTTTACTATCATCATACGGGTTACAAATGAAAACCTTAAAAAGTAAAAATGGCCGATAATATTGATTTTAGCGGGTATAGCTTAGTGAAATTCGTTGGTGAGGGGTGGGTAGCGGCTATTAGTGATTTTTAGAGTGTCGTAGCTGCCTATACACTATCATCATACGGGGTACAATTGAAAACCTTAAAAAGTAAAGATGGCCGATTTTAATGATTTTAGCGGGTATAGCTTAATGAAATTCGTTGGTAAGAGGTGGGTAGTGGTTATTAGTGCTATGTAGAGGGTCGTAGTGACTTATTCACTAACATAACACGTGTTACAAATGAAACCTTGAAAGCTAAAGATCGCTGATTGTAATGGATATAGTGTAGTATCATTCGACGGTAAGGGGTGGGTACCAGGTATTAGTGGTCAAGCAAGGAAAATTTTAGGGAAAAGTGATTGTAATGATATGATGATGCTTAAAGGGTGGTAAATTAGTGGTCAAGTAGTGGTCAAGTGTTGGTTAAGTGACGAAAATTTTAGGGAAATTTTAGGGAACAGTGATTGTAATGATATGGTGATGATTAAAGGATGGTAAATTAATGGTCAAGCAGTGGTCAAGTAGTGGTCAAGTAGTGGTCAAGTGTTGGTTAAGTGACGAAAATTTTAGGGAAATTTTAGGGAACAGTGATTGTAATGATATGGTGATGATTAAAGGATGGTAAATTAGTGGTCAAGCAGTGGTCAAGTAGTGGTCAAGTGAGGAAATTTTAGGGAAAAGTGGTTATAATGATATGGTGATGATTAAAGGGTGGTAAATTAGTGGTCAAGTAGTGGTCAACCAATGGTCAAGTAGTGGTCAAGTGGTCGAGTGACCACTTAAATTGTAGATGACGATGTCCCTAAGATTATGGTAGTGGTTAAAGTGATCGATGACATGGTCAAGTAGCGGTCAACCAGTGGTCAAGTGGTCGAATGAACACTTAAAAGGTAGAGAAAAGTACGTATATTGAAACGGTGATGGTAAAATGGTCGACAACGTGGTCAAGCAGTGGTCAAGTAGTGCTCAACCAGTGGTCAACCGCTCAAGTGAGAAAATTGTAGGGTATGGTACGTGTAGTGAAACAGAGATAAATAAATTAAGTAGTGACGTTGTCAAGTAGTGATCAAGTAGCGGGCAAGTACTGGTCAAATGGTCGAGTGACCACTTAAATTGTAAGGGAAAGTACGTGTAGTGAACCTGTGTTGGTTACAGTGATCGATGACGTGCTCAAGTAGTGACCAAGTAGTGGTAAATGGTCGAATGACTACTTAAATTGTAAGGGAAAGTACGTGTAGTGAACCTGTGTTGGTTAAAGTGATCGATGACGTGCTCAAGTAGTGGCCAAGTAGTGGTAAATGGTCGAATGACTACTTAAATTGTCGGTGAAAGTAGGTATGGTGACATGGTGATGATCAAGAGTTGGTCAAGTGGTGCTCAAATAGGGTCAAGTAGTGGTCAAGTAGTCGAATGACCACTTAAATTATAGGGTATGGTACGTGTAGTGAAACGGTGATGGTAAAATAAGTAAGGACATAGTCAAAGAGTGGTCAAGTACTGGTGAAGTAGTGATCAAATGGTCGAGTGACCACTTAAATTGTAAGGGAAAGTACGTGTAGTGAACCTGTGTTGGTTAAAGTGATCGATGACGTGCTCAAGTAGTGGCCAAGTAGTGGTAAATGGTCGAGTGACTACTTAAATTGTCGGTGAAAGTAGGTATAGTGACATGGTGATGATCAAGAGTTGGTCAAGTGGTGCTCAAATAGTGGTCAAGTAGTGGTCAAGTAGTCGAATGACCACTTAAATTATAGGGTATGGTACGTGTAGTGAAACGGTGATGGTAAAATAAGTAAGGACATAGTCAAATAGTGGTCAAGTACTGGTGAAGTAGTGATCAAATGGTCGAAGGATCACTTAAATTGTAGGGTATGGTATGTGTAGTGACATGATGATGGTTAAAGTGATCGATGAAATGATCAAGACGTTATGCCGACTGCTAAGTTCAGAAAGTAATGTCCTTACTATCGGCAATTTCCCTGACAGGAGCGCCTCGAGCACTGATTTTATATTGATCAATAGCACCTAGTGGTACAGTCGACACACATGGACAATAGTTACAGCCGGTCAAAGTTTCAACCGTCAAATAAGAAAATATGTTAGACAAAATATTAAAATTATTGGTCAAATACAGAAATATATCACCCAAACTTATAAAAAGTAGGAACATATGTTAACCAAATGGAAAATATCTTAGCCAAATAGGAAAATTTGTTAGCCAAATAGAAAAAATATTGACCACGTAACGATATATCTTGTCCACACTTATGAAAAGTAGGGAAATTTGTTAGTCAAATGAGAAAAAAGATTGACCAAGTAACGAAATACCCAAACCAAACTTATGAAAAGTACGAAACTTTGTTAAGCAAGTATGAAAATGTATCGACCAAACAGAGAAATATATCACCCAAACTTATAAAAAGTAGGAACATATGTTAACCAAAGGGAAAATATCTTGGCCAAATAGGAAAATTTGTTAGCCAAATGGGGAAAATATTGTCCAAGTAACGAAATATCCCCCAACAAACTTAGGAAAAGTACGAAACTTTGTTAAGCAAGTATGAAAAGGTATCGACCAAACAGAGAAATATATCACCCAAACTTATAAAAAGTAGGAACATATGTTAACCAAATGGAAAATATCTTGGCCAAATAGGAAATATTGTTAGCCAAATAGAAAAAATATTGTCCAAGTGACGAAATACCCCCCAACAAACTTAGGAAAAGTACGAAACTTTGTTAAGCAAGTATGAAAAGGTATCGACCAAACAGAGAAATATAGCACCTAAACTTATAAAAAGTAAGAACATATGTTAACCAAATGGAAAATATCTTGTCCACACTTATGAAAAGTAGGAACATTTGTTAGCCAAATGGGGAAAATATTGTCCAAGTAACGAAATATCCCCCAACAAACTTAGGAAAAGTACGAAACTTTGTTAAACAAGTATGAAAAGGTATCGACCAAGTAGAGAAATATATCACCCAAACTTATAAACAGTAGGAACATATGTTAACCACAGAGAAATTACCTTGGCCAAATAGGAAAATTTGTTAGCCAAATGGGGAAAATATTGTCCAAGTAACGAAATATCCCCCAACAAACTTAGGAAAAGTACGAAACTTTGTTAACGTAAGCAAGTATGAAAAGGTATCGACCAAACAGAGAAATATAGCACCTAAACTTATAAAAAGTAAGAACATATGTTAACCAAATGGAAAATATCTTGGCCAAATAGGAAAATTTGTTAGCCAAATGGGGAAAATATTGTCCAAGTGACGAAATATCCCCCAACAAACTTAGGAAAAGTACGAAACTTTGTTAAGCAAGTATGAAAAGGTATCGACCAAACAGAGAAATATATCACCTAAACTTATAAAAAGTAAGAACATATGTTAACCAAACGGAACTTATCTTGGCCAAATAGGAAAATTTGTTATCCAAATGGGGAAAATATTGTCCAAGTAACGAAATATCCCCCAACAAACTTAGGAAAAGTACGAAACTTTGTTAACGTAAGCAAGTATGAAAAGGTATCGACCAAACAGAGAAATATATCACCTAAACTTATAAAAAGTAAGAACATATGTTAACCAAACGGAACTTATCTTGGCCAAATAGGAAAATTTGTTAGCCAAATGGGGAAAATATTGTCCAAGTAACGAAATATCCCCCAACAAACTTAGGAAAAGTACGAAACTTTGTTAAGCAAGCATGAAAAGGTATCGACCAAATAGAGAAATATATCACCCAAACTTATAAAAAGTAGGAACATATGTTAACCAAATGGAAAATATCTTGGCCAAATAGGAAATATTGTTCGCCAAATAGAAAAAATATTGACCACGTAACGATATATCTTGTCCACACTTATGAAAAGTAGGAAATTTGTTAGTCAAATGAGGAAAATATTGACCACGTAACAAAATACCCCCCAAAAAACTTAGGAAAAGTACGAAACTTTGTTAAGCAAGTATGAAAAGGTATCGGCCAAACAGAGAAATATATCACCCAAACTTATAAAAAGTAGGAACATATGTTAACCAAATGGAAAATATCTTGGCCAAATAGGAAAATTTGTTAGCCAAATGGGGAAAATATTGTCCAAGTAATGAAATATCCCCCTACAAACTTAGGAAAAGTACGAAACTTTGTTAAGCAAGTATGAAAAGGTATCGGCCAAACAGAGAAATATATCACCCAAACTTATAAAAAGTAGGAACATATGTTAACCAAATGGAAAATATCTTGGCCAAATAGGAAAATTTGTTAGCCAAATGGGGAAAATATTGTCCAAGTAACGAAATATCCCCCAACAAACTTAGGAAAAGTACGAAACTTTGTTAAGCAAGTATGAAAAGGTATCGACCAAACAGAGAAATATATCACCCAAACTTATAAAAAGTAGGAACATATGTTAACCAAATGGAAAATATCTTAGCCAAATAGGAAATATTGTTAGCCAAATAGAAAAAATATTGACCACGTAACGATATATCTTGTCCACACTTATGAAAAGTAGGAACATTTGTTAGCCAAATGGGGAAAATATTGTCCAAGTAACGAAATTTCCCCCAACAAACTTAGGAAAAGTACGAAACTTTGTTAAACAAGTATGAAAAGGTATCGACCAAGTAGAGAAATATATCACCCAAACTTATAAAAAGTAGGAACATATGTTAACCACAGAGAAATTACTTTGGCCAAATAGGAAAATTTGTTAGCCAAATGGGGAAAATATTGTCCAAGTGACGAAATACCCCCCAACAAACTTAGGAAAAGTACGAAACTTTGTTAAGCAAGTATGAAAAGGTATCGGCCAAACAGAGAAATATAACACCCAAACTTATGAAAAGTAGGAAACTTTGTTAGCCAAAGTGAAAAAACCTAGGTCAAGTAAGAAAATTATGATAGCCAAATGTGAAAAGTGTCGGCCAAATACAGAAATTGCTCAAGCAAACTTATAAAACGTAGGAAAATTGTTATTCAAACGGGAAAGCTATTGAACAACTAGGAAAATGTAATAGTCAAAGAAGAATAATATTGAACAAGTAATGAAATATATCATTCAAACTTATGAAAAGTAGGAAGCCTTGATAACCAAATGTGAAAAATATCACTCAAAGAGAGAAATAGCTCGCCCCAACGTATAAAAAGTAGGAAAATTGTCGACCAAAGGGGGAAAAGTTAGACCAAATACAGAAATATCTCGACCAAACTTATAAAAATCTAGGAAAAAATAGTACCCAACACAACTAAAAGGCTGACTAAAGTTATAAATCCAAACTTATAAAAATAACCAAATAGGAAAACATATTGACCAAGTACAGACATATATCAATTAAACTTATAAACTTGTCGTCCAAAGTGATAAAAAACAAAGAAAGGCTGTCAGCCAGTCTAAGAAATAGGTATGGAAAAGTAAGTCGACCAAGACTACAGAAGTTATATTTTTATTTCCTTTTTTTTCCCCCTTTTTTTCTGAGCTTGGTCGACTTACTTTTCCATACCTATTTCTTAGACTGGCTGACAGCCTTTCTTTGTTTTTTATCACTTTGGACGACAAGTTTATAAGTTTAATTGATATATGTCTGTACTTGGTCAATATGTTTTCCTATTTGGTTATTTTTATAAGTTTGGATTTATAACTTTAGTCAGCCTTTTAGTTGTGTTGGGTACTATTTTTTCCTAGATTTTTATAAGTTTGGTCGAGATATTTCTGTATTTGGTCTAACTTTTCCCCCTTTGGTCGACAATTTTCCTACTTTTTATACGTTGGGGCGAGCTATTTCTCTCTTTGAGTGATATTTTTCACATTTGGTTATCAAGGCTTCCTACTTTTCATAAGTTTGAATGATATATTTCATTACTTGTTCAATATTATTCTTCTTTGACTATTACATTTTCCTAGTTGTTCAATAGCTTTCCCGTTTGAATAACAATTTTCCTACGTTTTATAAGTTTGCTTGAGCAATTTCTGTATTTGGCCGACACTTTTCACATTTGGCTATCATAATTTTCTTACTTGACCTAGGTTTTTTCACTTTGGCTAACAAAGTTTCCTACTTTTCATAAGTTTGGGTGTTATATTTCTCTGTTTGGCCGATACCTTTTCATACTTGCTTAACAAAGTTTCGTACTTTTCCTAAGTTTGTTGGGGGGTATTTCGTCACTTGGACAATATTTTCCCCATTTGGCTAACAAATTTTCCTATTTGGCCAAAGTAATTTCTCTGTGGTTAACATATGTTCCTACTTTTTATAAGTTTGGGTGATATATTTCTCTACTTGGTCGATACCTTTTCATACTTGTTTAACAAAGTTTCGTACTTTTCCTAAGTTTGTTGGGGGAAATTTCGTTACTTGGACAATATTTTCCCCATTTGGCTAACAAATGTTCCTACTTTTCATAAGTGTGGACAAGATATATCGTTACGTGGTCAATATTTTTTCTATTTGGCTAACAATATTTCCTATTTGGCTAAGATATTTTCCATTTGGTTAACATATGTTCCTACTTTTTATAAGTTTGGGTGATATATTTCTCTGTTTGGTCGATACCTTTTCATACTTGCTTAACAAAGTTTCGTACTTTTCCTAAGTTTGTTGGGGGATATTTCGTTACTTGGACAATATTTTCCCCATTTGGCTAACAAATTTTCCTATTTGGCCAAGATATTTTCCATTTGGTTAACATATGTTCCTACTTTTTATAAGTTTGGGTGATATATTTCTCTGTTTGGCCGATACCTTTTCATACTTGCTTAACAAAGTTTCGTACTTTTCCTAAGTTTGTAGGGGGATATTTCATTACTTGGACAATATTTTCCCCATTTGGCTAACAAATTTTCCTATTTGGCCAAGATATTTTCCATTTGGTTAACATATGTTCCTACTTTTTATAAGTTTGGGTGATATATTTCTCTGTTTGGCCGATACCTTTTCATACTTGCTTAACAAAGTTTCGTACTTTTCCTAAGTTTTTTGGGGGGTATTTTGTTACGTGGTCAATATTTTCCTCATTTGACTAACAAATTTCCTACTTTTCATAAGTGTGGACAAGATATATCGTTACGTGGTCAATATTTTTTCTATTTGGCGAACAATATTTCCTATTTGGCCAAGATATTTTCCATTTGGTTAACATATGTTCCTACTTTTTATAAGTTTGGGTGATATATTTCTCTATTTGGTCGATACCTTTTCATGCTTGCTTAACAAAGTTTCGTACTTTTCCTAAGTTTGTTGGGGGATATTTCGTTACTTGGACAATATTTTCCCCATTTGGCTAACAAATTTTCCTATTTGGCCAAGATAAGTTCCGTTTGGTTAACATATGTTCTTACTTTTTATAAGTTTAGGTGATATATTTCTCTGTTTGGTCGATACCTTTTCATACTTGCTTACGTTAACAAAGTTTCGTACTTTTCCTAAGTTTGTTGGGGGATATTTCGTTACTTGGACAATATTTTCCCCATTTGGATAACAAATTTTCCTATTTGGCCAAGATAAGTTCCGTTTGGTTAACATATGTTCTTACTTTTTATAAGTTTAGGTGATATATTTCTCTGTTTGGTCGATACCTTTTCATACTTGCTTAACAAAGTTTCGTACTTTTCCTAAGTTTGTTGGGGGATATTTCGTCACTTGGACAATATTTTCCCCATTTGGCTAACAAATTTTCCTATTTGGCCAAGATATTTTCCATTTGGTTAACATATGTTCTTACTTTTTATAAGTTTAGGTGCTATATTTCTCTGTTTGGTCGATACCTTTTCATACTTGCTTACGTTAACAAAGTTTCGTACTTTTCCTAAGTTTGTTGGGGGATATTTCGTTACTTGGACAATATTTTCCCCATTTGGCTAACAAATTTTCCTATTTGGCCAAGGTAATTTCTCTGTGGTTAACATATGTTCCTACTGTTTATAAGTTTGGGTGATATATTTCTCTACTTGGTCGATACCTTTTCATACTTGTTTAACAAAGTTTCGTACTTTTCCTAAGTTTGTTGGGGGATATTTCGTTACTTGGACAATATTTTCCCCATTTGGCTAACAAATGTTCCTACTTTTCATAAGTGTGGACAAGATATTTTCCATTTGGTTAACATATGTTCTTACTTTTTATAAGTTTAGGTGCTATATTTCTCTGTTTGGTCGATACCTTTTCATACTTGCTTAACAAAGTTTCGTACTTTTCCTAAGTTTGTTGGGGGGTATTTCGTCACTTGGACAATATTTTTTCTATTTGGCTAACAATATTTCCTATTTGGCCAAGATATTTTCCATTTGGTTAACATATGTTCCTACTTTTTATAAGTTTGGGTGATATATTTCTCTGTTTGGTCGATACCTTTTCATACTTGCTTAACAAAGTTTCGTACTTTTCCTAAGTTTGTTGGGGGATATTTCGTTACTTGGACAATATTTTCCCCATTTGGCTAACAAATTTTCCTATTTGGCCAAGATATTTTCCCTTTGGTTAACATATGTTCCTACTTTTTATAAGTTTGGGTGATATATTTCTCTGTTTGGTCGATACATTTTCATACTTGCTTAACAAAGTTTCGTACTTTTCATAAGTTTGGTTTGGGTATTTCGTTACTTGGTCAATCTTTTTTCTCATTTGACTAACAAATTTCCCTACTTTTCATAAGTGTGGACAAGATATATCGTTACGTGGTCAATATTTTTTCTATTTGGCTAACAAATTTTCCTATTTGGCTAAGATATTTTCCATTTGGTTAACATATGTTCCTACTTTTTATAAGTTTGGGTGATATATTTCTGTATTTGACCAATAATTTTAATATTTTGTCTAACATATTTTCTTATTTGACGGTTGAAACTTTGACCGGCTGTAACTATTGTCCATGTGTGTCGACTGTACCACTAGGTGCTATTGATCAATATAAAATCAGTGCTCGAGGCGCTCCTGTCAGGGAAATTGCCGATAGTAAGGACATTACTTTCTGAACTTAGCAGTCGGCATAACGTCTTGATCATTTCATCGATCACTTTAACCATCATCATGTCACTACACATACCATACCCTACAATTTAAGTGATCCTTCGACCATTTGATCACTACTTCACCAGTACTTGACCACTATTTGACTATGTCCTTACTTATTTTACCATCACCGTTTCACTACACGTACCATACCCTATAATTTAAGTGGTCATTCGACTACTTGACCACTACTTGACCACTATTTGAGCACCACTTGACCAACTCTTGATCATCACCAAGTCACTATACCTACTTTCACCGACAATTTAAGTAGTCACTCGACCATTTACCACTACTTGGCCACTACTTGAGCACGTCATCGATCACTTTAACCAACACAGGTTCACTACACGTACTTTCCCTTACAATTTAAGTGGTCACTCGACCATTTGATCACTACTTCACCAGTACTTGACCACTCTTTGACTATGTCCTTACTTATTTTACCATCACCGTTTCACTACACGTACCATACCCTATAATTTAAGTGGTCATTCGACTACTTGACCACTACTTGACCCTATTTGAGCACCACTTGACCAACTCTTGATCATCACCATGTCACCATACCTACTTTCACCGACAATTTAAGTAGTCATTCGACCATTTACCACTACTTGGCCACTACTTGAGCACGTCATCGATCACTTTAACCAACACAGGTTCACTACACGTACTTTCCCTTACAATTTAAGTAGTCATTCGACCATTTACCACTACTTGGTCACTACTTGAGCACGTCATCGATCACTGTAACCAACACAGGTTCACTACACGTACTTTCCCTTACAATTTAAGTGGTCACTCGACCATTTGACCAGTACTTGCCCGCTACTTGATCACTACTTGACAACGTCACTACTTAATTTATTTATCTCTGTTTCACTACACGTACCATACCCTACAATTTTCTCACTTGAGCGGTTGACCACTGGTTGAGCACTACTTGACCACTGCTTGACCACGTTGTCGACCATTTTACCATCACCGTTTCAATATACGTACTTTTCTCTACCTTTTAAGTGTTCATTCGACCACTTGACCACTGGTTGACCGCTACTTGACCATGTCATCGATCACTTTAACCACTACCATAATCTTAGGGACATCGTCATCTACAATTTAAGTGGTCACTCGACCACTTGACCACTACTTGACCATTGGTTGACCACTACTTGACCACTAATTTACCACCCTTTAATCATCACCATATCATTATAACCACTTTTCCCTAAAATTTCCTCACTTGACCACTACTTGACCACTGCTTGACCACTAATTTACCATCCTTTAATCATCACCATATCATTACAATCACTGTTCCCTAAAATTTCCCTAAAATTTTCGTCACTTAACCAACACTTGACCACTACTTGACCACTACTTGACCACTGCTTGACCATTAATTTACCATCCTTTAATCATCACCATATCATTACAATCACTGTTCCCTAAAATTTCCCTAAAATTTTCGTCACTTAACCAACACTTGACCACTACTTGACCACTAATTTACCACCCTTTAAGCATCATCATATCATTACAATCACTTTTCCCTAAAATTTTCCTTGCTTGACCACTAATACCTGGTACCCACCCCTTACCGTCGAATGATACTACACTATATCCATTACAATCAGCGATCTTTAGCTTTCAAGGTTTCATTTGTAACACGTGTTATGTTAGTGAATAAGTCACTACGACCCTCTACATAGCACTAATAACCACTACCCACCTCTTACCAACGAATTTCATTAAGCTATACCCGCTAAAATCATTAAAATCGGCCATCTTTACTTTTTAAGGTTTTCAATTGTACCCCGTATGATGATAGTGTATAGGCAGCTACGACACTCTAAAAATCACTAATAGCCGCTACCCACCCCTCACCAACGAATTTCACTAAGCTATACCCGCTAAAATCAATATTATCGGCCATTTTTACTTTTTAAGGTTTTCATTTGTAACCCGTATGATGATAGTAAAAACGCCACGGTGACCCTCTACAAAGCACTAATAGCCGCTACCCACCCCTCACCAACGAATTTCACTAAGCTATACCCGCTAAAATCAATATTATCGGACATTTTTACTTTTTAAGGTTTTCATTTGTAACCCTGTGATGATAGTGTTTAAACCCAAATCACCTAGCGTCACCCCACGAGCTCACCCCCTCTCCACCACCCAGCACCCTGTCGTTATTTATTTTTATTTTTTATTTATTTTATTTTATTTTTTAATAATTAATTAAAATTTTTATACTCCCACTCAATAATTATCTGCCCTTAGAAACATAAAATCTTAGAATTATCGCCCTTAGATATGACCTAGATACCACCCCGTACCCCACCCAACTATATGACCGAGGGGGAGTGAAAATCAGCCGAGGTCAAGGTCAATTGCCGGAGGCTCCGGCAAATCATACCCGTTTTGCGCTTTTCTAACTACTTGTATGTCTGTCTGTATGTCCGTCTGTCCTTTGTGCGCTCGCGAACGGCCCATCCGATTGAGATGAAATTTTCTACACGCCTTCCTTTCATCCCAGAGCTGCCAACTGTGATATTTTGTTAGTGTGAAATCGCCTGCTTACTCAGTATTATTTCATTTTTAATTTTTCATCATAATTTCATATATTTCAGGGGACCTAACTCTGTAAAAGTTATTTCAAGGGGCATAACTTTTCTGTATAACTTATAGTCATATTGTGGCATCGTTTTCAAAGATTTATAAACTCTTTGTCCATAGTTATGTACCGGCATATGAGTTATAATAAATAATGATACAATCTGTAAGGCATTTTCAAAGTTTTCATAAAAATAATGCACAATGCATAACATTGTAACTCATCTTTTTTTGCTTAAGAAGTTACTGTAGTCATGCAGGTGATTAGAAAGAGTTTTCATTAAAAATAATGGATGGTGTGTGGAAGAACGTTCTTTTAAGTTACTTTTTTTGTTGTATGAATTTAATGAAGCCGGACAGGGTCAGGCAGACAGATAGACAGACAGACAGACAGATAGACAGTCGGGAACAGGAACTTATATGACTACTTATATAAATTAAATGAGATGCTTCACACCAGGAGCTGGGCAATGCCGGGCCGGGTCAGACAGACAGACAGACAGACAGACAGACAGACAGACAGACAGACAGACAGTCAGTCGGTAACGGGAACGAGAACTTATATGACTACTTATATGAATTAAATGAGATGCTCCCCACCAGGGTCTGGGCGAAGCCGGGCAGGGTTAGCTAGTCTATATCTATAAAACAAAGTGTATGTATGTAAATATGTAAATATGTATGTCCTTTATTTGTTCGCGAACGGCCCATCCGATTGAGATGAAATTTTCTACACACCTTCCTTTCATTCCAGAGCTGTCAACTGTCATAGTTTTTTTTTCTTCTTCCTCCTCCTCCCTCCTCCCCTCCCAAAATACGTACGTAAATATATGATGATGATGATGAAAGAATCCCCGAACCAAAACGCTAGGGAAAGGGAAGAAAATGACGTGACTACACAGAATCGTCACACGGCAATCATCATCATCAAGTGCCGTGCCGGCTGGCGTAGGCGTTCATGGCTCTCCGTAGATCTCAGTCTTTGGTTTTTTGGATCAACTCTGCTGCTGATATTCCTCCATGCCACGGCAATATCAATAACAATTCATCTTTTTATGTGTAAGGAAGTTATCTACAGTCGTGTAGAAGGGAAGAACTAGACGAGTATGAATTCGGAATGGCGAACTCTCTCCTCCTCTCTTCTCCTCCCTCCTCCTCCCTCTACCTCCTCCCTCCACCCTCCTCCTCTTCTTCCTCCCTCTCATCCCTCTCCCGACTCCCTCCTCCTTCTCCCTCTTTCTTCTCCCTCTTCCTCTCCCCTCCTCCTCCATCCTCCTCCCTCCTACTCCCTCCGCCTCCTCCCCCTCCTCCCTCATCTTCCCTTCTCCTCCCTCTCCCTCCTTATCCCTCCTCCTCCTCCTGCCTCCCTCCTCCTCCTGCCTCCTTCTCCCTCATCATCCTCACTCCTCCTTCTACCTTCTTCTCCCTCTTCCCTCTTCCTCCTCCTCCTACCTCCTCCCTCCTCCTCCCTCTACCTCCTCCTCCTCCCTCCACCCTCCTCCTCCCTTCTCCTCCTCTTCCTCCTCCCTTTCCTTCCTCCTCCTCCCTCTATCTCCTCCTCCCCTACCTCTTTCCTCCTCCCTCCTCCTCCTCTTCCACCTCCCTTTCCTTCCTCCCCTCCTCATTCTCCCTCCTTCCTCTCCCTCCTTCCTCCTCCTCCTTCCTTCTTCTCCCTCTGCCTCCTCCCTCCTCCTATCCCCTCCTCCTCCCTCCTCCTTCTCCTCCTCCCTCCTTCTCCTCCTCTCCCCTCCTCCTCCTACCCTCTTCCTCTTTCCCTCCTCCCTCTCCCTCCTCCTCCTCCCTCTTCCTCCTTCCTCCTCCTCCCTCTTCCTCCCTCTCCCTCCTCCATCCTCCTCCTCCCTCTTCCTCCTCCTTCTTCCTCCTCCTTCCTTCTCCGCCCTCCTCCTCCCTCTTCCTCCTCCTCCTACCTCCTCCCTCCTCCTCCTCTCTCCTCCTCCCTCCTCCCTTTTCCTCCCTCCTCCTCCCTCTACATCCTCCCTCCTCCTCTCCACTCTTCCTCCTACCCTCTTCCTCTTCCCCTCCTCCCTATCCCTCCTCCTCCCTTCACATTCCTCCTCCTCCCTCTTCCTCCTCCTCCCTCCTCCTCCTCATCCCTCCTTCTCCCTCCTCCTCCTTCTTCCTCCCTCCTCCTCCCTCCTCCCCCTCCTCCTTCCTCCTCCTCCCTCTCCTCCTCCTCCTCCTCCCTCTACCTCCTCCCTCCTCCTCCCTCTTCCTCCTCCTCATCCCTCCTCCTCCCTTCTCCTCCTCCCTCCTCCTCCTCCCTCTACCTCCTCCTCCCTTCACATTCCTCCTCCTCCCTCTTCCTCCTCCTCCCTCCTCCTCCTCATCCCTCCTTCTCCCTCCTCCTCCTTCTTCCTCCCTCCTCCTCCTCCCTCCTCCCCTCCTCCTTCCTCCTCCTCCCTCTCCTCCTCCTCACTCCTCCTCCTCCCTCCTCCTCCCTCTACCTCCTCCCTCCTCCTCCCTTCACATTCCTCCTCCTCCCTCTTCCTCCTCCCTCCTCCTCCTCCTCTCTCCTCCTCCCTCCTCCTCATCACTCCTCCTCCCTCCTCCTCCTCCTCCCTCCTCCCCCTCCTCCCTCCTCCCCCTCCTCCCTCTCCGCCTCCTCCCTCCTCCTCCTCCCTCTACCTCCTCTCCTCCCTCCTCCTCCCTCTACCTCCACCCTCCTCCTCCCTTCACATTCCTCCTCCTTCCTCTTCCTCCCTCCTCCTCCTCTCTCCGCCTCCCTCCTCCTCCCTCTACCTCCTCCCTCCTCCTCCCTTCACATTCCTCCTCCTCCCTCCTCCTCCTCCCCTCCTCCCCCTCCTTCTCCTCCTTCTCCCTCCTCATTCTCCCTCTTCCTCCTCCCTCTTCCTTCTCCCTCCGCCTCCTCCATCCTCCTACTCTCTCCTCCTCCTCCCTCCTCCTCCCTCTCCTCCTCCTGCTCCCTTCTCCTCCTGCGTTCTCCTCCTCCCTCCTTCTCCCTCCTCCTCCCTCTTCCTCCTCCCTCCTCCTCGCCTCCTCCTCCACACTACTCCTCCCTCCTCCTCCTAATCCCTCCTCCTCCCTCCTATTCCTCCCTACTCCTCCTGTCTCCTCCCTCCTCCTCCCTCCTCTTCCCTCCTCCACCTCCCTCTTCCTCCTCCCTCCTCCATTTACCCAAGACAGACAGACAGTCAGACAGATAGTCGGGAATGGGATCTTATATGACTACTTATATAATTTAAATGAGATGCTCTCCACCATGGGCTGGGCCGGGTCAGACAGACAGACAGACAGATAGATAGATAGACAGACAGACAGACAGACAGACAGACAGACAGACAGACAGACAGACAGACAGACAGACAGACAGACAGACAGACAGACAGACAGACAGACAGACAGTCGGGAACGGGAACTTATATGACTACTTATATGAATTAAATGAGATTCTCCCCACCAGGAGTTGGGCGATGCCGGGCCGGGTCAGACAGACAGACAGATAGATAGTCGGAACGGGAACTTATATGACTACTTATATGAATTAAATGAGATTCTCCCCATCAGGGTCTGGGCGAAGACGGGCCGGGTCAGACAGACAGACAGACAGATAGACAGACAGACAGACAGACAGATAGTCGGTAACGGGAACGAGAACTTATATGACTACTTATATGAATTAAATGAGATGCTCCCCACCAGGGTCTGGGCGAAGCCGGGCCGGGTCAGCTAGTAATAGTATATAACTAGAGTGTGCTTTCTCTGGAACCCACAGGGGAGACGAAATAGAGGAAGGCACGGAGAAACGATTGGACGCGGGTGAATAATATGAAGAGGATATGGAGTATCAAAAGATAGGATGGCTTGTCTTAAGTGGGTTGCGGGCCTGTGCTTCAGTTGGAGATAACGAACAAAAGAAGAAAACGGATTCGCGCTTAGATAGTAAATATTCATTGCTGCTCACAAAACTAAAATTAAATAAATATAAAATGATAAAATAAATAAACAAAATACTATATATATAGTATACACACATAACTGGTGTCGTGAGCCGCTACACGCTGCGGGATTTGCTGAGGAGGAGATCTGAGCACATATGGACTGAATGGTTCAATGTGCAGTGAGGACAATCTATCGACTAACTTACTAACTTTAAGAAGAATATATATATATATATATATATATATATATATATATATATATATATATATATATATATATATATATATATATACGCCGGTTTCCCTGGCGAAGGGTTAAGGACGTTGTTCGTAATCCCGTATACTCACGTACGAAACACATATAATCATATGGGAAGGTACCAAACCAGAAGCTAAAATAACACCATCTGTTTTATGATAGAAACAACAACGGTGTCCTTGTCTATTTGTTATTGTTGTTGTTGTTGCATATCCCTCACAGGACGTTGCAGTCAACACCAGCATTTTTCAGCTACTGTTGATGTGCTAGGCAAGATTACGCTCAGTAGTTTGCCACTGCTTTCTGAATGACCGGCTCACATATCCCGTAAGTTACCGACGCGGCGACAACCGCTACCAATTCTCGCGCACATCGCGTCACTCACGAGAGCATACGGGATTACAGAGAAAGACGCTAACCCTTAGGCCAGGGCAGCATTACCAACTAGGAAGGGCGGCCAAAATCCTGCTGCTGCCAGGTTTATAGCAATACACGTTCAGTCCTGCTTCAAAGATATATTATATAACGCAAGTCAACCAGAGGCATGCGTTAACTTCCCCTTGAACGGGCAGGAATCATTGTTGCTTATTTTCAAATATGTGCGTCATAATCTTCCCCATCATGACGTCCGGCGACGGCTATTTCTGTATTTTTGTCCTTCATATTGATTGACATATGTAAATGGTTTAATCTGCGGGAATATTTTGTCACACCACAGGGCTTTATATTGACGTTGGCGATTGTTATATTAGTTATTTTCATTAGTTTTATATTATAGACATATCATTGTTAGCTCTAGCCAGTACTACCTTGTTATAACAGCATGTGATGTAACCCTCTCTCCCTCCCTCTCTCTCTCTCTCTCTCTCTCTCTCTCTCTCTCTCTCTCTCTCTCTCTTCCGCCGGATTTTATGCTCATGACAGGTTAGGACATGAGGTGTAAGCCATGAAGATGGAACCAGATTAGATAGTTTTCATTCAATAATTTGAGTTGACAACTGTAATTAGAAAATCATTCCGCGTGAAGGCGGAATAAGTAAAAGAAACGAGATTGGATAATTCTTCTTAAAGTTAGTAAGTTAGTCGACAGATTGTCCTCACTGCACATTGAACCATTCAGTCCATATGTGCTCAGATCCCCTCCTCAGTAAATCCCGCAGCGTGTAGCGGCTCACGACACCAGTTATGTGTTGGTTTATTCATCTTTTTTGGCTTCCTATATAGTGTTCTTGTTTGGCCACACCTCTTTTAACTTGCTGTTCTCGCAGTCTGACCAGATGTACAGTCATCCTTTGTTCTCTCAAACGACTTACGTCTCGTAGAGAATTCGGTATATAAGACTGGTCCAGGGCTCGTCCACCCTCCACAGTCTTCTTAAAGTGTATGATTTCAGTGATGGAAAAGCCATTTTTGGGTAAATAAGCATACATACATAATGCTTCAGACAAATAAACGAAATCTAAGGTTGTTGGACTATTTCTCAGTCATGAAAGAAACATTTAGGGCGTATGACCTGAAATGTTACGAAAAGTTCTTAGAATATCGTCGACAAGAAGGGAAAAAAAAATACTGTCATTCAACAAGATCTGAATATCGAAGAAAACTAGCTCACAAAAATGTCTCGGAAACTGAAATATTTCGGCTGTATTAAACGTCTCAGGGACTTGGAGGGAACAATGATTGAAGGCATGGCTCCCAGAAGATGAGGCACAGGACATTACAGACACCTTGGTCATGAGAGTGCGTGAGCAGGAACAATCTCAAGGGATCGAGAAACTTTCCACGGACAATGATGAGTGCAACGTTCGGCAAAGGATCTTCTACACGGTGATGCAGGTTGTAGGATTTGGCAAACAAAGGTAATTGGATTGTGAGTCAAAGCAACAACCTCCTTGCCTCGTTACATGTTTAATATGTAAGAGATTGATGAATCTACTGCACTTATTGTGGCTTGCCCACTAGCGTCACATGTTTAATATGTAAGAGATTGATGAATCTGTTGCTCTTATTGTGGCTTGCCCTCTAGCGTCACATGTTTAATGTGTAAGAGATTGATGAATCTATTGCTCTTATTGTGGCTTGCACTCTAGCGTCACATGTTTAATATGTAAGAGATTGATGAATCTATTGCTGTTATTGTGGCTTGCCCACTAGCGTCACATGTTTAATATGTAAGAGATCGATGAATCTATTGCTGTTATTGTGGCTTGCCCACTAGCGTCACATGTTTAATATGTAAGAGATTGATGAATCTATTGCTGTTATTGTGGCTTGCTCACTAGCGTCACATGTTTAATATGTAAGAGATTGGTGAATCTATTGCTGTTATTGTGGCTTGCCCACTAGCGTCATATGTTTAATATGTAAGAGATTGATGAATCTATTGCTGTTATTGTGGCTTGCCCACTAGCGTCACATGTTTAATATGTAAGAGATTGATGAATCTATTGCTCTTATTGTGGCTTGCCCTCTAGCGTCACATGTTTAATATGTAAGAGATTGATGAAGTGTTGCTGTTATTGTGGCTTGCCCACTAGCGTCACATGTTTAATATGTAAGAGATTGATGAATCTATTGCTCTTATTATGGCTTGCCCACTAGCGTCACAAGTTTAATATGTAAGAGATTGATGAATCTGTTGCTCTTATTGTGGCTTGCCCACTAGCGCCACATGTTTAATATGTAAGAGATTGATGAATCTATTGCTGTTATTGTGGCTTGCCCACTAGCGTCACATGTTTAATATGTAAGAGATTGATTAATCTATTGCTGTTATTGTGGCTTGCCCACTAGCGTCACATGTTTAATATGTAAGAGATTGATGAATCTATTGCTGTTATTGTGGCTTGCCCACTAGCGTCATATGTTTAATATGTAAGAGATTGATGAATCTATTGCTGTTATTGTGGCTTGCCCACTAGCGTCACATGTTTAATATGTAAGAGATTGATGAATCTGTTGCTCTTATTGTGGCTTGCCCTCTAGCGTCACATGTTTAATATGTAAGAGATTGATGAATCTGTTGCTGTTATTGTGGCTTGCCCACTAGCGCCACATGTTTAATATGTAAGAGATTGATGAATCTATTGCTCTTATTGTGGCTTGCCCACTAGCGCCACATGTTTAATATGTAAGAGATTGATGAATCTATTGCTCTTATTGTGGCTTGCCCACTAGCGCCACATGTTTAATATGTAAGAGATTGATGAATCTATTGCTGTTATTGTGGCTTGCCCACTAGCGTCACATGTTTAATGTGTAAGAGATTGATTAATCTATTGCTGTTATTGTGGCTTGCCCACTAGCGTCACATGTTTAATATGTAAGAGATTGATGAATCTATTGCTGTTATTGTGGCTTGCCCACTAGCGTCATATGTTTAATATGTAAGAGATTGATGAATCTATTGCTGTTATTGTGGCTTGCCCACTAGCGTCACATGTTTAATATGTAAGAGATTGATGAATCTGTTGCTCTTATTGTGGCTTGCCCTCTAGCGTCACATGTTTAATATGTAAGAGATTGATGAATCTATTGCTCTTATTGTGGCTTGCCCACTAGCGTCACATGTTTAATATGTAAGAGATTGATGAATCTATTGCTCTTATTGTGGCTTGCCCACAAGCGTTAAATGTTTAATATGTAAGAGATTGATGAATATATTGCTGTTATTGTGGCTTGCCCACTAGCGTCACATGTTTAATATGTAAGAGATTGATGAATCTATTGCTCTTATTGTGGCTTGCCCCTAGCGTGTATTGTGCTTGTGATCAGTTTTCCTTTATGCTTACTGTGTTATGCTACAGCACTAACTATTATCTCTCTCGCTTTCATTTATTTGCCTTTCTCATAAATCTTGGTGGTTATTATAACTTATATATTCCGATTTTTGCCTTCTCAGTACATCACCAGAGAATTGAATGTTTTATTCTGGTGCCTTTGACGAGTGTCCTTAGTTGAGTTAATTTAGAACATTGTTAATACTCCTCGTGACTGTCTATGATATTGTTTACGTTTTTCTGTGAAAATAACTGTCTATCGCCTGAATCACGTTTCTTGTATTGTTGGCTAATTGTCCATGATTCATACCGACACACCATTTCCTGTCAACCAGTGATATGGATTTATTGCATAAAATATCCTTCGTGTGTTACAGTGCGGTTTCTACTCTACAACTAACATATTTTTCATGTCTGTGTTACACCCAGTGTCACACCTTCCATCCGATGTTATCATTGTGCCCAAATATGTGATTGCATGTACTTGTCTCAGATCAGCACTATTGACTTTTAAAAATATTAACAAAATTCTCTTATATCGTCATTATTTCCATCTTCTCGCTATTTCATGGAATTATCCCTGCCTTGCTATTTAAGCTAAAACCTTCTTTGCAGTTTGAACTGTATCAGCACCGTATAATTCATTATATGGAGTGTCCTTTCACATTGTAGCGTGTGCTGATGGCCTACAACGTTGGTAATGTCATGAGCACGGTCGGATCCCGGACTCGTCGCTTGCAAAATGAAGGAAAGATTGGCACCCTATTCCTCTTTGTTCTCGCCTTAAAAATGTGATGGCACTGTCACTTTTTTTTTTTTAAAGTTACATACCCCTTACAGGGTGTTGCAGACAACACCATAATTTTTTTAGCTGTTGTTGATGTTCTTGGCAAGATTACGCTCAGTAGTTTGCCATTTCTTTCTGAGTAACCGGCTCATATACCTCGTAAGTAACTAACGCGACGCGATCCGCTGCCGAATCTCGCGCAGCTGTGATCCGCATAAACACTGCTTCGGGATGATGCCATTATTATTATTTCTTTCATCAATCAATCAATCATGTGCCATGCCGGAAAGCGTGGGCGGCCATGACTCGCCATTTCACTCGATCACCAGAGTCGTGGATCAGCTCAGTGTGCCTGTCTCGACCATGCCATGTGGCCAAGCCATCCAGGTATTTACTTCTCGGTCTTCCCCTTGGTCTTTTCCCCTCGATCTTGCCAGTTGTCACCAAGTTCTCCAACCCATTTCTTCTCATAACATGTCCAAAAAATTTTGACTGTCTACGTCTAATTTCTTTTATCATCACATTCATCATAAAGTGCAGGTTCTATGTAGCACTTTAACACTCTTTTTCTCGTTGCAAATGACATCTTTGTATTTTATTTCTTTCACATATTGCTATGCCGGCTTCGTGGCTTAGAGGTTATGACTTTTCTCCGTAATCTCGTATACTCTCGTAACGTAACGTGATGACGGTGAGAATCAGAAGTGGTTCGAATCGCATCGGTAACTTACGGGGTATGTGAGCCGGCCGCTCAGAAAGCAATGGCAAACTACTGAGCGTAATCTTGCCAAGAAATCTATTGAAAGATGCTGGTGCTGACAGCGATGTCCTGTAAAGGATTTGCAAAAAAAAAAAAAAACATATTGCTATAAAAATAATGCCTTGCTATCGTGAATTCTTATAGAGCTGGAAGTAATCGCAGTTGGAAAGACTCGTAGAAATATGAACCAGTGGGGACGCACTGAGACGTTTGATACAACGCAAGAAATAATTGAACCACCACCCCTTCTTCCTTCATAGTGGCTGTTATTTAAAGGTCATGGGTTCGAATCCAGGTGTGCTCATAGCTTTCTATTTTTCTATTGTCTAGTGTGTCTTCTTAATAACCTTCTAAGAACGCCAATCAATATCTGTGTATCTGTGTGGCCCCTCCCCCCACCCCAAATCCTGACTTTGCTGCGGTCATACATGGGAAAACCGTTTAGATATTGTGACTCGCTGTTTTGTGTCGTTAACGATAACAGCATACAGAAGAAGTACTATTAAACTAAAACACGTTTCTAATGAAGCGGATGGCACTGCAGAAATTGTTTAAAAGGCCATCCATCATGATGCCTCTTCTTCATCCCTGGAGGGCCAATTTTTGGTCCATCTAACGCTTTCGGTGTTTTGTCTCAAAATAAATCCGACGACAGAACCCGTTCTTGTGTAAATAGCCATACTTCAATTATTACCAGTTGTTATAGCTGCTGTCTGTTGCTAGCATTGTTGATGTTGTTGTAGGACCCCCGTATATTGACTATCGCACAACAGGAAACAGTTTAAAAGCCCTGATTTTATTCTTAACTGACTGCGAATTGGTCCATGACTCACATCCGCAGGCTGTCACAGGAAAGATAAACGTTCTAAATATTGTTACTTTATTTTGTTTCCTGTCATACGGTTTCTTTTTTAGTTCGCTCGCTTTGAACTCAAGCGTAGTCCATACACATGCTATTACTTCTAGTTCACTGGACTGATTTTTGCATGTGGATAAGGTTTCTCTATTCCCAGTATTCATCGCCAGTAGGCGAATCCACTCCGACTTCTGAGGTACTTTTAATTTACGTGGCCAAGGACGATAAGTCAACATTTTAGTCTAACTGACCGGTGTAGGGATTGAACCCACTACCTCGGGATCAGTACATGGGAAGTTTCAGAGCGAGAGTTCTTAACCATTCTTATCCATGCTGACCTCTTCATAAGTTCTTAATACCTTTATTCGGTTACAGATCGCCACTGGGATTTTTTCCCACCCTGTCACTATAACCTCTACACCAGTGGTTCTCAACTTTTTTTGGCCCATACACTCCTTCACCATATTTTCAGAACGCCATTCCTCCATTTCGTATTTCCTGCTTATAACCCCCCCCCCCCCCCGGCCCCTACACAGTATACGTAAAAATGGAAGCTAAATGTATTAACACTTACTAGAACAAGTCTAAACGTCTACATAAAACGTGATTTGCTGTCTACTTACGTTATAAAATGAATTTTAGAAGGGCGAGAAGTACAGAACCGTAAAGTATAGAGGGAAAACAAAATCAAGTAATCGGTTTTTGTATTAACGCGATCTCGAAGTAATATTAATTCCCCCACCCACCTGAAACTCTAACCGGTTGAGAACCACTGCTCTACACCACCACCACCACCACCACCACCACCACCACCACCACCACCACCACCACCACCACCACCACCACCACCACCACCACCATCATCATCATCATCATCATTATCATCATCATCATCATCATCATCATCACAATCATCATCATCATCATCACCACCATCATCATTATCATCATCATCATTATCATTATCATCATCATCATCATCATCATCATCATCATCATCATCATCATCATCATCTGCATTCATATTACGTAGCAATGTGACTTCTCAACATTTGCTTTGTATATAGATAACTAGGAGTCACAGCAACAGAGTGGTTAGTTCGCTTGCTTACCAAAACAGTGATATGGATTCAAATCCTAGCAGTAGCAGGATGTTTCCCCCCTTTCCGCCTTCTATTTCCCTTCCCTCTCCCCGCTCCCCTAGCTATACGGCCCTGGAGTCGACTAAGCCTCAAAGAATGGGAACTGGATAATTCTCAGAATGTTCTGCAAATTGTATGGACAGCAAAGGCAGGGATACAGGGAAATAGCCATCCCACCTCAGTATCCCGCGGATTTAGAATATGTAGCGTGGATGTAGAATATGTAGCGTGGATTTGGAATATGTAGCATGGATTTAGAATATGTAGCACGGATGTAGAATGTGTAGCACGGATGTAGAATATATAGCATGAATGTAGAATATGTAGCATGGATGTAGAATATATAGCATGGATTTAGAATATGTAGCATGGATGTAGAATATGTAGCATGGATGTAGAATTTGTAGCATGGATGTAGAATATATAACATGGATTTAGAATATGTAGCATGGATGTAGAATATGTAGCATGGATTTAGAATATATAGCATGGAATTAGAATGTGCAGCATGGATTTAGAATATGTAGCATGGATGTAAAATATGTAGCATGGATTTAGAATATATAGCATGGATTTAGAATGTGTAGCATGGATTTAGAATATATAGCATAGATTTAGAATATGTAGCAAGGATTTAGAATATGTAGCGTGGATTTAGAATATGTAGCATGGATTTAGAATATGTAATATGGATTTAGAATATGTAGCATGGATTTAGAATATGTAGCATGGATTTAAAATATGTAACATGGATTTAGAATATATAACATGGATTTAGAATATGTAGCATGGAATTATAAGATGTAGCATGGATTTAGAATGTGTAGCGTGGATTTAGAGAAACGAGAAAAAGAGTGTTGAAGTGCTACATAGAACCTATACTTTTGTATGGATCTGAAGCGTGGACAATGAGCAGCCAAGCTGAAAAAAACATATGATGGCTGTGGAAATGTGGTTTCTGAGCAAAATGCAAAGAATACCATGGACAGACAGAAAAACCAACGAACAAGTCCTTCAAGAAACAAATGAAGATCGTAAACTGATTTGAGTCATTAGACGTAGACAGTCAAAATTTGTTGGGCATGTTATGAGAAAAAATGACTTGGGGAACTTGGTGACAACGGGCAAGATCGAAGGGAAGAGACCAAGGGGAAGATCGAGAATTTAGTTAGTTAGTTAGTTAGTCGACAGATCATCCTCGTTGCACATCGAACCATTCAGTCCATAAGTGCTCGGATCCCCTCCTCTGCAAATCCCGCAGCGTGTAGCGGCTAACGACGCCAGTTCTGTGTTGGTTTATCAATCTTCTTTGGCTTCCTGTGTAGTGTTCTTGTTTGGCCACCCCTCTTTTAATTTGCTGCTCTCGCAGTCTGGCCATTGTTGTACATTCACAGTCATCACTTGGTTCTCGCAAAAGTCTCACTTCTCGTAGAGCATTCAGAATGTCAGCCTGGTCCATGGCACGTCCGCCCTCCACAGTAGCCTCACCTGCGAGCTTGTCAGCCCGCTCATTTCCTTGTACTCCCGCAAGCCCTGGCACGAAGATGAAACTAATCTTTGCCAGCCGAGACCGCTTCAGAGGCAGCAACCATTCTCTTCGGTTCGACCCTCCTCTATCCTCTTGATCATGTTCATTGAGTCGCTAAGGAAACAAGCCCTAGTGAATGTCTGTGTCTCGAGCCATGTTATTGCTTTACTTACTGCCATGACTTCCATGGTCAGGCTACTTGTGGTTTCAGTGAAAGCACCAGAGTCCTCCTTCACAATTCTCCCTCCGGCCCGAGCTGTAAAGGCCCATGAGCTTCTCACATGTCGGACGACCGACCCATCTGTGTAGATGACCGCGTCACCGTCTAGCGAATTCTCGAAAATCAACGCTTGTACTTCAGCCTCAACAGCAGCCGGATTTTCTTGTCTGCATTTTCTATCTAGTTGGATGCAAACTGAAAAGGATGTGCAGAAGTCTGTTGGCACTTGCACCCACTCCTCGCCAGGTTCTAAGTCCTCAAGTGAACACACCTGTTGAAGAATGTCTTCAGCTTGACCCATCCACGACCGTCCTCTTTTTAACCTGCTGCCCTTCACCTTCCTAATTTCACTATGCAGTGGATGTTGTGTGTTTGCGTTAATTCTGAGGTAGGAGCGTGCCCTGCAAACTTGTATTCTCTCTTCAGTGGTTTGAAAATCAAGAAGGTAGCGCATCGCCCTGCATGCTGTATCTCTTGTACATCCAAGAATAATGCGCATAGCTTCATTCTGTATCCTTTCCATCCTTTCATAACATGCCCAACAAATTTTGACTGTCTACGTCTAATGACTCAAGATCGAGAAGTAAATACCTGGATGGCTTGGCCACGTGGCATGGTCAAGGCAGGAACATAGATAATAGAGCTGATCCATGACTCTGGTGATCGAGTGAGATGGCAGAACATGACCGCCCACGCTTATCGGCATGGCGCATGATGGATGGGGCATGGATTTAGAATATGTAGAAGGATTTATAATATGTAGCATGGATTAAGAATATGTAGCATGGATTAAGAATATGTAGCATAGATGTATAATATGTAGCATGGATTTAGAATACGCAGCATGGATTTATAATATGTAGCATGGATTTGAATTTATAATATGTAGCATAGATGGGTGCAGGATGTGGCGGATGATCTCCAGATGGGTGTGTAGGACGCTGGACATCTTGCTCATGATCGAGAGGTTTTCCGGAAGGTTGTTATGGGTGCGAGGTTCTGCAAAGAACATGCTACTGAATGAATGGGCATAGATTTAGAATATGTAGCATGGCTTTTTATTTAGAATATGTAGCATAGATTTAGAATATGTAGCATGAATTTAGAATATGTAGTTAGTGTAATCGCTACGAGGTTACGCTGATAATGTCACGACCGCCGGCGGATTTAACTTTGACGCCTACGTTTATCGTCCTCTAATGGAGGGAAAGACCTGTCACGATTTCCTCCATGTATTCAGGCCTTCAATTAGTGATGGTCCTAGCACAGTGGTCCTTAACATTTTTTGGTCCATGCACCCCTTCACCATATGTTCAGAATGTCATTCCCCTCCTTTCGTATTTCCTCCATCTAACCCTCCTACCCCCCTCCCCCCACTCCTACATGGTATGCGTAAAAATGGAAGCTAAATTGAATAACACACACTAGAACAAGTCTAGTCGTCTACATAAAACGTGATTTTCGGGTCTACTTTCTTTCGTTATAAAACGAATTTCAGAAGTGCGAGAAGTATAGAACCGTTAAGTATGGAGGGAAAAATAATATATAGTAATCGATTCTTGTATTAACCGCGATTTTGAAATCTTAATTCCTCTCGGCCCCCCCCCCCCCCCCATGGAAACCCTAAAATTCCCCCTTGGGGATGGGGTGGAATTCCCCACCGGTTGAGAACCACTGTCCTAGCACGTCACTGACCCATAGCAGGTCCCTGTTTCGGGACGTTTTCTTTCTTTTCTTTTCTTTGTTTTGTTTTTCTTCGGGTGTTTTGTGTGTGTGTGTGTGTGTGTGTGTGTGTGTGTGTGTGTGTGTGTGTGTGTGTGTGTGTGTGTGTGTGTGTGTGTGTGTGTGTGTGTGTGAGAGAGTTTGTGTTTTTTTAAAAAATAATACGGGGGCGATTCAATAAGTAAGTCACACAGTTCTGTGGGATGGCAGGTAAATGTCGTTGGTGTTTTCTACGTGTGTCATTAGGTGACAGCAAGATCGAACTTTATGTTTCCGTTCGTCAGGTGGCGCTCGGTGTCTCATACGCATGCGCAGCGCATAAACAAAATGGTGACTGTACTTACGGTGTGTACAACCAAAGAGCAACGTGCTGTTGTGCGTTTTTTTTGTGTGGGCAAAAGGACTGCCTGCAAAGGACATTCATAAGGAAATGTTTGTCCCGTAAAGCGGCGCATAGCTGGGTAGAAAAATTGTCTCAAGGACGCTCTAAAATTGTTGATGAAATCCGATCTGGTCGTCCTGTTGAGATTGCAACAGAAGCATCCGTGCAGCGGGTGGAGGAGATGATTAGAGGTGACAGGTGAGTAACGATAGACCCTGTAGCATCTGCAATAGGGTGCTCACATGGTTCAGCATACAGCATAATGCATGATCGATTGAAATTTAAGAAAGTGTGCTCAATGTGGGTACCCAGACAATTGAAGGAGGAACACAAAATGAACTGATTTGGCCTGTCTTTTATCATCTCCGTCGTTACGAAGATGAAGTAGAAGACATGCTGAACAGGATTGTTCCTGGGGACGAATCATGGTTGCATCACTACCAGCCCGAATCAAAGCGTGCTTCAATGAAATGAAACATCCTTCTTCGCCTTGTGTCCAAAAATTCAAGGTTACGCTATCAGCAGGGAAGGTTATGCTGAGAGTGTTCTGAGATTGTCAAGGAATGCTTTTAATTAAGTTCAAGAAGAAAGGTGACAATGTGAAGTCTGAATCATACTGTGAAGTTATATCGATGCTTCATGATGCAATTCGAAGAAAACGGTCAGGACTGCTGACTATAGTATGTCCCACAAAGAATGCCTTCATCCACGATCAATTATTTTGAAAACTGTCTGTTGCATCGTTATGAAATTTTTCCAGCCGTCTTATATTTACCCCCACCCAAGGAATATGTCTTTGATAGGTCCAAAAGCAACTTAAATCATTGAAATCGGCAACATTTCTTTGATGTTTTGGGGGAAATGTAGTGAATTCACGCTAACAAACTAGTCTTACAGTAACCCACGTTATTTCTGGTAAGGACACAAGTACAAGGCGTAGCCAGATTCGTATGGGAGTGGGTGCAATAAAAAAGTAGCTTAAAGTAGCATTGCACCGGGTTTTTATCCCATATGACTCAGTCTCTTTCCACGGGGCGGAAATCGTGGCACAAAGCACGAACTCCGTATCTCCAGCGACGACCCACTGGATTCTCCGAAAAAATGACCTCGTGAAATGAAGGAGTCGAACATACAACCCTCGGAGCCCGAGTCAGACGGCTTGACCACTTCACCACGGAGACTCCCGAGAGGGGTGCAATGAGTAATATTAGTAAAGACAGAATGCACAGAGGTGTGGGGTAAATAATGTGTAAATTGACAGGAAAGTAGAAGGAATATATTTCTTACCTTATTTTTCATTTCCTTCTTTTTTCTTCAGCTGCTAGTTAATAATTGTACACAAGTATTCATGTTACTAGGATGCATTTAGCTTTTTATATTGAGTTCGTGAAAGCTTCCAAATAGCTGTGCGTTAATGTGCGTATGGAGTGACCAGAAATGATACCGCAATTTAGTCATCATGTTTCCATTTTTAAGGATCTGTTCAGCTGTCTGTGTAGTTTGTTCACACGTACACATTGGTGACAGACCCGCTTTGAGTCTTCGTGAAAGATTGTCTACTCTGCTGTTTACCGTTCAGAGACGGAACATGATTACCTGTTTTGCACTATGAAAATAGTTGTCAGTGTCTCTGTAGTGGGCTTTCTTCTTAACGACCAAGATGTTGGTCCTCTTTTCATTGAAGTTTATAGATTGATTCGTATGCACGTGTGTTGTCCCCTAATTTGACAACGTGTTTGCTCTCACGTTTCTTGTTATGCCACAATATGTCAGTTTCCACCGCAATATTACTCTTCTGTTGGTATTCAATGCGTTTAGTGTTTTTTTTTTTCTTCAATACAGTTGTTTGTCAACCGCTGAGGGCTTGCGGAATTGAAAATTCATCACAGTGGAATACAAACTGTTGCCATCGACATTATGCTGATGCTGTAATGTTTAGGGCCTGCAATTCGTCTGAATAGTTGGAGCAAAATATCCCAGTAAGTGTGTACGTAGATTAAATTCTGCGATCTGCTCAGACCTTAATCTATGTCGGACTATTCCAGTAGGCTGATGATTGCTCTCGGTTGCATAAAATTCAATCCATCCTTTCTCCAATAGTCCTCTTCCTCTTTCAACACATGGTCCTCACATTTTTTCCAGTAACTTTTATCAATATTTAATAGCGCGGACTGGGTTAGTATCTCGACGTCAGACAATTTGAATGTAGTATTGGCAGCTGCCACTTGTCCTTTAAGTTTAGCCCACACAAGTTCTATAGGGTTTAAATGAGAATGATACGGCGGAAGTCTCAAGCACCTATGGCCATGCTCTTCTATCAACTTGTCGATTTGAAATTTCTTGCTTATTTTGCGCCTGTTTTACAAGGGACAAGTACTGTAGCTTGAAATATGTTTCTGGAAATGGTATATTTTCCCTTCGGACCATATCTTTATTGCTTCCTTTGTACCCGATGCCGTAGGTATTTTGTCTTCTTGGGCAACAACATTGTGATATGATGCATTGTCCATGATTAGACAAGACGGTCTATCAAGGGATGGAAGTACTGTATTCTCGAGTCAATCTCTAAATACATTACCATTGATCTCATTATGATAATCCCTATTGTCTGTATGCTTTGATACGAACACGAGCCCAGCATTCTGTAGTAAGCCATTATGAGTACTACCAGCATAGGCTATGACCAAACGCTGTCCTTTACTACCGGGCACATAACGCTTTATCTTTCCATCCATTGATTGCCATTCATTTTCACTTGTGTGGTGCGCATTGATCCACGTCTCATCCAAATACACTATGTCATAATTTTCTTTGCGCATTTCCCTTATTTCACGCAGGTATCTGCTTCTCAAGGCTCCTAAATGCGGTTGCTCGCAAAGAATATTTCTACCGCCTTTATACTTTCAAAAATTGAAGATAATGTCCTTATAATTTTCCACAAAGTTGTTTTGGATAGCTCTATGTTATTGTTCTTTCTCAACCAAACCCTAAGTTTTCTTACAGTCACTGTTTCTTTCGCATCCTGCATTTTTATAATGCTGGATAATCATGGATATAAAATCCTAAATTGTTATAATTTTAGGAGTCTCCGTGGCGAAGTGGTCAAGCCTTTTGACTCGGGCTCCAAAGATAGTGGGTTCGATTCCGGGCCGCATCCTTCGGTTCACGAGTTAAATTTTTCGGAGACTTCTCTGTGGGTCGTCGCTAGAGCTGCGGAGTTCGTGCTTTGTGCGATGCTTTCCGCGCTGCGGAAAGAGACCGAGCCATATGGGATAGAACCCGGTGCAATGAAGTCGACCCTGTCGACTTTTAAAAGCATTTTTATAATAGCTCGCCTTATGACATCTTTGTCAAAGCTGTCTACAATAATCTTTCTACCTACCGTTTTGTTATTGCGTGGTGGTTTAATTTCAGATTCTTGCACCCATCGACTCAAACCCAATGCATGCACTGTTCTTTTTTCGGAATTTGTAATAGTATAACAGTTTCCTGCGATCATCTTCTTGACAAAAATATGTGTACAACTTCATAGCCATTCTTGAAGTGTACAATTTCGCATTAAATCCCATTGAAAAATATTCACACATTTCAATGTTAGCGATCCATCCATCCATCATGTGCCATGCCGGTAAGCGTGGGCGGTCATGTTCTGCCATCTCACTCGATCAACAGAGTCGTGGATCAGTTCCGTGTTTTTGTCTCGACCATGCCACAAGGCCAAGCCATCCAGATACTTGTTTCTAGGTCTTCCCCTTGGTCTGTTCCCCTCGATCTTACCAGTTGTCACCAAGTTCTCCAAATCATTTCTTCTCATAACATGCCCAAAAAATTGTGACTGTCTACGTCTAATGTCTCTGATCAGTTTACGATCTTCATTTGTTTCTTGAAGGACTTGTTCATTGGTCTTTCTGGCTGTCCATGGTATTCTTTGCATTTTCCTCAGAAACCACATTTCTACAGCCATCAGATATTTTTCAGCCTGGCTGCTCATTGTCCAAGCTTCACATCCATATAAAAGTACAGGTTCTATGTAGCATCTCAACACTCTTTTTCTCGTTTCAATTGACATCTTTTTATTGGTCAGTATGTTTTTCATCTTGCTAAAGGCTACTTTTGTTAGCGATAAGTGGTAAGATTAAAAAACAAAAACAAACAAACAACATATTAATCAGGTTTCATGAAATAACCCACATTTTGAGACACCTCTGAACAGTCCTTGTTTGAACAACGCGGGTAGTTGGCATAAGGTCAATCCCTTCAAAACACTACAATATTCAACATTGAGCGCTGATTGTCTGGCTACGATGTAATACATTTAAAATTATGAATTTCATCTCAGACCCGTAAATTATATACCGCATATAAACAAACTTTGAAATCTGCTGTAAAATCTCCAGAACAAAAAATTTTTTGTTGGGTGGACATAATGATAAGTTTATATACTAAATCTCATAATTTTCCCTCAGTTGGTTACTGAGATATGGATGTTTATATTGCGGCAAACAAATGTGGACATACTATAGAGGAGTGTTGCTTCTTCATCTCAATGCCAGACCACATACGGCTCGATTAACTCAGGAGAAAATTAACCAGCTAAGGTGGGAAGTTTTGGAACATCCACCTTACAGCCCCGACTTAGCCCCTAGAGATTTCCACCTTTTTGGTCCACTGAAAACCCACCTTGGCGGGAGATATTTCGGGAATGGCGCCGAGGTTGAATGTGAAGTGAAAACTTGGTTTAGAAAATAGAGCACGCAGTTCTATGCAGCCGGTTTGGGAGGACTGATAAAACGATGAGATAAGTGCATCAATGTTGGTGGAAATTAGGTTGCGAAATAAAAGGACAAGGTATGTATAAAAATAAACCGGTTTCAAATTATCATATTTAGTTATTTGTCTACAGCCATTTGTGACTTACTTATTGACTTCCCCTCGTATGTAAGGAGTGGTACGTCTCATCCCATAGTGCAGTACCTACAGTGGGTTATCTTTTTATCAAACAGATAACTAGAAATAGAACTGAAAGAACAAAGAATGTAGTGTATCGTATTTATTTATCAATAGAAAACCACACTTACATAAGCTTCAGGTCACTATACCCTTTGCTTCCCACACCATTAGAGAGAATGGATACAACAGAATAAAAATCACTTACAGAAGTTTGTAATAATGAATACATAACAAAATTATGGATTAGATTGAACCCACCCAAGCGTTGGTTGGTCGTGAATCCTCCCATTCTCAAGTCCAGTAACCAGCGGGGTGTGCTAGGCCGGTACTGGAGCTTCACATCTGCGGACTGGCATGTTAGGATGTAAACAGATCATGACTGAGTACAGCACATGTGGAGTGGGTGAGGTTTAGCCTAGGTTGGTCATGTTTCCATCACAAGATGTAGGCATTTCATGTTCAACAACCCAATACTAAACTAAGAAGGAACACAGGTGTACAATAGGTACCCGATATTGTTACTGGCAATGGAAAGTCGGCACAGATAATATAGGCCCAATCTCGCATTCACATCCGGCATTCTTAAGGGATTACCGTATGTTTAGAAACTAAACAAAACAACAAAAACAAAAGCAAAAAACAAGCAAGCTAACTTCTAGAACTACAGAACATGCCGTATCTGTTCCTGTATAGGGTAAATATTACTTTAAAATACTACACGCCATACTTCTAGAACTACACAACATGCCGTATCTATTTCTGTATAGGGTAAATATTACTTTAAAATACTACACGCCATACTTCTAGAACTACAGCAAATAGTTCACTCCTAACTTCTAGAACTACAGACATGACTTCAGTCTTTCTGCATTAGGTAAATATTACTTTAAAATAGTTCACCCCTAACGTCTAGAACTACAGACATGACTTCACTCTTTCTGTTTTGGGTAAATATTACTTTAAAATAGTTCAGTCCTAACTTATAGAACTGCATAAATGACTTAACTCTTTCTGTATAAAGAGGAAGGTCGTGGATGGGTCAAGACGAAGACATTCTTCAACAGGTATGTTCACTTGAGGACTTAGAACCTGGCGAGGATTGAGTACAAGTGCCAACGGATTTCTGTACGTCTCTTTCAGTCTGCATCCAACTAGACAGAAAATACAGACAAGAAAATCCGGCTGTTGTGGAGGCGGAAGTATAAGCTTTGATTTTCGAGAATTCCTTAGACGGTGATGCTGTCATATACACAGATGGGTCGGTCGTCCGACATGTGAGAAGCTCATGGGCTTTTACGGCACAGGCCAGAGGGAGAATTGTGAAGGAGGACTGGTGCTTTTGTTGAGACCACAAGTAGCCAGACTATGGAAGTCATGGCAGTAAGTAAAGCAGTAACATGGCTCGAGACACATAAATTCACTAGGGCATGTTTCCTTAGCGATTCAATGAGTATGCTCAAGAGGATAGAGATGGGGTAGATCCGAAGAGAGTGGTTGCTGTCTCTGGAGCGGTCTCGGCTGGCAAAAATTAGTTTCATCTTCGTGCCAGGGCATGCGGAAGTACAAGGGAATGAGCGGGCTGACGAGCTCGCAGGTAAGGCTACTGTGGAGGGTGGACACGCTATGGACCAGGCTGAAATTCTGAATGCTCTACGAGAAGTAAGACTGTTGCGAAAACCTAGCGATGGCTGTGAATCTACAACCATGGTCAGACTGCGAGAACTGCAAATTAAAAGACGTGTTGCCAAACAAGAACACTACGCAGGAAGCCAAAGAAGATTGATAAACCAACACGGAACTGGTGTCGTGAGCCGCTACACGCTGCGGGATTTGCTGAGGAGAGGATCCGAGCACTTATGGACTGAATGGTTCGATGTGCAATGAGGATGATCTGTCGACTAACTAACTAACTAACTTTCTATATAGGGTAAATATTACTTTAAAATAGTTCACTGCTAACTTCTGAAGAGATAAGATCAGAAATGAAGAAATCAGGACAAAAGTGGGGGTTATAGCTGCACTAGATTTTTATTAGAAGGCAGCTAGTCAAATGGTTTGGCCATGCAAGTAGGTTACCAACTAACAGTATACCACAACAATCAATGATGTACAGACCAGATGGAAACAGGGGAAGAGGCCGACCATGTAAACGATGGACGCAGGGAATAACAGAGTGCATGGGAATATCGATACATGAACCCATATGCGGGCACTCTCCCGCTGTTTATACTTCACATCGACACCGCAACGTAAAAGAGGACGAAGGTAAATATTACTTTAAAATATACACTCCAAATTCTATAACTACAGAAATGACTTAACTCTCCCTGTCCAGTGTAAATATTACTTTAAAATAGTCCACTCTGAACTTATAGAACAGTTACAACACTAGAATATGAGGTATGATATAGCTGACCGCAGAGTGCATTGATCCCCATACATCAACCGATTAAAACATATCTGACAGTTAAGTGTTGGAATTCGAAAGTAAAGTTCTACATAATCACCGATTAAACTATATTTGACAGTTAAGTATTGGAATTTGAAAGTAAAGTTCTGAGATGGAAAATCTGAGTGCATAAATGGATAGCATATTATGTTATCACTGTTTACCCGTATGCTTGGCCGTTGGTGGCTTGTATCCCAACAGTTTTTTGAAGGCGTTTTTAAAATCGTCGTTAAACAAAGTGTAAAGGATGGGATTGAGGCTGGAGTTGACATAGCCCAGCCATATGATTGCTGCAATGAGATGTTTGTTCATGATGCATGCATGGCACACGCTTCTCAGAACATACATGAAGAGGAATGGCATCCAGCATACACAGAAACAAGCCATGATCAGCAGCATGCGTTTTGTGGCCCTTTGCTCGCGTAACTCGAATCGTCTCTTCATGCTTGTCGTCATGTGACTGTTGCGGCGAAAGATACTTATGCTGCACGGGAGTGACCTGCGTTGAATGGGCGGAGTGAGAAACGAGTCATCATCTTCTCTTGAGGTCAGTGCACTGGCGCTTTTACTCTTGTGGGAGGCATTTGAAAGCTTGTATTCCTGCGTGTTTGAACCCAAACATCCAGTGTCTGATGTGCTTCGCTGTATGGCCGTATTGTGGCTATTCCGGCGATCGAAATCGACTACTCTTAAAAAATCGGCATCCCGTGGCCTCCTACAAGACTTCGTGTCACTGGGCATCGCGAAACTGTTACTTCTCTTTCCAGGAGGAAGAGCTGCAGGCTTTAATCTCGCAGCAGTTGCTTGCTCTTTACACCCTTCCAGGGTTGTTAGTATTCTTGTAGCAGAAGTGTTTAGTAAGGATTTGTTACCATTGATCAAGAACACGTGATCCGTGTCAGCTTTTATTTCAGCTTCTTCATTGTCATCCAAACTACAAGGGCTTTCCACAGCGTTGGATAAAAGCGTTGTTCGCGTAGAATCAGTTGCTACGCCGTTATCTTGATCGTCGTCCGATACGCAGATTATTGGATTTTCCTTGCCTTCATTGGCTGAAGACTTGAATGTGAGCTGTATAGTTTTTAACCCGTTGGATTGGTTATGTAACACCGTGAAAATACGTATGTATAAGAAAGCCATCAAGATCGATGGAAAGACAAAAGAGCCAATCGCTGAATACAAAACATAGCTACTGGAGGTAAACAGAATGCATTCATATCTTCTGATTTTGGAATTAAACGTGAAAAAGTTTGGAATTGTGTGTTGCCATCCGATAAATGGGGCAAATGATATGACAATAGAAAATATCCAGACGAATACAATACACGCTAAGGCTTTTTTCACCGACCGTTGATCATGATACCATACTGGATAAACTGTTGCCAGATAGCGATCAAATGCAACAGTACACAGACCCCATACCGACGCCGTGCAGTACAGAACATCTATGCAGAGCCATAAAGTGCAAGTCGTCTCCCCAAAAACCCAGTATCCCAGAAGATCGTGACCAGCAGACAGAGGCATGACGGTCAGCGCCAGAAGGAGATCACTTATTGCTAGATTCCCAATCAAGCAGTTGGACATGGTGCGCAGGGTCTTGTATCGAAATAGCGCTAGCAGGACCAAGATGTTTCCACAGATAGTCCATAGAGTGATTATCGACAGGATGGTTGCCACTAAAATTAACGTCTCCAAAGTGTAGTATCTTGTGGAACACACCGGTGTGGTCATCTTCCACAGCTGGCTGGTGTTAGTCCAGCATAAATATTCACTGGTGTTCATACCTGTTTTTCGGGCTAAGAACCAACACTTTGCCCTTTGCAATGTACACTCATAGCTGTTTGTTTTACTTTTAAAATCGACGAATGTATTTACTCCTTTAGTGACACTGGTAATGTCCCTTCCTTTGCTGTATTTAAGGGGAAGCGTTCTCAAATGCTGCTATTACAAGATTCCATCTGAGGTCTGATTTATACTCGGGTAATTTAGCAGAAAACAAGTGCTAACAAAAATCCGCAGACCACGACCACCCAGTCGGCGGCTTAACGCTGTGCAATCGTCTCAGACTTCGTGCTCACATGAAGCTTGTCTCCCGCTGACAGCATCTGAAACAAATAATTCATCATCATTACACCAGACACTTTCCTATTTTATCGTGTATCGTCCTAATACAGTATACTTAAGCCGGGCATTTTTGTTTCATTGCCAAGTTCTAGAGTTAGGAGTCGCCTTTTGTAAAAACCAAATTACTATAATTTCGCGAAACCCTGCAGTTTTTGTGGCTTTTGCCGAATGACGGTTGAAGACGGAATTGAAATATTGAAAGGAATTGAAATCCGAAGCTAAGACATTTAAGTGACAGTAAATTAGACACAGAAACGTCTGATGATTTCTTGGTGAGAAGGCAATCTCGGGCGTTCTCGCGTGTAGTGTGACGCTAATGTTTCACGAAGCTTAATATATTTAGACTTCCAGGATGTGTAATTAAAATGTTTCTAAGATGTCGGACAACATTATTTAGCCACGCCATGAGAAGAGAAAAATCGAGGCATGTTGGAATCGACGGTAAGATTAATGAAAAAAAGACACACACAAAAAAAGAAAGAAACGAGACCGGAGAACGACGAAAAGAAAAAGAAATACTTGCGTAATGTTTCAAACTGGGACAGAAAGATATCAGCACATACAACGTTGATTAGTATAGAAAGATACCTTCATAGGAAATGATACATTTGTATCTCCTAAGTGCATTTTTAGTGAATGAAGCACGTGACAATCCTTCGAGGTTAGTCGGTACTCTTAACGCGGGTGACGAAGATTGTGTCATCATAATTGTTCAGTTTTCTCCATGGGTATTCATGGAGGTCATGGTATGTGGTCTGGCATTATCGTGATGGAGCGGTACTTTTCGAGTCAGTAGGCGTTGGCATTTTCTTCGAAACATCAGCCGAACTTCACAGTACGATGCAGCACTCGTATTCTCATCTTTCTTCTGAAAGTGGGTCAACCGCACGCCTTGATGATCTTCTACTGTAAGCGTGTGAGATGGCGAAACATAAACCCCAACGCTTATCGGCATGGCACATGAGGATGAGCAGCATATGTCCAATGCGCGTTAACGTTAGAACGTCGCAATCAGCCGCAGTATTTATTGGTTGTTTGTGATTTTCTAGACAATTTTACAATCAGTAGTTTGCCATTGCATTCTGAACGGCCGACGCTCATACTATTGGGAAAATTACCTCCACACAATCTGCTCCCAGATCGCCTGCGGCTGACTTCGAACCCAATATGTCAGAATTGGGAAACTGCGTCCTCTACCCCTAAGCTACAGATGCCCACAGATCCGCCTGAGAATGTGTAGCAGCGTCCTTTATTTATTTTTTTTTTTTTTTTTACAATTCTAATCGGCAGACGTCAAGCTTTCAATTCCAAATCAAGGAATAAATCTTTTCAGAACAGAGAATCTCGCTTCCGAATCATGTGATTGAACTCATTTTTGGGGATAAAATCTAAATTAGCCGGACTTGCGAGCGGTGGAATATCGATTGTTGGTCTTTCGGGGTTAAATTATATTGGCTTCCCTCATGTTAAGAGTTAAACAGCACCCGTCATTGCAGCCACACGTGAAGCCAAACTGAATAAAATTATTATATACACAGATCAGTTTCCATCTCTTGCACTCTGTCACCCGCCACAACCAGCCTGTCGCAACGCCAGTGTTTTGCCGGGGCCAGTAGTTATAGTTAGTTGCATATCCTTTATTGCATATCCTTTACAGGACGTCGAATTCAATCCCAGCATTTTTTTGCCTGTTTGTGATCTCTTGAAAAGTTTACATTCAAAAGTTTGCCATTGCTTTATGAACGACCAGTACCCATACCATTTTATAAAACAACTCAACGCAAGGCGGTCTTCTGCCAAATCGCTCATAGCTATGTTTTGAACGCGGTATGCACGAACTGCGTCCTTCGCTACGGACTGAGTAGGGGAGGAAAAGAATAGTAACACCATACCCTATCATGCATGTCGTAAGATGTGACCTAGGAGGGTTGGCGTGAGGCCGGCTGCCTCATCTCGCAAACAACTTTAGCTGGACAATTCAACCAACCATGAACAGTTCTACAAAGGGCTCGGCCTGCGTTTGACTGAGGATCCATGCTCCATTGGGACATGAAAAGAAGAAGAAGAAGAGTAAAACCCACTTGCAAGTCAAATCCGTGATGTTATCTTCCTATTGAAACGTCCTTAAAGACATGTCGAGAACAGAAGACTTTGACGTCAGTGAATCCACATCGCTGTCCAGGATGAATGACTTGGGAGTAAGAATTGGCACGGCCAGACACGAGAGGTACATGGGGAAAACGAGGTGCCTCGTTAACCAACACAGAACTGGCACTATTAGCCACCGGACGCTGATGCTTATGCTGGGGGGAGGATCTGAGCACCTACAGACCTGTCCGGAGTGCAATGAAGATACCCCAACTGATATCTGATAACTGATATCTTCCTATTGAGAGATCTAGCAGCGTCTGCCTTCCACCTTTCCCATGTCAGTAGTTTTTATCAAGGTATCCCGTCTCTTTATGTAAGTAAGTAATAAGCAAGTGAAGTAAGCCAAGGGCCCCGTTACACGTCTTAGTGCGCATTGGGTATATAGTTAGTTAGTCGACAGATCATCCTCATTGCACATCGAACCATTTAGTCCATAAGTACTCAGATCCCCTCCTCAGTAAATCCCACAACATGTAGCGGCTCACGACACCAGTTCTGTCTTGGTTTATTAAATCTTCTTTGCCTTCCTGCACAGTGTTCTTGTTTGGCCACCTCTGTTAACTTGCTGTTCTGGCAGTCTGACCATGATTCAGTCATTACTTAGTTGTGACCCATATTTGTATAGGTCAATCCACACTCGGTGGATGGTATGGTGACTATCACGCCGGTGGCTTTTACTTCCCAAGACATTTCTGGCATATTAGCAGCAAATTGTGTATAGACCAATGGGCACTCGAGGGGTGACATGATCAGTGTCACACCTGCGACCTTTTCTTTTAAAAGTCACTTCCTGGTGCTCAATTTTGGCCGGGCCGATCTTGGAGACAAGGTCAGTTTTAGAAATTCGCATTGATGGGAATTTGAACCCATGAACAACGCGCCGGTAAGCATACGTTTTAACCACTTCGCTATCGCGGCTGCCTGTCACTTGATGTGCCCAACATATTTTATTTGTCGTGTGGCCGCATATCCCCCAAAAGTTTCTAAGACTTCGTAAGAATAATTAACATCTGTGATATGATACAGTGAAGACAATTCCAGTTCTGTGACAAATCAGTGATGCCAAACTTTCAAAGTGAAACTTACAAAATAAAAACCACCGGTTTTGCCATTGAAGTTAAAGTTAGTTGCATATCTTTTACAGGACTGTGCAGTCAACACCAGCATGTTTTTTGCTGTTGTGATGTCTTGGCAAGTTTACTTTCAGTAGTTTGCCATTGCTTTCTGAACGACTGGTACCCATATCATTTCATAAAAAACCAACGCATCGCGGTCCATTGAAGCAACTGCAATATGTGTGTTATTCCACGAAAAGTTAATGTTAGTTGCATGTCCTCTACAAGACACTCCATTCAACTCCAGCCTTTATTGGCGGTTAGCTGAAGAAACAGTTTGGGGACCGATGATTCTCTGGGGATAAGTTTGGATGGTTGGTAGTGATGCCTGATGGAGTTGACTGGATATCCATTAGATTGCAGTCTGGTTAATGGTGTATGTTCTTCGTTTAGTGTGTCATCGGAGCAAATGTGACAAATTAAATATGTCTGCTCCCAGGTGAATGATGTCTCTATTCCTAATCAGTTACATAACATGGCAGCTCTTCGCTGTAGATAAGTAGCCTTTACATATATCTATAGCTTTCACATTTTATGCTGTCTAGTGCGTCCTCTAATCTCTACTTCCTTCTTCTCCTTCTGTGAGCGCCAAACAATACTATGTGTGTTTATTTATGTACTACCTCATTGGCCTCAAAGGGTACTCCAATTAATTTTCTGAGTATCCCTAATCTACACGTGCATTTCAAGGCCGTATATGCTGCCCTGGTTACGTTGTATCAGTGCGAGTGTTTTACCGAGTGCGAGTGTGTTACCGCACAAGGTACTTAATAGACAGAAGTTCCAGCGTATATATATATATATATATATATATATATATATATATATATATATATATATATATATATATATATATAAGTGTTTTCAGACGGCGTTTTGTCTTTCGTTTGACGACTTCATTGTCTTTCTCTTTTCTGAAATATTTAAATAGTTGGTTGACTAGCGAATCCTCCAAGAGATTTAACTCTTAATTCCGATGCATTGGCGTTCTGTCTATTTGAAACCTGAACAGTAACTTCAACCCTCGGAATGAGCTTTAAACTCTTAATTTCGATGCATTGGCATTCTATTTGAATCTTGACAGGTAATTTCATCACTCGAAGTGGGTTTTATTTCTTAATTCCTATTCTTTGGCGTTCTGTGTGATTTCATCACTCGGGTTGAGGCTGGGATAAGCTTTCCTCTCGACTCGCTACCAGTATTTAAGTAAACGCACTTGATATATTGAAGTAAACATATTGCTATTGCCATATTGAAGTCAACATACTTGCTGTAAGTAATGCGTAATACTATATTGAAGTCAACAACATTGCCATATTGAAGTCAACATAATTGCTACACTGAAGTAAACAACATTGCTACTCAGTAAAGGACGCCTTTACTCGCTTTAGACGGCATTGTGCAATACGGTGCGAGACCTTTACTCGCTTTAGGCGGCATTATGCAATACGGTGCGAGGCCTATCCTCGCTATAGGCGGCATTATGCAATACGGTGCGAGACCTTTACTCGCTTTAGGCGGCATTGTGCAAGACGCTGCGAGACCTTTTTTACTCGCTTTAAGCGGGTCAATGAATTACCTGGGGATACGGTTTGATCGAAGCCTTGCTTATAATGTGCACATAGACCAGGTGATAACAAAGGCCAAGCGGGGTTTGGCAGCGATGCGGGTGATGGCGGCAGCAAACTGTGAGCAGCGCCATCTATGTCTTCTGTACGAGGGGCTGGTCATGTCTGTTTTGGAGTATGCAATGGCAATCCTGACTCTCAGCCATAAGCAGATAGAAAGGATGGAAAGGATACAGAATGAAGCTATGCGCATTATTCTTGAATGTACAAGAGATACAGCATGCAGGGCGATGCGCTACCTTCTTGATTTTCCAACCATTGAAGAGAGAATGCAAGTTTGCAGGGCACGCGCCTACCTCAGAATTAACGCAAACACACAGCATCCACTGCATAGTGAAATTAGGAAGGTGAAGGGCAGCAGGTTAAAAAGAGGACGGTCATGGATGGGTCAAGCCGAAGACATTCTTCAACAGGTGTGTTCACTTGAGGACTTAGAACCTGGCGAGGAGTGGGTGCAAGTGCCAACAGACTTCTGCACATCCTTTTCAGTTTGCATCCAACTAGATAGAAAATGCAGACAAGAAAATCCGGCTGCTGTGGAGGCTGAAGTACAAGCGTTGATTTTCGAGAATTCGCTAGACAGTGACGCGGTCATCTACACAGATGGGTCGGTCGTCCGACATGTGAGAAGCTCATGGGCCTTTACAGCTCGGGCCGGAGGGAGAATTGTGAAGGAGGACTCTGGTGCTTTCACTGAAACCACAAGTAGCCTGACCATGGAAGTCATGGCAGTAAGTAAAGCAATAACATGGCTCGAGACACAGACATTCACTAGGGCTTGTTTCCTTAGCGACTCAATGAACATGATCAAGAGGATAGAGGAGGGGTCGATCCGAAGAGAATGGTTGCTGCCTCTGAAGCGGTCTCGGCTGGCAAAGATTAGTTTCATCTTCGTGCCAGGGCATGCGGGAGTACAAGGAAATGAGCGGGCTGACAAGCTCGCAGGTGAGGCTACTGTGGAGGGCGGACGCGCCATGGACCAGGCTGACATTCTGAATGCTCTACGAGGAGTGAGACTTTTGCAAGAACCAAGTGATGACTGTGAATCTACAACAATGGCCAGACTGCGAGAGCAGCAAATTAAAAGAGGGGTGGCCAAACAAGAACACTACGCAGGAAGCCAAAGAAGATTGATAAACCAACACAGAACTGGCGTCGTTAGCCGCTACACGCTGCGGGATTTGCTGAGGAGGGGATCCGAGCACTTATGGACTGAATGGTCCGATGTGCAACGAGGATGATCTGTCGACTAACTAACTAACTAACTAACTAGCTTTAAGCGGCATAGTGCAATACGGCGCGAGGCCTTTACTCGCTTTATGCGGCATTGTGCAATACGGTGTGAGACCTTTACTCGCTTTATGCGGCATTGTTCATATGGTGCGAGGTCTGTTGTTTTATAGACCGATAGACTTTCCGTGGGTTATGTGGTCAGTATCCCACCGGCCGCCTTTATTTTCCAAGACATTTACTGGTACCAATTTTAGGCTATGTCGACATGGGAACCCAGGTGAGTCGTAAAAATTACCCCAATGCGGATTCGAACTCGTGACCACCGGACCCTACAGCGAGCGTCTGGCCACGACGTTACCGCGACTTTCTGAAATTGAATGTGCGAATACCTGACACTTCATGTCCCAGCGGCAGTATCTACCATTCTATTTCTTTCAACTTCTTGTTTGGTCATTATCTAGTGCTCTTGCCTACCTAGACAGTGGTGCGAGCTCAATCCCTTGCAGAGACAGGATTAGTTTTTCCCACTAGTTGGACTCTTTGGTCTAGACAGTCTCGTAAAAATGGGTACTAGACAATTTTCCGAATTTTCTGGAAGTTAGGGGGGGGGGAAGGGGGGGGGGAGGCCACGAGGAAGGAAACTGTCACCCCATCTCATATGTCATGTCGTGACCTAGGAAATCTGAAACCCTAACACTTCACACCTCACCAACATGATATGCTTTGGGGCTAGTTTACGTGCCTGACCACCACATGCTGATATAACAGTCATTGGGTTGACAAAGCTAGCTATGGCGACTGCATCTGTTCTTCCTCTTTGACGATAAACATTTGCTTGTGAGTCTAATTCGACATATGTTATGAGCGGGCCGATATATGTGAGGTTTTCACTGGCCTCCCACAATGTGTCTTAAAGGGTTGCTCCAGTGGGCCAGAGTTAAAGGCGTGGATGCTCCAAGGTCGCGACTCAGTCTAAAATGGATGCGAGATGTTCAGGCGTCTGGTGCGATATTGAGATAATGAGTGTAGATTAGTCTGTAAACATGTGGAGATATCACCAGATACCCATTACGCCTCATGGCCTGAAAAGAGTCTGTTACTTTTATTGACGGGAATGGGTGATACTGCACAATGTCTCCATGCTAATCTGTCGTTTCGTTTCTAGAGATACCAGTGCTAATCGATGTAACATATGTAACTGTAATTGACACATTTGTTAGAGGTAGATATCGCTGTCTTACCCGGGGTCTATATTGGAAGCACAAGAATAGTAATATTGCAACCTACCATGCATGATGTAAGAGGCGATACAGGAGGGTTAGTGTGAGACTGACTACCTTTTACCGTAGAAACTTTAGCTGCAGAATCCTACCAATCATGAACAAGTCTTCAAAGAGCTTGGCGTGAGTTAGTGAAGGACTTATACTCCACGGAGAGATGAAAAACACAAGAAGATGAAAAATATATGGTTGACAGAGCACACCCGTCCCTTCAAGTGCTGGAGAGAATACGGAATACCATCATGGTCTCCACCCAATGGAGGGACACTACCAACTGCTTCTTCTAGTGCTTGAAGACAAGCAGCACATATTTTTATGCGAAAGAAATTTGGGAGGCAAAGTATGCAATCAATCAGTCAATCAGTCGCCGTCTCCATAGTGAAGATTGGCTGCATTGGATCTCCAACAGTCTGTCTCTCGCCCTGACTGTAAATTCTGTCAGAAGAGTAATTATGCCTTTTAACGTGGCCGAAATATTTCACTTGCCTCTTTTTTATTTCTTTCATCAACTCTCTTTTCATTCCCAATTTTTCTAGAACCTCTGTATTTGATTGTTTTTGTTTCCATGAAATACGACATATTCGTCTGTATATCCACATCTCCAGGGCCTAAATTCGACTTTCTAGTTGCTTAAAGTATGCACCATAACTGGACATCTCTACACCCGAGTAGAGCATGCACTCACCTCTCCTGAGTGCTGGACATTTCTGTGAAAGGCGGAATTTACAAATTAATCAAAAGCAAGGGAAAACCATTACTCTACCTTCCCAAGAGGGATCTCCGTGGCGAAGTGGTCAAGCCGTTTGACTCGGGCTCCTAAGGTTGTGGTTTCGATTCCGGGCCGCGTCCTTCGGTTCACGAGTGAAATTTTTCGGAGACTCCTGTGGGTCGTCGCTAGAGCTACGGAGTTCGTGCTGGGTGCGACGCTTTCCGCACTGCGGAAAGAGACCGAGCCATATGGGATAAAACCCGGTGCAATGAAGTCGACCCTGTCGACTTTTAAGCGACCCTTTTTAAGCCCAAGAATTCGTTTAATAGTAGGTAACAACTCTAGAGTGTAGTAGTGGCGTGCTAACAAAGCTGATAAAATTTTCATGATAGTTTGGATAATCCACATCTGTTCAGCGACAGTGTAATTATTCGTGTAATGTACTTTATTGGGGCTGAACAGGCTTGACTTCTCAACATATGTAATGCAATTTGAACACAGCAACACACTAATAGAAAGACAGAAGTCATGGTGATATCAAAGAAACAGATTAAAGTAAATGACATTTTGGGGCAAGTGCAGAAATTCAGATATCTAGGCACATGGATAACATCGGATGGATTATGTATCACTGAGATAACGAACAGAATAGGACAAGCAAAAACTGCATTCTATCATATAAAGAACATTTTGTGCAATAAGTTATTGTCCATGAAAGTTAGAAAGAGAGTTCTTGCATGTTAAGGAGAACCAATTTTAACATACGGCTGCGAATCCTGGACAATTAGTAAACAGGTGGGAAAAAAAATCCTCAGAAGTCTTGGAGATGTGGTTTTATAGAAGAAAGCTGAAAATTAATTGGACAGCCAAAACAATCAAGCTGGATATTTTGAGGGAAGCTAAGTCGCAAAGGCAACTTATCACAAACATCAGAAAGTGGTGGTCATCTTTTTTTTTTGGGGGGGGGGGGGGCACTTTACGAGAAGATAAAAACTGGAACATATCGTGACAACAGGAAAGATTTGTGGAAAGAGAGATAGAGGAAGACAGCCGGATAATATTCTTGACAGCCTTGTGCCATGGCACGGAAGGGAGTCAACACACGAACTGATCCATGCCGTCGTGGATCGCAGTTTGTGGAGAGACATGATCGCTCACACCAGGCACTGGATGATGATGAGACAAACAATTGGGAACACTGGAAAACATTGCTATGAGTATAATCACCGAGCTTTCGTAAATCAACTGGTGCACAACTATAAGGAAGGTAAAGGCAATGTCATAGCAGAAACTAACTTTGGGTCACATATTCTAGGGTACAGCATTTAGAGGTCAATTGACCAACTTCTTTCGCCGCTGCTTTCCTTGTTTTTGAGAATTCCCAGAAACTTATCTGGGACCAATTTTATGAGGCGGGGTCGACCCCCAGAGCCACAGTGGTCAGAAAGAAAGAAGCCCGCCATTACTTAGGATTGAACCTGGGCGCCTTGATAGGCAAGCAAACTACCTACTATGCCACCGCGTTCTTATGCAACTAAATCAAAAAATGAAACCGAGAACAGTACAGTAAGATGCCTCGTTTTCTTGCTGTAGGAAACAATTGAAACAAATTTCAAGACTGTTTTTAAACTGCCTGTGTAATATATGGAGTATTGTTTGTTCCTTGAACACCAGTCATTTGTGTAATTTCACTTGTAATGTATGCATTGTTGTATATCACTTGAAGATCAGTTATTTATATAACGTCAGTGTTAATGGATGCACTGCTGTATATCACTTGAACACCAGTCATTTAATAAACTTCACTGGTAAAGTATGCAATGTTGTATATCACTTCATCATCTGTCATTTGTAAGTCATAACTTCTTTGATAAAGTATTCGGATTTAAGATAATACTGACCTGTGCCGTCACATATAGAAGATTAAATAGCTGCGTTTCCAGAGATTTCCTGATGTAATCTTCAGGTTTATCTACGTTTCAAGATATTTCCTCATGTAATCTTCAGGTTCAAAGAATTATGCACGAAAATAAAATACATCATAAATAATTACAAGTCGCGGTAATTTCCATCGTGATTTGGGTCCAAATTTGATATACAATCCAAAACTTCACACGCCTTAAGAAAACGCACGAATTATTGCGCAATTCTGATGTTAAAATAGCAGACATGTCACATTTAACTTTTAGCATGTTGCTTATATATGAATTTAAAACCACGTAAATATGGGAGGGCTGGTAAGTTCCCAGTGTTCCCATAATTACCGTGAATATGAATAAATACGTGTAAAAGTAATGTTTATTGGAAAACGAGTGATTGGAAGACGTGAATATTCATGTAAAATTTAAAAAAAATCTATGCATTGTTCAGTTTCTCAACCTCCGTTTTCTGTATAATGTGAACATCTCCCCACTCAAGTGGCCTGTGGTATATTTTAAGAGTTAAGTAGCTAAGAGTTTTTACATCTTAAAATTAATATCTCCAGGTAAATTGAATGATTAAAATATCAATTTCAGAAAATGGCCATGGTTAAATAATAGCCTAGTCATTATTATGCCTTGACTGAAATGTACACCGTATGTCCAGTAAAGTGAAGAGTATCACATTTTCCACCAGATTAACTGCCACTGAGCGGCAAGTTACAGCTACATCACACTGGGCAGTCGGTAGTCTCACAGTGTAATGAAAGTGTCCAGAGAAGCCACGCCATTTCCTTGTACAAGGACATTGTATGGAAGTCTGTGAATAGAGCGGTGCCAGCGCTAGTAGCGGTTTGATGTGAACAGCGGACTGGGTGGTAGGCGTCGAGTCCAGCCATGTTTGTGAACACGCACTGAATATCATCTGGGTAGCGGCGCCAGCTTTGATTCTGATCAAACGAATCGATTTACTTAACGTACTTAAATACTGACGCACTAATTAATCAATCAGCCAATCATTCGATCGATCGAGTCAATCGATAAATAGATGGATGGATGGACGGACGGACGGATGAATACATAGACAGACAGATGGATAGCCAGATCGATCGATTGACGGACTGAGCCAGTAAATCAATCAATAAGTCAAGCGCTGCCTAAATCATAAAGTTTGTCTTCAGTTGGTATATGACACATTACCCGCTACCCCAGATTTCGCCTGTGAGAAATATACTTTTAAGGACGTTCATGAACGCTTAATAATAGGACGCAAGAAATGGATGATGGAAGGCATCTTAAAACTCATGGAAATAAGAAGAAATTACAAAAATAACAAGGAAAAATATGAAGAGATTCACAGGAAAATTAGGAAGCTATGCAAAGAGGCAAAAGAAACATGGCTTGAGGAAAATTGCAAGGAAATAGAAAACCAACACAACACCCGGAATACCAAATTAATGCACAAAAGAATTAATGACATCACTAACAAAAGAACACACACATCAACGGGTTGCCTAAAAGCCAAAGATGGCAAAATCATAATAGAAAGAGATCAGATTTTACATGCATGGTCAGATTATGTGAAAGACCATTATGATGATACAAAATAAGAACAATATGATCACTGGAATAATAATGAAGGACCATCAATTTTGAACATGGAAGTTCAGAATGTTCTTAACCATATGAAAACTGGCAAGACCCTAGGTACAGATAACATCACAATAGAAATGATCAATGCCTTAGAAGAATATGGAATAGACCAGTCACCAGAGTGCTCAACGCAATATATGATATTGGAGATATACCTCCTGAATTATGTAATTATATATTTATAGCAATACCGAAGAAATCAGGAGCCTTGGAATGTGATCAACATCGAACAATTAATATAATGAGCCACATCACGAAGATTTTGCTGAGAATTATCATGCAAAGAGTTAGGAAGAAAATACAACCCGAAATAGGAGAAGAACAATGTGGGTTTGTAGAAGGCAAGGGTACACTAAATGCTGTGTATATACTGAGAACAGTAATTGAACGTTCTATAGAAGTAAACAAAGATCTATATCTTTGCTTTATTGACTACACAAAGGCTTTCGATAAAGTGAGATATGTCAACATGATAAGGATGCTTGAAGATCTACAAATTGATTAACACAATGTGATATATGAATAAATGGGTATATTCTTAAGCAAGTTAATCGGTACAGTTATCTCGGAACAGCCATAACATCTGATGAGAGATGCCTTGAAGAGATTAAAACAAGAATTGCCATTGCGAAGGTAGTCTTTTGCAAGATGAAAAACATATTGACCAATAAAAAGATATCAATTGAAACGAGAAAAAGAGTGTTGAAGTGCTACATAGAACCTGTACTTTTGTATGGATATGAAGCGTGGACAATGAGCAGTCAAGCTGAACAACATATGATGGCTGTGAAAATGCAAATAATACCCTGGACAGACAGACAAACAAATGAACAAGTCCTTCAAGAAACAAATAAAGATCGTTAACTGATTAGAGTCTTTAGACGTAGACAGTCAAATATTTTTTGGGCATGTTATGAGAAGAAATAACTTGGAGAACATCATGACAACTGGCAATATCGAAGGGAAGAGACCAAGGGGAAGACCGAGAAGTAAATACCTGGATGGCGGCTTGGCTACGTGGCATGGTCGAGATAGGAACACGGAGCTGATCCACGTCTCTGGTGATCGAGTGAGATGGCAAAACATGACCTCCCACGCTTATCAGCATGGCACATGATGGGTGGATTGATGAACGCTTTCTGAAACGATGGGAATGCCATTACACATCAAAGAGAATAAAACACAACATAAACACTTAACGCTATAGCACACTAGATTTAAAGCCATTGGAGATTGTCATGTGAAATAATTATAGCCCAAAAAAAGCCGCGATGACATAGTGGTTAGAGCGTATGTGTGCATAACTGAGAGTTTGTGCAAATCATGTAATTATGAATGCAGGTCTGTCTGTCTGTCTGTCTGTCTGTCTGTCTGTCTGTCTGTCTGTCTGTCTGTCTGTCTGTCTGTCTGTCTGTCTGTCTGTCTGTCTGCATGCCTGCCTGCGTGCGTGCGTGCGTGCGTGTGTGTGTGTGTGTGTGTGTGTGTGTGAGTGTGTGTGTGTGTGTGTGTGTGTGTGTGTGTGAATGTGCGTGTGTACGCGTGTCTGCCTGTCTCATAACATGGTAATATGCATTGTTAATGTTTACAAAATTCATTTGACAATGTTTTTCCCCCTATGCGAATGTAACATGCACAACTGATGAACGAAAGCTGGGTGATTGGAAGGGCCTGCCTACCTAATTTGTGACCCTTTGAATATAAAGTTCGCTCGTTCGTTCATTCGTTCGTTCGTGTCACGAAACTGCAGTTTAGTGATTCCTTGATAACTTACATATCAAAATGCAATGAAGGAGGAGGGTTAACAATTGTGTACTTCATTCTGAGAGGAGGTATAAAGGAAAGAACATTGACCTCCGAATATAAAAATAGGATACAGGTACGTGCCGAGGTCAGTGACTGCCGCTCGTATCTGCCGACGGGAAAACGAACGGACAGAAAAACTGGGAACAGAAAGACGGTGATCAAAGCATAGATTTCTTTGAAGTGCGACCAGCGATGAACGGAAGAACAGCGTAACAACGGAGAGAAACGAACAACTAACCACTACGTGATTTCACCGCTTTTTGAGGGGAAGGATACGGCAAATTTGATTGTAGATCAAACAATCAGCGTAGGATTTGACACTTGTTATAAATAGTAGCAACTGAGGTTTCTAGTTAGTGTGTGTTCCAAACTGGGCTGAATGAGATTTGCTCCTGAGTGGGGAAAGAAATACACGTCCCTAATGGTTTAAAGAAGATGGGATATTAGTGTGTTATTCGCTAGTGTATTTCGATTCCAGGAGGATAAGTGCATATATAAGGTATTAATACTTTAGAGTAATAGTTTAGCATAGGACCATAGATGTGTAAGCATAGCGTTTATCATCTTATATATAAATTAGGATGTGCGTATCTCTGTCTGTCTGTATGTATGTATGGCCTTTATTTGTTCGCGAACGGCCCATCCGATTGAGATGAAATTTTCTACACGCCTTCCTTTCATTCCAGAGCTGTCAACTGTGATATTTTGTTAGTGTGAAATCGCCTGCTTACTCAGTATTATTTCATTTTTCATCATAATTTCATATATCTCAGGGGACCTAACTCTGTAAAAGTTATTTCAAGGGGCATAACTTTTCTGTATAACTTATAGTCATATTGTGGCATCGTTTTCAAAGATTTATAAACTCTTTGTCTATAGTTATGTACCGGCATATGAGTTATAATAAATAATGATACAATCTGTAAGGCATTTTCAAAGTTTTCATAAAAATGATGCACAATGCATAACATTGTAACTCATCTTTTTTTGCTTAAGAAGTTACTGTAGTCATGCAGGTGATTAGAAAGAGTTTTCATTAAAAATAATGGATGGTGTGTGGTAGAACGTTCTTTTAAGTTACATTTTTTTTTGTTGTATGAATTTAATGAAGCCGGACAGGGTCAGGCAGACAGATAGACAGACCGACAGACAGATAGACAGTCGGGAACAGGAATTTATATGACTACTTATATAAATTAAATGAGATGCTTCACACCAGGAGCTGGGCGATGTCGGGCCGGGTCAGACAGACAGACAGACAGACAGACAGACAGATAGTCGGTAACGGGAACGGGAACTTATATGACTACTTATATGAATTAAATGAGATGCTTCCCACCAGGGACTGGGCGAAGCCGGGCAGGGTCAGCTAGTTGCTTTCTATTAGTGAATAAGTTAGACTTTGATGAATTCATATGTCTTATGTGGGTGTTTACTTCGGAAGCCTTGTCATTATGGCTGGAGAAGGACACTTGCATAAGTAGTATTAAGTGGCAGACACTTATCACTGGATCTGTTATACTTTTCACAGGTTCAACTCCTATCCGGATATAACGAGAAGATAGACACATACTTCGTGTGTGCTGGAAAAGATTTGAAGATAAAACAAAAGGCATTTCATTTGTGGGGAGAGCAAATACCCCAATAAACCAAGTAATACATTAGACAGGATCAAAGAAGAAATAAACTATACTTTTAAAGGAACTTTGAAAAAGAAGATCCAGATAACTAACGTAATAAGGAAAAAAGGAATATAAGTTTGCAGAAAACAAAGCAGAATAAAAATACCTACGTCTTGTAGGCATAGACTATAGACAAGTAAAAACATTGCTACTCATAGAGACAATATGCTGAACTGTGGTGATGTGGTGTTTTTCAATGTCGGATAAATACTTTCATGAAACAGACTCGGGCGAAGTCATAACTGATCGGATTATTATTACTGTACAGTGATACAGCGGTGAACAGTTTTGTTTCATTCAATAACGGATTTACCGTCAGACTCAAGCATACGGATCATCCAGGGTGAGAGCTTTCCTGTTTGATGTGATGTCCTGTGGTTTTGCATAATGAGTGGGCGAGATGTGACACCGCTGCTAGACATTCAGAGTTCATTCTGGTACCAACAATAGAATACACTATCAACTACGCTTACACAGTCCATACATACACCAGACATAGTTTTTTTTTATTAATAAATCTTTTATTTATCGTTGAAAGGAACTGTTGTCGGAGTATGTGTTGAGGGAATAACAGAGAGAGAGAGTGAAAGAAATAGATATATGGAAGGGAAGACAGAAGGGAGGAGTGTAGACAGAAGTCAGTCAATAATCCCAACAGATAATAAGTTTGAAGATGTGCTTGTTGATTCCACATTCCTCCCGGGAAAACAAGTGACATAATTGGTGGAGCGAGCGGGGTACAACATAATACCCATATGACCTGGAGGCATAACAGGGCATATGCATAGAGGGGTACCTGCATATTGGCACAGGCATAGCGGAATACCTGCATGTTGGGACATACTGATTGGAATAAATATAACAATAACATTGATGACTTTTAATGGAAGGACGTACATTGGATATATGGTGCCATTACATTTATGGTGGAAACATTTCATTAACGCTGGTGACTTTACAGTGAGAAAGTTCCAGACAGGGTGAATGTGGATAGGTGGTAAGACACATTACATACCTAGTCACACGGTCACACGTCTACATAAGTCTTTATCCTATATCTCCTCTTGTGGATGAGAGAGTGGTTGTGATGTACTTGTGGTGTTGTAGATTAATAATATTTAATAGACATAGATAATTGAGATAGGTTATAATAGATTATCTGGTTATAGTGAGTACTTCTTTACTGCCTTGAGGTGTCTTTACTCAACTTGCTGACCTACCTGCTTTAACTATGGCCACTCCCAAAATAACTACCGCTGAACTGAGGGCAAACGGAGAGGAAATTGGGTTATCTGGTTCGGAGCTAACTGATTACATACAGGAAAGGGAGCGAGAATTTCGCCAGGCGGAAAGGGAAGATCGTAAGGCCCAGTTGGAAGCGGAAAGGGAAGATCGTAAGGCCCAGTTGGAAGCAGAAAGGGAAGATCGAAAGGCCCAGTTGGATGCAGAAGAAGCCACAAAGATCAGAGAACATGAATACCGCATAAAGAGTTAGAACTCAAGACACAAACTAAGCGAGAAATAGATGGAGTGGAAGGAAGTTCTTCTTCACCTGGTGCAACCCACATGATTGGACATGGGTACCCGGCCATGAAGTTTCCCTTAGCTGTCTATGATCAGTCTAAGGAACGCTTTGACCAGTACGCTTCTCGCTTTGAAGCAATATCAGTCGCTATGGGGCTGGATAGGAGCAGATGGGCGCTTAAATTATCCCAGGGCTTAATAGGTTCGGGATTCGAGGTGTACACACGCTTACCACCAGGAGAGGAAAATAATTACGAGGAATTAAAAGCCGCTTTGATGAAGCATTTTGACATCACAGCACAAACGTATAGGAAGAAGTTTAGATCGTCTAGACGAGAGCCGGGAGAACTATTCGCTGCCTACAGTCTGAGGTTGAAATCCTATCTCCAAAAATGGATGGACTTGGCTGAATTCAAGAGGGATTATGAGAGTCTCGAAGAGATGATGGTGGTCGACCAGATGCGAAAGCAAATGTCGAAACCTCTCAGAACCTTCTTGGGAGAGCAAGGGGCTGAACGGATTGATGTTGTGAATAAGCTGGCGGAACGATTCGTAGAGGTACATGGGGAGACGGAGGAACTAAGTACACAAACTAAAGGTCAGGAGAAACAAGAGAAAAAGAAACCTAAAAACTGGGAAGGAGAAAAAGTGGAACCTTATATAAAGGCGTCAATGGAGAGTTCAGAGAAAGTGAAGGAAGGAAACCAGAACACCTCGAATTCTCCAGCGAAACGACAGTGGTCCGAGAAGTGGTGTTCATTCTGCAAGGTGCCATCTCATAACACGAAGGACTGCAGATCGAAACCTAAAAGTTCTTACTTCGCAGCATGCAAAGTGATTCCTACGACGGTGATCACAGACAAGGCTGAGGTCGGCGAAGGAGCTAGGAACTAAAAGGACACACGAAAACCTAGGAAGGGAACATGGTGCACACACTGCCGGTCGAAAACACATAATACTGTGAACTGCAGATGCAAGGCAGAAGACGCCAATTGCATAACCAACCTCGAGGAATCAAAAGAGGAAGGCAAGGAAACGGTCAAAGAGATGGAAGACACTCCGGACCAATAGAGGCCACCTGTGGTCGAACTGATTGAAGTCAATGGCCAGCAGGTTGTTTGTCTCTACGATACCGGTTTGGATGGGGAAGCTGTGATAGACGCAAGCTTGGTACGCCCAGACCAACTTACAGGGGAGACCATAGAAATACAGCCGGCAATGAGGAGTGCTGTTACCATGACGCTGCCAATAGCCAAGGTGGAGATTAAATCCAGGTACGTCACGGGCATTATTCCTGCGGCTGTATTAGCTGACTCCCTATTCCCGATGATCATTGGCACGAAATATGTCTTTTTTGGGATGCCCAAACAGCCAGCCCACAAGGGAACAGTAATCAATGGATCTCAAGGGAAGGAAAAAGAGGCAGAGACACTATGCGACAACTCAGGGATAGGAGAATTGCATACTGCCCAGAGGAAGGATACTAGGTTGCGTCCTTGCTACAGGAAGCTGCAAATAAGTGCTGAGCCACCAGAACGGGGACAGTACTCTCTGAAGAATCGACTACTCTATCGGAGAGCTGGGAGGGGAGAAAATCTGCACGAGCAGTGGGTGGTTCCAGAGACCCACCGTCCTCACATTCTTCAGAGTGGACACATCATAGGCGAGAATCGACATATGGGTGTCAGAGAGACCTTGCAGCAAATTTCCGGCCATTATTGCTGGCCAGGAATGACCGGTGATGTACGCCGGTGGTTGAAGTCTTGTTTGGAGTGCCAGAACGCACCACCCAACAAGCTGACTAAGAGGAAAATAGCTCTTAAAGTGGAAGACAAAGTGGAAGTGTGGAGTCCAGCAGAGACCAATATACTCCAAGTAGGATGGAAAGGACCTTATCCTGTGGAAAAGGTGGTGTCCAAGAACATCTACAAAATCCGGATCGGGGAAGAGCAGAAAAATCTCCCTAGGCATCTCATTAGGAAATATGAGGAGAGATCCGGGAGCAAAGCTTCGCACTTTATGGTGATGGCAGCCATTGGGACAAAAGTTACCAGTCCAGACGAAGACCAGAGATCGCCAGTACAACATAGGAGAGCCTATGGGACAGTACGTGATAGGTCAGATTTACCCAACGAAAGGAGGAGGGAAATCACACGTCAGGGAAAGGACCAGAGTGAAAGTTTCACCGGTAACCAAGTTCAGAAGGGGTGGGTAACGTCGGGTAAGGCGAGAAATACCCAGGACTCCAACCGAAGAGGGACTGACCAGATCCAATATCGTCCAAGATGGTCCTGGAAGCACAAGTCCAGGATGTTTGGGCAAGACGTCTCGGTCCAACGCGGACAAGGCGGAACAACCCCAGAGGCAAGGCCGGGGGAAACCAAGAGGACATGGAAGCAGTGTTACAATCAGGATGGGACAATCCGTCTGTATTGTGAGCCGTCGCTTAAGCAAGTCGAAAGGAGGTCGACAGGACGGACAGGAGCGATGAGCCAACACTAGTTTCAGTCATGAGTAGTATGGTAGGGTGCATATGAGGTCGCCTATTGGATGAGGGGTTGATCCATGTGAGGATCCAATCATATCATCAACACGTGATGTTAATAGCTACTTCGCAGAAGCTCAACGCACGGTGGATGTGATGGTCGTTGTTGGGGCAACAGGACAACTTCACAGTGGAAGTTCCATGGTAAGGCGAATGTAGGAGCGGATTTCTTATCTAGACATCCAACTCCAGAGGAAGAGGAATAAGTTGGAGGATCATAGGAAACAAAACTACATTGATGAAGAGTCGACGCGGTTAACTCTCTATGTCACGAAACTGCAGTTTAGTGATTCCTTGATAACTTACATATCAAAATGCAATGAAGGAGGAGGGTTAACAATTGTGTACTTCATTCTGAGAGGAGGAATAAAGGAAAGAACATTGACCTCCGAATATAAAAAATAGGATACAGGTACGTGCCGAGGTCAGTGACTGCCGCGCGTATCGGCCGACGGGAAAACGAACGGACAGAAAAACTGGGAACAGAAAGACGGTGATCAAAGCATAGATTTCTTTGAAGTGCGACCAGCGATGAACGGAAGAACAGCGTAATAACGGAGAGAAACGAACAACTAACCACTACGTGATTTCACCGCTTTTTGAGGGGAAGGATACGGCAAATTTGATTGTAGATCAAACAATCAGCGTAGGATTGGACACTTGTTATAAATAGTAGCAACTGAGGTTTCTAGTTAGTGTGTGTTCCAAACTGGGCTGAATGAGATATGCTCCTGAGTGGGGAAAGAAATACACGTCCCTAATGGTTTAAAGAAGATGGGATATTAGTGTGTTATTCGCTAGTGTATTTCGATTCCAGGAGGATAAGTGCATATATAAGGTATTAATACTTTAGAGTAATAGTTTAGCATAGGACCATAGATGTGTAAGCATAGCGTTTATCATTGCTTTCTATTAGTGAATAAGTTAGACTTTGATGAATTCATATGTCTTATGTGGGTGTTTACTTCGGAAGCCTTGTCATTATGGCTGGAGAAGGACACTTGCATAAGTAGTATTAAGTGGCAGACACTTATCACTGGATCTGTTATACTTTTCACATGTTCAACTCCTATCCGGATATAACGAGAAGATAGACACATACTTCGTGTGTGCTGGAAAAGCTTTGAAGATAAAACAAAAGGCATTTCATTTGTGGGGAGAGCAAATACCCCAATAAACCAAGTAATAAATTAGACAGGATCAAAGAAGAAATAAACTATACCTTTAAAGGAACTTTGAAAAAGAAGATCCAGATAACTAACTTAATAAGGAAAAAAAGAATATAAGTTTGCAGAAAACAAAGCAGAATAAAAATACCTACGTCTTGTAGGCATAGACTATAGACAAGTAAAAACATTGCTACTCATAGAGACAATATGCTGAACTGTGGTGATGTGGTGTTTTTCAATGTCGGATAAATACTTTCATGAAACAGACTCGGGCGAAGTCATAAACTGACCGGATTATTATTACTGTACAGTGATACAGCGGTGAACAGTTTTGTTTCATTCAATAACGGATTTACCGTCAGACTCAAGCATACGGATCATCCAGGGTGAGAGCTTTCCTGTTTGATGTGCTGTCCTGTGGTTTTGCATAATGAGTGGGCAAGATGTGACACCGCTGCTAGACATTCAGAGTTCATTCTGGCACCAACAATAGAATACACTATCAACTACGCTTACACAGTCCATACATACACCAGACATAGTTGAAAGGAACTGTTGTCGGAGTATGTGTTGAGGGAATAACAGAGAGAGTGAAAGAAATAGATATATGGAAGGGACAGAAGGGAGGAGTGTAGACAGAAGTCAGTCAATAATCCCAACAGATAATAAGTTTGAAGATGTGCTTGTTGATTCCACATTCCTCCCGGGAAAACAAGTGACAGTTCGTTCGTTCGTTCGTTCGTATTCTTACACAAACAAAGCTTCGAGTTATTAGTCTGCCCCCCCCCCCCTCTTAAAAAATAATGTAAAATTATCTCAAACGACAACTAGCCAATAAGCATTCCCAAACATATGGTACGTGACATCTTTTTTAGGTATTTATAAAGCCCATGTTAAACATTGCCTCAGTTAGTCATGTATTGTTGATTATGTTTCATGCGTTTTAATGCTTATTATTCATTTGTTGTCTAAGATTAGTTTCATAAGTGATGTTGAATACACGAAATAGAGAAGATGGGCAGAATGTCAGTCGAGCCCACGTGCCCAATTCTTAACCCTTTTAAACTACCGTTTGTTCATTCATTCGTTCGTTCGTTCGTTCGTTCGTTCGACTCTCCCTTTTCAAGACTCGTCCTTTGCAATAAAACGCCAACCACTACGTCTGTTTCTCACCACTGACCCATCGGTGTAGATGACTGTCATCATGATGTGTGTTACTATGTATCAGTTGCTGCACTTCAAACTTAGTGCGGCCCACTGCCCATTTTCTGCACTAACGACCCAGTGAAGCGAATAAATGAATACTACTTTATCTGAAACAATTGAAACATATCTTGTGGAGCATCTGCAATCCTCACAGTCATCTCAAATTTAACACTAACGCTTTTTGTTTGCATGAAACTGTCGGATAAAAGTTGACAGAACTCTATTTAAAAAAAAAAAAAGGAAACGTTTGTTGATTAACTATCATTCACTCACTCACTCACTCACTCACTCACTCACTCACTCACTCACTCACTCACTCACTCACTCACTCACTCACTCACTCACTCACTCACTCACTCACTCACTCACTCACTCACTCACTCACTCACTCACTCACTCACTCACTCACTCACTCACTCACTCACTCACTCACTCACTCACTCACTCACTCACTCACTCACTCACTCACTCACTCACTCACTCACTCACTCACTCACTCACTCACTCACTCACTCACTCACTCACTCACTCACTCACTCACTCACTCACTCACTCACTCACTCACTCACTCACTCACTCACTCACTCACTCACTCACTCACTCACTCACTCACTCACTCACTCACTCACTCACTCACTCACTCACTCACTCACTCACTCACTCACTCACTCACTCACTCACTCACTCACTCACTCACTCACTCACTCACTCACTCACTCACTCACTCACTCACTCACTCACTCACTCACTCACTCACTCACTCACTCACTCACTCACTCACTCACTCACTCACTCACTCACTCACTCACTCACTCACTCACTCACTCACTCACTCACTCACTCACTCATTCTTCCATTCATTCAGTAGCATGTCCTTTGTAGCACCTTGCTCCCATAACAATCTTCCCTATATTTAGTCGTTCGCCATGTCTTGCGTTATATTTGAACAATGGCCAAAGGTAACTTGGAGCATTTTGAAATAGGATTTTGTGAATTAATTTAGCCTTATTAAAAAGTAGGCGTTTGTAGAATGACAGTAACTGAAGACGTTCATGTAGGTTAGAAGTGTCGGTAAGATTTTCACCATTAATTAAACGCACTGCCCTTTTCTGGAGTGAATAAAGGCGTTTTGTTATTGATTTGGAGCATCCATCCCAGATTGTGGAGCAATAATCAATATGTGTTTGTATGTGGGAAGTATAGAACATCTTTCTTGTGTTTTCGTCAAGGAAATTTTAAATTTTGGCAAGTTGGTATGCTTTTTTTTTTGGTTATCTATTTGTTTCACGAGAGAATGAACATGGAAATTAAAGGTTAGATTTTGATCAATGATAAGACCCAGTGCCTTGTGCTCAGTTACACTTTCTACAGTCGTGCTGCCAATGTACAGCTGAATGGTTCTCTGCGAGTTTAGAGTGTGAAGTCTTTGCCTGGTTGCTATTGTAAGGTGATAAGGATGGTGAGATTCAGTCGCACTATGTGCATCCCCCGTACTTTTGACTGCTAGAGTCCTGGGACTAATCTCTCGTGTGTAATAGTCTTTTGTGTAAAGATTGACTATTATTGAACTCGGCAGGTCTAGGGAAGTCCCGGAGAAGTAATAAAACTCACCAGATATTTGTCTTCCCTAGAAGAACCTTTATTAGCTCAGAACCCCCATTTAGCCCCTACTAATCCAAAATGATCCAGTGGGACAGTGTTTAGAATGAATGAAAAGGGTTCTCCTGGTTGGACTTTGGGAACCTGGGTCGTTACCATGGGATAATTGCAATCAGTTACCCGCGTGAGTTCACCCAGCCTTACGTATTCCCAGATAATGCCAATTGTGTTAATTAAACTCTGAGCCCATCTTTACTGAGCCAGTGTTCATACTTATTAGACATTTCAACAATGCGTAATCATAAATTGAAAAAAACCCACACACACACAAAATGAATACAACTTACGTGCCTTATTACAATACACTCTCTAAAGTACAGAGAAACAGCAATATCTCCATTTAGACCCACTCACTCACAGTAACAGCAAAATAAAAAATATTATAAAAGATGTACAACTAAATACTATCAATTAATGCAAATTAAATGCAAGTCAATGTTTATAGTCACGTATAACCTAGTACGTTACTAGATAAAGCAATAACCAAATATGCAGATGAACGTTATAGAAAAAGCTCTTTCTTGTACCGAGATCCAGTATAGCTTTGTGCTGAATTGCTAGTAAATATCAGGTTGTGTTGGTTGTTTATACAGCGACATCATAAGTGCTTGACGAAGTGTAGCTGGGCTAAAAAGTGTGAGTTGTAACCATTCTGAGTTACAATGAAGTGGATGCAGTTGATATCTCACGGGTATGTAACGACTACCAACTACAGACTCTGATTCGTGGCTAACAGGAGGCCGTAGTGGCGCGTTGTTGTTGCTGAAAGATGGTTCCTTGCTGGTGAGAAGAGGGAACATATCTTCATAATTATCACCCTCCTGTGTGAAAGACGGCGTATTGAATGGACTTGGTGTGGCGGAAGTGTTCCGCCTGGCTCGGATTTCAGGTGCAGTGGTTATGAGTGGTCTGCGCACTTCTGGCTTATTGGTACTTGATGTGAGGGGAGTGTGCCGTGACTACGACCTCCATCGTGAGAATGGGGGAGGAAACAGTAACAACGGCATTCCGTTGGTTAGAGGAGACTACTGCAACACACACTGTATTCATTACGGATTCAAAGAGTATGCTTAGTAAGGTGGAGAACAGAATGTTTCGTGTTCAATGGCTATCGTCGCTTCAGAGGTCACAGATTGTGAGAACTATATGGATATTTTGCCCTGGCCATGCGGGGGTGCAAGGGAATGAACAGAATGATAGGGTGGCAGGGAATGCACCTCTTAGTGGTAGATTTCTATAGACAAGGGGGGGGGGGGGGTGGTCATGTGATTGTGGGATCAGGTGGAGAAGACGGAGGAACAGATTGAGAACCCGTATGTGGAAAGAATGAGATTGCGGGGGTGGGGTGGGGGGGGGGTCGGGGTCGGTAGGGGTTCTTGAAGAATCTCAAAACTGAGAGGGAAGACCAGGAGAACTCTAAATCAGATATAGGTGGGAACTATTAGTAGTATAACTCTTCGCTGGCTGTTGAACGAGGGGACGGAGCACATATGGGAATGTCCTGAGTGCAGTGATGTCGGTTCTTAACTCAATTCAACTCAACAACACAACTCAACTCACTTCATATGGTATATAAATCTGCAGTGTGCAGTGTGACGCGATGCAGCGAAATATCCCAGGCAATAAATCCAGCGATATATTGTTTGTAACTTCTATTTTTTATTTTTTATTTTTATTATAACAGTGGCTTTTCACTTTGTTTCCATAAAGTTTCATCGACAGAGTTTCATCGACAAATCGTTCAAATCTATATGTTAATTTGTATAAATTGTCAACATTTAGTTTTCCGATTTTATTTAGCCGGTTTTCGGTGACAAGTTCTTCCAACATCACCAGCACCTGTGCGGTTTCCGCCACCAATCGACCAAAACCACGGAAATCACGATCCCCATAGTGCAGTCGATTCCCTTTTTTATGCAGTGATTTTCCACCATTAAACCAGACCCAATGTAACGGACGTGTAGAATGCATGCTTTCTTCTCTAGACGAAATTAATCATCTTTAAAGCTGCACTCTGTAGTCCGTCTTTCGTCTGCTTCTGATATCGTGAGGTCATTCCACTGGCTTGAAGAACCTTGGTAATGTCACTTTCGCTCCCTTAACGAGATGTTTCTGGAGCAGCCGAGGGTTAAGCCTTGAAGGTCGAAGGTGCTGATGACACATTGATCCAGCAGCGGCTGCAGTGATGTGGTGTTATTTAGTATTTCTCACGCTCGCTGAGATGGGAAAAGAAAGCGTTACACGAAATCTGTCTGAAAATAAATAATACACTTGTGAAAATGTTTACGAATTGCTAAAGTGAAAATGTACCTTTCACCCCTTTGTGATAATTCAGTCATTTGTTCTGTTTTGTTACGCGCTTTCTCTTACAAAGGAAACTATGAGCATATTTCATGACCCCATTAAACCTGTCTTCATTTCAGCGCACGCTCTTTAACGTTGTCGCCTCTGCAACTTGATTCAATGTAAACCTGATTATTTTGACAATGTTACTTCATTTCTCACTGCTCACTGCCTCCTCCCGAATTGTAACACGCTCGTGAATTTTGTTTCTTCCCCAAGGCGTTTTGCTACAGAGAGACTTTTGCATTTCTCGGTTCTCTAACATAGATCTCATACTTGAGTGTTTTTACCTAGCATAATGCCACATTTACTTTTGGTACTTTAAACATGCCGGCTTCGTGGCTTAGAGGTTATGACTTTTCTCTGGAATCTCGTATACTCTCGGCCACAACGTGATGACGGTGAGAATCAGCAGTGGTTCGAATCGCATCGGTAACTTACGGGGTATGTGAGCCGGCCGCTCAGAAAGCAATGGCAAACTACTGAGCGTAATCTTGCCAAGAAATCAACATACAGCTGAAAGATGCTGGTATTGACAGCGATGTCCTGTAAAAGATATGCAAAAAAAAACAAAAAACTTTAAACATGATAAATAAGTATAGGACCCTTTATCGCACTTGGCACGTGCTGATGGGCCCATATTGTATAGCCAAGTCCATATTGTATAGCCAGGTCCATATTGTATACCCAGACCAATATTGTATACCCATATTTTATAGCCAGGTCCATATTGAATAGCCAGGTCCATATTGTATAGCCAGGTCCATATTGTATAGCCAGACCCATATTGTATATCCAGGCCCATATCGTATAGCCAGACACATATTTTATTATAGTTAGGCCCATATAGTATAGCCAGACCCATATTGTATTATAGTTAGGCCCATATTGTATACCCAGGGCCATATTGTATAGCCAGGCCCATATTGTATACCCAGGCCCATATTGTATAGCCAGACCCATATTGTATTTTAGCCAGGCCCATATTGTATAGCCAGGCCCATATTGTATAGCCAGGCCCATATTGTATACCCAGGCCCATATTGTATAGCCAGACCCATATTGTATTTTAGCCAGACCCATATTGTATTTTAGCCAGGCCCATATTGTATAACCAGGCCCATATTGTATACCCAGGGCCATATTGTATAGCCAGGCCCATATTGTATAGCCAGGCCCATATTGTATAGCCAGACCCATATTGTATTTTAGCCAGGCCCATATTGTATAGCCAGACCCATATTGTATTTTAGCCAGGCCCATATTGTATAGCCAGGCCCATATTGTATAGCCAGGCCCATATTGTATAGCCAGGCCCATATTGTACAACCTTATCAGCACTCGATGGCTTTACACCTCAAGATTTTACCGGTACCAATTTTAGGCTGGGTCAAATTGGGAGACAGGTCAATTGTAAACATCCACCCCTTCCAGATTGGAACTCATGATCAACCCACTGTTGGTTCTGTGTTTGTGGATACTTATTCACAAACTAAGGAGGCGTGGTAGCGCTGTGGATAATTATTCACACGCTAGGGTGGCTTGGTTGCGCTGTGGATAATTATTCACAAACTAGGGAGGCGTGGTCGCGCTGTGGATAATTATTCACAAACTAGGGAGGCATGGTAGCGCTGTGGATAATTATTCACACGCTAGGGAGGCTTGGTAGCGCTGTGGATAATTATTCACAAACTAGGGAGTCGTGGTAGCTCTGTGGCTCGTCGACCACCTTTGTTTCTCAGTAGATTTGTTGGTCCCCGTTTTAGGCCGGGTCCATCTGGGATCTCAGGTCAGTGAACAAAAGTCCGCCTACATGGGGATTCTAACACGTCACTGGGCATACAGGCAAACGTGCTAGCCACTGCGCTACCGCCACGTCCAGCGAGCTATAATTGTATATACAGATGGTTCAGTACGAATTGTTCATATACCACAGTTGTGAGTTGAGGGGGTCATAGATACATTGGGTTAGTGATGACTCGTTTATGTAAAGGTATCTAATATAGAACCTAGTTTTACTGTACGGCAGTAAATCTTGGAATTTAAATGAACAAATTAAGAAGAAATTAGAAGCAACAGAGATGTGGTTCCTGAGACGTATGTTGCGAATTCCTTGGACTGCCAGAGTAACTAACAATGATTGCCTGAAACAGGCTAATGAAACTAGAATATTGTATACAACAATAAGAAAGAGACAAACAGCTTTCTTCGGTCATATGATGAGAAGAGAGGCTTTAGAAAACATCATGACAACTGGACAGATCGAGGAGAAGAGAGGCAGAGGCAGACCAAGAGAAATGATGCTGGATGGATTGAGATGGTGGCATGGAGGAATATCAACAGCAGAGTTGATCCAAAACACCAAAGACCGAGATCTGTGGAGAGCTATAAACGCCTACGCCAGATGGCAGGGCACTTGATGATGATGATGATGAGTTTTTCGTGCCTCGACGTGCTCGTGTTCCCTCATCCAGAGGATGTAAACATTTGGAGGTGGCGGTTTTGAATTCCGGTGTAAAAATACATGTTTCTGTTGTCTTGTGTATCCACTGATTTCTTCTGTCTGCGCATTGTCTTCTCTGTGTGCCAGTGGCTCCGCGTTAATTTGTTTCTGGCGTTATTGGAAAGTAGCGGGTGCGTTGGTGTAATGGTTACGACTTAACGATGACAATGGCATCAGCGCGGTCGGACGAGGAGGGTTCGATGTCAGCTCTAGATGTTCCCTGCGGGAGTGAGGACTGGATGCCTGTTCCTCCGTGCACTCTGACCTACAAAATGTCAGGGTCCTAACACTTCAATTACCCACAGCAGGATCCAGTTACCGGACTCGTTTGTTTGTTTTGTTCTTGGACTGCTCATTGAGTGACAAAGCTGTTTTGTCCAAGTATACTTACAAATGTATTAATACTAAAGAGCGCTGTTTTATAACTGAGAGTCTCGGCCTACCATATTATCTCTCCATGTTTGAGTCTTCTTGATTATGTCTTTTGTTGTCAACGACGGACACTTCTTACTCTGCCATTCTGATCCCAAACGGAGCTTAAGCTCCCAACCAACTCACGCCAAGCTCTGTATAAGCTTTGTTCATGATCGGTTGCATTTTACAGCTGGAGTTTTCTACAGAATGAAGAAGTTATTCTCACGCCAACCTCCCTTAGTCGCCTTTTACGACATGGTTAGTAGGTGACGGCGTTACCATTCTTTGCTTCCATTGTGATCTCCCGTAACACACGGGCTAGACGGACAGTACAAGTTATAAAGCTAACACTTTTTCTATTGTGAAGGTGGGACGCCGAGCTAAATTTATAGTATTTTATCATTGGATATGAACACTGCAATACATTGCTTATAACTTTTGCACACGTCTTTTTAAAGGCAAGGCGGACTAAAGAAGGAAAACTAAACCTTAATAAAATTGATTATTTTTAGTTTACCTCATATTTATATCACATTGGATTATACTTTACATTCGGCCAACTCGTTACGTGTTGCGACATTTATTTGTCCGAAAAGGGGTATAACTTAATTCACGTCAGCAACAGTTATGTTTCCTGGTTTACTTCTCACGGACTTAACTCAGAATATGTGAGTGCGGGCTTCTTTGTTTATGTTAGCTTATGTGGCGATGGCCGGCGTATGTGGCGAAGGTGTTGCGAACGCGTATCCCGCATACGGCGTTCGAAATCAGCTGCTGGCCGACTGTTGATTTTTAACAATCGTTTGAGCGTCGGTCGTTCTGAAAGCAATGGCAAACTACTGAAAGTAAACTTGCCTATTAAATCACAAACAGGTGTGGTTGATTATCAAGTTCAGTAAAGGACATATAACTAACTTTATTGTCTTCCAGTGAGTAAGAATCGGCGTTGCCTTTGTATTACATTGTATATTTGCGGTCATGTCTTACATCCTTTACCTGTCTTTATCCTGTTAAAAAAAAATTCTAGTACTTTTTTTTCAGCCTGTATAGATTAGCGTTTACTTACACACACATAGAGAGAGAGAGAGAGAGAGAGAGAGAGAGAGAGAGAGAGAGAGAGAGAGAGAGAGAGAGAGAGAGAGAGAGAGAGAGATTTGTTCAAAGCTGTCAGTGATCAGAAATAATATTATTAAATGACAACAGAGTAAGTGCCCATATTGTAGAAGTTGTTTATTTGTTTACTTACAAAAGTTAAGTTCACCGAGTACATAAACATACACGTGTAAAGTTATAACTGGAAAGCTCTGTATGCACCGTCTCCTTAGTATACACATTAGACCTTAGACAGTTATTCTAAGTACACTTCAATATCAAAACACATTTTAAAGTTGCATGTTCTTTACAGGACCTTGCAATCAACCCCAACAATTATGGCCTTTTGTGATTTACTAGGAAATGTTAGTTCAGTAGTTTACATTTGCTTTCTGAACGTTCAGCGCCTCATACCGCCGAAACCAACTCAAGGCAGTCTTCTTCCAAATCAATCAATCAATCAATCATGTGCCATGCCGGAAAGCGTGGGCGGTCATGATTCGCCATTTCACTCGATCACCAGAGTCGTGGATCAGCTCAGTGTTCCTGTCTCGTCCATGCCATGTGGCCAAGCCATCCAGGTATTTTACTCTCGGTCTTCCTCTTGGTCTGTTCCCCTCGATCTTGCCAGCTGTCACCAAGTTCTCCAGTCCATTTCTTCTCGTAACATGTCCAAAAAATTTTGACTGTCTACGTCTAATTTCTCTAATCAATCTACGATTTTCATTTGTCTCTTGTAGTACTTGGTCATTGGTTTTTCTATCTGTCCATGGTATTCTTTGCATTTTCCTCAGAAACCACATTTCTGCAGCCATCAGATGTTTTTCAGCTTGACTGCACATTGTCCAAGTTTCACATCCTTCCAAATCACTGCAGATGATTTCGAGCCCTCGACTCGGTGTGTCGGTGAATTATGAGACTGCGCGTCTCACTTCCCCATAAGCCATAGCACCAACATCATAGGGGAAGAAATACAAACTAGAATCAATTTTGGAAATGATATACTATGCACTACAACATCTACTAAAATCAAATGCGCTATCTCGTAACACTAAAATCACAATATACAAAACACTGATCAGACCAGTTGTGTTGTATTGCTCTGAAACCTGGAGTACAGCGAAAGGAGACGAAACCTTACTACAAACCTTTGAGAACAAAGTTTTAAGACGCATCTTTGGACCCATTAGTGATACACACAGTGGAGAGTCGAAAAGAAGAAGTAACAAAGACATTTATGATCTGTTTAAGTCCCCGCTAATCACTGGTATCATGAAGGCTAATAGACTACAATGGCTGGGGCATATAGAAAGAATGGAAGATAATAGGGAAACAAAACTCGCTTACACTTAGGAAATAAATGACCGTAGACCCCGAGGTAGACCAAGAAAACGGTTGAGAGATAATACATATACAGACCTACAAGCACTTGGAATCAACGACTGGCAAGAGAAGGTCAGCCAGAGAGACGAATGGAGACGGATTGTATCTGCAGCAAAGAACCTCAATGGCTCGGAACGCTGAAGAAGTAGAAGAATATATATATATATATATATATATATATATATATATATATATATATATATATATATATATATATATATATATATATATACACACACACACACACACACACACACGAGGGTAAGTTAATAAGTAAGTCACAAATGGCTTTAGAAAAATAACTACACACGATAACAACTTGAAGCCAGTTTAATTTTATACATACATTGTCCCTTTATTTCTGAACATAATTTCCACCAATATTGCTGCACTTATCCCATCGTATTATCAGTCCTCCCAAACCGGCTGCATAGAACTGCGTGCTTTATTTTCATTTACCGGCCAACTCACAGAACTGTGTGACTTATTGTCTCGCCCTCATAACGGTTTTTTACCCAGCTATGCACCGATTTACGGGACAAACATGTGTCAGCATAAGCACTGACAACCCACCTTGGTGGGAGACATTTCGCGAATGACGCCGAAGTTGAATGTGAAGTGAAAACGTGGTTTAGAAAACAGAACACGCAGTCGGTTTTGGAGGACTGATAAAACAATGGGATAAATCCATCAATGTTGGTGGAAATTATGTTGAGAAATAAAGGGACAACGTATGTATAAAAAATAAACTGGTTTCAAGTTGTTATCATCTTTGTTATTTTTATGCAGCCATTTGTGACTTACGGTTTCAAGTTGTTATCATCTTTGTTATTTTTATGCAGCCATTTGTGACTTACTTATTAACTTACCCTCGTATACCATATTAAGGAAGGGGATACTAGCTAAGGGAGACAGAGAACGATAGTAAGATATATGTTGTAAACTTTAACAGTTAGGCAACAAATAACGATGCTTCATCACAAGATGATGTGATAGAGGGGAGTTGGAGAGCCGTGATAACCTATGTCTATGTCTGAAGGAGATCACAACAAAATCGCTGTAGGTTTTTCTTGTTTTCACCAAGAATGCTAATTTACCGGGGCCATGATGGCACACTAGTTAGGGACTAGTTTATTATCAGGACAGTGGCCCACCATTTCACACGCCTGTCAGCCCGTGTCAGTCCTGAAATCATTACCTACACCTGTTTATATATGCACGTTTTAGCAACAGATGGTAACCTATTGCGATATCGTTATTTCCAATTAGACTTTTGCAGGTGCATGCATCTCTGCTTGGTTCCCCATTTCCTACACTGTGCTATACTTGCTTACCATTTCACACGCTAATCTACCGCCGTATTACCTTTAGGTGAAGATAGTCTCATAGCAGAAGCTGCCATCGGAACGTGGAATCTTAGGTCTTCACACATTCTAGGCCACGACATAGTAGGTGAGGTGGTCAGTTCCCTTCCTAGTCGCTTTTACTTCCCAGTAATTTCCCAGTAAATTGTTAAAATTGTCTGCTGCCCATTGTTATGAGGTTGAGTCTACCCCAGAGCTGCGCTGGCAGGACAAATAATCCTGTCCCTGCTGAGGATTGAACCCGGACCACTGTCTTGCCAGGCAAACGCATTAACCATTATTCAGCAGGGCTTCTGTATTACCTGTCCTTGTTTTTATTTACGTGCCTGCGCAAAATAGAATAGCTAAAATGGTGTGAAATAACCAAAATGTGGACCTCTTGTAGGGAACTTGTCACATACTTGTATATATATATATATATATATATATATATATATATATATATATATATATATATATATATATATATATATATATATGTGTGTGTGTGTGTGTGTGTGTGTGTGTGTGTGTGTGGGTGGGTGGGTGGGTGGGTGGTTTTGTTTTGTTTGTCCATCAAGAATGATGATGACCATTCATTTCATCCAGTGGGGTTGAAAGTATGGAGCCGTGAATTCTAAGATGGCTGATAAGGCCTATTTTGGCTCGAAATGTTCTTGGACAATGTGGACAAGGAATGCTTGACGTTTCTGGAGGAGGATTTCCTGCAGTAGTTTTTCTGTTCTGTCTTTTCTTCACAGCTCTTGCAGTCCTGGTTGCCTCATAAGTGACAGCATCCTTGCGTAATGGTGCACGCCACGAATTTCGGTCTCTGGCTGCAGTCTCCCAGGTGTCATGATGAATTCCAATATATATATATATATATATATATATATATATATATATATATATATATATAGAGAGAGAGAGAGAGAGCTAGATCACACTCAAATGCGCGCGCACACACACTCGGAAAAAAGAGACACAAGAGATTGGTATTGCCTGAAGCCAGAAATTGGACTACGAAAGACAGCAAACGGGAGAACGACTTGTCATGAGGTAATGGAGAATCTAGTCTCCATATATCTTCTTCTACTTCCCTTTACCCAACAATGAAGCAGATACCATCAGCCAACTGGCGCCAAGCTGTCCTGTCTGTTCCTGTCTGCTGCAGCTCTGTCTGTCCATGTCCTCCCCACGTTAGTCAGTTCTGTCTGATTCTCCTCTGACTGTGGTTTTATATCTCCGTCTTTCTGTTCTGCCCAGTGGGTTCCCGAGAAAGGACTTTCTACATGGATCAGCTTTTCTCCAGGCCAGCGTCTTTTCATACCTCTCGATTCGCGGAACTCTGCCTAGTTCCCTCTCCAGTCTCATTAGTACCATTTAGCTGGGCGGGACACAAACGTTTAAGAAGAAGAAACTACATATTTGAGCATACTGTTTTATCTTCATGGTCTTAATGTCAGTTCTTAGTCAGATATGACTTTAGCTACCGTGTGACAATAGACGGTACTACCTGCTTTCTGTTAGCGCCAAATGTTGGGCGATGCTCACCAAACCCGACACCCTACATTGTGCCAACAGAGGAGCGCAATTGGGAGGGTACAAGCCTTCTCCTAGTACGAGAAAATGCAACCTAAACACTAAATGTCATGGCAGGGGAGACCAGGCCCTAAGCCTTGGTCGGCAACTGGTCTAGGAGGGAAGCTCCGACAGGCGGAGAGTTAGAACATTGCTTTGCTGATCCCGCAGCTTCTGCAGCTTGTCTTGTTCTAGACATATTGGTGTTACCTTTCCTCTGGAGTAAACTAGACAGGCCGAAAGATGGATCATGCTGTATGGGCAACACATGGTCTCTAAATTCAGCCCAGGTTTTGTGCAATGGAGAGTTATAACTCCTTTTTACAAACTATCATTTGTCAAGCCGGTAAGATGCCAGATAATTATCTGTTGCATCTTAGGCTTCGCAAGAACATAGGCTTTTCTGGCTTGTTCGTTTCTTTTCTGAATGGCTGCGCTATAAATACTTAAAGTGTGGTTACATTGATTGTCTTTGATTGTCTTTGATTGTCTAAGACTAGGCGCTAGCTATGATTTGTGTGCCACTCAGTCACAAAGCATACTGTCGAATATTGTTTTCTACATTGATGTAATTGGTATAAAACAAAGACATGCTAATATGATCGTAAATAAACCTTAATTTGGTTATGTTGTGTTAGTAATGTGTTATATTCAAATGGTATCAGAGCATTGAGCCACTAAATAGCTGACATTATTGTAAAATTGAGTCACTATTACAACTGACATTATTGGAAGATTGAGTCACTGTCTAACTGTAGGACTGAGTCATTATATAACTAACATTATTGGAACATTAAGTCGCTATACAACTGACATTATTGGAACATTGAGTCATTATATAACGGACATTATTGGAACATTGCGTCACTATATAACGGACATTATTGGAATATTGCGTCACTATAACAGACATTATTAGACCATGGAGTCACAATATAACTGATATTATTGGAACATTGCGTCACTATATAACGGACATTATTGGAACATTGCTTCACTATGTAACTGACATTATTGGAATATTAAGTTACTGTATAGCTGACATTATTGGAATATTAAGTCACTATATAACTGACATTATTGGACCATCGAGTGACAATATAACTGATATTATTGGAACATTGAGTCACTATATAACTGACACCACTGAGTCACTAAATAGCTGACATTGTTCGAGCATTCAGTCACTAAATAACTGATGTTATGTCTGCTTCGTCATAGCCATCATCAAGCTGTTGGTCAATGACCTGATTTCCAAGCTCCCTTAATTATGTTAATGGCCTGTGTTGCTCGCTTCACTGCTGCACGTGCCCTGAGTGAATTCAGTTGACAAGGGAATGTGTTCATTGGTCGACCTCTTTTCGTTTGTCAAGGTCTTTAGGTCTGGTCTGTATGACCTCTTTTTGTCACTTGCCATTAATTTTTTGTCCGGGATGATGTTCAGGGGCAAATGTCAACATTAAAGTGAAGCAGTTGTCAAATCTATGAAGAAACGAGAATATCTGAGGCATACAGTAGCCATTTAGATGTTTGGTAGGTGAAGATCTTACCTCATGCCACATCTGTCACATACACTAGCAATTTAAGTGTTTTGTTAGTGAAGATTTTACCTCATGTCAATTAGTGACAAGGATACTGTCACGCACACAGTTATTGTATGATTGCTACTGACATACTTATCACATGACCACGGCTGTCATGCACGCAGCTATGTCATGTTCCTAAGGTCACTTATATAGATATAACATGTTGCCTGCTGCCACATGCGTAGCTATGCCATGCTCTATCTATGCTCCTACTGTCACATACACAGTTATGACATGACTGTTACTGTCACATACATACGAGGGAAAGTCAGTAAGTATGTCACATATGTCTGTAGAAAAATAACTAAATATGATAACAACTTGAAACTAGCTTATTTTTATACATACATTATCCCTTTATTTCTCAGCATGATTTCCACCAACATTGATGCACTTATCCCATCGTTTTATCAGTCCTCCATAACCGGCTGCATAGAACTGCGTGCTGTGTTTTCTAAACCACGTTTTCACTTCACATTCAACTTCGGCGTCATTCGCGAAATGTCTCCCGCCAAGGTGGGTTTTTAGTGGACCTAAATGGTAGAAATCGCTAGGGGCTAAGTCGGGGGCTGTAAGATGGATGTTCAAGAACTTCCCATCTTATTTGGTTATTTTCTCCTGAGTTAATCGAGCCGTATGTGGTCTGGCATTGTCATGAAGAAGCAACACTCCTCTAGTCAGCAGTCCTGGGCGTTTTCTTCGAATTGCATCATGAAGCATCGATAGAACTTCACAGTACGATTCAGAATTCACATTTCATCTTTCTTATTGAAATTGGTTAAAAGCACTCCTTGACAATCCCAGAACACTGTCAGCATAACCTTCCCTGCTGATGGTGTAACTTTGAATTTTTGGACACAAGGCGAAGAAGGACGTTGCCATTGCATTGGAGCACGCTTTGATGTGGACTGGTAGTGATGCACCCATGATTCGTCCCCAGTAACAATCCCGTTCAGCATGTCTTCTCCTTCATCTACGTATCGACAGAGATGATGCAAGGACAGGCCAAATCAGTTCATTTTGTGTTCCTGCAATTGTCTGAGTACCCACCTTGAGCAAACTTTCTTAAATTTCAATCGATCATGCATTATGCTGTATGCTGAACCACATGAGCACCCTCTTGCGTATTCTACAGAGTATCGTTACTCGCCTGTCACCTCTAATAATCTCCTCCACCCGTTGCACGGATGCTTCTGCTGCAATCTCAACAGGACGACCAGATCGGATTTCATCAACAATTTTAGAGCGTCCTTGAGACAATTTTTCTACCTAGCTATGCACCGTTTACGGGACAGACATTTGCCAGCATAAACAGGAAGCATTTCCTTATGAATGTCCTTTGCTGGCAGTCTTTTTGCCCACAAAAAACGCACAACGGCACGTTGCTCTTTGTTTGTACACTCCGTTAGTACAGTTGCCAATTTCTTTATGCGCTGTGCATGCGTATGAGACACCTAGCGCCACCTGACGAACGGGAATATAAAGTTCGATGTTGCTGTCACCTAATGAAACCTGTAGAAAACACCAACTACATTTCCCTGCCATCCCACAGAACTGTGGGACTTACTTATTGACTCGCCCTCGTAGTTATGACATAACTGCTACTGTCTCATTTATAGTTGTAATATGACTGTTACTGTCACATACATAGTTATGACATAACTGCTACTGTCTCATTTATAGTTGTAATATGACTGTTACTGTCACATACATAGTTATGACATAACTGCTACTGTCTCATTTATAGTTGTAATATGACTGTTACTGTCACATACATAGTTATGACATAACTTCTACTGTCTCATTTATAGTTGTGATATGACTGTTACTGTCACATACATAGTTATGACATAACTGCTACTGTCTCATTTATAGTTGTAATATGACTGTTACTGTCACATACATAGTTATGACATAACTGCTACTGTCTCATTTATAGTTGTAATATGACTGTTACTGTCACATACATAGTTATGACATAACTGCTACTGTCTCATTTAAAGTTGTAATATGACTGTTACTGTCATATACATAGTTATGACACGACTGCTACTATCACATATAGAGTTTTGACACGACTCTTGCTTCCACATAAATAGTTATGTCGTGCTCCTACTGTCACATACAGTTGTTTCATAATACTACTGTCAGATGCATAGCAATGACATTACTTCAACCGTCACATACATATAACAATAAATATAACACATTCTATGCTCTTACTGTCACATACATAGTTTTGACATGTCTTCAATTGTCACATACATAGTTATGACATAACTTCTACTGTCAAGCACACATTTATAATATGACTCCTACAGCCAGATATATGACAGATATGACTGTTTACATGTATTTTCTATAATCAGTTCACAATTGTTTGTTTGTTTATTGTGGAGCTTTCTCATTCCCTTTTCCGTTCTTTGCATTTGCCTCAGAAACCAAATTTCCACCGCCATTACATATTTTTCAGTTTGATTGCTTGTCCATGTTCCACATGCGTACAACAGTTGGATTCGACATAACACTTCAACACTTTTTTTTTTCTCACTGCATTTGGCAGATTTTTGTTTATTGATGCGTTTTTTCTCCATACTGCAAACCGCTAGCTACCTTTGCCATATAGATTCTTGTTCTTCTCAACAATCATGGTTGCATGGTTACAAGATATGAAAATATATACAGCACAATATATACACCAAGCATTATTATTTATATACTAGAATAGTTTCAAAAATAAAGTGTGTACACCATTATACATGGTCAGATATAATCTTACTAAAGGAATACTTATTAGGACACAGAGACAACTAAATAGAAGCTACCCAATGTTTCGTCTTTGGGAAAATGGGGAGGGGTATCAAAAGATAATAACGTTACAAGTATACTGCTTTCACATTGGTAAGATATATACAACTTATGACGCCAAATACATTGTCAGGTGTGCTTAGCTTGTTCTGACTAAACGTAAGGTGTGCAGTCGCGCATGTCACATGGACTGATACACATGTTGAATAGCCAATCACATGTGATAGGTGGGTTGGGGCAAATAGAGTTAATGTACACAGAAAATGCCTGTATACGATTTAGCTTAACTTCACACTTTGAACAGTAACATAACTGCTGGAACAATCTGATGACAAGTATCAGTACCTTAACTACTGGAACAATCCTATGACAAATATGTGTAACATCATTGCTGGAACAATATGATGACAAGTATCAGTAACATAACAACAGGAACAGTCTGATGACAAGTATCAGTAACATGCCAAGTATAAGTAATGTATCAGGAAGATAACAAATATCACTATCATTACTGCTGGAACAATCTGATAAGTATAATAAATGACAAGTATCAGTAACATAACTACCGGAACAATCTGATGACAAGTATCAGTAACACGAAACTACTGAAACAATCTCACTATAAGTATCAGTAAATTACAAGTATCTGTAACATAACTACTAGAACAATCTAATGACAAGTATCAGTAAATTACAGGTATCAGTAAATTACAAGTATCAGTAACATTACTACTGGAACATCCTGATAACAAGTATATGTAAATAACAAGAATCTGTAAATGACAGGTATCAGTAACAGGACTACTGGAACATTCTGATGACACGTATCAGTAAATGACAAGTATCAGTAAATAACAAGTATCAGTAACGTGATTATTGGAACATTCTGATGACAAGTATCGGTAAATGACAAGTATCAATAACACGACCACTGGAACATTCTGATGAGAAGTATCAGTAAATGACAAGTATCGGTAACACGACCACTGGAACATTCTGATGACAAGTCTCAGTAAATGACAAGTATCTGTAACACGACCACTGGAACATTATGATGACAAGTATCAGTAAATGACAAGTATCAGTAACATGACTACTGGGACATTCTGATGACAAGTATCAGTAAGTGACAAATATCTGTAACACGACCAAAGAACATTTTGATGACAGGTATCAGTAAATGACAAGTATCAGTAAATGACAAGTATCAGTAACATGACTACTGAAACATTCTTATGACAAGTATCAGCAATACGACAACCGTAGACGGGTTGTCCAGTCTGGCACAATTATTTTTGTCATCCTGCGATTCCTCCCTGCTGGCTTGGACTGGTTGAGGCCATTTCGAGGGAATATCCTCTGGAGCCACAACACAAACTTGTTTGAAGCTTCTGTACACAGTGCGGTCATTCAGTGGCTGGACAGGACGGAAGTTGTTGACAATTGTTTCTTGAATGTAGGCATCTTCAACCACCGCCACCTGTAGCATAACAAATAAATGTAAAGTTGCATTGAAAATGGTAATCTATTACGCAACTACAGGTATACAACAAGTAATACACAAAAATATCAATTGGGAAAACCTGTGAGACTACTAATACAGTTAAATAAATTCAGATGTGTTGTTTGGCGTTCATAGAAGGAGAAGAAAGAAGGAAAGACTAGAGGGCGCACTAGACAACATAAACATTGAAATTGATAGTTACCACGCCGTATTTCGAACCTGTCACTTCCAAATGACGATAGCGTCTCGCTGCAGGAACAAGTGTACTTCGACGCATGACCAACTAGACACCCCCGAAAAAAGGGAGTCGTCTATTCTACCTCATTTAAAAGCTGGTTCATTAGACGATTGCATCATGAGTAATTATAGGCCAATTTCCATTTTATCCTCTTTATCCAAACCGCTAGAAAAGCACATCCACAAAACAACACTAGAGCACTTAGTTCGCCATAAACTAATAGCTGACAGTCAGTCAGGATTTCGGCCAAAATATTCCTGCCATACGGTTCTAACAAACATGATAGAAAACTGGCATCAAAATATTAACAACAATACTCTATGTGGAACGATGTTTATAGACTTTAAAATAGCATTCGATATGATAGATCATACTATCCTAATTAAAAAACTAGAAACAATGAAAGTAAGCTTTAATATAGTGACATTAATAAACTCATTTTTATTAGACAGAAAACAAGTAGTATCCCATAATAAATCTCTATCCCAAGCCATTACCATTAATACTGGAGTACCTCAGCGGTTTATACTTGGCCCTCTGTTACTTGCCATTTATATAAATGATCTTCCCTCATATCTGTCATCGTCCTGTGATCTATTTGCAGACGACTGCACAGTATATACAAACGCTATTGATTGTAATGTGCTAGAATTATCCTTACAACATGAAATAAATAGTGTAAACTGGAATCATGCAAACCGCATGCAAATTAACATTTCTAAAACAAAATCTATCTTAATAGGAACCAGACAAAGACTTCACACTCTAAACTCGCAGAGAACTCTTCAGCTGCACATTGGTAGCACGCCTATAGAAAGTGTAACCGAGCACAGGGCACTGGGTCTTATCATAGATGTAAATCTATCCTTTAATTCCCATGTTCATGCTCTAATTAAACAAATAGCCAAAAAAGTATACCAACTTGCCAAAATTAAAAACCTCCTCGACGAAAACACAAGAAAGATATTCTATACCTCCCACATACAAACACATATTGATTATTGCTCCACAATCTGGGATGGATGCTCCAAATCAATAACAAAACGCCTTTATTCACTCCAGAAAATGGCAGTGCGTTTAATTAATGATGAAAATCTTACCGACAATTCTAACCTACATGAACGTCTTCAGTTATTGCCACTCCACAGACGCCTACTTTTTAATAAGGCTAAACTAACTCACAAAATCCTATTTCAAAATGTCCAAAGCTACCTTTGGCCACTGTTTAAATATAACGCAAGACATAGCGAACGACTAAATATACTTCATGTCCCCAAACCTAGGATAGACTTATATAAAACAAGCTTAGCATACTCTGCCACTCAGTTCTGGAATAATCTTCCACAAGAAATCAAAGACACCACCAATCATTATACATACAGTCGCAAGCTGTTTGAACACTACCTCAGGACAGACTACATGCCCCCTTTAAAAAAAAAAAAAAAGCAACAAAGACAATAATAATGGTAAATTATCTCGAACGACAACTAGCCAGATAAAAAAAAAAAACAAAACCATTCCCATATGTGTGGCACGTTACACCCACCTTGGGTAGTTATGATGCCCGTGTTAAACACTGCCTCAAAGAGTCATGTATTATTGATTATTTTTCATGCGTTTTAATGCTTATTGTTCTTTTGTTGTTAAAGAATTGCTTCATAAGAGATGTTGAATGAAAGAATGAATGAGCGGAAATAGCGAAGAAAGGCAGAATGTCAGACGGGCCTGCGTGCCCAATTCTTAACCCTTTGAAAATAAACATTTTCGTTCGTTCATTCGTTCTGTCTGTCTGTCTGTCTGTCTGTCTGTCTGTCTGTCTGGCTGGCTGTCTGTCTGTCTGTCTGTCTGTCTGTCTGTCTGTCTGTCTGTCTGTCTGTCTGTCTGTCTGTCTGTCTGTCTGTCTGTCTGTCTGTCTGTCTGTCTGTCTGTCTGTCTGTCTGTCTGTCTGTCTGTCCGTCCGTCCGTCCGTCCGTCCGTCCGTCCGTCCGCCCGTCCGTCCGTCCGTCCGTCCGTCCTTCCGTCTGTCTGTCTGTCTGTCTGTCTGTCTGTCTGTCTGTCTATCCGTTCACGCCTGTTTCCGTGCTCGTCTGTTTAGTTTGATCCGCGGGAGTGAAGAAGAACAACTGTTCCTAACTAATTTCTGGTTTAATCAGAGAGTGAGTTCCCTTGCAGCAAGATGGCTGACCATTTATTAGCCTGTTCCTAAAGCTCGTGCCATTTTCTTTCGTGCTGGAGGAAAAATTGTTGATTTTAAACTAAATAACTATTCCAGTTGGCTCGGCAGGAATGAGAAAAACATCTGTAGAAAATGTCATCTCAATCGGATGGACCGTTCGCGAACGCATAAAGGACACACAAACAAAGAAACAAAGACACAAACAAACATTGTATTTTATATATATATATATATATATATATATATATATATATATATATATATATATATATATATATATATATATATAGATATATCAAATGTCAGATCGTCAAATCAGCCACGTGTACACGTGCTCTGTGGCGATGGGGTTACGGACGCAATTCGTAATCCCCCATACCGCGTTCGAAACACCGCTGCGGGCGATTTGGCAGCAGACCGCATTGCGTTGGTTTTTAGTAAGATTTTTTAGAAATAACAATGGTATGAGTGCCGATCGTTCAGAAAGCATTAGCAAACTACTGAATGTAAACTTACCAAGCAATCAAAAACAAGCAAAGAATGCTGGGGTTGACTGCGACGTCATACAAAGGATAACCAACTCACTTTTTTAACATGTTTATTGCGAAGAAAAGAATAATTAATTATCAACGATAGTTGCCTTAGAACCGTCACCGTGACTTAAGAGGATAGTGAGACGCGCAGATTCATAATTCATCATCATGCCAAGTCCAGAGTTCGAAATCATTCTCCGGCGATTTGGAAACATACTTCTTTGGGTTGATTTCGATGATATGAGGCGTCGGCTGTTTACAGGCAATGACGAAATACTAACCTAAAATGTCTTAGCAAATCACAAACAGCCTGTAAGTTATGTGTCAAAACTGATTCTACACAAACAAAATTGAGCTTGTAGTGAGTCCGGCAAATTACGTGTCGTGCACATTTGGTTTGTGGGTGGTAGCCAAAGGGCCGAGAAGCATTTTGTCGTCCTTTTGTTGTTCATATATGGTAGAACTGCTGTGTGACTATTTCCCTTACTGGAAACTACAACCGGAAATTTAAGTTACTGTCAATATTGGTTTCCTGTTAAGTAGGAATGTTTATTATGACGCGATATGCTAGCAGGACCATGTCAAAGAACTCGTGTTAGGTGATATATACATATATATTAGGGCTGCGACCGATTAATTCAAATTTAATAGTTAACTTTTGAAAAATTAACGATTAATTAATAGTTAATTTCGATTAAACTGCTATTTGTTGTTCAATACGTGACCAAGTTCGTTCTTTTGCATCTTTTGACAAACACATCAGGTATTCGTAGCGTGGATCAAGGGCTGTTGCAATCTGTAGTATTTCAATACTTGTCATATTAGCTACGCGTTCACTGAAGTCATTCCAATTCCAATCCCAATTTTCGAAAAAAAAAAAATTCCAAACTTGGTCTCGTCTAACCTGCCTCTTCATCTTTGATTATTATTGAGATCCGTGGTTTTTGTGGGTATTTTTACCCTGTTTCTTGTCTTGTGCACTCTTACGAGTAAGTCCTATCTCGGACTGGTTATGTAAGCGTTTATGTCTGTGACGTTAGCTGGGGGGGGGGGGTGGATGGTCGGCGGCTGTCCTTTGTTCGTGTCTCCTCTGGTGGTTTCTTTTGTTAGTGAAGACTGAATTTATTAAAAGATGCTGCCTTAAATTGAGCAATGTAGCCCGGACCATCATCGTGTACTGTCATATGCTTTGTCAACGATGATAGCAGCGGCAATACACAGCTGCATGAAACATAATCTTGACCGTCAAGCAGGACCGTGGTCTGACAGAATAAGTACAAAACTTTGACATATTTCGAAATCTTCTCCCAATCTGAATCTGACAGTTTTGGACCTTTGAATCGCATCTTTCCATCTGACTTGTAGACAGTTAATGCTTCTCGGGCCTGTAGAAGACTCTAGCATAATAAAAAATATTGTTCCATCTTGTTGGTACATCTTGCTGCAGCTTACACAATGGTGACTCAGTACAATTTTGCAACTCGGTTGTGTTTGCGGCACTATGTTTAAAATGTCCGACATTTTTCGACATCCGGTTAATTTCTATAAGTGATGGGAGAAAAGTTTTCGATTAATCGTTAAAAAAAATTAATCGTTAAAAATATTACCGATTAATCGATTAATTAATCGTTAACTCCCGCAACCCTAATATATATATATATATAATGTGTGTGTGTGTGTGTGTGTGTGTGTGGTGTGTGTATATGTGCGCGCGCGCGTGTATATACGTGTATTTGTTTGTGTATTTATGTTCGCATTCAAAACGCCCCCTTGATCATTTCGTCTTACCTTGACATGCTACATACAACACAGTGACTAACGTTGAGTGGCAGGCATGAAATACAATCTCATGAGATTAGACTGATTGAAATAGCAGTCGATGCTGACAGTAGGTGTACAGTAATACAGTTGTTTCTGATCACACACCTCACGCTGGGTGGCTGAGCTGTGCACACACAATACTACTACCTTAAATCTCGCGGGCAACATTACATGTAACTACAGCGCCATTTTACACGCCTTATGACGTGCTGCGCATATGGTGCCTGACCCGTATTTTTATACAACGATCGGCACGCGAGGGATGGTGAGATCAATATCTCGCCGGTCCGCTTCACTTTCCCTAGACATTTCCTGGTGTCTATTTTAGGCCGGGTCGACATGAGAGTCTCGGTCAATTTTAAAACACCTCCCCCATGCGAATACGAACCCATGGCCACCGAGGAGGAAGGCAAGCGTCTAGCTTCTAGAATGCCGCGTCTGCTGTGTACTGTTAGGCTACAGAGTGTATATACTTTCTGTTCATAAATAAATACACACGTGTTTGGCGCTCATAGAAGTAGGGGTCAGAATTATAGACTAGAGGACGCGCTAGACAACATAACAATTGAAAGCTATAGTTTTAGTGGCCTCAAAGGGTTCCCCAGTTTATATATATATATATATATATATATATATATATATATATATATATATATATATATATATATATATATATATATATATATATATATATATATATATATATAGTGGTTTAGTTCCTTGCTAAATTACTGACAGAAACTGGCGAAAGATCGAGACTATTGCTGACGTTCTGCGGGATGGTGATGACCGTTCTTTTTATTGTGCAGTAACACCACATCTCAAAACTCTTCAGTACGTGTATGCACGTGTTCTGTCTGCCCCTTGTTTCCCCTTGCAGTACAGGCTCTCATCATAACTTACACCAAGCCCTTCATAGACGTGTTCATAACTGGTTGGATTCTCCAGCTAAAGTTGTCTACGAGGTGAGGTAGACAGTTTCGCGTCAGCCCTCCCTAGTCGCCTCTTACGACATGCATGGTAGATAATTTGACCAGTCTTTGCTTTCCTGATGGGCCCCACGTGCCCTGTTGTTTCGGGAGTTTTTGTACCCGATCACGGGATCGCCCAGTCTCGTAAAGTGGGAACCATAGTTTTTTTTCTGGAAGTTTCTAGAAATTGTGCGGGAAGCAAGTGTGATAGAAAATGAAACTGATTACGTCAACTCATGCTGTGGGATAATATGTGTGAGCCAACGCTCTGGCGAAGGAGTTACCAACGCAATTCGCAATCCCGCATACCGCGTTCGGACAACATCTGCGGGCGATTTGGAAGCAGACCGCATTACTCTGGTTTTCATACAATGGTATGAGTGCCGGTCGTTCGAAACACATTGGGGAAACTACCGAACGTAAACTTGCAAATAAATCATAGGCAGCCAAAAATGCTGGGATTGACTGCGACGTGTTGTAAAGGATATGCAATTAACTTATTATATATGAACTTATTAATCAGGGTGTATTTCGAATGACTGTGAAGTGACTGAAAATATTGCCGGTCCAAGTTTTGTATTTAACTATTATGCTGCATGAACTTTACAGAGTGTGAATACGAAACTTGGACCGGCAATATTTTCAAACACTGCACAGTCATGAAAAATACACCCTATAATATCTGGTTGCTCCTACCTCGTCTCTGTGTTTGGAGCCAGCTTCAGCGACGTTTTGTTTGGAGTCGTCGAGAACGCCAGAGTTGAACATGTCAACCTCGGGGAGTTTTTTGAAGTCATCTAACAGCTCTGCATTGAGCGTCTCTAGCACCCTCTTCTCATCTAATGTTCCGGTGTGTTTTGAAAACTGTTTTACAGCATTGCTGAAAGGCAATGGTAGAAAGCATGGAAACAGGTGTGATGTGTGAATGTGAACAACAGCCTTGTTGGTTTCTCATTTTAAAAAAAAAATTTGACTTCAACCTTTTTATTAACATGTGTAACCTGGAAGAGGGTGGGCGGGGGGGGGGGGGGGGTCTTTTAAAAAAAATACAAAGATAATGGAGGTTAATGTCACAACAGTCTGTAGCAACTGGTCACAGACTGATTCATGTAGCTTATGTCTGTCACAAACTGGATCATGTAGGAGCTGTCTGTCACAGTCTGGGTCATGAAGCTTCTGTCTGTCACAGACTGGTTCATGTAACATCTCTGTCACAGACTGGGTCATGTAGCAACTGGTCACAGACTGGTTCATGAAGCTTCTGTCTGTCACATACTGGATCATGTAGGAGCTGTCTGTCACAGTCTGGGTCATGAAGCTTCTGTCTGTCACAGACTGGGTCATATAGCAGCTGTCTGTCACAGACTGGGTCATGTAACATATCTGTCACAGACTGGGTCATGTAGCTTATGTCTGTCACATACTGGATCATGTAGCTTATGTCTGTCACATACTGGTTCATGTAGCTTATGTCTGTCACATACTGGATCATGCAGCAACTGGTCACAGACTGGATCGTGTAGCTTATGTCTGTCGCATACTGGTTCATGTAGCTTATGTCTGTCACATACTGGATCATGCAGCAACTGGTCACAGACTGGTTCATGTAGCTTATGTCTGTCACAGACTGGATCATGTAGGAGCTGTCTGTCACAGTCTGGGTCATGAAGCTTCTGTCTGTCACAGACTGGTTCATGTAACATCTCTGTCACAGACTGGGTCATGTAGCAACTGGTCACAGACTGGTTCATGAAGCTTCTGTCTGTCACATACTGGATCATGTAGGAGCTGTCTGTCACAGTCTGTGTCATGAAGCTTCTGTCTGTCACAGACTGGGTCATATAGCAGCTGTCTGTCACAGACTGGGTCATGTAACATCTCTGTCACAGACTGGGTCATGTAGCTTATGTCTGTCACATACTGGATCATGTAGCTTATGTCTGTCACATACTGGTTCATGTAGCTTATGTCTGTCACATACTGGATCATGTAGCTTATGTCTGTCACATACTGGATCATGCAGCAACTGGTCACAGACTGGATCGTGTAGCAGCTGTCTGTCACAGACTGGGTCATGTAACATCTCTGTCACAATCTGGGTCATGTAGCAACTGGTAACAGACTGGTTCATGTAGCTTATGTCTGTCACAGACTGGATCATGTAGCAGCTGTCAGTCACAGACTGGATCATGTAGCAGCTGTCTGTCACAGACTGAGTTATGCTAAATCTCTGTCACAGACTGGGTTATGCTAAATCTCCGTCACAGACTGGGTTATGCTAAATCTCCGTCACAGACTGGGTTATGCTAAATCTCTGTCACAGACTGGGTTATGCTAAATCTCTGTCACAGACTGGGTCATGTAGAATCTGTTTCACAGACTGAGTCATTTAGCAGCTGTCTCTCATAGACTGGACAGTTTAAGAACTGTCACAAATTGGTTCATGTAACAGCTCTCTATCACAGACTGGTTTCATGTAATCACTCTGCTGTACACTAGGTCATGTAGCAACTCTCTGTCACAGACTGGTGGTCAATTTTAAAAAGTGTGACAATTTTTATTTCCACCTTCATTTATAAATTATATATTTAGTTATTATTCAGCATGATGTCTCCTCTTGTGAATTTCGCACATCCCATCTCTGCCTTTTATTCCTTTCTGTTTTTCATAATATGCACTTAAGCAGCGTGTCAGTCTTTCTAGAATTGCCTCTTTTCACAATGGTGAGACATATGTTTCCCCCATTTCGCTCGCTCGTTTTAAGAAGAAGGTGTTCAGGCCTCATTTAACTGTCAGTCAGTCGACGTGTTATAATTGGGGCCCTTATGGTGTTTCTTTTCTGCATCTGCTTGCGAATATAGAGTTGCGTTTTTTTTTTGTTTTCCTTCCTAATTTCTGTCGCGTTTTGGTCTTGGTGTTGTTGTTTTTTTTTTTTTTTTGTTTCTTTGTAGCTGCTTGACATGTCTGGTCAAATTCTTGCCCTTCTGAGGCTTGGGTTTACAGATTCCCACCCGGTCTCATGGTGTTCTTCTTTCAAGCAATTACTTTATATTGTTTTTGTTTTTTTCAAGCAATGCTTCATGGATAGTCTTCCCGAGCGTGATTCCATCCGCCTCTCACCTCTTATCTTGGTCTGTTGTTACTTCGTGGTCTCCTTGGTTCTCCTCTTCTGCTGCTTCGTCTTCTGCCTGGGATGTGCTTTCCGCCTCGTCTGTTCGGACTGTTGCCTTCTTGGTCTGTCGCTGAATAGTTCAATCTGTGATCTTTCTTCTTGAATTTTTTTTTCAAGATTTCTTAGGTTTCCTCCCTAATTCCCTCCATTCGGATCATATCCTGTTCTGTGAACTCTTGGATGACTTTTATTATGGTCCAGAAGGCGATGCTGTTCTTGCATTTTCTTCAGGATTTCTTCGGTTTCCGCTTTGATTACAGCCACCCGAGCCTCATCCCGCTCTATTTTCTGCTGAGCGAGTTTCCTTTCGTCCAGGATGCGCTGTACAGCTGCTATTTGTGGTTCTTAAGGTTGTTCTTCTCTGCTCGCCATATTGTTGACTTTCGACTTCAGTTCCTTCAGTTAATCTTCCATTCGTACTTTGTGCGTTTTTGTGAGTTATTTACTCGCCTAGTACTCCTTCCTGGCTTCTTTATATGGCAGGTTTGACTTGACCGCGATTTATATTGCTTCTTTGCTGTCCTGGAGGCAGAGGTACCCGAGGTATCTAGTCCGGAGGTTGCCGTGGCAATTTGCAAATTGTCTGTTTGCGTCGGGGCCCCCTAAAGTCTGTATCGTCTTTTGACAGCGGGAATTGGCTGTACGGATGTGGTTAGGGGCAGTATCTGCAGACTTCCACCTCGCTTTTGCATTGGTGTGCCAGAACGTCTGGCACTTGCAGAACTGCAGTACTTTTGGTATGAATTGCTCCGGGGATTGCTCCTTCTTGTCGCATTTGATGGTATGTGGAATAATTTTGTCCTTCGACATGAGGAAGACCACTATGGAGGGTATGCTGTTCTTGCTGATAATTCTCTCTGCTCCCGTTATCTTGAGGGTCCAGTTCTCTTTCAACATCTTCTCACTGATTTCTTCGTTGATTAGATGGGTTTTGACTCCCTTGATCGCCCATCTCTTAATACTGCGGAGTCGGGTGGCTTCCAGTGTTATGCCGTGTGGTAGTTTGATGTCGGTTCTCTCTTGGTAGATCTTGAGCTTTAGAGCGATTGTGTTTTCGGTCTTGTTTAGTAGTATGACTACTCCCTCCGACGTCTTGTAAAGCAAGGCGATGCTGCGTCATTCCAGCTCGTTTTCCAGCAGGTTGATAATCTTGTCTTTAGTACGTGTTTTATACACACACACGCACGCACGAAAGCACGCACACACACACACACACGCGCGCGCGCACGCACTCACACACACCATTAATGATTGTATGTACGTGCGGTTTTGTTTACTTGGAATATAATTTCTTTTGAAAATGTACACAATGTAGATGACAATAAGTTGTATTAACACCAAGATTTTGTGCAGATTTCTTCTTAATAAGTACATTAATGTAGAGTATAATAAGTTCTACTAGCACCAAGTTGTTGTGCATATTACTACTTAAAAAGATAAGTAATATAGAGCACTATAAGTTCTGGACACAGATTTTATGCATATTATTACTTAATAAGTAAAGCAACGTAAAAGACATTTGTATATTCCTTTAGGCGCATTGGGTTTATAATGTCGGTCCCATATTTATGCAGACGAATTGGGACTCTGTGGGTTATTTGGTCAGTATCACACCGGCCGTCTTTACTTGCCATAACATTTGATGGCACCCATTTCAACATTTCAGGCCAGGCCGACCTGGGAGCTCATGTAGCATGTCAATATGTTTTTTATACAAAGCTCTCATCAGTGCGAATTCGAACCCCTGGCCATCGGGCCGATAAGCAGGCGTGCTAGCCATTGCACTACCGCGACAGATTGAGTTTCCTTGGCGAAGTGTTCAAGCCGTCTGCCTCACGCTCCGAAAGTTGTGGGTTCGATTCCGGGCTACGTCGTTCGGTTCATGGGTGTAATTTCCTCAGAAACTCTTGGGGGTCGTCGCTGGAGCTACGGAGTTCATGTTTTGTGTGCGGTTTTCGACAGGCCGCCCTGCGGAAAGATACTGAGCCATATGGGATAAAACCCGGTGCAATGAAGTCGATCCTCTCGACTTTTAAGACTTTTTTAAAAGACTACTTACATGACAGTTTTATCTCTTAGATTGTTTCTAGCACAATCATTGTAGTGTATGTGTGCTGATTGCTGCTTGTGGAACAATTGCATCGAATAGATTCATCATAATCATGTGCCATTCTGATACGCGTGGGCGGTTATGGTTCGTCGTCATAGACGATCACTAGAGTCTTGGATCAGGCCTGTGTTGTTGTCCCAGTGTTGCCATGTTGGCATCCAAGTATTTATCTCTCTGCCTTCTTCTTGCTGTTTTCCTATCATTTTTTCCGGTCACTAAGTTTTCTAGCTCATTTCTTATTATAGTTTTATGCTGGGTGTTTGTAAAGTCTCACTACACTTTGTATGCAGAACAGATTTTGAAAAAAAAAAAAATGATTTCTTCCGTTGATAACACCATTTTATTTGGAGTGCAAAGAATTACTCCAGGTGACGACAGCCATTCGCTGCATATTGTTTTCGATGGACTGTGGAGCACAATTGTTGATGACATCATATACTTAATTTTTCAAATTTGTTCTACATACAAAGTGTAGTTAGACTTTACAAACACCCTGTAGATTGCTAATTACAAATGTTGTGTGAGATAGACTGTCATTTACATAGCAGTTTTCCTTTGTTGATTGTTACTTACTCATGCGTTGTTTGGTGAGTCTGGTCCCCCATCATCATTTCATGCATTAGCTCCGACTGTAGACGTGATTCCTCAAATGCGTTACCCTGAAATCAAACCGACCAGGTTACCAATCGTTAGGCAATAATACAATGATGCGTGTGCAGTGTGGAACATTTATAGCGGCAACATATGCAAGGTTATCTCACTGGACATTGTGTTGAAGTGGTTGATATACCTGAAAGTTAGATTATTATAATACAATGATGAGTCTGTAGTGTGGAACATTTATAGTGGCAACATATGTAAGGTTATCCCACTGGACATTGTGTTGAAATGGTTGATATACCTGAAAGTTAGATTATTATAATACAATGATGAGTCTGTAGTGTGGAACATTTATAGTGGCAGCATATGCAAGGTTATCCGACTGGGCATTGTGTTGAAGTGGTTGACACACCTGAAACCTGTGGAAGAAGCATAACCAATCTTGAGTCCTAACCCCCGCCAATCCGTATGTTCTGTGCAGAACCGTCGCTGGTTACACCCTGGTATGTCTCTCCGATAATATGGAGTTTCAGCGCCAGTCTCGAATACACCGCTGGTTTGTTGGAGAGGTGGATAGCTTTGTAACAAATTTTCCGTGATATTAAAGTGTGTTTTAAAAAAAAAATACGGTTTAAAAAACGGCTGAAACCTTCTAATCTTTAATGCTTCGATATATTTCAGAAATCGATTATTGTTCGTCGAATATAGTATACTAAAAGCGTTTTGTTTATGAACTCTATATTTGCTAATACGTTTCCGAGACACGATAATTTCATTGAGTCGTATTTAAAAAAAAAAAAAGGTTTTCTTATCGTTGTTTAGCAGCTAGATACGAGCATTGTCAAACGATGAAAATTACCCATACTATAACATACGTCAGTTGTAATCAATCAGGGTGTTTCGGTTGTCAAACATTTTGCCGTAGAAAGCATGCCCACATGAGCACTCGTAGTACTTCATCAGAACCGTTCTAAAAGTATTAGGAAATGGCTAAACACATAGGTTTGGGTTAACTTTCAGGGATCTAAGAATGACGCAGTCGAAACCTTTCGACGCTTGACTGACTTCATCTGTCACACGACACACATTACAAACATGCGTAGCTACATGACACCGACGAGGACTATGTTATGTTTTAAAACACGTGAATAGACACATGATACAAAATATTAAAATGGACGAAGTACTAGATCCTAAACGATAAAAGAAAGATTACAATATATTTTACTTGGACGCAAATATACACCCAAAATCTAAGCAAATCCGATTTAAGAGATAGAAACGTGCAAAAAAATCCAGTTAAACTTATTTACTTAGTTCGTAGTATTGTCGAGTAGCTTGTGGTGTAGCTGAGGTGCGTCTGGCCTAGTGTCTAGAATGCCCGTACACTATTCAGGAGACCCAGATTTGAATCCTCGGTTTGGACTATTTTTTAATGGGGGGGGGGGGGGGGGAGAAAATCCTTTACTTGCCTCTAGCCAGGCGGCCTTAATTCTTGAAGCGAAAAATACACCCCCCCCACCCCCTTTCTTGCGGTCCTACACCGCTAGGTACAATAGGCAGAGTAATGACAGTTGTAACCCCCCCCCCCCCTTTAATGACAGGTGTGTATAGGCAGAGTAATGACAGCTGTCTATAGGCAGAGTAATGGCAGGTGTGTATAGGCAGAGTAATGACAGCTGTCTATACGCAGAGTAAAGACAGGTGTGTATAGGCAGAGTAATGACAGGTGTGTATAGGCAGAGTAAAGACAGTTGTGTATAGGCAGAGTAATGACAGCTGTGTATAGGCAGAGTAATGACAGCTGTTTATAGGCAGAGTAATGACAGCTGTTTATAGGCAGAGTAATGACAGGTGTGTATAGGCAGAGTAATGACAGGTGTGTATAGGCAGAGTAATGACAGGTGTGTATAGGCAGAGTAATGACAGTTGTGTATAGGCAGAGTAATCAGCTGTTTATAGGCAGAGTAATGACAGGTGTGTATAGGCAGAGTAATGACAGGTGTGTATAGGCAGAGTAATGACAGCTGTCTATAGGCAGAGTAAAGACAGGTGTGTATAGGCAGAGTAATGACAGGTGTGTATAGGCAGAGTAAAGACAGTTGTGTATAGGCAGAGTAATGACAGCTGTGTATAGGCAGAGTAATGACAGCTGTTTATAGGCAGAGTAATGACAGCAATTTATAGGCAGAGTAATGACAGGTGTGTATAGGCAGAGTAATGACAGGTGTGTATAGGCAGAGTAATGACAGCTTTCTATAGGCAGAGTAATGACAGCTGTTTATAGGCAGAGTAATGACAGCTGTTTATAGGCAGAGTAATGACAGGTGTGTATAGGTAGAGTAATGACAGGTGTGTATAGGCAGAATAATGACAGGTGTGTATAGGTAGAGTAATGACAGGTGTGTATGGGCAGAGTAATGACAGCTGTCTATAGGCAGAGTAATGACAGTTGTGTATAGGCAGAGTAATGACAGCTGTGTATAGGCAGAGTAATGACAGGTGTGTATAGGCAGAGTAATGACAGCTGTCTATAGGCAGAGTAATGACAGGTGTGTATAGGCAGAGTAATGACAGGTGTGTATAGGCAGAGTAATGACAGCTGTATATAGGCAGAGTAATGACAGCAGTCTATAGGCCGAGTAATGATAGGTGTGTATAGGCATAGTAATGACAGGTGTGTATAGGCATAGTAATGACAGCTGTGTATAGGCATAGTAATGACAGCTGTGTATAGGCATAGTAATGACAGCTGTGTATAGGCATAGTAATGACAGCTGTGTATAGGCATAGTAATGACAGCTGTGTATAGGCATAGTAATGACAGGTGTGTATAGGCAGAGTAATGACAGCTGTGTATAGGCATAGTAATGACAGGTGTGTATAGGCAGAGTAATGACAGCTGTCTATAGGCAGAGTAATGATAGGTGTGTATAGGCAGAGTAATGACAGGTGTGTATGGCCAGAGTAATGACAGGTGTGTATAGGCAGAGTAATGACAGCTGTGTATAGGCATAGTAATGACAGGTGTGTATAGGCAGAGTATGACAGCTGTGTATAGGCAGAGTAATGACAGCTGTCTATAGGCAGAGTAATGATAGGTGTGTATAGGCAGAGTAATGACAGGTGTGTATAGGCAGAGTAATGACAGGTGTGTATGGGCAGAGTAATGACAGGTGTATATGGCCAGAGTAATGACAGGTGTGTATAGGCAGAGTAATGACAGGTGTGTATGGGCAGAGTAATGACAGTTGTGTATGGGCAGAGTAATGACAGCTGTCTATAGGCAGAGTAATGACAGGTGTGTATAGGCAGAGTAATGACAGGTGTGTGTTTGGGCAGAGTAATGACAGGTGTGTATAGGCAGAGTAATGACAGCTGTATATGCGCAGAGTAATGACAGTTGTGTATAGGCAGAGTAATGACAGGTGTGTATAGGCAGAGTAATGACAGATGTGTATAGGCAGAGTAATGACAGGTGTGTATAGGCAGAGTAATGACATGTGTGTATGGGCAGAGTAATGACAGCAGTCTATAGGCAGAGTAATGACAGGTGTGTATAGGCAGAGTAATGACAGCTGTGTATAGGCAGAGTAATGACAGGTGTGTATAGGCAGAGTAATGAGAGGTGTGTATAGGCAGAGTAATGACAGCTGTGTATAGGCAGAGTAATGACAGCTATGTATGGGCAGAGTAATGACAGCTGTGTATGGGCAGAGTAATGACAGTTGTGTATAGGCAGAGTAATGACAGCTGTGTATAGGCAGAGTAATGACAGGTGTGTATAGGCAGAGTAATGACAGGTGTGTATAGGCAGAGTAAAGACAATTGTGTATAGGCAGAGTAATGACAGCTGTGTATAGGCAGAGTAATGACAGCTGTTTATAGGCAGAGTAATGACAGCTGTTTATAGGCAGAGTAATGACAGGTGTGTATAGGCAGAGTAATGACAGGTGTGTATAGGCAGAGTAATGACAGCTTTCTATAGGCAGAGTAATGACAGCTGTTTATAGGCAGAGTAATGACAGCTGTTTATAGGCAGAGTAATGACAGGCGTGTATAGGTAGAGTAATGACAGGTGTGTATAGGCAGAGTAATGACAGGTGTGTATAGGTAGAGTAATGACAGGTGTGTATGGGCAGAGTAATGACAGCTGTCTATAGGCAGAGTAATGACAGTTGTGTATAGGCAGAGTAATGACAGCTGTTTATAGGCAGAGTAATGACAGGTGTGTATAGGCAGAGTAATGACAGCTGTCTATAGGCAGAGTAATGACAGGTGTGTATAGGCAGAGTAATGACAGGTGTGTATAGGCAGAGTAATGACAGCTGTATATAGGCAGAGTAATGACAGCAGTCTATAGGCCGAGTAATGATAGGTGTGTATAGGCATAGTAATGACAGGTGTGGATAGGCATAGTAATGACAGCTGTGTATAGGCATAGTAATGACAGGTGTGTATAGGCATAGTAATGACAGCTGTGTTTAGGCATAGTAATGACAGCTGTGTATAGGCATAGTAATGACAGCTGTGTATAGGCATAGTAATGACAGCTGTGTATAGGCATAGTAATGACAGGTGTGTATAGGCAGAGTAATGACAGCTGTGTATAGGCATAGTAATGACAGGTGTGTATAGGCAGAGTAATGACAGCTGTCTATAGGCAGAGTAATGATAGGTGTGTATAGGCAGAGTAATGACAGGTGTGTATGGCCAGAGTAATGACAGGTGTGTATAGGCAGAGTAATGACAGCTGTGTATAGGCATAGTAATGACAGGTGTGTATAGGCAGAGTAATGACAGCTGTGTATAGGCAGAGTAATGACAGCTGTCTATAGGCAGAGTAATGATAGGTGTGTATAGGCAGAGTAATGACAGGTGTGTATAGGCAGAGTAATGACAGGTGTGTATGGCCAGAGTAATGACAGGTGTGTATAGGCAGAGTAATGATAGTTGTGTATAGGCAGAGTAATGATAGTTGTGTATAGGCAGAGTAAAGATAGTTGTGTACAGGCAGAGTAATGATATTTGTGTATAGGCAGAGTAATGACAGCTGTGTATAGGCAGAGTAATGACAGTTGTGTATAGGCAGAGTAATGACAGCTGTTTATAGGCAGAGTAATGACAGGTGTGTATAGGCAGAGTAATGACAGTTGTGTATGGGCAGAGTAATGATAGTTGTGTATAGGCAGAGTAATGATAGTTGTGTATAGGCAGAGTAATGATAGTTGTGTATAGGCAGAGTAAAGATAGTTGTGTACAGGCAGAGTAATGATATTTGTGTATAGGCAGAGTAATGACAGCTGTCTATAGGCAGAGTAATGACAGCTGTTTATAGGCAGAGTAATGACAGCTGTTTATAGGCAGAGTAATGACAGGTGTGTATAGGTAGAGTAATAACAGGTGTGTATAGGCAGAGTAATGACAGGTGTGTATAGGCAGAGTAATGACAGGTGTGTATAGGCAGAGTAATGACAGGTGTGTATAGGCAGAGTAATGACAGGTGTGTATAGGCAGAGTAATGACAGCTGTGTATGGGCAGAGTAATGACAGCTGTGTATGGGCAGAGTAATGACAGCTGTGTATAGACAGAGTAATGACAGCTGTGTATAGACAGAGTAATGACAGCTGTGTATGGGCAGAGTAATGACAGCTGTGTATGGGCAGAGTAATGACAGGTGTGTATAGGCAGAGTAATGACAGGTGTGTATAGGCAGAGTAATGACAGCTGTCTATAGGCAGAGTAATGATAGGTGTGTATAGGCAGAGTAATGATAGGTTTGTATAGGCAGAGTAATGACAGCTGTGTATAGGCAGAGTAATGACAGCTGTCTATAGGCAGAGTAATGACAGCTGTCTATAGGCCGAGTAATGACAGGTGTGTATAGGCAGAGTAAAGACAGTTGTGTATAGGCAGAGTAATGACAGTTGTGTATAGGCAGAGTAATGACAGTTGTGTATAGGCATAGTAATGACAGCTGTGTATAGGCAGAGTAATGACAGCTGTCTATAGGCAGAGTAATGACAGGTGTGTATGGGCAGAGTGATGACAGGTGTATTTTTGCAGAGTAATGACAGGTGTGTATAGGCAGAATAATGACAGTTGTGTATGGGCAGAGTAATGACAGTTGTGTATAGGCAGAGTAAAGACAGTTGTGTATAGGCAGAGTAATGACAGGTGTGTGTTTGGGCAGAGTAATGACAGCTGTTTATAGGCAGAGTAATGACAGGTGTGTATAGGTAGAGTAATGACAGGTGTGTATAGGCAGAGTAAAGACAGTTGTGTATGGGCAGAGTAATGACAGTTGTGTATAGGCAGAGTAATGACAGGTGTGTATAGGCAGAGTAATGATAGTTGTGTATAGGCAGAGTAATGACAGTTGTGTATAGGCAGAGTAAAGACAGTTGTGTACAGGCAGAGTAATGACAGCTGTCTATAGGCAGAGTAATGACAGCTGTTTATAGGCAGAGTAATGACAGCTGTTTATAGGCAGAGTAATGACAGGTGTGTATAGGTAGAGTTATGACAGGTGTGTATAGGCAGAGTAATGACAGGTGTGTATAGGTAGAGTAATGACAGGTGTGTATAGGCAGAGTAATGACAGGTGTGTATAGGCAGAGTAATGACAGGTGTGTATAGGCAGAGTAATGACAGTTGTGTATGGGCAGAGTAATGACAGATGTGTATGGGCAGAGTAATGACAGTTGTGTATAGGCAGAGTAATGACAGTTGTGTATAGGCAGATTAATGACAGCTGTGTATGGGCAGAGTAATGACAGCTGTGTATGGGCAGAGTAATGACAGTTGTGTATGGGCAGAGTAATGACAGCTGTGTATGGGCAGAGTAATGACAGGTGTGTATAGGCAGAGTAATGACAGCTGTCTATAGGCAGAGTAATGACAGTTGTGTATAGGCAGAGTAATGACAGCTGTTTATAGGCAGAGTAATGACAGTTGTGTATAGGCAGAGTAATGACAGTTGTGTATGGGCAGAGTAATGACAGTTGTGTATAGGCAGAGTAATGACAGCTGTTTATAGGCAGAGTAAAGACAGTTGTGTATAGACAGAGTAATGACAGCTGTTTATAGGCAGAGTAATGACAGGTGTGTATAGGCAGAGTAAAGACAGGTGTGTATGGGCAGAGTAATTACAGCTGTCTATAGGCAGAGTAAAGACAGGTGTGTATGGGCAGAGTAATTACAAATGTCTATAGGCAGAGTAAAGACAGGTGTGTATAGGCAGGGTAATGATATGTGTGTATAGGCAGAGTAATGACAGGTGTGTATAGGCAGAGTAAAGACAGTTGTGTATAGGCAGAGTAAAGACAGTTGTGTATAGGCAGAGTAATGACAGCTGTGTATAGGCAGAGTAATGACAGCTGATTATAGGCAGAGTAATGACAGCTGTTTATAGGCAGAGTAATAACAGGTGTGTATAGGCAGAGTAAAGACAGTTGTGTGTAGGCAGAGTAAAGACAGCTGTCTATAGGCAGAGTAATGACAGCTGCTTATATGCAGAGTAATGACAGGTGTGTATAGGCAGAGTAATGACAGGTGTGTATGGGCAGAGTAATTACAGCTGTTTATAGGCAGAGTAAAGAAAGGTGTGTATAGGCAGAGTAATGACAGGTGTGTATAGGCAGAGTAATGACAGGTGTGTATAGGCAGAGTAAAGACAGTTGTGTATAGGCAGAGTAAAGACAGTTGTGTATAGGCAGAGTAATGACAGCTGTGTATAGGCAGAGTAATGACAGCTGTGTATAGGCAGAGTAATGATAGTTGTGTATAGGCAGAGTAATGACAGTTGTGTATAGGCAGAGTAAAGACAGTTGTGTACAGGCAGAGTAATGACAGCTGTCTATAGGCAGAGTAATGACAGCTGTTTATAGGCAGAGTAATGACAGCTGTTTATAGGCAGAGTAATGACAGGTGTGTATAGGTAGAGTAATGACAGGTGTGTATAGGCAGAGTAATGACAGGTGTGTATAGGCAGAGTAATGACAGCTGTTTATAGGCAGAGTAATGATAGTTGTGTATAGGCAGAGTAATGACAGGTGTGTATACGCAGAGTAATGACAGGTGTGTATAGGTAGAGTAATAACAGGTGTGTATAGGCAGAGTAATGACAGCTGTTTATAGGCAGAGTAATGACAGTTGTGTATAGGCAGAGTAATGACAGGTGTGTATAGGTAGAGTAATGACAGGTGTGTATAGGCAGAGTAATGACAGATGTGTTTAGGCAGAGTAATGACAGCTGTGTATGGGCAGAGTAATGACAGAAGTCTATAGGCAGAGTAATGACAGGTGTGTATAGGCAGAGTAATGACAGGTGTGTATGGGCAGAGTAATGACAGTTGTGTATCGGCAGAGTAATGACAGTTGTGTATGGGCAGAGTAATGACAGCTGTGTATGGGCAGAGTAATGACAGGTGTGTATGGGCAGAGTAATGACAGGTGTGTATGGGCAGAGTAATGACAGCTGTGTATGGGCAGAGTAATGACAGCTGTGTATGGGCAGAGTAATGACAGGTGTGTATGGACAGAGTAATGACAGGTGTGTATGGATAGAGTAATGACAGGTGTGTATAGGCAGAGTAATGACAGTTGTGTACCACGAAAACACGAGAAGTAGACGGTAAACTTTACTTCAACGTGATTTGTTTTTATATGTTGCATATCCCTTATGTTGGACGGAGGGAATAGCAGAGTCCATGGGAATATCGATACATGACGCCCATAATCGGGCACTCTCACGATGTTTATACTTCACCTCTACACCGCAAGGTACAAGAGGAACACGATGAGATGATGATGAGATATCCCTTACAGGACGTTGCAGTCAACACCAGCATTTGATGTCTTGGCAAGTTTTACGTTTAGTAGTTTGCCATTGCTTTCTGAACGACGGGTTCACATACCCCCGTAAGTTACCAGCGCGACGCGAACCGCTGCCGTTTCTCGCAGCTGTTGTTTTCCCCACATTGTCTGCTGGACCTGTCTTTCATTGTATACGTAATTGTTTCGATGAAGTACTTTTAAAATAACTTAAACCATATTATATGCTAACAGTACTAACCAAGCATATAATGACAGTTAGGAGAAATACAACCTAGCAATGTCTAATTATAGTTTATTTTTGTTTTAATGTTGCATATCCCTTGCAGGACGTTGCAGTCAACACCAGCATTGTTCAGCTGCTGTTGATGTACTAGGCAAGTGTTACGTTCAGTAGTTTGCCATTGCTTTCTGAACGACCGGCTCCGATACCAAGACGTTATAACACAGCGAGACACGATCTGCTGCACAAATCTGTCGCGGCTGCGTTTCGAACGCCTGGTAAGCGGCTCACGAACAGCGTTCCCAAGCCTTTAGCCACGGAGTCGGCTAATTATAGTTAGGACAACCTAAAGATACTTACCCTGATGCCCAGCTCATCAAGGACGTGTTTAGCACGTCTTTCTTTCTCCCTCTCGACTTTGGTCAAAGACCGACGATGTCTCCCGTGCGCCTCCTTCGTTTCCTTACGTTTAAACTGCAGAACGGTTGTAAATTCTTCCAGCTGCAAGTTTGAAGATAAATATATTTAACAGTGGTAGTGGTGGTGATGGTGGTGGGTTTTGGCTGTGGTGGTCTTCTTCTTCTTCTTTATGTTAAGGTTTGCTTATATTAAGTTGTTTGTCAGTGTTTGTGCCTTAGGATTTAGACGTCACCGAGACTTCAGTTAATTTTATTGTTGGGTAATTTTGGTTAAAGTGTACTTTTTATTTTTACTGACGAAAGCCTTTCTTCTATAACGTATATTTTGTTGCTTGTGATTGTGTTCTTGTAAAGCTATCCAATTCTACTTTAAGTTTTTAGTTTTAAATTACTGGTATGAATTTTTTGGATATCATACTTGCTTTTCACGCCCCAGAGAAGTAAGACATTTATGTATGTTATTATTATACTGTTCAGTTAAACAACGTCGAACTGAGGTCTTTATCTGACTCTTGTCTTTAGTTATTGTACAGAGCTGTAATGCTTTATCTGTTTGCCACTACTCTCTTGTCATGAATATAAACATTCATTCTATTTCCTTTCATTTCCTTGTTGAATCTCTCCATACTTTCTGTATTCCGTCGTATGGTCTCCCTCTCGTGTTTCCATGCGCGCGCGCGCGCGTGTGTGTGTGTGTGTGTGTGTGTGTGTGTGTGTGAGAGAGAGAGAGAGAGAGAGAGAGAGAGAGAGAAAGAGAGAGAGAGAAGGGGGGGGGGGGCAGAGGGAGAGAGTGTAGAAAAAGGTTCACCAGAAAAATACAATGGAAAAACAGTAATACTATTGGATTGATTGATTGATTGATTGATTTAGGAACCGACATCACAGCATTCGGGGCATTCCCATAAGCGCTCCGTCCCCATCCTCAGCAGCCAGCGAAGAGTTCCAGCACTAATAGTTCCAGTAGCAATCTGATTATATGTCCGTCTCCCCTTTCCTCTGATCGTCGAGCGTCGGCCAGATCCCCTCGTCACACCTCGCTGTCTCAATCAATCAATCAATCGTTCAGAAAGCAATGGCAAACTACTGAACGTAAAACTTCCCCAAGAATCACAAACAGCCAAAATGTTGGGATTGACTGCTACGTCCTGTGACGGGCATGTAACTAAATTTTAAAAAATAAATACGAGATAACCGATTACTGACCTGTTTATGAGATATAGAATGACTCACTTGTTTATGCGATCAAATTTAACCCATGTATTTATGAGATAACCAATTACTTCCATGTTTATTAGATATAGAATGACTAACCTGTTTATACGATCAGATTTGAACCACTATTTTTATGAGATAACCAATTACTGATCTATTTATGGGGTACAGAATGGCACATCTATTTATGAGATATTCAATGACTCACCTGCTTATGAGAAATTGTCTGTTTGGCATCGAACACTGTCCAGATGACACTTTCAAAACAGCCAGGTGTGGTTAGGGATCCGTTATATCTGTAGTAGCGAGACAGATCTTTAGGGAGAAAGTCTCGTAAGGACATCAGCGGGAGCACGTCCCTATCCTTTCTCTCTGTGAAAACAGTATCAGATTTACACGGCATGTCCGAATGGATACGAGCTCTCGCTCTTAAACTTCCGATGTGCCGATGGCGAGGTAGCGGGTTCAACTCCTACACCGGTCAGTTGGACTAAAATGTTGATTTCCTGTCCTTGACTTGAGAACGTAAATTACAAGTACTTCAGAAGTCGGAGTTGATTTGCCTGATGACCGGGGACACTGGTAAAAGGGAAAGCTAATCCAGACGCAAAAATCAGTCCAGTGTGGACTAGCTCGATTTCAAAGCGAGGGGAAAATGATTTACGCAGAGTCGAATGCGCCAGGGCATCAGCGTTCATCGACTAAATCAAATACACATGTTGTTGTTGTTGATGATGATGATGATGGTACAGCACCTGTTATGAGCAAGTATATATATTTGTACATATAGACGTTTATTCATATATATGAAGTACATCTACTTTATAGACCATTTTCATGTGTCAAAAACAACAACCCAAGTCATCCTCAATTGTGACAATGCAGTATATTGTTGATAGTTTGAAGTCCTGGGAGTACTTCATCGCCTCCTTCGGTTTCATCGTTGTTAATTACACAGCAGAGTATCAATCAGGAAGGTCATCTATATTATCATTATGAGAAAGTTCGTGTAAGTGCTAAAAGTACTTTTTTTTTTTGCATATCCTTTACAGGACTTAGCTGTCAACACCAGCATCTTTCAGCTGTATGTTGATCTCTTGGCAAGATTACGCTCAGTAGTTTGCCATTGCTTTCTGAGCGGCCGGCTCAGTATCCCGCAAGTCACGAGCGGGGGTCGAACCGCCTCAGCTCTCGCTCCGCTACGAGACTGCGTGATAAACGGGATTACAGAGAGAAAGTGTTGTAGCCCCGCGAAAGACTGAATCTCAATTTTCTTCCACGCCTCTGTGATGTAGTTGTTTCTTGGATATCATTTTCCACTCTTTCATGCCTGTTTGGTGTAGTTGTTTCTTGGATATCATTTTCCTGTCTTTCATGCCTGTTTGGTGTAGTTGTTTCTTGGATATCATTTTCCTGTCTTTCATGCCTCTTTGGTGTAGTTGTTTCTTGGACATCATTTTCCACTCTTTCATGCCTGTTTGGTGTAGTTGTTTCTTGGATATCATTTTCCACTCTTTCATGCCTGTTTGGTGTAGTTGTTTCTTGGATATCATTTTCCTGTCTTTCATGCCTGTTTGGTGTAGTTGTTTCTTGGATATCATTTTCCTGTCTTTCATGCCTCTTTGGTGTAGTTGTTTCTTGGACATCATTTTCCACTCTTTCATGCCTGTTTGGTGTAGTTGTTTCTTGGATATCATTTTCCACTCTTTCATGCCTGTTTGGTGTAGTTGTTTCTTGGATATCATTTTCCTGTCTTTCATGCCTGTTTGGTGTAGTTGTTTCTTGGATATCATTTTCCTGTCTTTCATGCCTGTTTGGTGTAGTTGTTTCTTGGATATCATTTTCCTGTCTTTCATGCCTGTTTGGTGTAGTTGTTTCTTGGATATCATTTCCTGTCTTTCATGCCTGTTTGGTGTAGTTGTTTCTTGGACATCATTTTCCACTCTTTCATGCCTGTTTGGTGTAGTTGTTTCTTGGATATCATTTTCCACTCTTTCATGCCTGTTTGGTGTAGTTGTTTCTTGGATATCATTTTCCACTCTTTCATGCCTGTTTGGTGTAGTTGTTTCTTGGATATCATTTTCCACTCTTTCATGCCTGTTTGGTGTAGTTGTTTCTTGGATATCATTTTCCTGTCTTTCATGCCTCTTTGGTGTAGTTGTTTCTTGGACATCATTTTCCACTCTTTCATGCCTGTTTGGTGTAGTTGTTTCTTGGATATCATTTTCCACTCTTTCATGCCTGTTTGGTGTAGTTGTTTCTTGGATATCATTTTCCTGTCTTTCATGCCTGTTTGGTGTAGTTGTTTCTTGGATATCATTTTCCTGTCTTTCATGCCTCTTTGGTGTAGTTGTTTCTTGGACATCATTTTCCACTCTTTCATGCCTGTTTGGTGTAGTTGTTTCTTGGATATCATTTTCCACTCTTTCATGCCTGTTTGGTGTAGTTGTTTCTTGGATATCATTTTCCTGTCTTTCATGCCTGTTTGGTGTAGTTGTTTCTTGGATATCATTTTCCTGTCTTTCATGCCTGTTTGGTGTAGTTGTTTCTTGGATATCATTTTCCTGTCTTTCATGCCTGTTTGGTGTAGTTGTTTCTTGGATATCATTTCCTGTCTTTCATGCCTGTTTGGTGTAGTTGTTTCTTGGACATCATTTTCCACTCTTTCATGCCTGTTTGGTGTAGTTGTTTCTTGGATATCATTTTCCACTCTTTCATGCCTGTTTGGTGTAGTTGTTTCTTGGATATCATTTTCCACTCTTTCATGCCTGTTTGGTGTAGTTGTTTCTTGGATATCATTTTCCACTCTTTCATGCCTGTTTGGTGTAGTTGTTTCTTGGATATCATTTTCCTGTCTTTCATGCCTCTTTGGTGTAGTTGTTTCTTGGACATCATTTTCCACTCTTTCATGCCTGTTTGGTGTAGTTGTTTCTTGGATATCATTTTCCACTCTTTCATGCCTGTTTGGTGTAGTTGTTTCTTGGATATCATTTTCCTGTCTTTCATGCCTGTTTGGTGTAGTTGTTTCTTGGATATCATTTTCCTGTCTTTCATGCCTGTTTGGTGTAGTTGTTTCTTGGATATCATTTTCCTGTCTTTCATGCCTGTTTGGTGTAGTTGTTTCTTGGATATCATTTCCTGTCTTTCATGCCTGTTTGGTGTAGTTGTTTCTTGGATATCATTTTCCTGTCTTTCATGCCTGTTTGGTGTAGTTGTTTCTTGGATATCATTTCCTGTCTTTCATGCCTGTTTGGTGTAGTTGTTTCTTGGACATCATTTTCCACTCTTTCATGCCTGTTTGGTGTAGTTGTTTCTTGGATATCATTTTCCACTCTTTCATGCCTGTTTGGTGTAGTTGTTTCTTGGATATCATTTTCCTGTCTTTCATGCCTGTTTGGTGTAGTTGTTTCTTGGATATCATTTCCTGTCTTTCATGCCTGTTTGGTGTAGTTGTTTCTTGGATATCATTTTCCTGTCTTTCATGCCTGTTTGGTGTAGTTGTTTCTTGGATATCATTTTCCACTCTTTCATGCCTGTTTGGTGTAGTTGTTTCTTGGATATCATTTTCCTGTCTTTCATGCCTGTTTGGTGTAGTTGTTTCTTGGATATCATTTCCTGTCTTTCATGCCTGTTTGGTGTAGTTGTTTCTTGGATATCATTTTCCACTCTTTCATGCCTGTTTGGTGTAGTTGTTTCTTGGATATCATTTTCCACTCTTTCATGCCTGTTTGGTGTAGTTGTTTCTTGGATATCATTTTCCACTCTTTCATGCCTGTTTGGTGTAGTTGTTTCTTGGATATCATTTGCCTCTCTTCCATGCCTGTGTGGTGTAGTTATTTCTTGGCTATCATTTCCTATCTTATATCCCCGTTGCATTTATTTCTTGTATATGTTTTCCTTTCTCCCATGCCTGTGTGATCTAGTGTTTCTAGAAAACTCTTGTGTGAGCAATGGGAAGCGAGCTATACATCCGTAATTTCTTAATCAAACAAAACCCACTATTTGAAACGGCTAATATTTAATTTATAATCATTAAAACACTTGGATCAAACCCATAGGTGCTACGACTCCTAAATATCGCAAAATGTAGGAATTGATCGTTCAAGAACACACTATTTCTGAGCGCTTCTGATTCGCTTCTTTGCCGTCACCAATCTTAATTCCAAATTCAAGTATTCTTAAATAAACTGTTTTGTCTGTTACTATATCTTATTATTTAAATTATAATTTGTTTGACAAGATGCAAAACATTATTTCTATAGGCCAAAAGGGTGGAGCTAGTCTTGACTTTTAGTTACAATTAAACAATACTTTAAAGCCAGCAAAGATGGATTTAACGCCCAGCTTGAAGCGTTCTACGGCGAAATAAGATGAGTTTACGGCACAGCTTTATTGGTTTACAAATAAGATGAATTTACTGTTCAAATGCGCTGGGTTACAAATGAATAAGATGGGTTTACTGTTCAACTGCTCTGGGTTACAGGTGAAAAAAGATGTTTACCGCTCAACTTTACAGGGTTAAGAAGAGAGGTTTTCGGATAAACTGCAGCGGGCACAGACAAATAAGATGGAGTTACTGTTAATTCAATTGGGCTACAGGAGAAGATGGGTTTATGGCTCAACTTCATTGAGTTATAGCTGCAGTTTTATTGTTCAATTTTATTGAATTAAGTCGAGTATGATGAATCTACTGTCCAAAGTCATAGGCTTACCGTCGAATAAGATGGATTTATGTCTTAAGTAGAATAAGATGAGCTCAGCTTCACGAGTTTACAACCAATCGACATTTACGATCGAGCGACAAGGAGTTACTGCCCAACTTCATGGGTTTGCAGCCAAAACCTCTTAATTGCTTTTGTCGGGCTTTATCATATAGTCCTGTAAGGCTATTCCAGCAAACCCTGAATGATTTAGAAATCATGAAATAAATCCCAGAACGAGAAAATTATCTTTTAAAGCATTTGCAAAATCGAGTAGTCGAACCAGTGAGCGGTTAAGAGAGTTAATCAGTTTTCAGGAATCACCGTGCAGTCGAAAGGCTATAAAACGCCGTCATCGTCGAGTTTTCAACAATTAATAAAATGCGGTCGTAGTGTGAAAATAAAAAAAAAGAAACAAGAAATATATGCAATTCTGTTAGTTTCATTACGGTTTGCATAACCACCCGCTTTGCTTGAAAATAACAACAACAGCAACAACAACACATTAAAAAAGAAAACCCAGGAAACAGTACCAGGATCTCTGACGTGCTTTAATGCCTTCACTATGGCTGCAAAGCTCGGATTGTCAGTCTCGGAAATCTGAGGACGTAGATAAGATCCACATAGTTTTAACCGTCTAGTTTGTACATATAAGTTAACTACTGACTTCACAAGTTTACGTCTAATAAGAGAAAAATAGAAACACGCCGGCGTCTAGCAAATTTTCACATTGTACTTTGAAAATTCTCTGTCATGCATCTCTCTCTCTCTCTCTCTCTCTCTCTCTCTCTCTCTCTCTCTCTCTCTATATATATATATATATATATATATATATATATATATATATATATATATATATATATATATATATATATATATATATATGATGTATACTTGTAATGTCATCTACTCTTCTTATTCTTCCTCCTCGTCTTCTTGTTCATCTGCTGCGTTTCCTCTATCGTCCCTGTAGGTTTTACCGTACAGTGGAGTATATATCATAACCATCTTTAGCGAGGTCATCCTGTATTTTACCAAACCGTGTTGTCCTGTCTTCACCTTAAGTGGCTGTGCCATTTGTCCTGACGTTTTTCATGAATACTCGGATGCATGCTTATGCATGTTAAAAATAGCCTCGGCAGTTGCCTTTCTGTGGTAATCATGTTACTAATTATTCCACATATAGTTATGCTCTTTACACTGTCTAAAACACATACTCACATAACATGTGTACCATACCTCGTACATGACCCCCAAGACTGCCAACCCTCCTTCCTCCATAAGTGCTTCTGAAATGCTAGAATACAGCTGGCTGTTGTAGGTAACCAAATGAAGCTGTCGGGTACACAAACAGTTGTATAAGTGAAGCCATAGAGCTACATCTTACAAGTGGCCAATTGTTATTTCATGAAACAACGCATGTTTTGAATATGACCAATGTGAAGCTGAATACACAAGCTTGTTTGCAAAAGTGACCCAGCCAGCCATTAAAAATAGAGTTCAGAATTGGGCAGGTAAGTTCTCTATTTTATTATTTTATTGTGTTCTTTATTCCAATAGTCTGAGAGTTAGTGTGATTTTTTTCCCGGAACATTATATTTAACATCATGTTTAAATAAAATAAGATAACATAGTGTTTACATAAAATAAGATAACATCGTGTATAAATAAAATAAGATAACATCGTGTTTAAATAAAATAAGATAACATCGTGTTTAAATAAAATAAAATAACATCGTGTTTAAATAAAATAAGATAACATCGTGTTTAAATAAAATAAGATAACATAGTGTATAAATGCAATAAGATAACATCGTGTATAAATAAAATAAGATAACATAGTGTATAAATAAAATAAGATAACATCGTGTTTACATAAAATAAGATAACATCGTGTATAAATAAAATAAGATAACATCGTGTATAAATAAAATAAGATAACATCGTGTATAAATAAAATAAGATAACATCGTGTATAAATAAAATAAGATAACATCGTGTATAAATAAAATAAGATAACATCGTGTATAAATAAAATAAGATAACATAGTGTTTAAATAAAATAAGATAACATCGTGTATAAATAAAATAAGATAACATAGTGTATAAATAAAATAAGATAACATAGTGTATAAATAAAATAAGATAACATAGTGTATAAATAAAATAAGATAACATAGTGTTTAAATAAAATAAGATAACATCGTGTTTACATAAAATAAGATAGCATCGTGTATAAATAAAATAAGATAACATCGTGTATAAATAAACTAAGATAACATCGTGTATAAATAAAATAAGATAACATCGTGTATAAATAAAATAAGATAACATCGTGTATAATTAAAATAAGATAACATCGGGTTTAAATAAAATAAGATAACATCGTGTATAAATAAAATAAGATAACATCGTGTTTAAATAAAATAAGATAACATCGTGTTTAAATAAAATAAGATTACATCGTGTATAAATAAAATAAGATAAAATTGTGTATAAATAAACTAAGATAATATCGTGTATAAATAAAATAAGATAACATCGTGTATAAATAAAATAAGATAACATCGTGTATAACTAAAATAAGATAACATCGTGTTTAAATAAAATAAGATAACATCGTGTATAAATAAAATAAGATAACGTAGTGTTTAAATAAAATAAGATAACATAGTGTTTAAATAAAATAAAATAACATAGTGTATAAATAAAATAAGATAACATCGTGTATAAATAAACTAAGATAATATCGTGTATAAATAAAATAAGATAACATCGTGTATAAATAAAATAAGATAACATCGTGTATAACTAAAATAAGATAACATAGTGTTTAAATAAAATAAGATAACATCGTGTATAAATAAAATAAGATAACGTAGTGTTTAAATAAAATAAGATAACATAGTGTTTAAATAAAATAAAATAACATAGTGTTTAAATAAAATAAGATAACATAGTGTTTACATAAAATAAGATAACATCGTGTATAAATAAAATAAGATAACATCGTGTATAAATAAAATAAGATAACATCGTGTATAAATAAAATAAGATAACATCGTGTATAAATAAAAGAAGTTAATATCGTGTATAAATAAAATAAGACAACATCGTGTTTAAATAAAATAAGATAACATTATGTTTAAACAAAATATAAAATGAATCAAGAGGTGAGAACATACATAGTTAGTTAGTTAGTTAGTCGACAGATCATCCTCATTGCACATCGAACCATTCAGTCCATAAGTGCTCGGCACCCCTCCTCAGCAAATCCCGCAGCGTGTAGCGGCTAACGACGCCAGTTCTGTGTTGGTTTATCAATCTTCTTTGGCTTCCTGCGTAGTGTTCTTGTTTGGCCACCCCTCTTTTAATTTGCTGCTCTAGCAGTCTGGCCATTGTTGTAGATTCACAGTCATCACTTGGTTCTCGCAAAAGTCTTACTTCTCGTAGAGCATTCAGAGTGTCAGCCTGGTCCATGGCGCGTCCGCCCTCCACAGTAGCCTCACCTGCGAGCTTGTCAGCCGCTCATTTCCTTGTACTCCCGCATGCCCTGGCACGAAGATGAAACTAATCTTTGCCAGCCGAGACCGCTCCAGAGGCAGCGAGAAACCAGGACCAGGAGAACATATATAATCATGTAAACAATACAGTATTCTTCTCCGAGCGAGTCTGTCTACGCCAAGAATGTGTTCATATAATTAGTTTTCTGTCTGTTTCACTGTTTGAATTTTACGATAACATCACATCTTAAAATCTTCCAAATCTTTTAATATTTGTGTGTGTGTTTTTGGTGTTCACATTTTCTTTACTTATTTTTAATATGTTCATAGAGAATGATCATTAGTGTTTCAAATCGCAATTCTTCTATATTATATATATTCTTCATCATTCCATGTTCTTTCATTCTCATTTTGTTTTACTGTTTATATACTGTACGTAATTTATTCTTTATTTCTTTTTAATTCCCCCCCCCTCCACCCCCACCCCCACTGTACTTTCTTCCTTTATTTCTTTTTCATTTTGCCCTCATTTGTTTCTTTTCTGTTTACTTTCACTCTTTTCTCTCCACCTGCTCCCTTTATATCACTTTATTTTGGTCTTCTTTCTTCTGTCTGTCTTTCATTTCTTTCTTTCCGGTTCTGTCTGTCTTTCATTTCGTTCTTTCCGGTTCTGTCTGTCTTCTGTTGTATATGGATACATTTTAGCACTTCCACCCTATTATTGTGTGTCTCTGGAGTGACTTAATACCTCAATAGGACTAGGCTTCCCATCAATAAGATGCTCCGAGCCATGGTGAGCCTTGTGTCCCCAATGGAAGTGAAACTGTGTCGCCTTGTACACGCTGGACAGCCCTGCATTGCTCACATAGAAGTCACCCTCGAGTTCCACCTGAACTAAAAGACAGAAACACCAGATGAAGATATTTTACAATATTTCATTAGTCTTATAGAACGGGTAAACGACAGGAACAACGAAGTGTATAATTAGTAACACGGCAATAAATAATAAAGAACACCTTTAAGTATATGGTGCTAGACTTGTATTTTTGTAGACCAATATATAGATGTGACGAATGATCTCCAAATGGGTGTATCGGACACGGGACATCTTTCTTATGATCGAGAGATTTTCCGGAAGGTTGTTATGGGAGCGAGATTCTGCAAAGGACAGGCTACTGAATGAAATGAACGAATGAATATATAGACTCAGTTTTATATCAGTTTTATGGACTCAGAAATGGACTTCTGTGACAAAGCATCTCCATAATCTGGACTTTGCTGAAAAAATTATCCCCCCCCCCCCCCGGTCTCACACGAAATCAGATGCTGGATAAACTAACATCAGTGGATCGAAGGTTACAACAATTGGGTCTTAAACTCCATAGACAAAGACAATAAAAATAAATAAATCAAATGCTAACCTGATCTTCTTCGGTGAAACCTCACTTCAAATGACGTCTGTTTATGTAGCAATGTAGACAAAGAAGTGGAGCAGATAAAGATATCATAATACGAATATAGATGGCTAAAGGGGCTTTTATAGCGCTAGGAAATTTGTGGAAGTCAAGGGAAGTGAAACTTAGCACCAAACGTCCTTTCCTGGATATCCCAATGAGACGTAGAGCAGACGGCACAATCATCAAAGATCGGTGTACCGCAAAGTAACATGGGCTGGCCAATACTTAAATTTTCATAGTTTCGCACCTGTCCAGTACAAACGGGGCTTAGTGAGAACCCTGTTTGACCGCGCTATGAAGATATGCACCCAGGACACACTGACGGAGGAAATTGAGACTCTGAAGAATGTCTTACACCTGAATGGGTACTCTGAAGAATGTCTTACACCTGAATGGGTACTCGACGGGATTTATAAAGCGCCACTGCCAACAGCCGAAACCAAAATCAGACTTAACTACGGTCCCTAAGCTGAAGGTATTTATACAGCTAACCTTTCGAGGGGATGACGTAATGCAACGTCTACAGGACCGGCTCGTTACAGCAGTTGGCCGAACATTCTGTGCTGCAACTCCGGTTATTAGGTACAGAACCACACCTATTCCCACCCCAGCAATAAAAGAATCCACCCCTCTGTACGCCACATCTAATTGCATTTACCAATTCACATGCAGGTGCGAGTCTACCTACATTGGCCAAACAGAGAGGCAGTTACACACCAGGATTGTTGAACACATACCAAAATGGGTTGACAAGAAACTACACACAAGCAATGGGATCATGGGAAGTGTGACACACCACAATTATAAACTTCCGGCGTCGTCCATTGCACGCCATGTCTTGGAAACCGGTCATATCATTGATAGAGACATCGCTTTTCGCGTGTTGTTTCATACACAAAATAGTCGTTTCTTAAAGTTTGCAGAAGCGATAATGATCCAACTGCACAAACCTATTTTGTGCAAACAGAAAGACATGATAGTCAATTTAAAATTACCATGGTAAACAACTGATATTACTGTGCGAACATGTGTATATTTCAGCGTGAAGGATAATCTAATTAATTTAATCTACGTTGTGTGACATCTGCAGTAAGTACCTGACGAGATGCAGCGAAATGTATAGTTTGTGTATTCGTTATTCAAATTCACTACGGGAAAACATTGTTTTGATTCCCAGATAATAATTCCCAGATAATTCTGAAAAGTACCGATTTTACAAGGCAGAGTCAACCACACAGCCATATTTGTCCTGGAAGAAACAATCCAGCCACTGACGGGCCTTTAACCAGATGGACCCAGCCTAAAATGAGTACCAGGGTATCTCCTGGAAAGTAAAGGCGACCGCCATGATATTGACTACATCACCCATCGAGCGACGACTGATATGATAATATGGTGCTAGCAGTCTTTATGCAATATTGGTATAAAATGGCTTTCAAATGGTCCTTTTCTGACAGTGTTGAAGCATTGACCATTGCAACGCCAAGGCTCATCATACAATAATATTCTACCATATAATGTACAGAGACCAGCGTGGCCGAGAGGCTTGATGCTTTAGCGCTTACATTTCCTGTTCGCTGACGGTGGGGTTGTGGGTTCAGTCAGCACAACGGTCAGTAGGACGTTGACTTCTCGTTCAGAAAATAATGGCAAACGTAAATTGTCTAGTATATTAACCTGGGGTTGGGGTTGACCGTAGCGTCCTGCAAATAACATATAACATTTAAGAATACAAATAGTGTATGCTAAACATTGTGTACACACAACAGCTTACATTTGGGAAGTAAAGGAAAACTTACACCATGCCTGTCTGCCCCTTGCTCGTGTAAAAAGCTTACTTTAGAGAAAGTAGAGAATAAACATTATTCTGATGTGCCCGTTACTCCTGTAGACAGCTTATATTGGAGAAAATAAAGAATAAACTACATTATAGCGGTGTGCCCGCTATTCCTGTAAACAGCTTATAAGGAAGGAAGAAAAAAGTAGAGTTAACTACATTGTAACGGTATGCCCGTTGTTTCCATAAACAGCTTACACTGGAGGAAATGAAGAATAAACGACATTATACCAGCGTGCCCATTATTCCTGTAAACATCGTACATGGAAGGAAGTAAAGAGTAAATTACATTGTACCGGTGCGCCCCTTGCTCATGTGGACATTTTATATAAGGAGAAATAAAGAATCAAATAATCCCATACCAGTGTGTCCGTTGTTCTTGATGTACATCCTAGAATCCTTCTTGGGAGGATCGTACCAGATGGCGAAGTCCTTCAGTTCTGGGTTGTACACCGTCTCCTCGGGATGTATGTCGATTGGTGACTGGTATTTTCCAGAGCAGTCTTCGGGGAAGATTTCATGCCAGTACAGGGGACCTACAGACACGCGGTTCACAATAACGTATGAATAAAATTAGTTGAATCGTGGTAAAGCTGTGGAATGTAAAGAATATACAGGAACGCGAAATAATACAGCTTTACAAAGAGCAATTACCGAAAACAAAGGATGTTGCGGCGACAGGCTTTCATCAGCAAACAGACACAGGAAAACGCAACATATAAACACGGAGAAGACACAAGATTAAAGCATAATAACCGAATGAGATAAAGAGTTCGTATTAACGTGCGGAATGCGAAGATGTTTGTGTTGTTTGTCCATGTTTACTTCCGTCTGACCGTCCGTTTGTCCTTCTGTATGTCTGTGTGTCTTGCAGCTTGTCTCTGTTCGTGCTTGCTATCATGCATATATTTTGGTTACGAGCATTTTCGATTGTATGCCTTGGTGTATGCGTGAGTGCCTAAGAAATTACAGATGTGTGAAACCGTCGGTTTTAGAGACTTAATAAACGAGAGTGAGATGTGCTGCAAAAATGACATATCTGCGAGAGTGAGAGGATGATTGAGTAAAAGAGTGCGTTAGTGGGATCGATATAATGAGATCTCGCACTTATGTCCTCTTCCGATTTGAGAGTGTGGCTCTGTACGTACGGATGCATTACTCTTTAAAATGTGTGAAATGTCAACTATGGAGAGTGCAGATATGTTCTCATTCATCTAGCATTGCAGTATCTCCGTCTTGTCTCTGCATGCGTTATTCTTTCCATATGGCCACGGATGAAAGAAATGAACATGAATGTTTGGATGCTCTAAGAACGGCTGTAATTAAAATAACCCTTCATTTGTAAATCAGGTATTTTACTCGCTGCTGTTATCGTCGCTGAATAATTAGAAGGTTGAATTGGTTCACCAGCCACGTTGTGTTTAAGATGCGTATGAGATATGCGTGATTGGGGGAAATCGGACGGGTGTGGCTTTGGGGTGCAATGTCTGTTTGTGACTCAACAGGTACAGAGTTTATATTCGGCTGGAGAAGAATGTCTTGCCAAAAACCCGAAGAAAACCCGCACATTAAAAATTCCTCGGCTGTTTGGAATCGTAAATGAGAAGCAGTTATTATTGTACTCACATGTCCATATGATTTCTGAACAAAATTTCCCCCAACTCTGATACAGTTATCCCATCGCCTTGCCGAACATGGCACTTGCGCGTTGATGCATTCTTTCTTTCATACTGTAACCTGAGGCGTTTAGCAGATACTTACTACTTAGATTGGAGTGTGAAGTGTTAGGCCTTTGCATATTCTAAGTCCTGTATGTGAGATGAGATAGCCAATTCCCTGCCTCGTCGCCTTTAATCCCTACACAATTACCAGAAAACTGAACATTATCCAGTACTCAATTTATGAGTCTACCTCAGAGCCGTACATGTGGGGAAACATAGTCCTGTCTCTGCCGGGGATTGAACCTAGATCACCGTTTTGGCAGGCAAGCTCACTAATCACTAAATCACCCGGCGTGGATACTATAGTAGAGTGATTTCACTCTGTCTGCCTGAGACTGTTGGTATAAAACAATAACTGCCTCAGTGAGAATCAGGCGGTGAAACAAAGAATCTGGTGCTAGATAGACCATATATTGGGACAAGGAGGTCATTGTGGCCGAATGCATAAGATTCGCTTGTTCTTAAACACCCAGTTTGATGATACTGGGGGAAGGGGTGTCCCATTACACCGACCAGTTTGACAAAAAAAGTTGACTTCTCGTTCTTGAATTGGGGACGTAAATTACAAGTACCTCTGAAGTCGGGATGGGTTCCCCTGATGGCGAGGGGCATTGGTAACAGTGAAAGCTAATCCATACACAAACATACATTCCAGTGCAACCAGCAGTAGCGTGTATGCACAACGCTTGAGTTCAAAGCGAGCGAGCAAGCGCAAAAAACATTTACGAAAATATTGAGCAAACGTGATATTCGTATAACTAGAAAGGCTTTTGTTTGGAATCCACGGGGCAAAAGAAATGATGAAGACTTAAAGCACGCGGGGAAGTTAAGACGACAGAAATGATTAATATGAGGAGGACATGGGCGGGGCTGCATAATGAGATGGCCACGGATATGACGTTTGGGGTGAGCAGGTTGAGGGTCATTGCCCTCATGGGAGATAAGCGATGAAAGAAGTTGTGAGAAGGAACTAATAATACTTTTTTTTTTTTGCATATCCTTTTTACAGGGCAACGCTGTCAACACCAGCATTTCTGTCGCTGTGATCTCTTGGCAAGTTTATGTTCAGTAGTTTGCTATTGCTTTCTGAACGATCGGCACCGATACCGACTCAAAACCAACGCAACGCGATCTGCTGCCAAATCGCGCGCAGCTGTGTTTCGAACGCGGGTATACGGGATAAGAATCTGCGTCCGTAAGACCTTCGCCACGGAGACTGGCGCTAATAATACTGCTGGTGTAAAATGAATTAAAGCAACCACTGTCTGTTTGGAAGTAAAATATGCTTGGAAGCAAAACTGGCTGTGACACAGCAAGTTAATGTAACAACTCAGTGGAGCAACAACTACAAAGTTAAAAACTATCCGGAGAAAAGTTAATTCACTTTTGTGAGAAGACAATGATGCATGTGTTACACCAGCACGCGACATTTATATGTCTGCGGTGTAGTTTTAGGAAAACGCACGGCGTTTCAAGAAATAAGGACGTTTGACAACAGTCAGGCTTATTAATGAGATTTCTGTTTCGACAAGATTTTCATTACACACTCTTGTGTTGATATGTGTGTGCACTATTTCATGTAATGAGAAGTTTGTTTGCAAGTAAGAAAACATACGCACCTGCTGCGCCAGAATAACTCCATTCAGCTGCTAGGCTTGGTGTTATCCCTGGAAATAAATAAAGGAAATTAATGTTTACTTGTCATGAAAGGACACTTTCTGCCACGGAGTGATTTAAAAGGGGATTTAGAAGGAAAGAGAATCGACTGCATTACACAGGGTGTTGTCCCATATGGCTCGGTCACTTTCTGCAGAAAGCATACAGAAACTGTAGTACAGAGCACGAACTCTGTAATTCCAGCAACGACTTCCGGGGTCTCTTTAAAACAAAAATGTATTGGTAAACCGACTGGCGGAGTCGGAAAATCTTCTGCGTTATCCGGAGAGTTGTTTCGGTCGTGATTGCGTTGTGCCTGTTTACAGCAGAGCTGCGTTCTTGCGCCGTTAGGCCGACACACCCGACTTCTGCGGACATTTGTTGACCGGGTTAACCTTTCCGGGAGTCCGAAAATGATCGCACACCTTCAGAGTGCAAGGTAGATGACTTGACCTCACCGTCATGAGGACACACAGGGAGTAATGTTTTATGATTCGATTTTAAAAAAAAAAACATTGTCATAATGGCAGGTAGTGTTGTGTGATGTGTAAATTGTCCCGGTTGAGTGCACATCAAACGCGATGTCTCGTGGTTGTAAGTGTAAGATGCCCCGTGTCCAGAGTTGGGGTGGGTGCATGGGAAACGTAAAGCGTCAAATGATTGTGAATGTAAGATGCCCCATGTCCAGAGTTGGGGTGGGTGCATGGGAAACGTAAAGCGTCAAATGATTGTGAATGTAAGATGTCCCGTGTCCAGAGTTGGGGTGGGTGCATGGGAAACGTAAAGCGTCAAATGATTGTGAATGTAAGATGCCCCGTGTCCAGAGCCGGGGTGGGTGCATGGGAAACGTAAAGCGTCAAATGATTGTGAATGTAAGATGCCCCATGTCCAGAGCCGGGGTGGGTGCATGGGAAACGTAAAGCGTCAAATGATTGTGAATGTAAGATGCCCCATGTCCAGAGCCGGGGTGGGTGCATGGGAAACGTAAAGCGTCAAATGATTGTGAATGTAAGATGCCCCATGTCCAGAGCCGGGGTGGGTGCATGGGAAACGTAAAGCGTCAAATGATTGTGAATGTAAGATGCCCCATGTCCAGAGCCGGGGTGGGTGCACGGGGAACGCAAGGTGTCTCATGGTTGTAAGTGTAAGATGTTCATTGTCAATGGCTGAGGTAAGTACATGGGGAACGTGAACTTTCACATCGTTTGAATGTAAGGTGTTCAGAGCTAGGGTAAGTACATGGGAAAATAAAATATCACATCGTTGTAAATGTAGGATGTCCCGTGTGCAGAGTTGAGGTAAGTGCACGGGGAACGTAAAATATCACATCGTTGTGAATGTAGAATTTCCCTATCCAGAGCTATGGAGGATGTGCGGGGAACGCGAAATATCGCATGATTGACAGTGTAAAATGTCCCGTGTCCAGAGTTGAGGTAAGCTTTGGCTCAGGACTAGTGAAGTAACTCGCGGGTGTGCCTACGGTATTGCGGTCACAGGCTCGTGACAGCTATGCGATAAGTAAGCCGCTAGCACTAATGTGCTGTTTCATAATAGACCTGTTGATGATTGATGAGATACAGCTGTGTTACAGCCTCCAGGTCTAGGTGGCTCGACGTCCAAACTGTACCTGTGTCCTGCCAATATTCTGCTTGTGGTCTCCTACGACATATTCGTCCGAAGAAATGAACGTTACACGCCCCACGCGGGGGCTTCGTAGTCTCGAGGTATGGTGTCCGCCTCGAGTGCTGGAGGTCCCGGGATCAAGCCCCGGTGAGGATTTCTAGTAATAAAATGTCCCTGGTCTCTGGGTAATGAGATCGGGCGATCGTGTGTATTGTTGCGCACGTAAAAAATCCCTAGGTAGTTGGAAATCGAAAAGGAGTAGCCTAACGGCGCTGTCCGGGCAAAATTTCGAGTTAAAAATCTACCCAGAGTATTTCAGGATCCTCGCCGGTGCTACGGAGTTTGTGCACTGAGCTGAGTTTCTGCAGACTCAGGTTTGAGTTAGGAGGAGAACGGAGCACTTATGGGTTACACCCGTGTGCCGTGATGTTGATCCATCGACTAAATCTAAATCTAAATGAACGCTACAGACGACAAGAGCGATTTGCAGCTCGTTACAGATCATGTCTTGTCCCTACAACCAACTAGACTGACACTTTTCTGTTGTCTTTTGTGTCGTCTCGCTCGCCTGCTGGCCCGGTGGTCAAGCGATCGATTCCCATCGGGGCGAATTCAGTTTTTTTTAAATAACTGACCACGGTTCTCATCCAGCCTACAATTGGTACTAGGAAATGTCTTGGGAAATGAAGGCGGTCGATGTGATACTAACTACATTCTCCCAACGAGTGCTGATTGGTCTATAACAATATGGGTCTAGCAAAACGTGCCCAATGCGTCCTAAGGCATATAAAGGGCCCTTTACTTTACCGGGTCTGTGGCCAAGGGGCTACTGACGCAATTCGCAATCCCGCATACCGCTTTCGAAACACAGCCGCTGGCGATTTGGCAGCAGACCACTTCGTGTTGGTTTTCATACAATGGTATGAGAGCCGGTCGTTCAGAAAACCATGGCAAACTACTGAACGTAAACTTGTCAAGCAATCACACACAGCCAAAAAAAAAAAGAAAAAAACGCTGGTGTTACTGAGACGTCCTATAAAGGATATACAACAAACTTTGTTTTTACTTTACTATTGTGTCATCTAACACCTCTTTCAGTCCTATTATTACTTTTGTGTGCTTCATGCAAGCGGCAATTGATTTCACGGTTTTTTTTTTAAAAGTCATAACAAACGTGAATGCTGGCAAAGGTAATATTATGCACCACAAAAGAAAACCATACGCGCACATATAGTACTGAAGCCTATTTAATCTAGCTTACATCACCTTGCGTGCTTAAAATACACATAAATAAACAACTAATTTTTTTTTTATTCGCATATCTTGTTATGTTAAGGACATCGCTGTCAACAGCAGCATCTTTCAGCTGTCTGTTGATTTCTTGGCAAGATTACGCTCAGTAGTTTGCCATTGCTTTCTGAGCGGCCGGCTCAGTTATCCCGCAAGTCACCAGCGGGGGACGAACCGCTCCCAGTTCTCACCCGCTACCAGTTCTCACCCGCTACGAGACTCTGCGTGATAAACGGGATTACGGAGAAAGTGGTGTAACCCCTCGGCCAGAGAGACCGGCAAACAACTAGTTAAAAAAGCCAAATACTTTGAGAGTCAGTATTAAACATGTTCGTATGTGAGTTGACTATATGTCAAACTTGCTGACAAGACACAAGCAGGCAAACCCGCTGACATACTCAGTCGATGGTTTGTCAAACTTACTACCAAGACACAAGCGTAACAAGCTGATTTGATTCTCAGCTGAATGTTTGTCAAACATACCAACTAGACACAAGCAAAACAATCTCGCTGATATGATTCTCAGCTTAATGTTTGTCAAACTTACCAACTAGACACTAGCAAAACAATCTCGCTGATATGATTCTCAGCTGAATGTTTGTCAAACTTACCAACTAGACACAAGCAAAACAATCTCGCTGATATGATTCTCAGTTGAATGTTTGTCAAACTTACCAACTAGACACAAGCAAAACAATCTCGCTGATATGATTCTCAGCTGAATGTTTGTCAAACTTACCAACTAGACACAAGCAAAACAAACTCGTTGATGTAGGCAAACACGTAAACATCTCGACATGCCTGGACTACTGCAGGTTGCAACCTGATACAGCCAACCACACCCCACGGACTGCACAGACACGCCTCGGCTGTGATTCCCATAACAGTACCGTATCCTCATCAATACTCCCTTGCAAATTATTTATCGACCTTATCAAAACCTCATACAGTAAACCTCAGAACACCCAACTAAGGTTAGTTACTGACAATTGTCGCCCTAAAAATCAACTCTACAATAGGTAACTGTTAAGATGAAGCCCGATTTCTTACCATCATCACGTGCCCTGCCAGCTGGCGTAGGCTTTCATGTCTTATCCACAGATTTAGATCTTTTAGGGTTCTGGGTAATCTCTATTGAGGATATTCCTTCATGCTATCGTCTCAGTTCATCCAGCATCATTTTGCTTGGATTTCGCCCGTCTCTTTTCCATTGATCTTTCTATTAATCACGCTGTTCTGTATAACATGTCAGCCCTGTGTTGCTTAAATTCATTGATAGCGACGTATTGTATAAGATACTTTTCAGTTTCTGAAATCGGCTTTTGCTTGCGCAATTCTGCTCTTAATATCTATTGTGCATCTTCCATCTGATGTTATCATTGCTTCTACGTATTTAAATTTATCAACTTGGTTACCCATTTTCTTATTGTTAGAGATGATATAAACAGGGAGCTAGCTATATGATGCCCTAAATATCGGTGGTCATGACATACCAGAGATTCGGTATGCTGATGATACAGTATTGCTATCCACGACACAGAATGGTATAGAAAACCTAACCTCAACCCAATGTTATATCTTAACATGGCAAAAACAAAGATAATGCATACAGATAAAACTACTATCTTCTTCTTCTTCTTCTTCTTCTTCTTCTTCTTCTTCTTCTTCTTCTTCTTCTTCTTCTTCTTCTTCTTCTTCTTCTTCTTCTTCTTCAGCGTTCCGAGCCGTTGAGGTTCTTTGCTGCAGATACAATCCGTCTCCATTGGTCTCTCTGGTGGACCTTCTCTTGTCAGTCGTTGATTCCAAGTGCTTGTAGGTCTGTATATGTATTATCTCTCCACCGTCTTCTTGGTCTACCTCGAGGTCTACGGTCATTTATTTCCTGAGTGTAAGCGAGTTTTGTTTCCCTATTACCTTCCATTCTTTCTATATGCCCCAGCCATTGTAGTCTATTAGCCTTCATGGTACCAGTTATTAGCGGGGACTTAAACAGATCATAAATATCTTTGTTACTTCTTCTTTTCCACTCTCCACTTTGTGTATCCCTAATGGGTCCAAAGATGCGTCTTAAAAGTTTGTTCTCAAAGGTTTGTAACAAGGCTTCGTCTCCTTTCGTTGTACTCCAGGTTTCAGAGCCATACAGCACAACTGGTCTGATCAGTGTTTTGTATATTGTGATTTTGGTGTTACGAGATAGCGCATTTGATTTTAGTAGATGTTGTAGTGCATAGTATATCCTATTTCTAGAGTTGACTCTAGTTTGTATTTCTTCCCTTATAAGGTTGGAGCAGTTGAAGATTGTACCCAGGTATTTGTATGTTTCCGTTCTTTTAATGGTCATATTATCTATTTGTATGTGGCCAGAGTTTTTAGCCATTCCGTCTCTTGAAATTACCATATATTCTGTCTTATCTTGGTTGATAACCAGCCCCATCTGTTGGGCTTTTTCCTTTAAGTGAGTCAATATTTCCAATGTCTTTTGTTCACTTTGCCCTATAATATCTAAATCATCTGCATAACCAAGCAGCTTGGATGTTCCTCCAATATCACATTCCTCCTTTATCTTCCTTACAACTTTCTCCAGAGCCAGATTGAAGAGTAGCGGCGATAGTGCATCACCCTGTTTCAAGCCAGATGTTATTTGGAAAGGGTCTGATTTCCTGCCTTTATATGTTACTATATTATAAACTTCCTTATATTATTTATATTATAAAACTTCCTTATATTATTTATATTATAAAACTACTATGGAGAAAGAAATGCATGTTAATGATGAAAAATTGGAGGTGGTGGAAAATGTTGAATACCTTAGGCCATTGATGACCAACAATGGTGACACAATGAAAGAAGTTAAAAGACGAATGGCTATTGCTCTTCAAAGACTAAAACAACTGAATAAATTGTGGAGAGGGACAGATAGAACTACACAATCAGATTTTTGTAAACATGTTGTAGACGAGTTCTAAGAATATCTTGGGTAAAGAAAAGAACAAATGCATCCATACTTCAAGAGCTGAAATATTGGAGAAGGTGTGCTATAAAGACGATAAAACAAAGAAAATTTAAATATTTTGTTCACTTGAACGTCACGAAAGTTTGGAGAGAACAATAATGGAGGGGTATATGCCTGGGAAGAGAGGAAGAGGAAGGCCAAACAGAAGATGGGTGCAGGATGTGGCGGATGATCTCCAGATGGGTGTATCGGACGCGGGACATCTTGCTTATGATCGATAGGTTTTCCATTGTTATGGGAGTGACGTTCTGCAAAGGACGTGCTACTGAATGAATGAATGAATGAATGAATGAATGAATGAATGAATGAATGAATGAATGAATGAATGAATGAATGAATGAATGAATGAATGAATGAATGAATGAATGAATGAATGAATGAATGAATGAATGAATGAATGAATGAATGAATGAATGAATGAATGAATGAATGAATGAATGAATGAGTGAATGAATGAATGAATGAATTGTTATCTCACATTTTTGGTGTAACCTTTTTCTTTGAAATCATGAATTCTTGTGAAGATAATATGGTGGTTTCCCCTTGACTTCCATTTCCACAGGGGGTCTTTTACCTCTGCTTTTGACAGCCATTTCTGATTGTCAGACAAGTTAGTGACCTACTCTGCTCAGCTGCAGAGTTGAACACCCATTCTAGTGGATACTCGTTCCTCAGGTCTGCGTTTGCCATGCCGTGGTGTGTTTTCCACCCTCTACTAATGGGAGGTGCAGTTGGGATTTTCTCTTTCTATATTTATGGGCCATTATGGCCAAAACTCTCTTTTGAAACTTATTAACGAGGCACAAACTAACAGGAGAAACTCACAAATACAGTCATAGGTTTAATCGGTGAGGCCGCGGCTATTACTTATTTAGAATGCGTACTGCCACTGTTTGTTTTCACGCGGGTTGCCGTGTTGCTATCGTCGTAGTACCGGCAACTTTTGGCTTCATTGCGTGTATCAGCAAGGTGCTGGTCTATCTGTCCGTCTGTCTACCCTAAGTATATCTATCGCTATGTCCGTCTGTTAATCTTATGTGTATAGATACACACTCGTCTGCCCGACTTATTGATCGTCATTCGATCCATCAGCGTAGCATCCATGCATCAAAATATATTTTTTTCTTTATTACCGTCTGTCTCTCTCTCTCAGTCTGTCTCTCAGTCAGTCAGTCTGTCTGTCTGTCTGTCTGTCTGTCTGTCTGTCTCTCTCTCTCTCTCTCTCTCTCTCTCTCTCTCTCTCTCTCTCTCTCTCTCTCTCTCTCTCTCTCAGACTGTTGTTAGTAATCAAGTAACAACTACCCAAGTAAGAAGGAGCTAACTTGGCTAGAATACTTGGTGTGCTTGCTTATCTGTCTGTCTTCGTTTTTCAGTACTTTTCGTTTTCTTCTTCACCCTGGTCTGGTTTCTTGTTTCTTCCTCCGAGGTCTCTGAACGACAACCTATTAACTAAACATGACACCCGGGTGTTTAATTAGGCAGCAACTAATTCTAACCACTTCACTGTGTCCACGGTCATCGGGTGGTGGCATCTTGGTCTCTTCTCAAAGCGTGTCGCATCTTGTTGTTACAATGACTTGTGAGTCTCACTGCTTACGCTTGATAAAATACATTTGGCGCAAAGGTAGAAATGGAACTCCAGATTACTATTAATGGAGATTCTTAAGTTTCGGTAAGGCGGTAGCTTATACAGTTCATTGCATCCAGGTAATTTTCTTTTTAGACTAAGAGCGTGAAACCTGATGCAAAATGTAATCACTCTTTCGAATCATAAAAGCTGGAAATAACCGTTAAGTATACTTAAATGGCTAATGTTGCTTAATGATGATCAGAGAATGTATGTGAGATAGAAGCATAGACTGCATTATGTGTATGAATATGTTGTGCTTTAAAGAGTTTATAGAGTAAAAAGCAAAGTAAGCCCAAGTAAGACATGTTAGGAAAATGAAATTATACCCATATTAACTGTGATCGAAGGGAGTACACTTGATAATGTGAGAAGTATTAGGCCAGTGAAGTGTGCTCCATAATTGTTGGCGTACTTGATGTTGTGTAGTGAATGGCCTATGGCCTTACGTCTCTGTGGAGTAGAGGTTCCTCGATCTCTCATCTCATCTCATCTCATCATGTTCCTCTTGTACCTTGCGGTGTCGAGGTAAAGTATAAACATCGTGAGAGTGCCCGATTATGGGCTTCATATATCGATATTCCCATGGACTCTGCTATTCCCTCCGTCCAACGTTTACGTGGTCGGCCTCTTCCTCTGTATTCATCTGGTCTGTACATCATTGCTTGTTGTGGTATGCTGTTGACTGGTAACCTACTTGCATGGCCAAACCATTTGACTTGCTGCTTTCTAATAAAATCTTGTGCTGCTTTAACCCCCACTTTAGTCCTGATTTAGTCCTGATTTCTTCATTTCTGATCTTATCTCTTCTTGATACGTTAAGTATTCTTCTCAGGAACCTCATTTCTGTTGTTGTGAATTTTGTTTTCTCTTTTTCTGTCATTGTCCAGGTTTGGCATTGGTAGGAAGATTGTGTTGTAAAGTGCTTTCTTAGTAGTTATTGATACATGTTTGTTCTTTAGTATTGGTGACATTTGTCCAATGAGTTGATTTGCCTTATTGCACCTATTTTCGATCTCGCCTTCTGACCTGCCATTTGATGATATTATACTTCCTAGGTACTTGAAACTCTTTACTTGTTTCAAGGGATGTTCGTTTAGTTGAATTGTTGTTGTTTGTTCTTCTTTGGTTATAGATTCTTTTAGTCATAGTCTTTTAGTTATAGTCATACTCTTTTAGTTATAGTCATTACCTCTGTTGTGCTTGTGCTAATTTTCATGTAATGTTCCCTACACATTTCGTTTAGACTATTCATGTGGTCTCGTAATTCAGCTTCTGATTTTGCTATTAGTGATTGGTCGTCCGCAAACAGGAGTTCTCTAATGGTTAGATTTGCAGATGGTTCTTCTTCTGTGTTCTCGTCATGCGATATTCTTGCTGTCTCTGCTTGGCTGGTTTCTTTACATATGTTGTCTATATATGTTATGAACAAGAGAGCTGACAGGACACAACCTTGTCGTACTCCAGATCTTATGGTGAAGGGTTCTGAGTGTCCTTCAGTTGCTCTCACTATGCATTCACTGTTGTTGTATAAGCTTCTACATAGGTTTGTTAGATGTGTACTCACTCCATATTGTTTAAGGATTTCCCACAGCTTGTTTCTATCTACTCTATCGAATGCCTTTTCTTTGTCGACAAAAGCTAAGTAGAGTGTTTCATTGAATTCGATTGATTTTTCCATAAGTTGTCTAAGAGCAAAAATGGCATATGTGCATCCTTTATTTTTCCTAAATCCAAGTTGTGTTTCGCTTAGCTGGGGTTCTAAAGTAGTTCGTAATCTTTTTTCAAGAATTTTGCAAAATATTTTCCCAGTATGACTCAACAGTGAAATGCCTCTGTATTGTGTGCAGTTTCTTTTGCTGGTTTACCAAATTGGGATAATTATGGCGTTTATCTTATTAAGTGTCCAAACTATTAGTAGTTTAACTCAGCATTGAATATCTACGTGGTCTTTAGACAAAACATCAAACTGCAAAGCATGTTCTTCATCATTTCCCCATGTACAGCCAGCCAAGAAGGGAGTACTTGCTTAGCTGCACTGCATTCAAAACTGTATGGAACAAAAGAGGAGCTCCATAAAAACTTGACCATATCACGTGATCTCGTCTGTGTAAACATGAAAAAAAAAAAAAACGAACGCTAGAAGATGAAGAAGGAAGAAGAAACTACTCCTGATATAAGAGTTCGCTATAATTCTGACAAATTCGCTCCGGAAATCGTTTATTATACACGCAACTATAAAATATGGTGGCATTCTATAGGTGTTCATTTTCCCACCGGTTACCGACAATCTTACAGCAATGACATTTATTATCCTGTCATAAATTCTACAGTTATTCTTAGTCATCAAGAATATCCGTAACCCACTCACAACCCAGGTTTAATATATGCCTACTTTTGTGAATAAGAATTATTGTTACGATCCCTCCAATATTTAGACGGCACTGGATTTTATCCAGTCAGGTTAACTAATTTCATTCACAATATAACTATCTTCTTTGTTTCTATACCGTGTAATTCGGATCCCTTTTCAAATAGTTATATTATTAATACGTTTAATTTTGACAGTGCTTTGTATAAACCTGCCCTAACAGTTCTACTTTCTTACCCGGCCCATAGCCATATTCCTGAAGCGGATCCTTCAGATCTTCTGCCCAGATGACTCCTAGGACGGTCCATTGTCGTCTTTTCAGTCTTTTTATCTAAACAAATACAGCACAGCATTGTTGTCTGGTGTCCCTTCCTATCCAAGGCATAATAAACTATCTCATAGTCTTCCATCACTACGATTTTTCGATCCCTACGTACACGTATGTCGTCATGCGTATGTAATGCTAAGTCGTATTCAAATGTTAGTTTGTTTAATGTCTTAGACTTACGACAAAGTCCAACACTTTCCCACCTCACTTGAACTGCAGGTTTCAGTTCGGACAATGTGACTCTGTCGAGGACATCCAAGAGAAAATCTCCAGCTCATAACTATAGGACACACATTGAGAAAACCTAATACTAGAATAATTAAAGTGTCATTTTTTTAAATAAAAAACCCATGGGGTAAATGAAATAGAGGGAGACATAAAAACACACGAAGAAGATAATTAGTGATAAAGATAAGTAATGTGGGGAGGACATGACGGAACTGTGGAAGATAACAAAAGATAAGACGGCTAGGCGTGGGTTTGTCGAGTCAGACATAATATTCATGTTTTGCGTATCCTTTTACAGGACTTAGCTGTCAACAGCAGCATCTTTCAGCTGTCTATTGATCTCTTGGCAAGATTACGCTCAGTAGTTTGCCATTGCTTTCTGAGCGGCCGGCTCAGTATCCGCAAGTCACGAGCGGGGGTCGAACCACCTCAGTTCTCGCTCCGCTGCGAGACTCTGCGTGATAAACGGGATTACAGAGAGAAAGTGTTGTAACCCCACAGCCAGAGAGACCGGCTAATATTCATGACTAGTTGATAATTTGATTCGTTTACGAAAAATAAATATTATCGTATTCTATTCTGTAATATTTTTTTATTTGTTACATGTGAAATTCCTGACCCCAAGTAACACCAACATTGAGCTGTGAAAATAACCACCACCAAACATATTTGACCCGTGCATATTTGACCCTAGCACTGTACGGATCGGCCCACTGGTCGTGTGCTCAAACCCTCCATCAAAGCAGAGATTTTTAAACAATTTGACCTGGGTTCCCAGGTCAATCCAGTTTAAGCTGATCCCAGAAAATGTTCTGGGAAGTAAAGGTCGCCGATTTGATATTGACCACATCACCCAACCAGTGCTTTTCTCATACAGCTCACAACTACGAGATATTGACCACATCACCCAACCAGTGCGTTTCTCATACAGCTCACAACTACGAGATATTGACCACTTCACCCAACCAGTGCTTTTCGCATACATCTCACAACTACGAGATATTGACCACATCACCCAACCAGTGTTTGTTTCATACAGCTCACAACTACGAGATATTGACCACATCACCCAACCAGTGCGTTTCTCATACAGCTCACAACTACGAGATATTGACCACATCACCCAACCAGTGTGTTTCTCATACAGCTCACAACTACGAGATATTGACCACGTCACCCAACCAGTGTTTGTTTCATACAGCTCACAACTACGAGATATTGACCACATCACCCAACTAATGCTTTTCTCATACAGCTCACAACTACGAGATATTGACCACATCATCCAACTAGTGCTTTTCTCATACAGCTCACAACTACGAGATATTGACCACATCACCCAACCAGTGTTTGTTTCATACAGCTCACAACTACGAGATATTGACCACATCACCCAACTAGTGCTTTTCTCATACAGCTCACAACTACGAGATATTGACCACATCACCCAACTAGTGCTTTTCTCATACAGCTCACAACTACGAGATATTGACCACATCACCCAACTAGTGCTTTTCTCATACAGCTCACAACTACGAGATATTGACCACATCACCCAACTAATGCTTTTCTCATACAGCTCACAACTACGAGATATTGACCACATCACCCAACCAGTGCTGTTTTCATACAGTTCACAACTACGAGATATTGACCACATCACCCAACCAGTGCTTTTTTCATATACCCAACCATTGTTTGTTTCATACAGCTCAGAACTACGAGATATTGACCACATCACCCAACTAGCACTTTTTTTTTTATACAGCTCACAAGTACGAGATACGGACCAAAGGAGGATGGGGGGGGGGGGGGGGGGGAGAGCGGTGAAGATTGTGAGATACTGTGTTAGGGTGTACATTGTGAGCTGCACAAAACAGAGACCAAATGGACGCATTCTTAAAGGCATGGAAGATTTTATTGAGTTATATAATTAATGTTGTTTTCAAACATATGTAATGATAATTAATTAATTAGTTAATTAATTAATTAATTAATTAATTAATAGGTTTAAAATGGTGCATTTTAGAAGGGTTACAAGTTGTCCGCACAGAGACCCGTATTATCCTCTGCTATTAGCTTCAGTGGATTTTGTTCCATGGCTGTGATAGATAATTTACACCTGACAGCAACAGAGCCATGATGTCTGACTTACGACAGAGATCAGTTTCGAAAAACTGTTCTGGGGACACAGTTCTACATGATACAAATAACTGGATCATGATTATGTAAAGCACACTGGAATTTGCGTGTTCTTGGGAAATGCCCTGCAAATGTATACACCGGCTAAACTGTTCTTAGAAGAAGATTGAAAGTCGAGGTATAATTTCCCAGGCATGTATAAAAATTATAAAGAAGTTGCAGGTAACATCCGAAACATTATAACCAACTGGCTTAATTGGTGGAGAAAATTATGGCCTATGGGAATATCAAATGTCCCCATAATAACTACACAAGAACAATTAGACGTTTTGCCTGGCTACACTGGAGCTGGCATATTTATCAGTGTGCAGTTATGTATGACGAATGTCATGTTTTACATAAATCTGACACGTGTTTATGTAACCAGGCAATTTGCAGGCTAATGTCACCTTGACGCCAATGTTTTGGTTGTTCCGCGCACTTTCACTAGTTCATCACCCGCTTGGACAGTACGCTAATAGTGAATGCAAGCCGTGTGAGCCAATCATAATGGACAATCGAGTAAACGAGCTTAACATGTCTTCACAAACAATAGTTATGGTTATGTTAGTTAGTTAGTCGCAGTTCCAACTTCACAGCAACGGGTCGTCCCCATTATGCTCCATTCCTGTGCCAGTGAATATCACACAAAACGCTCCCCACTGCCCAGTGTGAAAAGTGGAAAAGACAGGAGTCTCGACAAACAACAGCCCGCACAGATACACTTTGCATAATGCCGCCACCAGAATGTCAACACACCAGTCCCCTACGAAACACCCAATTCATCTCTGATGGAATCGGCAGTCATTTTCCTATCTGGATGTTTCCTAGATGTTCACCCACACAGTCCACGAACATACAGTTCATCACCGACAGCAGTGGCAGTCAACCAGAAGCCCAGCAGCCACGCATTTCTGCATATGGCAAAAACCGGTCAACTCTGGGACATAGCCACCTGCCCTCGCTCCGAACATGCAGTCACGTTCCAAAAATAAAAACTTGGGCAGATTCAAAAGCACTTCACACGAAACTCACAGCTCACAGTGTCGCGCCACGCACTCACTCAGTAGCAGGGCGACGGAACCATCAAGCCTCCTTAGTCGCCTCTTACGACATGCGTGGTAGGCTACAATGTTGCTATTCTTTGCTTCCCTTATGGGCCCCGGCAGTTATTGTTATTTGGCTGTAGATGCTCTGGAAGACTGCTTTTCAGCTCTTTAAGTTCTTTAGCTCTTTAAGTTGTAACAGTGCATAGACCTTCAGGTCGTCTGAGCTATGAAAAGGGTGCGCATCTATCGAAGTGAGGCTGGTGTAGAGAGCTTCTCCATCTGTCCCCCTCCCCCATCCCCGATCCTGTGCCCAAATACTAATTTCTGACGATCGGAAGTTTCCTGTTGTGCTTCTTCAGCGGCGGAGTTTTTGTCTACACTTAGAACGCACACACTTAGAATACTGAAAACGGCGCTGCTAGAGTTCAGAGTCTAACATATCCAGAACTCCAAGTGAACTTTAATATGTTGGAATGCACAAATTACGCAATGAAGAACGGCAGATTGCAGAGAGGTGTAAAATGTGCACAAGAGGGCATAACCCTGGACGCAACGTGAGCCCTAAGCCTTCAGGTGGCTTAAGAGTTATCAGGTTACCCTGCTGGTTGAAATTTCATGTTTGTCCTGGTATTTATATATATTCTGATCTTAACTCAATTCCCCCATCTCGTCTCTCTCCTTTATGTGAAATACAATGCACGATACGCCCAAATAAAAATGTAAATGTCCCAGAAGTTGGTTGATCTGTTTGCAGGTTGCTATGCCGTTGTAATCATCCTGTCCAGTTGATTTTTTTTTTTTTTTGGGGGGGGGGGGGGGCAGAGCTGACATTTATTATGGTTAAACTCTTGAACTCTTGACACGGTTGATGTACAGTTGGAATTGTTCCGTCCAACTGATGTGTATACAAGACAGGGGTGTCGTCATTTATTGTTAACTGCTGGACAAAGTTGATAGCAGTTAGAATTGTCGCGTCCATTTTGTTTGTGTACCAGTCAAGTCTGGCGTCTCTTATTGGTAAAGCCTAGAAAAAGTTGATCTACTTGTGGAGCTGTCCTGTCCAGTTGATTTTGTATGAAGTCTGGCATCTCTTGTTGTTAAACGCTAGGCGCGGTCGCATGTTTCATACTAGGTTGCCCGGCACAGACGTCAGTAACGTTGAGAACATACATTGTAACTTTGTGCAGCTGAAGATTTATTTAATAGCCTAGGGAATTGTAAAATCCCCCTCCCCCTTTCTCTCTCTCTCTCTCTCTCTCTCTCTCTCTCTCTCTCTCTCTCTCTCTCTCTCTCTCTTCTCTCTCTCTCTCTCACACACACACACACACTCTCTCATTCTCTATCTGTCTCATTCTGTCTCTCTCTCTCTCTCTCTCTCTCTCTCTCTCTCTCTCTCTCTCTCTCTCTCTCTCTCTCTCTCTCTTTATGACATGGAATTAATGGAACTTCTGTAAAACTGAGAAAGTACAAGTACATTAACGAAAACGAGAAGCCGACTTGATAAACTTTACTAAAATACATTCACATGTGACAAAATGGACGTTGCTGCGGGAGCCTTCGCCAACAAACAAACTATAAACACACTGGTATAACTACATTGAAATAAACATACACAAGTTACTTTTTTTTTTTTTTTTTTTTTGCATATCCTTTACAGGACATCGCTGTCAACACCAGCATCTTTCAGCTGTATGTTGATTTCTTGGCAAGATTACTCTCAGTAGTACAAGTTACTTAGCTTATTTTAATCGCCATCTGTGCAGCTGTGTACCCTGCCTTAGACGTGGATTCAATGGATTTTGAGAGCCAGATATGGTTTCATTAGAATTGCAGCAGATTAACAAACGGCTCTGTCTAGTTCAGAGGTTCCCAAACAACTGCCCGCGGGCCACTTGTGGCCCGCCAGCTGTTAGTAAATGGCTCGCGAGGCCTCGTTATTTAAAATAATACATTTTAATAATTTCAAAAAACGCACTCGGAGCGCCACGTCAGCGTGCAATAATTTACTCTGCTCGTGGTTGTTATGTTCAGATATTATCCAATGCGCCTGTTCAGTTCGCAACGTTCAGCTGATCATACGATTTCATTCTGGCGACTATTGTCTGTCGAACAATTGGAACACTTGCGTTCATTCGCCCAGAGATACATTTCTCGGTTTGGTTCGACTTACAGATGCGAGCATACATTTTCCGCAATGGCTGTTATAAAAAACAAGCTACATTCCAGACTCACCGACAGTAACCCAGTTGCGCTTATGACTTTGGGCACGACAGATTTGTGCCCAGACATTGATAAACTGGCATCTTAACTTAAGTAACTGATTATGAAGAACAGTTACAATTGTAAATTAATTACATCACTAGCGATTTTCGAAACTGATTAAAAATTTATTGTTAAATGAACTTTTGATTTTAAACCAAAAAGTGTAGTACTGACACTGACTGTCTTTAAAGTTTTAGAATTTTGTTGACGAAAGTTAAGAAAGGTAAGAATGATATTGCACGACGTTTATAATTTTATAACGTTGTGGCCCGCTTTTTTTCCCCGCATATCCTTTACAGGACATCGCTGTCAACAGCAGCATCTTTCAGCTGTCTGTTGATTTCTTGGCAAGATTACGCTCAGTAGTTTGCCATTGCTCTCTGAGCGGCCGGCTCAGTTATCCCGCAAGTCACCAGCGGGGGTCGAACCGCTTCCAGCTCTCGTCCGCTACGAGACTCTGCGTGATAAACGGGATTACGGAGAAAGTGTTGTAACCCCTCGGCCAGAGAGCCCGACTGTGGCCCGCTTAACTACCGAAAATAGTAGATATGGCCCTCTGCTTGAAAAGCTTGGGAACCACTGGTCTAGTTGTAATACTGGTCAAACAGACTGACGTAAATATGCTATGCACAGTTGGGAGCCTTTGCTTTAGTTGCTTGAGTCAGTTTAACGAGGTTTTTTTGGTATATTTTCTCGATTATATTCCCAAGATTTGACGATTCTTCGCCACACCCCCACGTCCCTTTTTACTCCTTACGTCTATAAAAAGTTATGCACAATGCCAACTTTTGCAGTTTGCATATACACCAACAAATTAGTAATAGTCCCGAAATACAATTTTATTTTTAAAATACATATAATAGCTCTAAATATAAAAATATCTCTCAAAGATCTGCAAATAACACAATTTCAATTTAGCCAACCATAATAATAATAGATTATCGACTACATTTTCTTTTTATTTTGGAATGCGACTGTCGGCTAACTCAAGTTTTTTTAATCCTCTAAATTCTGGTAAAATCAGCCAGGTTGTCACCGTAAAATGGCTAAATTAGCAGCCCTGGAAAAAGGAACTAATTACGCGCAGGAGCCTTTCATATCTGACCACATCTTTCTCGCGTGCTTTGCCTTTGTTCTCACGAGATGTATCATTATTCTTTTAATAGTACACAGGTTCTCCTTTCTCGCGCCGACCTCGTCCCCCGATCTAACGATTTAAAGCTCCGAAGGTATTCGATAGCACATCGTTACCTGACCATCCTTCTCGATGATTAGCTCAGGTCTGGTAATGACAAACAGTAGATGACACGTGTTTCATCCTATCAGACACACGACGACAGCCGCACAAAAGATACGTACACAGCAGTGACATCTGATGTCAATGGGGCGATAGCGCTTGTACAGTTTTGATCGATGGATTTGAAGACACCGCGAATTGCGATTTAGACGTTAAATGTATGCAGTATTTCGGTGAACTGTCTCATGTTGTGTGTACTGTCTCATGTTCTATATAATGATATCCTTTAATTTTTCTCATACGTATTTATGTTTTGTACTTTCCATTATTTCTTATGGTTTTGTGTTTATTTTTGAAATGTGGTTGTCTTGACGTTTTCATTTTAGGCATACCTGTTTGTGTTGCGTGGTGTTTTGTTGACATATGAAGGCGCAACCGTTTCGAAACGCCTTCAACGTGTCTTGGTTATGTTTCTGCAGGGTAAATTTTATCCTGGGGGGGGGGGGAGTGATGGTTGTGGATAGCACGCTTGTCTGCCGACCCGGTGGTCATGAGTTCGAATGCTCTTCGAGGGTTGGATTATTTTTTGTTTTATTGACATGAGTTCCCAGGTTGGCACTGCCTTCATTTGTTTTGTGTTGGCATATCCTTTTTACAGGACATCGCTGGCAACCTCATCTTTTTCTGCTGTTGTTGATGTCTTGGCAAGTTTACGTTCAGTAGTTTGCCATTGCTTTCTGAACGATCGACCCCCCATACTAATTCTTTAAAACCCAGCGCAATTTGGTCTGCTGCTATATCGCGCGCAGTTGCGTTTCGAACGCGGGTAAGCGGGATTACGAACTGCGTCCATAACACCTTCGCCACGGAGCTTGCCTTAAATTAGTACCCGGAAAATTAATGGGGAGTTAATATGGCCGGTCTTATTTTGACCACATGACTCACCAAGTGCCGATTGGTATGAAATATCGGGTTAGCACCATAGGCTTAGTGTCCTTGAAGTATATAAAGTGGTCGTTTAATTTACGTTCACTTACAAAGTACACTATTGATTTAATCAGTTTTCTTGCCTTTTTGTGTTGTAACATTATATTCTTCTTCTTCTTCTTCTTCTTCTTCTTCTTCTTCTGCTGCTGCTGCTGCTGCTGCTGCTGCTGCTGCTGCTGCTGCTGCTGCTGCTGCTGCTGCTGCTGCTGCTGCTGCTGCTGCTTCTTCTTCTTCTTCTTCTTCTTCTTCTTCTTCTGCTGCTTCTTCATTCTCCCCTCTTCTTCTTCCCTCGCTTCCTCTTCTTCGTCGTCGTTTGTTAGTGGTAATCTTAACAATCTTCTTCTTGTTACTGGTCATGTTATGCTTTTAGTATCATGTTCTAATCTTATGCTTTTAGTATCATGTTCTAATCTATGCAATAAATGTATATATTTCCAAGATAATGAAAAACACCTCTTTCTTACCATTCTTCCTCAGGAAAGTAACAACTACATAGTTTATTTCATTTTTAAAATGGTAAAATATCTTATCTTAACCTGTTTTTCAGATATGACCACTCAAGTAGCAACAATCACTAACCATGGCCACCTGGCCAATTTACAAGAGTGAAGTGTGTGTCTCTCTCTCTCTTTCTCTCTCTCTCTCTCTCTCTCTCTCTCTCTCTCTCTCTCTCTCTCTCTCTCTCTGCAAGTTAAAAAGATCCCCTTTTACACGAGTTGAGTCGTGTCGAACGTATGGTGCCAACACCATCTTGTTTATAGATAATCGCTACTCGAGAGTACTGTAGTCATTATCACTCCGGTGCCATTTCTTCTCATGACATCTCCTGGTGCTCACTTTCTGCTGGGTCGACCTGAGAGCCCAGTTTAATATTAATCATCCGCTTTTGAAAATGCCCGCCTTGATGTGAATTCGAACCCATGACCACGGGGCAGGTAGGCAAACGTGCTAGCCACTGCGCCACCAAGACACGTTGAAGCGGTTTACAGCGTTCATGAAGCCCTAACTTTAGAACTCTGCAAGGCGGGGTCGGACACTACATTTGGCACCTGTTTCCATAGATAAAATTAATGGATTGTAACGCTCAACAGGAGGCGGGGAGTGTGGGTTCATTACCTAAGTGAGCCCCGCCCCCTAGACTGTTACTACGGTGATGGGGTCGAAAAATTCGCTTTAGAAGAACGGGGTAGGATTGTTTTTTTGTTTTTTTTTTGATGATCGGAAACCTCATAACCTGACCTGGAAATTTACTGTCTGGCTGTCTGTATACCCCCACCCCCCCCCCCTCTCTCTCTCTCTCTCTCTCTCTCTCTCTCTCTCTCTCTCTCTCTCTCTCTCAGCTAGCTGTCTGTCTGTCCTTCCGTCCGTCTGTCCGTCGATCTATCTATATGTCTATATTTTTGTCCGTCAGTCTCAGTCTCTCTCTCTCTCTGTCTGTCTCTCTGTCTCTGTCTCTGTCTCTGTCTCTCTCTCTCTCTCTCTCTCTCTCTCTCTCTCTCTCTCTCTCTCTCTGACAAATTACGAAAGTGCTTACCTGATAAAGCAGTTATCATAAAATATACAACGCGCGTGGTTTCCATAATTGGCAATGTCCAGGCTAGTTGGTGAAAGGTGTGGATTTTACTGCACACACACACGGGCAAACAGCTCCTCCTATCACTTAATCAAAATGAGGCAGCAATTTCGCCAAGTTACCTACCCCTGGATTCAACTATACATCTGCCAGATAATTCTACCAGAATACTTTTGTGAACGTTTTACACAAAATTATAAATTAATCCTGAAAGCATAATAGTTCCTGTTAATATTTGTCAATGTCAATATTTCTTTGTCATTTGCCGAAGTCGAATCACGGTTTAATATCCGCCTTTCACGAAAGGTCTTAGTGGCTGCACACAGACAAGTAGGTAGTTGTCATAAGCGTCGGATTTAGATCTCTGTTGATTGCCGTACTATCGTGTGCCCAAACTTGACAATGGGGGAAGGTATTTATTGTGACGGCAGGTGGCGCTGCGCCTGTGTTCAGGGTTACTACATACTGGGTGTACCGTCACACCTTGTGGTAGGTAGAGCCTAGCGGATCCTTGTGAGGTGCAGTAGAAGAGCACTTATTTTACTCCATGTTGATGCGAGAAGCGGCTGGCCCAGTGGCTAAGAATGCGTGGTTCTTCTTCGGGAGACTTCGGGTTCGAATCCTCGGTGTAAGGTGCGGATTGTTTTCTATCGGGGGCAAAAAGAAAACCCTATCCTGCACAGTTCGTGGCGACTGCACTAGCCAGGCAGCCTTAATTCCTCAGGTTCAAGACCTCCCTGTCCTACACCGCAAGGTACTATAGGCAGTTGATGCGAGTGCACACTTAATCGCGTCAATGATTTGGCTTTAACGTTTTATTGATTATTATACGGAGATGATGAGGGTGCACGGAGATATGGTCAAGACGTCTATCTCGCGCTCCGAAGGTCGGACTTTGTTATTCAGTTCCACGAGTGTAATATTTTCGGAGACCCCTAGGTATGGTCGCTAGAGCTAGGGTGTTTGTGCTCTGTGCGATACTTCCGATCTTTCTGCGGAAAAAGACAAAGCCGTGTGAGATTAAACCTCGTACCATGTATCGTTCCTCTTGCTTAAAAACCCCCTTATTATAAAAAAAAAAAAAAAAACTGATACTATCCAAATAACAAATATATTTTTTCCCCTTTGGCGTGTCCAGTATTCACCTGTGCCAGTTTTCTTTTCGTAACCCCTTCGAGGAACATTCTTGTACTATTATTAGTGGAGAAAACCAAGATGCACTTGCAGTACAGAATTATTTGCTTTGTATGTCTGCGATTTCATCTGGTGTTTCTTTTTGTGCTGCCCTATTGTATGCCTTCGTGTCCTCATCATTGTATGCCTGTGTTGCTCTGTCTTCTTCCATAGGCTAGGAGGTTCCTGGGACATGCCCACCCCACTACAGACCCTATGATATGTCTCCTCGTAGAAAGAGATCCAAAGAGGAATGAAGATGATGAGAAAGAAGTTAACTCACAAAGAGAACTGGTTACTCGCAATAAACATTTCACATTCTTTGTGCATGTCAGGAGTAGGTAAAAGCTGGAGTATGTCGTCGCAACGGGAAAGTTGGAGAGTAGGAGAGGCAAGAGGGAAGATTATAGTTTGACATCACGGTATGGAGGGACATCAGTATCAGAAATGATTGGCAATACACCAGACGGGGGCTTCGGACAGACATGATTACAAACGCCAAACGGCATGGACTTTATGTTGATCTGTAAAACGCGTGTGTGGGCTTTCCCTTTCTCATTTTTCTACTGTAGTTTTGTAAGTTGCGTGGTGTTTTGTATGTTGTGTGATGTTTTGTATCTTGTGTGATGTTGTGTGATGTGTTGTATGTTGTGTGATGTTTTATATGCTGTGTGAGGTTTTATAAGTTGTGTGATGTTTTGTAAGTTGTGCGATGTTTTATATGTTGTGTGATGTTGTGTATGCTGTGTGGTGTGCTTGTGCATTTTTGAGTTTCAGTCTGTATATTGTGATGGTTGCTGAAAATAACTTTGGCTGTACCTCTCTACACACCTCTTTATCTCTGTACCTATCTATGTACCCATCCACTCAGCCTACAGTATAGATGCCCCTCTACTCTTCTTCTTACCTTCATGTCTATCTACTTTCCTACCTTCTTACCCACTTGTTGTTTGTCCATCAAGAATGATGATGACCATTCATTTCATCCAGTGGGGTTGAAAGTATTGAGTCGTGAGTTCTAAGATGGCTGATAAGACCTACTTTGGCTCAAAAATGTTATTTGACAATGTGGACAAAGAATGCTTGACGTTCCAGGATGAGGATCTCCTGCAATGGTTTTTCTGTCCAGCCTTTTCTTCACAGCCCTTGCAGTCCTGGCTGCTTCACAAGTGACTGCACCCTTGTGTAATTATGTACGCCACGAATTTCGGTCTTTGGCAGCAGTCTCCCAAGTGTCATGATGAATTCCAAAAGCTTTCAGTGAGATTTTCAGAGTGTCTTTAGAGCGTTTCCTCTGGCGGCCTTGGGGACGTTTACCACAACGCAGCTCGCCGTAAAAAATTCGTTTAGCGAGGCTGTGATCTGGCATGCGAGTTAAGTGACCAGCCCAGCGAATCTGATTCTTCATTAGTAGAGTGTGGATACTGGGCACGGAAGATCTTTCTAGGACTTCGGTGTCTGGGATCTTGTCTTGCCAATTAATCTTCAATAGCTTCCTAAGACAGACTGTGTGGAAGAGGTTTAATTTCCTAGCGTGTCGCTGATAAATAGTCCAGGTTTCACAAGCATAAAGCAGTGTGGATAATACAACTGCTTTGTAGACTTTCAGCTCTGTTTGAAGGCTTCTTCCATTTCTGTCTCACACATTCTTGTACAGGCTGCCAAAGGACGCGCTGACCTTGGAGATTCTTGCATTCACTTGCAGTATGTGACACAGTGCTGTCAAGATAGGTGAATGTGTCCACAACACTTAGTTTATGACCATTCACTTTGATAATCGGCACGATGTGATTAATCTCTGAAGCTTTCTGGTATATAACTACAGTCTTTTCTAAGTTGATATTTAGCCCACAGTTGGCACAGGCATATGAGAAAGCTGAAACATTGTGTTGCATGTCTGCCTCTGAGTTGGCATATAGAGCGCAATCATAAGCAAACTGGAGCTCTCTGGCGGTGTCGCTGTTAGTTTTGGTTTTAGCTTTCAGCCTTCTGAGATTGAACAACTTTCCATCCGTGCGGTAGTTGATGTCTATTCCAATGACTTACCCACTTAATTCCTATCTATCTTACCTACATTTCTAACAAAGCCAAATTAGTTCACAAAATCCTATCTCGAAACACTCCAAATTACTATTTCTCTCTGATTCACTCTCACGCTATGAACAGCAAGCGACATAGTTTATTACACGTTCCAAAGCCTAGATTAGATGTATACAACACAAGCTTAGCGAACTCTGCTGTTCATTTACGGATCTATCTTTCAACTTGGAACTACGCTTTGCCCCATCTCATTCGGATGTAAGCTTTTCCCAGTGCAAACTTCATGCAGATTATATTCCTCCTTGAATTCAGCTAGAATTACCATGTTGCATTATAATTAACCTTACTGGTTAGATTGTTTCAGATTTACTGACTAAATATATAGAGATACACCTATGTGTGTGTGTGTGTGTGTGTGCGCTCGGGCACATTTTGTGTGTGTGTGTGCGCGCTCGGGCACATGTGTGTGTGTGTGTGTGTGTGTCTACACGTGTGATTGTCTGTGTGTCTAATTGTAGGTTTATCTGTATTTGTTCTGTGCATGTTCGTTGTGTGTATGAACTCGCTTGTGTATCCGTGTGTCTGCCTTCTTCTGTCAGTGTGAGTGTATGTATGTACATGTGTGTGCGTGCATGCACTCATGCATGTGTTTTGCAAATGTAAGTGTATAGTGGTTCTGTCTGTCTGTCTGTCTGTCTGTCTGTCTGTCTGTCTGTCTGTCTGTCTGTCTGTCTGTCTGTCTGGCTGCCTGCCTGCCTGCCTGCCGGCCGGCCTGTCTGTCTGTCTGTCTGTCTGCGTGTCAGTTTGTCTCTCTGTTTGCTTTTCATTATTATTCTTTATTAACCGCTTAATATTTGATATTGCCATAGCACTTCCGTTTCTGAGAGACGATGTTGTTTGTGTCAGTTTTCTTTGATGATCACATATTATAGTATATGTCAATATTTTGTTACTTCCCAATCCAAAATATTCTAAACATATTTCTGCAACATTGAAGTTCAACGATCTCGATTTTTTTCTTTATTGCTATTGGAATGTTCACATCCATATTTTGTCACAGAAACGATGCATTTCCTCAACATTGTTACTTTAAAGTGCATATGTCAGAATAGGTACATTTGTGCATTTTAACAAGAATAACAAATAGATTTTAATTTTAATCACAGTATCAATTATTTGTCTACGTATTGAAAATTGTGTTTGCTTTTTAAATTTTACATCAGGATGGAAGAAAGCTCCAAACTTTTGACTAAAATCTACGTTTAAAGGGATACTCCATTAGTTAGTCCAAGCAAGTTTGGGGGGGGGGGATGAAGAAAGATTTTTGACACAATTTGTATATTAATTGTTCTAATAAACAACATGATAAGGATGCTTGAAGATCTACAAATTGATGGGAAAGACCTTAGACTTGTAAAAAACATATATTGGAAACAACAAGCTGCCATAAGAGTTGATAATGAAGTAAGCCAATATCAGCCTATTAAGAGAGGTGTGAGACAGGGATGTGTAATGTCTCCAGATCTGTTTTCCCTGTACAGTGAAAATATTTTCAGAAATATTGAAAATATGGAAGGAATCAACATTGGGGGACGATGCATCAATAACATTAGATATGCAGATGATACATTCTTGATTGCAGACAATGAACAGGACCTGCAAAATTTAGTAGATGCGGTTGTTACACATAGTGAACAACAAGGGTTAGAATTAAATTGTAAAAAGACACAGATTATGGTCGTCACTAAGAAGAACGAAATACCACAGTGTAATATACAAGTAAATGGGAATACTCTTCAACAAGTGAATAGGTACAATTACCTCGGAACAGTAATAACATCTGATGGGAGATGCCTTGAAGAGATTAGAACAAGAATCGCCATGGCAAAAGTAGCCTTTAGCAAGATGAAAAACATACTGACCAATAAAAAGATGTCAATTGAAACGAGAAAAAGAGTGTTGAGATGCTACATAGAACCTGTACTTTTATATGGATGTGAAGCTTGGACAATGAGCAGCCAGGCTGAAAAATATCTGATGGCTGTAGAAATGTGGTTTCTGAGGAAAATGCAAAGAATACCATGGACAGCCAGAAAGACCAATGAACAAGTCCTTCAAGAAACAAATGAAGATCGTAAACTGATCAGAGACATTAGACGTAGACAGTCACAATTTTTTGGGCATGTTATGAGAAGAAATGATTTGGAGAACTTGGTGACAACTGGTAAGATCGAGGGGAACAGACCAAGGGGAAGACCTAGAAACAAGTATCTGGATGGCTTGGCCTTGTGGCATGGTCGAGACAAAAACACGGAACTGATCCACGACTCTGTTGATCGAGTGAGATGGCAGAACATGACCGCCCACGCTTACCGGCATGGCACATGATGGATGGGAATAAATAAGCGTTACATGTCCTTCCTGTATACTGAGTGGACATGGAGTAATAATCCCAGATTTGTATGAATCGATAGCCCGTGTGAGAATATGTCACACATATGAAAGCAAGGGTTGTGTGTTCATTGACAGGTTGTGTGTTCATTAGCTTTCCCTGTCATCAGTTATCCCCCGCCATCCAGCGAGCTTTCTCTGAATTGTGAAATCCTTGTCAAGGGCAGGAAGTCAACATTTAAAGTTCAAAGTGACCGGTGTGTGAAATGAACCCAGTACTCATGATCAGAAGAGAAAGTTTAAAATGTGTTAAACTACTCAGCTACACCGACCTCCAAGTTGACATCTGAGCAGATGTGCTTTAAGAGAACAAGAAGAAATAAAGAAAGAAAGAATGATAAAAAAGTAAAGAAAGGAAAAAAAAAGTGTGATAAAAATGGAAAATGAGAAAGTTGTAGTAAGATACAAAGAAGAAAGAAAAAGAAGCATGCTAGAGAAAAAGAGGGAAGAAATATGGAGACAAAAGGAGATCTTGGTCTGCTTGTTTTCTACTTTGCTTGTTCATTCTGTTGTGTTATCTCTGTTATGTATAAAAACATAGTAAAAATACATGCATGCAGGTCTTTGTTTTTATTATTGCATGTTGTTGAATATGGTTCTAAGACAGTTTATGGGGATGAGTCAGTGGATATAAGGCTGTAAACTTGACCTGAAAATCATATATTTCTATTCTACTCATCAACTATTGTTCTTTATCTAGTTCAGATTTATGTTTTCTTTCTTTCTGTTTCTATGCTGAATTAGAGGTAATTAGATCATTGCATGTCCTTTACAGAGCATTACAGTCAACCCCAGCATATATTGGCTTTTTGTGATTTTCCAGACAATTTTACATTCAAAACAATGTATTCCCTTAATGAATTTGAACACAGAAGCCACAAACATACACCAGGTGTATGCACCTGACGAGATGCAGCGAAATATGCCAGGCAGTAAATCGTGTGACATATTTGTTGTGGCTTATGTGGTTACATTTTACATTCATTAGTTTGCCATTGCTTTCTGGATTGACTGACTGACTGGCACTTTGCTGTCTTGACAAATGATAGTTTATAAAATGGAGTTATACCTCTCCATGACACAAAGCCTGCGCTGAACTTAGAGACCATGTGTTGCTCATGTAGCATGATCTCTCTCTCGGTCTGTCTAGCTTACTCCAGAGGAAAGGTAGCACCAATACGTCTTGAACAAGACAAGCTGCAGAAGCAGATGGATCAGTAAAGCAATGCTCTAACTATCCGCCTGCCGGAGCTTCCAACCTAGACCAATTGCACTCATCCACCTGATGTGGGGTGCACAATCTGGGGTGTCTGAATTACCATTGTAAAAATCAATGCAAAGCAATGTACTCCCAAATCGCTATGGCTGACTTTGAACCTGCCATGTTGGGATTGTGAAACCGAATTCCAGACCCATACGCCACAGATGCCGACATAATGGAACAGAAGACTTCAGTATTGTCCGGTGCTTTTCAAGCCCTGGATATCTCAATGCTAATTTAGTGACTGTTTGGTTTGGTCCACAGATGAAAATGAAAGTTATGAAGCCTTTATGGAACAGAAGACTTCAGTATTGTCCGGTGCTTTTCAAGCCCTGGATATCTCTATGCTAATTTAGCGACTGTTTGGTTTGGTCCACAGATGAAAATGAAAGTTATGAAGCCTTTGTCAGCCACCTCCAAGAGCAGTTGTCCTTGTACCAGAAAGTTGCCATCATCTCCCTGGTAGAACAAGCTGGCAAGGAGCATGTCATCGGAGACGCCTACTTGTCCCATGTCCTGAGGTTCAACTCCCCAGACCTGACTTACATCACATTTGATTTTCATGAGTACTGGTGAGTATGAGAATTGTTAGCATCTTTCATCTTTATGTAGGAATGCGAGGATGCTGTATTTCCACTCCCTCCCTGAGCCCAAGGGCAGTGAATCATATGTCTAGTTTTCATAGATAGTTAGATGCATATCCTTTACAGGATGTCACAGTCAACCCCAGGATATTTTGGCTGTTTGTGATTTCTCGGAAATTTTACGTTCAGTAGTTTGCCATTGCTTTCTGAATGACTGGCACTCATCCCAATTTATAAAAACCAGCGTAAGGCGGTCTGCTGCCAAATCGCCCGCAGCTGTGTTTCGAACGCGGTATGTGGGATTATGAACTGCGTCCATAGTCCCTTCACCACAGAGCCAGATTTTTATAGATTAAAAAAAAAATTATTAAGTTACATGTCCTTTACAGAACGTAGCAGTCAACCCCAGCATTTTCGCTGTTCGTTATTCCTGGGCAAATTTTACGTTCAGTAGTTTGCCATTGCTTTCTGAACGACCGGCTCCTATACCTTTTTCGAAAAAACCAGCACTGCTGTGCTTCGAACCCAGGTATACGGGCTCACAAACTGCGTTGCAAGCCCTTAGCCACAGAGACCGACTTTCATAGATAAGGGAGACAAAATGGAGAGTCCAGTGTGCGTAGCTTGCATGTTAGAGATGCCTCAGTGTTGGAAGTAATAAAGTCCAGTGTGCATAGCTTGCATGTTAGAGATGCCTCAGTGTTGGAAGTAATAAAGTCCAGTGTGCGTAGCTTGCATGTTAGAGATGCCTCAGTGTTGGAAGTAATAAAGTCCAGTGTGCATAGCGTGCATGTTAGAGATGCCTCAGTGTTGGAAATAATAAAGTCCAGTGTGCATAGCGAGCATGCTAGAGATGCCTCAGTGTTGGAAATAATAAAGTCCAGTGTGCATAGCGAGCATGCTAGAGATGCCTCAGTGTTGGAAATAATAAAGTTCAGTGTGCATAACGTGCATGTTAGAGATGCCTCAGTGTTGGAAATAATAAAGTCCAGTGTGCATAGCGTGCATGTTAGAGATGCCTCAGTGTTGGAAGTAATAAAGTCCAGTGTGCATAGCGAGCATGCTAGAGATGCCTCAGTGTTGGAAATAATAAAGTCCAGTGTGCATAGCGTGCATGTTAGAGATGCCTCAGTGTTGGAAGTAATAAAGTTCAGTGTGCATAACGTGCATGTTAGAGATGCCTCAGTGTTGGAAATAATAAAGTTCAGTGTGCATAACGTGCATGTTAGAGATGCCTCAGTGTTGGAAATAATAAAGAGTAATATTTAATTGCCAGCTCCATGGTGAGTGGGTTACGGAGGCAATTTGTAATCCTGCATACCACGTTCACAACACAGTTGCAGGCAGGTCGGCAGCTGACCACCTTGTGTTGGATGTTTTATAAAATGGTATGAGTGGCGGTCATTCAGAAAGCAATGGCAAACTTCTGAACGTAAACTTGCCAAGAGATCACAAACAGCCAAGAAGGCTGTTGTTGACTTCGACGTCCTGTAAAGGATATGCGACTAACTTTCCATGCTAATATTTAATTGGCTGCTGCCCTGGTAGAGGGCCTGAAATGAGAATATTTACCCATAGTTGAATATTTATAGCATATAGAGCTCTTACATGGATGTAGGATACAAGGGGAAACCACTACATTTCCCACCAAAAATAAATGTATTATCAGTCAGGGAACTAAATTGTTGGTTGTGTAGCATGTTCAAAAACGTCAGTATTATGCACATTACAAGTGATTAGTGATAAATACAATTATATGAACATTGGTTATCAAAAGTGAAGGTAGTCTATTCGCATTCGCACATAACAGATAATGCCATTTGGATGTGAAGTGTTAGGCCTTGACAAATTCTAGCCCATGACATATGATCATAGACACGGTATAAATTACATTGATAAACTGCATACAATATGAATAAGATATAATTAAGTAGATGCATAATTGCGTTTAAATGTTTGAAAGGGAAATGTATTGCCAATTGAGATGTAGCATTTTAAAATTTCTTTCATCAGATTTTTTGTTAACTTATTTTTCAGTCGAGGAATGCGGTTTGAGAATGTATCCTTGCTGACTGATGGAATCAAAGATGTGATAAAAGAAATGAGATATTGCTGGTGAGTAAACTCTTGTCTGTATGTTTAATTTACATATACAGTAGACAACTGCTGGACGATAGTATAACTAGAAAGTCCTTCTTTGGAATGCATAGGGCAAATGAAATAAAGGGAGACCTCAAAACACATACAGAAGAGAATTAGAGACATATGTGAATAATATAGATTCATATGATATATAACTCTGCAGTATGCACCTAAAGATATGTAATGAAATATGCCAGGCAGTAAATCATGCAACATATTGTTTGAGGCTTCTTATTTAAATTCACTAAGGGAACACATTGTATTGTATGTCTGTTATATTAATTGTTTCCTGTTGATGATTTAACCCACAGGGTAGACAACAGAGGTGTCATATGTGAGCAGCAAGGTGTGTTCCGCGTCAACTGTGTGGACTGTCTGGACCGGACAAATGTGGTTCAGACTGCAGTAGCCAGGATCGTCATGGAAACACAGGTTAGTTGGGTTAGGTTATTTACACATTGTAGCAGTCTTTTGATGCTTTTACTTGATGATGTGGCAAAATGTCTACTTTATGTGTTTACTTCATGTCTACTTGTGGTTTTAGCACATTATAATATTGCATTTCATATATAGTGTGTATGTGGATAAAGGAGAAACTATTAGACCTGATATGCTGGAAATGAACGTCATATAGGAAGCAGACAATGATTCAATAGCTAACACATGATTGGAACTGCCGATATCCACATGCAGACAGATATACTGAGGATTGGATCCGAGCACCTGTGAACATGTTTCATGTGCAGTGAGGATGGTCCAAATTCTAACAAACTAGGTAATACCCGATGGAACAGAAGGTTATATGCAGTTAAGAGATTTCTTGTTTTAGGCTCTCATCACCCTATAGGCATATGTTTCTGCAGAAACCTTTTGTATGAAACCATCAAACTGTATGGTATCATCAGCAGAATTGTCATGTATAGGGGTAAACAGTGCAAGAGACCAAAAGATATGGAGTGACATGATCACTTGCGCCAGGGTAACATTTGAAGACAAAGCCATGAGATTTTCTCAGATTATAATCATGGCTAATTAATAATACTACTCTTTCTGATTATTTTTTCCTTCTTTTTTTTCCCCATTCACTTCAGGCTTCTTATTCCTCTCTTGTATTTCTTGTACACCAAGTACACAAGGCAGTTATAAACATGGGTTTCTGCTTTATTTCTACCACATGGTTCTAATTTGTCCCACTCCTTGTTTCCACCTTTAACTGCCTACATTGATTGTACTTGTTTGCAAAGCCTTCTGGTGCTAGTTACTGCCAGACACCAGTCTGATATCAACCCTGCAGCAAGCAATAAATGCATTTTAAACATTGGCCTGCTGTAGCCTGCAGGAATCTGAGGATCCCATAAAGGTATTAATTATGTCACTTGTCTACTTCTGTAGTTTATGGTCCAGTACTTTTCTGCTGGATTTACTTGTATTAGTTTACACAAGAAAGTGTGGGAGGCTTGTTAGCTTCCTCACAAATGTCATGTTTTCTTCTGTATATTAGTGGGTTGGGGAGGGCATGGATGCCGGCAAAATATTTTATAACAGGAAAATAATCAGTGGTTTATTCAAGCTCAGAGGTTAAAAAATACTGTGTTGAAGTCAGATGCATTGACCAATTGATGAAAATATGACAAGTAGTTTGTGTTTGAACAGCATGTCATGTCATTTTCTGTTGCTGTTGGGCTGTGATAGTCGTTGAACACATAATGATAGCCTTTGTTTTATGTGCAGTTGAGCTTAAGAAACTAATAAACCTAAATATAGCACACTACATATACATATGAAAATTACATGGAAAGCTAAAACAACAAACACAAGGAAAACATTCAAGTTAAATACACTACTGTGTAACAAAAAAGAAATACAGCAAACATAAATTACTACCTTACATTTAAAGGCAAAATATCAAATTATACTAGTGATTTTGTAATAACATGAAAAACAGTTACACTTGACCATGACATTCAGAATGTATGAAACAAAACAGAAACATGAAAACATGACCCATTTCCAAAATATACAAATTTAACAGAGGTGTTTCAAATTCCGTACTTGTGGTTCTTTTTAAACTTTTTTGGAAGGGGGAAGAAATGAGGAAAAAAAAAAGAGAAGATTGTTGTTGATTCTCCCTGCCATAATTGCACAGATTGATTGATTGATTGATTGCACAGATATGGTATCTTACACTGTTAGTTAGTTAGTTAGTTAGTTAGTCGACAGATCATCCTCATTGCACATCGAACCATTCAGTCCATAAGTGCTCGGATCCCCTCCTCAGCAAATCCAGCAGCGTGTAGCGGCTAACGACGCCAGTTCTGTGTTGGTTTATCAATCTTCTTTGGCTTCCTGCGTAGTGTTCTTGTTTGGCCACCCCTCTTTTAATTTGCTGCTCTAGCAGTCTGGCCATTGTTGTAGATTCACAGTCATCACTTGGTTCTCGCAAAAGTCTTACTTCTCGTAGAGCATTCAGAATGTCAGCCTGGTCCATGGCACGTCCGCCCTCCACAGTAGCCTCACCTGCGAGCTTGTCAGCCCGCTCGTTTCCTTGTACTCCTGCATGCCCTGGCACGAAGATGAAACTAATCTTTGCCAGCCGAGACCGCTCCAGAGGCAGCAACCATTCTCTTCGGATCGACCCCTCCTCTATCCTCTTGATCATGTTCATTGAGTCACTAAGGAAACAAGCCCTAGTGAATGTCTGTGTCTCGAGCCATGTTATTGCTTTACTTACTGCCATGACTTCCATGGTCAGGCTACTTGTGGTTTCAGTGAAAGCACCATAGTCCTCCTTCACAATTCTCCCTCCGGCCCGAGCTGTAAAGGCCCATGAGCTTCTCACATGTCGGACGACCGACCCATCTGTGTAGATGACCGCGTCACTGTCTAGCGAATTCTTGAAAATCAACGCTTGTACTTCAGCCTCCACAGCAGCCAGATTTTCTTGTCTGCATTTCCTATCTAGTTGGATGCAAACTGAAAAGGATGTGCAGAAGTCTGTTGGCACTTGCACCCACTCCTCGCCAGGTTCTAAGTCCTCAAGTGAACACACCTGTTGAAGAATGTCTTCGGCTTGACCCATCCACGACTGTCCTCTTTTTAACCTGCTGCCCTTCACCTTCCTAATTTCACTATGCAGTGGATGTTGTGTGTTTGCGTTAACTCTGAGGTAGGCGCGTGCCCTGAAAACTTGTATTCTCTCTTCAATGGTTGGAAAATCAAGAAGGTAGCGCATCGCCCTGCATGCTGGATCTCTTGTACATCCAAGAATAATGCGCATAGCTTCATTCTGTATCCTTTCCATCCTTTCTATCTGCTTATGGCTGAGAGTCAGGATTGCCATTGCATACTCCAAAACAGACATGACCAGCCCCTCGTACAGAAGACATAGATGGCGCTGCTCACAGTTTGCTGCCGCCATCACCCGCATTGCAGACAAACCCCGCTTGGCCTTTGTTATCACCTGGTCTATGTGCACATTATAAGCAAGGCTTCGATCAAACCGTATCCCTAGGTAATTCATTGCCTGCGTTCTTTCCACCATCTCTGAACACAGCATTACAGTTGGTGTTGGAGTGTTGACAATATGATTATTCAACGAGAACCAAGTCACTGTTGCCTTTGTTGGGTTGACCATTGCCCCAGCTTCATCACACCAAGTACTTATGCGATTGAGTTCGGTTTGTAGTTCCACAGCAACCTGCTCCCTATCCTTACCCTGACGATACACTAAAACATCATCGGCATACGACAATGTCCTGTCAGGTCCAGTGATCTGCTCACTGGTGATTCTCACTGTGTAGGCGTTGAACAGTACCGGAGATAATGGTGATCCCTGTGGTAGGCCAAGATATATTGTTGTTGGTTCCGAAGTCCAACTGCCACATCTAAAAACTACTTTCCGTTGGAAGAGGGCTGCGGCGATCCAACTAAGGAGGAATGGACTTGCTTTTAGTTCAAGAAGCTGAAACATTAAAAAATCCAATGGTACTCTGTTGTATGCGTCCTCAAGATCAATCGCTGCAGCAAAGGTTTCAATGCCTGAGTGGAAACCTTCATAGACATCATGTGCAAAGACTGCTGCATTGGTCCAGGTTTCTCTTTTTGGACGGTACCCACCCAGGGTAGGTGGGAAAACACCTTGCCTCTCTAGCTGGCTTGATATCTTCCTGGCAATTACCTTTTCCAGCAGCTTGCCTATTGTATTCTGCATGGTTATAATTCGATATCCCTGAAATTTTTTGTGGTCTTTGTCAGGCTTCGGCAAGGGAATCAGATAGCTGTGTATCACAGCCTGACACTGTCAGGCTGTCAGATAGATCAAGTTTGTTATCTATGATGCTCCTAATAGGAAGAAGGTCTTTCATGCTGAAAAATGTGTTACAGTTCAGGAAATTGGGTCTACTGCCACCAGAAGAATCTCTGCCAGGAAGTTGTCGGAGGACCTATCAGCAAATCTGGGCCAACAATGGGGATGTCATTAGCAGACAGTATGCTGGCACAGCAGCACTCAAGGTTAGTTTCAGAGAAAATATGTTTGTTTTCTTAGAGGAATTCATGACTGTTGTTGTTGTATGCTGGCACAGCAGCACTCAAGGTTAGTTTCAGAGAAAATATGTATGTTTTCTTAGAGGAATTCATGATTGTTGTTGTTGGTGTATGCCAGCACAGCAGCACTCAAGGTTAGTTTCAGAGAAAATATGTTTGTTTTCTTCGAGGAATTCATAATTGTTGTTGTTGGTGTATGTTCCACCGCAGCACTCAAGATTAGTGTGAGAGAAAGAATGTTTGTTTTCTTAGAGTAGTTGATGATTGTTGTTGTTGTATCCTGGCACAGCAGCACTCAAGGTTAGTGTGAGAGAAAATATGTTTGTTTTCTTAGAGTAGTTGATTGTTGTTGTTGTTGTTATTGTTGTTGTTGTTGTTTTTGTTGTTGTATCCTGCCACAGCAGCACTCAAGGTTAATGTTAGAGAAAATATGTTTGTTTTCTTAGAGTAGTTGATTGTTGTTGTTGTTGTTGTTGTTGTTGTTGTTGTTGTTGTTGTTGTTGTTGTTGTTGTTGTTGTTGTTGTTGTTGTTGTTGTTGTTGTTGTTGTTGTTGTTGTTGTTGTTGTTGTATCCTGCCACAGCAGCACTCAAGGTTAATGTTAGAGAAAATATGTTTGTTTTCTTAGAGGAATTCATGATTGTTGTTGTTGTTGTTGTATGTTCCACCGCAGCACTCAAGGTTGGTGTGAGAGAAAATATGTTTGTTTTCTTAGAGTAGTTGATGATAGTTGTTGATCTGCTGAGTTGTCTTGTCAACTCTTGGCAGCCTGATGTCATTCTTATAAAGGTGCAGGTCATTTGCAGCTGTTCCAGGGACAGTAAGAGTGAGTTTGTAAGTGTTGGAGATGGCGGTAGATGCTTTTCCCAGATGTTTAAAAGTGTATGATATTTGAAATGAGGGCAAGCTATGGTTTTGTAATGAGAACAGTGTCTGCACACTGGTGCATGCCGGTGATTGATTCAGTTTAGACGACTATTGATTCTATTATGTTCTGTTCACACTGAAAAATTAGGGTTTTTTTTATTTTTTTCTGCTATGGAAAGTTGTTGCTGACATATGGCGTGGCTTTCGTTAAAATGAGTTTGGCCGGGAAGATAATTGCAGTTTTCCTTCGACTTCCACATGAGTGGTTTAAGAAATCTGTCCTTGTCAACAATTTCTGGCAGTCAAGATAAGTTAGTGCATTGCTTTGCCCAGGTGAAGGGTTGTCATATTTTTATAGTAGATACTTGTTCTTCTGAACTCCCATGTGCTGTCCATCATTCACCACTAAGAGGCACAGAGTGCCCTAGTGAGGCAAAAGTGGAGTTGCTATATTTTTGTCTTATATAACTTGCTTTTATAATAACAATAAAGGAGGTAATAATAGCATTTCTGTGTTATCTCATGCAATTATTTTTTTATCCTTTGAAATTGTTTCCATCCTTTCTGTTTTAAAAATCCCTTAGGGCGACTTCACCCGGACTGGAGAACGGAAGTTTTCAGGAATGATGAAAGATGGAGTCAACTCAGCAAACAGGTATTCAATGGGAATATAGAAGGTGGTTGATGTCAGTGTAGGAGTTTCAGACTTTCATAGTTGATTTGATGTGGAAGTTTGAGACTTGAGTTCCTATTGAAGTTTGAGACTTGAGTTCATATTGAAGATTGAGACTTCAGTTCATATTGAAGTTTGAGACTTGAGTTCATATTGAAGTTTGAGACTTCAGTTCATATTGAAGTTTGAGACTTGAGTTCATATTGAAGTTTGAGACTTGAGTTCATATTGAAGTTTGAGACTTCAGTTCATGTTGAAGTTTGAGACTTGAGTAATTGATCTCATGTAGAAATATTAGACTTGAGTAATAGTTGATTTAATGTGGAAGTTTCAGACTTGAGTAGTTCATTTTATGTAGAAGTTTAACACCCAATAAAGTTGATTACATTTTAAAATTCCATACTGGAGTAATTGATGTAATGTAGAAGTTTAAAACTTATGGAATTGATTTCATGTAGAAGTTTCAACTTGGTTAGTTAATTACATGTTGAAGTTTAAGACTAGAGTAATTTATTTCAGATTTGATTAGTTGACTATAAGTTTCGTAACTGAGTAGTTGATATCATGTTGATTTTTCAGTTTTAAGTAATTGATTTCATGTAAAAGTTTCAGACTTTCATAGTTGATTTCATCTAGAAGTTTCAGACTTGAGTGGTTCATTTTATTTAGAAGTTTCAGACCCAATAAAGTTGATTACATTTTAAAATTCCATACTTGAGTAATTGATTTAATGTAGAAGTTTAAAATTTATGGAATTAATTTCATGTAGAAATTCCATCTTGGTTAGTTAATTTCATGTTGAAGTTTAAGACTTGAGTAATTTATTTCAGATGTGATTAGCTGGCAACATGTATAAGTTTTAGAATTGAGTAGTTGATATCATGTTGAAATTTCAGTCATGAGTAATTGATTTCATGTAGAAGTTTCAGACTATTATACCACTTTTTGTGTGTCTTGACATGTGAAAATTTTAGAAACACTTCACTCGAAATGTAGGAAACATACTGGCAGATTTAAAATACAAGAGAACATACAACAACAATTTGAAAGCATTAAGAACATACACAAGTAATTTGAAAACACCAGGAACATCCACCATCAACTTGAAAACATAAAAGCACATATAAATGCAGACCTGTGAACATTAAGAACATGTAAGTCCAAACTCAATAACATCAAGAACGCATAAACAGCATCCTTGAAAATACTATAAACATATAATTGCAGACTTTAAAACACAACGATCATATAACTGCAAACTTTAAAATAACAAGAACATATAACTCTAGACCTTCAAACACTAACAGCATATAACTACAGTCTTTAAAACAGTAAGATTCAACAAAAACAATTTGAAAACACTAGGAACAGACAACAGCAAGTTGAAAACACTGGTAAAACATTCTTATTTCACCATTTATTCCCCTAACCAATTCACACCAAGCTGTCCTATAGGAAACATACTTAAAAAACTTTAAAAATTAGAGAACACACAACAAAAACTTTAAAATATTCATCATCAGTCAAGTGCTGTCTCCATAATGAAGATTAGCTACAATGGATCACCAATGCTGTCGGTCTCTCACCTTGACTGTACATTCTGTCAAATTGATGTTCGTCCATCTCTTGATGTTATCTTCTCACTTGTATCGTTGTCTACCTCTTGCTGGCTTGCCCTCCAGTATGGTTTTTATAAGAGTATTATGTCTTAATGTGGCCGAAATATTTCACTTGCCTCTTTTTTATTTCTGTCATCAACTCTCCTTTCATTCCCAGTTTTTCTAGACCCTCTGTAATTTGATGGTTTTTGTTTCCATGAAATATGACATATTTATCTGTATATCCACATCTCCACGGCCTGTATTCAACTTTCTAGTTACTTGTTGAATGTCCAGGTTTCCGTGCCATCCAGTGGTGTTGAATATATGAAACATTTGACAATTCCCATTTTTAATGCATTGTTAATCTCTGTAGAAGTTAATATTGATTTCATGCTGTTGAAGGCGTTTTGGGCCATTCCTATTCTCTTTTTGACTTCTATTTCACTTCTGCCATCATCTGTTATTACATGTCCAAGATAATAGGAGAAACTTGTTACTTGTTCTAGTATCTTCCCGTTTTCTCTGATGCTCATTGATGACCTTTCTTTTCCACTTCTAATTATCGTAGTTTTCGTATTTTAGATGTTAATATTTAAGCCACATTCTGCACTATGCCTGTTTACTTATTTCACTAGGTTTTGTAACTCTTGCTCGCTTTCTGCTGTTAACACGGTATCATCAGCATACCTAAGATTGTTTATGATTCTTCCTTTGGTGTTAAGTCCAGGCAGTTTGACTTGTTTAAAAATTCTTTCAGTGTAGAGGTTGAATAGGCTTGGGGACAACACACCCTGTCGCACGCCTCTTTTTATCTCTATGATCGACGAATAATTATTTCTGCATCTAATAGACACCACTTGTTCCAGTACAAGTTACTAAAATGTCTGATGTCCTTTTCGTCCAATCTTATATCTTGAAAGCATGTAATTAGTCATTCATGTTGTACTAAATCAAAAGCTTTCTTGTAGTATATAAAACAAACCTATATATTTGTCTGAACTTCTATATATTTGTCAGTTACCATCCTCAAACAGATAATTGCTTCTCTGGTGCCGCTGTTTTTGCGGAACCCAAATTGTTCTTCAGCTACTTCCCCATCTATTTTATTTTGAATTCTTTTTTGTATGACCTTGGGTAGTATCTTAGTTATATGGCTCATTAAGCTAATAGTTCTGCAATCCTAACAATCAACAGTTTTTGGCTTCTTGGGCAGTGTGATGAAAATAGATGTTTTCAAATCCTTGGTGATGTACCCAGTATTATATATATATATATCATTACATAATTCTGTGATAGTATCAATGCCAAAGCTAGATAAAGATTTTATCATCTCTGTTGTTATCTTGTCAGGACCTGCAGCCTTTCCTTCTTTCATCTTTTTAATAGCCTTTTCTACTTCAGTCTTTAATATGTTTGATCCATCTTGAGTATTATACAATGTTGGTTTATTGACCCTGCTGTCCCAGAATAAATCTTCTGTGTACTCTGTCCATCTTTTTATTATATCGGTATTATCAGTTATAATTTCTCAATTTTTTCCCTCTGATACAACCTTTTCCTGTTATAGTATTCTTCTTCTTTGTAAATCTTTTTATATTTTCATGCAATTCTTGTGAGTTGTGTTTTGTTTCTAGATCCTCTATTTCTTTGCATTTTTTCTGCAACCACTCCTCTTTGGCAACTCTGCACATGTGACATATTTCTCTGTCTATTAATATACACTCTGGAGTCTTATTTGCTTTCTTTCTTTGAGTCATTTTGCTTAAGATTTCATTGGTTATCCATAATTGCTTTTTCCTATTTATCTTAACTAGCAAGGGGGTATTCACAATCTGTTTACTGGTTTTTACACTTTCCCATTTTGTATTAATTTTATCCTCAGGATTTTCACGTCTATATTGTTCCATACTTTCAGCGATTAGCCTATCATATTTATTATTTCAACCAGGTGTAGTTGACTTATGCCGGTCTCCCTGGCCAAGAGGTTAACCACATTGTTCGTAATCCTGTATATTCATGTGGGGAAAACAGCAACTGCGAGATTCAGTAGCAAATCGCGCCGTGCTGGTAACTTACAGGGGTATGTGAGCCGGTCGTTCAGAAAGCAATGGCAAACTACTGAACGTAATACTTGCCTAGTACATCAACAGCAGCTGAAAAATGCTGGTGTTGACTGCAACGTCCTGTAAGGGATATGCAACATTTAAAAAAAGTTGACTTATGTCTGGTTGTTTCAATGCTGATATATCTATTTGAGGTGTCTTCAATGTCCTTATTCCTGGGTTTTGAAGTTTTATTTGTCATTTTAAGACTACATGATTGTGGTTAGAGTTGATATCGGCACCAGGGTATGTTTTGGCATTTTTAACATTGTTTTTAAATTTATTTATAATCATAATTTAGTCACTATGGTTTCTAATACTATCTCCAGGGCTTTTCTGTGCATACAGTTTGCTAGGATTATGTTGGAAAAATGTGTTAGAAACAATAAGATTGTTTTCTTCACAGAACTCTTATCAGCCGGTCTCCTCTGTCCTTTCTGTTTCCCATATCATCTAGCCCTACTATTTGCTTATATTTAGTTTTTCCAACTTTTGCATTCATGTCGCCCATGATAATTGACCTCTGATGATTTTACAACTTTCAGTGTTTGTTGTAGGTCTTCATAATATTCTTCAAGCTGTTCATCACTATAATCAGTTGTTGGAGCACATGTCTGAAGAATTACTATGTTGAAAGGTCTTGCCTTAATTTTGAGTAGTATCATCCACTAATATTTTTCTCTACATTTCTTTTTACTAAAATTCCGACTCCTCTCTTGTGATGATCTCCTCCCAAGTTAATGAATATGTGATCTTTACCTCTTATATAACCAGCATCTGTCCACCTTGTTTCTGATGCACCTAAAATATCCAAATTCATGTTGTTTGCTTCTACAATCAGGTTGTTAAATTTCCCTGCCTGATACAGGGTGCGTACGTTCCGCATACCAATTCTTAGACCTCTCCTTCTACTTTTCAGGTAGGTATTGTCAGAATGCACCCTTTCAAAAGAATTTGAGATGCGTTCGCCATTATTCACTTCCAAACTCACTATAGGAGTTGTCTCTTCCCTGAGAATATTTACAACAGGCTAATCTCCAGGGGTTTAAGAATTACTTGTATCACTGTTTTCTTTTTGTTGTGATCACATTGCTGTCTTTGGGATGCTTCGTGATGAGGTCCCAATCTCTTCCATGATGGCCAGCTATGTTCACTATTGTCTCCTGAACGTGCTTCATGTGTGCCACACATTCTGCTGCTTCGCTTTCGAAGCCATTGATCTATTTAGATTCATCCGCCATGTTGAGAATATATTAGAGAGCACACAACAGAAACTTGAAAATATTAGAGAACACACAACAGAAACTTGAAAATATTAGAGAACACACAACAGAAACTTGAAAATATTAGAGAGCACACAACAGAAACTTGAAAATATTAGAGAACACAGAACAGAAACTTGAAAATATTAGAGAACAGACAACAGGAACTTGAAAACATAGTCCGTTAAATTACTGTGTTGCAAAGTGGTTACACCGCCTTTGTGGATTTAATTGCGGACTACGTCATTCGGTTCACAAGTGCAATTTTTGCAGAGACTCCTGGGAGTCGTTGCTGGAGCTACAGAGTTCGTGCCCTGTGCTATGTTTTCAGCAGACTGCTCTGCGGAAAGAGATAAAGCTATGTGGGATAAAACCCAGTGCAATGAAGTTGATCCGCTTGCTATTTAAAGCCTTTTAAACCTTTTTATGACTGTGTACAGATAGGACAACCTTTAACAGATATTATAAGTTATAATAGTTACAGAGACAGATAGGACATCCTTTAACAGATATTATAAGTTATAATAGTTACAGAGACAGATAGGACATCATTTAACAGATATTATAAGGTATAATAGTTACAGAGACAGATAGGACATCCTTTAACAGATATTATAAGTTATAATAGTTACAGAGACAGATAGGACATCCTTTAACAGATATTATAAGTTATAATAGTTACAGAGACAGATAGGACATCCTTTAACATATATTATAAGTTATAATAGTTAAGAGACAGATAGGACATCCTTTAACAGATATTATAAGTTATAATAGTTACAGAGACAGATAGGACATCCTTTAACAGATATTATAAGTTATAATAGTTACAGAGACAGATAGGACATATTTTAACAGATATTAGTTACAGAATGAGCTCAGCTGCAACTAACACTTTACTTGCACAGGTACTACCTGAGGTTCCGAGATGCCTACAGACAAGCGGCAATAGACCTCACTTTAGGACAACCTGTATCAGAGTCACTGATGGTGCCCTCAGGAGAAGGGGATGACGTGGATGGGTCTGAAGGAATAGAGAAGGAAGAGAATGTCAAGATGATGATTGAAGATTGCAAGAGGATGCTCATTGTAGAGCCCGAGCATTGTCTAGGAGGCTGGGCACTTATCAATGCTGACCCAGTGTAAGTTAGCCTTTATCTGTGTGTGTGTCTGTTTGACTGATTGTCTGTTTAATTGATTGTCTGTTTAATTGTCTGACTTCTGTCACATGTACAGTTGCAAACTATTTGGACCCCAACTCAGTGCAAAATACACCTCTTTAAAAAATTCCTAATATACTAAGCATTCTCCTATTTTGCTCTACTGTATTCCCTTAGCTTTATTACAAGTGCCATAATAAAAATTAGTATTAATTAGTCAGGTTATAAGGATGTTTTTACATTTCCTTTGCGTTTATAATAATATACTGTTAATTTTGCTTTAATTTGGCATAATAAATGATGTATGAATGAGATAATTAGTGTATTATCAGAGAGAGATAAGAGGGTAGAATGTTAGATAGACCCACACATCGCAACTGCAAGCACTATCAAGAACAAGTTACCTGAACAGTTCAAGAAGCCTGATATGGGGGAGGAAAATGTAACGTGGCAAGACCAACACTAAGAAACAATAGACTCACAAGATGTGCAGCGTGGGAGCCGCCAAAACCTCAAAGAAGACGAGTGGAAAGAACCTACATGTGAGCTGCAACAAAGAACCTGAACATACACATACTACTGAAGCTACCACGAGGAAGATTGACGACAACCCACCACAGACAAGAGCCAAGACAGCTGACAAGGAGGAGGAGAAAGACACCACACCAAAGTTGGAAATACTGACTCACAGACAACCAAGTGGGTTGTCAAACCTATCCAAGTGGAGCTGACAGATGAACAAATCCTGGCGCAGCTACAAGAAGAGAATCTCCACATCCGAATCTTGAAGGCGGAGCGGATTCTCATGTACTCTAAGATCCCTATGACGCTAGCAGTGGTGACGACTGAGGGCAGCAAGATACCACGCCAGGTATTGATTCACAAGAAAATTCAACAGCCTGAAGAATTCCTTCCAAGAATCACTCAATGTTCCATATGCCAGAGGGCCGGCCACAGAAGAGCAACATATCGCAGTAAGACAGAGATCTGCCAATACTGCGCCGATCACCATGCCTTCAAGGAATGTCCGCTGGCCAAACAGGACACGGACTTCCGAGCACCCAACAACAAGAAAAAGTGCTCCAACTGCCTGGGCAAGCATGGAGCAATATACCAGGCTGTCCGTACCGCCAAAGACACAAAGACACCTTAAAGATCGCAATTACCACAAAGACACCATTCAAGGAAGCAATGCGGAGGGGCAAGACAGCCATGTGTATATCACAAGCTGAAAGAGATCAACTGCAAAAGCAGATAGACGAGTTGAAAAAACAAGTCAAGGCACTGCTGACTCCAACTCCAACTAGTGACAACGAAAAACTGCTGGAGAAATAAAGGAGATCCAGCAAAACATCAAGCAAGAAATGGAACATATGGCCAAGATGAAGAAGGAAAACGAAGTAATCCTACGAACCATTAAATCAGAGAGAGAATGGCTAAAAGCTGAAATGGAATTAATCCGAAATAAACCAACGGAAAAGACCATAGAGAAGCCGCAAGATGAAACCTAATAAAAGTCAGAGCCGGAACAGCCAAAGCCAGCAGCCGAACGACAACACCCGAGAAACTCAAGGGGAAATCAACATCCCGCCAGACATCTGAAGAAAACCGAGAGTGGTACCGTGTCGACACCACAGTGTACCCACATGCACCTACCCGGGAGGAGTGCCTAGAATCGGCAAGAAGGGAGAAACTCAGACAAAAGGAATACAAAAGGCGCAAGCAAGAAAAGGAAAACAAGAAACCCAAGAAAATCAAAGGGAAAACAATGTCCCACCTGACCTCTGAAGAATACCCATATTTATACTATGACGACGAACACGAATATAGCTACTATCATGAGGACGGAGAGATCGTCCCATGGCTGACCACGGAGGAAGAAATCGAAAGGCAACAGAAACTCAAACTCGAAAGAGAAAACCGGCACAAGAAATAAAATGAAAACATTGAAAAGCTTCTACAGACAGTACACAAAAAAGGGGGCACAAAGACCAAATAAAAAGTACCCAGCTAAGAGTAACGCACAAATAGCCACCACTGATCAAGGAAACCACCAGAGGAGATGGACACAATGGATAACTCGCCGGCCGACCAATCCCCAAGCTGACGCCACAGACACAAACGCTTACATAACCAGTCAGAGTCAGTACTCACTCATAAGAGCGCACAGACAGAAACAGGGTAAAAAACCATGGACCTCAACTCTAACCAAAGCTGAAGAAGCAGCCAAATTTGGAATTTTTGTTTTTGAATCAAGTCAAGATAGACCCACATGCCCAATTCTTAACCCTTTGAAAATATAGTTTGTTTGTTTGTTCATTTGTTCTTCCTCTTCTCCCTCCTCCTCTTCCTCTTCCTTCTCCTCATCCTTTCTTTTGCATGGCCTCCCCACTGGAGCATAAGCTTTAAGCCAATTCCTTCCAAGCCTCTTATCCTGATGATGAAAAGTAAAAAAAGTGAGAGAACACACCAAGTGATGTTTGGGATTCGAGAGAAATAGCCCATCATACATCAATCAGTGCTCAGGACTGAAAACATTCAGGCAATTTTCTTTGTAGTAGTTACATCATTTCTGCTAGCAACATCAGCAGCAAGAACAATGTGCATTGTTGAAACGAGTGACTACATGAGATGTGTGTGTTATTAGTTATCAGTTAACAGTTGAGGTATCTTCATTGCACTCCGGACATGTCCATAGGTGCTCAGATCCTCCCCCCAGCATATGCATCAGCGTCTGGTGGCTAATAGTGCCAGTTCTGTGTTGGTTGACGAGGCGCCTTGTTTTCCCGATGTACCTCTCGCGTCTGGCTGTGCCGATTCTTACTCCCAAGTCTTTCATCCTGGAGAGCGATGTGGATTCACTGATGTCAAAGTCCTCTGTTCTCACCATATCTTTAAGGACGTTAATAACATCGGCACGATCCATGGGCTGGCGATCTACAGGGGGTGCAGAGCCAGCCAGTTTATCAGCTCGTTCATTTCCCTCGACTCCCGCATGTCCCGGGATGAAGATGAAGGTGACTTTATGAACAACAGACTTCCGCAGCGACTCCCACTGTCTACGTACAGATCCAGCTTCAACATTCTGAATCATGCTCATTGAGTCACTTAGTACACACACGTTGGTATAATGCTGTGATTCCAGCCATATAAAAGTTTGTGTAACTGCCATCACCTCCATCGTCATGCTGCTCGTGGTCATAGAGTGGGCACCACTGGATTCTTGAACGGTTTGGCCCGCTGAACGGGCTGTAAATGCCCACGCACTTCTCTGCTGCTTTACAACAGATCCATCTGTATAGATGAGCACTTCGGGGCTATCTGAGTGTTCATAGATGAGCGCGTTGACTTCTGCATTGACAGCGACAGGGTTCTGCTCTCTGCACCGTCTGTCGAGTGTGATAATGCAGAAGAAAGTGCACTTAAAAGCTGGAGGCACCGGCACCCATTCCTTGCCGGGGTTGATACTGGTAAGACTGCAGACCTGTCTGACGACATTTTCCGCCCAACCCATCCATGATTTGCCTCTCTTTAGCCTGTACCCTTTTCTCTGAATATAGCGTCATGCAGAGGGTGCTGCTCATCTGCACTTATTTTTAAGTATGCACGAGCTCTCCAGATCTTGATCCTGTGTTCCATTGTCGGGAAGTCAAGGAGGTATCTCATTGCTACACAGCTGGTGTCTTTCGTGCAGCCCAAAATGATGCGCATGGCTTCGTTTTGTACCTTTTCAAGTCTTCCAATCTGTGCAGGGCTGACAGTGAGGATGGCCAGGGCATACTCGATGCGTGAAAGCGCAGTCCTTGGAACAGAAGTATTAGCAGTCTTTGCTCGATATTGGCAGCCGCCATGACTCTCATTGCTGACAAACCTTTTTTAGCTTCCATTATAACATAATCGACATTATCTCTGAAGGACAGTCTTCGATCAAGCCTCACGCCAAGATATGTCATTGACTGGGTTCTACTCAAAAGGCTCCCATCCATTCTGTGTGTGTACACAGTGGTATACTCACCATGTAACAAGTAACTTGCAGAATGTTGCTTTCATCACAACCTGCTGGAAAAATTGATTCATGTGTGCATTACCGGAACCAGTGACTTCATGAAACATGTGTGCACACAGTGCAATACTCGTCATGTACACAGTGGTATACTCACCATGTAGCAAGTAATTTGCAAAATGTTGATTTCATCACAACCTGCTGGAAAGATTGATTTATGTGTGAATGTTTCTGTGTGTGTGAGTGAACGTTTTTGTGTGTGTATGAATGTTTCTGTTTGTGTATGCATGCGTCTGAGTGTATGCCTCTGTTTAAGAAATAGCTTCCTTCAGAAGATTAGTATTTTGTTCTGTTATTTCTGTGTAACTCATAACTCTGTTTTTGACAATCAGGGTAGGAGACAGTGAGCAGCAGGATATGGATATGATCCTTCTGTTAAGTCAGAGATCAGTCTACGTAGCCTGGTATGATGATGAGCAAGAGCTAGTCAGCAGATATCAGCGGATATACTTGGAGGACATAGACAAGATTGAAATTGGTTAGTTTCTGTTTTTTGTTTTTTTTAATTAATGCTTTACCACTGTAATTAATGCTTTACCACTGTGATTAATGCTTTACCACTGTGATTAATGCTTTACCATTGTGATTAATGCTTTACCATTTAATTAAAGATTTACCGTTGTGTTTAATGCTTTACCATTGTAATTAATGCTTTACCATTGGGATTAATTTTTTTACCGTTGTGATTAATGCTTTACCATTGTGATTAATGCTTTACCATTGTGATTAATAAAGATACAAACACAATATTGCACAATTTATAGCCTGGTCTATTTACCTGTTTCTCGCCATGTGTTTACTACAGACAGAGTTCAATGTGCATTGTGACAAACTTGCCTCTCATTCTGTATATTTTTCTGTAATCTTGTCCACAAACAGGCATGGAACCTGCTGTGTTCAAGTCCAGATATCCAATCTTGAGAATGACTTATCATCACCAGGCTGATGAAGGACTCTTTCACACGTTCAGAGTTCCCACGACCAGGTTCTTTAACAACAAAGCCACAGCAGTCGTCTCCCAGGATGAGGCCAAAGGTACTTTGGCACTGAGTTGCCAGATAAATGTATAGAAGCAAGAAACAAAAAGAAATAATAAGGAAGTACTAGTTTTATAACAGCTTACTAACAATCAAAATACTCAGCACCATGTAAGCAGCTAGACCTCTCTGTACTTAAACCTAGGATAGACTTATATAAAACAAGCTTAGCATACTCTGCCGCTCAGTTGTGGAACAATCTTCCACAAGAAATCAAAGACACCACCAATCATTATACATAAATTCGCAACCTGTTTGAACACTACCTCAGTACAGACTACATGCCCCCATAAACAAACAAAAAACATCAAAAAAGACAATAATAAGGTATTTATAATGCCCATGTTAAACATTGCCTCAGTGAGTCATGTAGTATTGATTAATTTTCATGCATTTTAATGCTTATTGTTCTTTGTTGTCAAAGATTTGCTTCATAAGTGATGTTGAATGAAAGAATCTATGAGAGGAAAGAAAGAAGAAGGGCAGAATGTCAGATGGGCCTGCATGCCCAATTCTTAACCCTTTGAAAATAAAGATTGTTCGTTCGTTCATTGTACTACCACGACACTAAGGGAATACAAAGAACAGTAACACTGAACGTCCCATGCATATCATAAAAGGTGATGAAGAAGGTTTATTTACCCATGTGTTGCTGGGACCTGTAAAGGGAAGCAAATAATAACACTACCATTTCCCTCAAAAGGCAGAGAGAGAGAGATCTTCTTTTGCATTCCATAAGAGTTACCTAAGATTCCAGTTTAGAGGAAAAATAGTAAAGAATTCTTTTAACACCTTGAGGTATATTGGTTATATATATTTTTATAGAGCAATCGGTACTTTCATCATCATCAAGTGCCGTGCCGGCTGGCATAGGCATTCATGGCTCTCCACGATTCTAGCTTGTATGTCTTCCCTTATTATGTTGGAGTAGTTGAAGATTGTACCCAGGTATTTGTATGTTTCCGTTCTTTTAATGGTCAAATTATCTATTTATATGCGGCCAGATTTTAGCCATTCCTTCTCTTGAAATTACCATATATTCTGTCTTATCTTGGTTGATAACCAGCCCCATCTGTTGGGCTTTTTCCTTTAAGTGAGTCAATATTTTGAATGTCTTTTGTTCATTTCCCCCTATAATATCTATATCATCTGCATAACCAAGCAGTCTATAGGTGTATCGGGTGTATATATTTTTATAGAACAATCGGTACTGTAGGATTGGTAAATATTAATGCCTCTAGGTGTATCAGGTATATATATATATTTTTATAGAGCAATCAGTACTTTAGAATTGGTAAATATTAATGCCTCTAGGTGTATTGGGTATGTATATTTTTATAGAGCAATCAGTACTTTAAGATTGGTAAGTATTAACGCTTCTGTGTGCATCAGGTATATATATTTGCATAGAGCACTTAGTACTTTAGGATTGGTAAATATTAACGCTTCTATGTGTATCAGGTATATGTATTTTTATAGAGCTATTGGTACTTTAGGATTGGTAAATATTAACGCTTGTTGTACGTAGAATACTCAAATAATACTAGGGACACGGCCAGAGTACCAACTGGAAAGTACTGCCATAACTATGACGCTGAAATTGAGGCTTTCAAGATAGAAACTGAGAAATTACTAAATACCAGCCATGGTACACAACCTGTGGTGCTATTGACAGATAACAAATCAGTATTTGAGGCACTCCTGTCTGGGAAATGGCCAGTACTAAGGACACTACTTTCTGAACTTGGCAGTCAGCATGAGGTCACCATACAGTGGATACCATCTCATTGTGGAATACCTGGAAACGACAGAGCTGATCGATTGGCTAAGGAAGGAGCAAACGAAGAACAGCCTGATGTACCCGTTATATACCACCAAAAAGAAAAGAATGATCAAATCAGTCAGAAAGCCACTGAAACCTGCTCATGACGACTACCACATTATGGACAGACCAGAACAAGTCATTATTCTGCGCCTCAGAACAGGACACAATAGATTATGCAACCACATGTATACAAAATTAAAGATTGGTGAATCAGCCATGTGCACATGTGGATTGGCGTCGCAGACAGCAGAGCACATACTCCAAGACAGCCCAAATTACAACATGTCTAGGCGAACTTTCTGGTCTAGAGAGACAAAAGTGGAAGATAAACTCTATGGACCGCTGAGTGAACTAAAAAAGACAGTTAAATTCATACAAGAGATAACATTGCAGTCATAGACATATTTCAAGTGAACGAAAGAAGAAGAAAAAGAATTAACGCTTTTATGTGTATCAGATATATATATTTTTATAGAGCAATAGGTACTTTAGGATTGGTACATATTAACGTCTCTAGGTGTGTCGGGTATACGTATTTTTATAGAGCAATCAGCACTGTAGGATTGATACATATCATGCCGGCCACCTTAACTTCCCAAGACATTTCCTGATGCCCATTTTAGGCTGGGTCAACACAATCTATATAGTGGTCTTCCTCTTCTCGGCCTCTCGGAGTATATTCTAGGTTGAGTAATAAAGTCCGCTTGCCCAGGCAGTTGCCACTTAGTGTAAGCGCTAGAATTTTCTTGTTAAAAACCCTAGACCATACTGAGATATCAAACTGACTCTTTAACATGAAAATCTCATCTGAGGACTATCAGCTCTGTACATGAGCTGATTGGTAGTGACATAAGCCATGGAGGAATGGTCAATCTTTACTGGGTAGACACAGGTGGGATGGGCATAGAGATATCTCATGTGAGGGCCATGAGCTCTTTAAATGAACTTATCAGTACTGACTAAGCCATGGAGAAATAGTGGCGGGATGGTCAATCTTTACAAGGTAGACATGAGTGGGATGGGCACAGATAGAGAATGGGAATGACAGAAGAGTGAGAGGATCAGAAAACATTTTTAATAATTTAAACATTATTGTAAAACCCATTACGATTGTAATGAATGTTTTTCTCTTTTTCCTGTAGAATCTTTGAGAATTATTGCAGACGCATTCAGGTGTGCTCAGGAGATGATGTCTATCAAGCTAGAAATTCAAGAAAAGCCCAAACTTGAGAAGTGAGTATTTTGTTCATAAATAATGTTCTAGTTTCTGCTGCAGTCACTTCTGATGTTTCTATTCTCATCTGAAGCGATTGGAGGTTTTAGTTTTTTTTTTGTTTATTTCTAGTTTGAGAAGAGATGCAGCAAATAAAGAAAACACAATTTAGAGATACATTTTTTATTGTTTTGTTTTCTTTCTGCACTCATTTATGGTGTTGTAAATTACTAGAGAGTTACGGTCTGTTAATTACTGGAGAGTATTCATTGTAGTCTCGGCTAAATGACAGGAAGCTCACACTTGCATCTCATAGTGGTAGATCAAGGATGGGCAGCTGGCAAGGGTGTAGCGAACATAGTTCAAGGGACAGTTTTCACCAGAAACAGTGGCCAGTTAAACACTTGAGTCAGAAATTACTGTCAAAGGGCAAGGTCGTAAACTACCATGTAGACGTGTAAGGCAAGGGGTTCATTAGTTTGTTGGTTGTGAATCCCCTGGAATCATCATATATGCCATGCAGATAAGTGTGAACATCTCACATGATCACCAAACTCTTGGATCAGACTTGTGAATCAGATTTGTGTATCAGCACTGTGTTCTTGTCTCCATAATACCATGTGGTCATACCATCTAGATATTTATCTTTCTGCCTTCCTCCTTGTTCTTTTCCCATCAGTCTTGCAGATAGTGTGCACAGTCGGTTTTCATGTGTTTCTTATAGGACTTGCTTGTTGGTTTTTCTGACTGTCCTTGGTATTCTTTGTATTATCCTCAGAAATCACCTTTCCACTGCCATTAGATGTTTCTCAGCCACCTGCTTAATGTCCATGTTTCACATTCATATAACAGTACAGGTTCTATCTTGCACTTCAGTACTCTTTTTCTCATTATTGTTGACATCTTTTTATTGGTCGGTATGTTTTCCATTTTGCAAAAGGCTACCTTCGCCATAGCAATTCTTGCTCTGATCTCTTTAAGGCACCTCCTATCAGATGTTAGAACGTTGCAAGCATCTTTATCATGTTAACATGCCTTACTCTATCGAAAGCCTTGCCTTTGTGTAGTCAATGAAGCAAAGATGCAGGTCTTTGTTTACTTCTATAGAACATTCAATAACTGTTCGCAGCATATACACAGCATTTACTGTACCCTTGTCTTCTACAAACCAACATTGTTCTTCCCATATTTTGGGTAGTATTTTCTTCATAATTCTTTGCAAAATGATTCTTAGCAATATCTTCGTGATATAGCTCATTATACTAATTGTTTGATGTTGATCAGATTTCAAGACTCCTGATTTCTACGGCATTGCAATATATATAGAATTACATAATTCAAGAGGTATATCTCCAGTATCATATATTGTGTTTAGTAGTCTGGTGAATTGGTCTATTCCATATTCTTTTAAGGCATTAATCATTTCTGTTGTGATATTGTCTGAACCCAGAGTCTGCCAGTTTGCATATGGTTAAGATTATTCTGAACTTCCATCTTTAAAATTGGTGGTCCTTTATTACTATTATAAAATGTCAAGTTGTTCCTCTCTTGTATAATTATAAAGATCTTTCAGATAATCACACCATTAACTTAAAATCTGATAATTTTCATTATAATTCTGCCATCTTTGATTTTCAGTCAATCTGTTGAAGTGTGTTCTTTTGTTAGTGATGTCATTAATTATTTATTGGGCATTAATTTGGTATTCCGTGTGTTTCTTTGAGCTGTTCACGTAATCTGAGCCCTGAAAAGAGCATCTGTTGAAGTGAGTCTAGAGACTCTTCTCCTGAAGTGAGTCACTCTTCTCCTGAAGTGAGTCTAGAGGCTCTTCTCCTGAAGTGAGTCTAGAGACTCTTCTCCTGAAGTGAGTCACTCTTCTCCTGAAGTGAGTCTAGAGGCTCTTCTCCTGAAGTGAGTCACTCTTCTCCTGAAGTGAGTCTAGAGGCTCTTCTCCTGAAGTGAGTCACTCTTCTCCTGAAGTGAGTCTAGAGACTCTTCTCCTGAAGTGAGTCACTCTTCTCCTGAAGTGAGTCACTCTTCTCCTGAAGTGAGTCACTCTTCTCCTGAAGTGAGTCACTCTTCTCCTGAAGTGAGTCACTCTTCTCCTGAAGTGAGTCACTCTTCTCCTGAAGTGAGTCTAGAGGCTCTTCTCCTAAAGTGAGTCTAGAGACTCTTCTCCTGAAGTGAGTCACTCTTCTCCTGAAGTGAGTCTAGAGACTCTTCTCCTGAAATGAGACTAGAGGCTCTTCTCCTGAAGTGAGACTAGAGGCTCTTCTCCTGAAGTGAGTCTAGAGACTCTTCTCCTGAAGTGAATCTAGAGACTCTTCTCCTGAAGTGAGTCTAGAGACTCTTCTCCTGAAGTGAGTCACTCTTCTCCTGAAGTGAGTCACTCTTCTCCTGAAGTGAGTCTAGAGACTCTTCTCCTGAAGTGAGTCTAGAGGCTCTTCTCCTGAAGTGAGTCACTCTTCTCCTGAAGTGAGTCACTCTTCTCCTGAAGTGAGTCACTCTTCTCCTGAAGTGAGTCTAGAGACTCTTCTCCTGAAGTGAGTCACTCTTCTCCTGAAGTGAGTCACTCTTCTCCTGAAGTGAGTCACTCTTCTCCTGAAGTGAGTCACTATTCTCCTGAAGTGAGTCACTCTTCTCCTGAAGTGAGTCTAGAGGCTCTTCTCCTAAAGTGAGTCTAGAGACTCTTCTCCTGAAGTGAGTCACTCTTCTCCTGAAGTGAGTCTAGAGACTCTTCTCCTGAAATGAGACTAGAGGCTCTTCTCCTGAAGTGAGACTAGAGGCTCTTCTCCTGAAGTGAGTCTAGAGACTCTTCTCCTGAAGTGAATCTAGAGACTCTTCTCCTGAAGTGAGTCTAGAGACTCTTCTCCTGAAGTGAGTCACTCTTCTCCTGAAGTGAGTCACTCTTCTCCTGAAGTGAGTCTAGAGACTCTTCTCCTGAAGTGAGTCACTCTTCTCCTGAAGTGAGTCTAGAGACTCTTCTCCTGAAATGAGTCTAGAGACTCTTCTCCTGAGGTGGTACCAAAATACCATTTCCATGGGGGTTGTGTTGCAGAACCCTCCTGGCACTCTCCAGTGGAATGATGTAAGACAGGAGGTACTAGAGCTTCACATCTGTGGAGAAGCATAGCTATTCTTGGAATTTGAACCAAACTGGCGATCCAGTCCTGGAAAGGCAGCACCAAAAGAGTTGTTCCAAGGTCTTGACAGTTGTGATACCTGGTCGGGGTCTTGCAACCAGTGGCCATAGGAAGACAAGGGAAAATCACCACATTATTTCCCCGACAATAAGAGCATATGGCCGATTTGTAGTGAATAAGTCACATGTTCAGAAACTTCATACCAGTCATTGGACTGAATAAGCTGATTTGACATGATCTTGTGTTTTTGTTCTTTGCCTCAGCTTCCTAAATGATTGCGGTGTTACTGCCTGCCTTTTCTCTTTATTGTATACCTGATTCCTTTCTGATTGTTATAATGCTGTTCATTTGCATCTCTTTTGCAGAAAAAAATATATTCCACATCCCGGTGTTATGGATGTTCATCAGCAATTGCAGGAGAATTCCCTTGCTGGTATCAGACTTCCACGAGATATCTCAGCCTATATGGAGTCATCTGGTCAATTTGGTGAATCAAAAGACACAAGACATCTTGATGCATCAGCCCAATCAGTACCAAGGTCCAAGTCTCCTTTGGAGTTCCTAAACGTTCTGCCCAGTTTTCCCAAGTCAGCCTTGCCATCATTTAGTGCAGCAGTTAATCCGCTCAAGTTTTCAATTCCCAAACCAAATCTCAAAGAGAATCTTCAGCAGTTGAATTTGATGAGAAAAATAAAGCTGAATAAAGATTCAGGCAAAGTTGATATGATGAATATAGAACAAGCTGACAATGATAATAAGGGTTTGAACATCACAAGTGAGCAGAAACCAACTATGTTTCTAAAGGATGAAGATAACAAAGAGGTTGTCCTGGACAGTTGTGGTATTCTAGCTACTAGCCCCAGTCAAGTTCTGCTATCTTCAATGCATCTGAAAGCTGAAAGCAAACGAAAGTCTTCTGTAGTGGACTTGGTTTCATCTCCACATTCGGTCAGATCACACACTAGCCAAGCAAACAGCAGCATCAGTGAAGGTTCTCGTTTTAATTTTCATGGTGAAGCTATTACTGATGCAGATGAAAACATCAATAAACATACTTCAGCATTAGCTCCCGGTGATGATTCATCAGATTATGATGTGCCCATTGTTGGAAATTTTGAAGACTTTGATGATAAAACAGATGGGCAAATTGTTGCTGAAACTGCAGCGGAAGAAATTTCACAGGTTGGATTCGACACAGTTTCTGAAAATGATACAAATGAAGATGATGAGGAATATTGTGTCATGGAAAATGAAGAAGTGCGAGCAATTCTTGACAAGTGTCATCAGCTCCATCATCCTTTGATGAAGACGTCTATTAGTGACACGTCCCTGAGCCTGAGTGCAGCACAGGAAACACTGCTGCAGCCAAATATGGCTCAGAAGGATTCTGGGCTAGTATCTTTGTTCAAGTCAAAAATGGCTGGGTTTTCAAAGACGTCTCCTGGAAGATCACCAGACCCATTCTTGTCCAAAACTCACATCAGAAAGTCTCAACGTGCCATGGAAGTGTTTGAAAAGCTCGTTAAAGAAAAGTTGCCAAATGAAGAATGCAAATCATATTTCATATTCATTTAAATCTATATCTTGATTTGGTAATGTTGTAGTAACCATATAGTGAATGTACAATCATGTATTTAATCTGTAACATCTGTAGTATGTTAACAGTGTTTTAGATATTGTCTTGTTCAAGTGTGTCATCATCTTTGTTGGGCATTTATTGAATTTTATTTCTGTACATAATTAGTTTTAGCAAATGAAACTTGAGCCTGGCTTCATACTTGTTTAGAGAAAAGTTATATCATGTCATTTGCAGCAGAAAAACGCAGGGAGTACCACATGTCTTAATTATACAGCGCTGTATGATACACTGCACCTATGCACTCTCTCTGTTTGGTCACCATGCATAATAAATGTGAAACTTGTATGAATATGTGATACTTTATGTATACTTTTGTGCATATTTGTGGTGCTTTCTGTATTTATGTTAGTTCAATCACTGTAAACATACTGTGAACAAACATTGTGCTTTGTCGAATTATTAATAGTTCTGTTAGCTGTAAACTGTTCACCTAGATGGATTTGGCAAGAGAGTGAGGTTGATGTGATGTGCGACTCTTCCTCATTTAAATCCATATCATAGCACCATTCACTCTCATCCTCCCTCTCATTGGATGACGAGTGATCTTCATCATTTATGTTGGACGAATAATGTGTACATTCAAGAATGTTATTTATTGACATGTACAGCAATTAACACCCATACCTTGGTTTTTAAAAAAATAATCTTCTTGTCCTTAGAAGACCCTTTTTATTCATTTTAATTTAACTTTAAATTGGCATTAAAAATGGGTGCTAGAGAATTTTCTCGGAATAGATAAAGGATGTAGTAGTTATTGCAGTAAGCTTTATTGCACACCTGCCTCAGACGCCAGTGATCTGGAGTTCGATCCCAGATCCAGTCAGGGATATGCACTACTGGCGAGCTCAAACGAGAGCAAAATTTGAGTCTAGTGCTTCCAATCTGATGTGGACAAGGCTTAACCCTACCAGACCTGAGGCCCTGAACCTAACTGCCCCTATTACCTGGGCTCCTGAGCATTAAAGAGGGAAAAAACCAACCTGATATAGAAAAATGTTAGTTAATGCAAACAAGTGGTTAGAATAATTTGTAACTTGGAGACATTGTAGAAAATAGGTCTGCCTTTCATCTAGCGCCAATATTCCACCTGTGTGAGCCAATCCAGTCTGAATAAACAAAGTATCGATCAGCTGTTGGACTGTGAAAATCCTAGACCTACTTCGCTTTCTTGTTGAAGTGCTTGGTTCATCAGCCTACGTTTCATTGGGAATTTACAGAATTTTTTCGCGTTAAACCACACAAAGTCAATTCAAACCTATGGGGGAAGACATTTGCAATGGCTAACCATGAGGTTTGACAACGACTGGTTGGTTATTTTTTAGTTTGTGATGCTTTTTTTCACGTACTAGGCAAAATACCGAAAATTCTGTACAGCAGTATAGCGGCAGATTAGGAAATTACCAAAAAATCGGTTCAACGGTTAGGCGCCTGGTGTGCCTTGCCAGATCGCGAGGACCTGATTATTTGGGGCCACATGGATGTCAGTTGCGGCGATCAGGCAAGTTTTGAGCTACAGCCTACAATGGGTGACGTTGTGATATTCTAGTATGATAATTGGTTGCGTGGTCACACCCACCTCACACGCCAGTGATCCGGAGTTCGATCCCAGGTCCAGTCAGGGATATTCTCCATTTGACAGTCAGAATAGTTATTGTCTGTGCATATTGCTCTGTGTGGAGATGAAGGAGATCTTGGTTTATTATCCATTTGACAGTCAGAATAGTTACTGTGGCTCAGTGATGAGATGGAGAGAGATTATCATCAGTGGGAAATCTGACCCTGACACATCAGCAGCCCATGATTTCTGTAAAACTGAAATATTAGTTACTGTTGGACTCCTTTGTACACAGCATCCCTGTTTACATAACGGATGTACATATGATGTTCTTCCTATACATCTCTTCCTCACAAGGCAGGATTGATGCAGGCATCTGTCAGCATTAGCTAGTTTTATGTCCTTAATTATTACAGTTGATTGACAGTCAGAATAGTTATTGTCTGTGCATATGTGTGGAGATGAAGGAGATCTTGGTTTATTACCCATTTGACAGTCAGAATAGTTATTGTCTGTCCATATTGCTCTGTGTGGAGATGAAGAGAGATCTTGGTTTATTACCCATTTGACAGTCAGAATAGTTATTGTCTGTCCATGTTGGTCTATGTAAAGATGAAGAGAGATCTTGGTTTATTATCCATTTGACGGCCAGAATAGTTATTGTCTCTCCATGTTGGTCTATGTAAAGATGAAGGAGATCTTGATTTATTATCCATTTGACAGCCAGAATAGTTACTGTGGCTCAGTGATGAGATGGAGAGAGATTATCATCAGTGGGAAATCTGACCCTGACACATCAGCAGCCCATGATTTCTGTAAAACTGAAATATTAGTTACTGTTGGACTCCTTTGTACACAGCATCCCTGTTTACATAACGGATGTACATATGATGTTCTTCCTATACATCTCTTCCTCACAAGGCAGGATTGATGCAGGCATCTGTCAGCATTAGCTAGTTTTATGTCCTTAATTATTACAGTTGATTGACATCTTCATATCTGGGCTTGGCTTTTCATCTCTTCCAGTTAATGTTATTTATTTATGAAGATAATCTGTGACAGCACGATGGCTTTTGTTAATTAGTATTATTGTGGTAATTTTATCATGTTCATATGATTGTTCCTCCATCTTTATCTTTTCAAGTTAATATTAGCAACTTTATGAGGAGATGCTGTGGTAGCAAGAGGGCTAGTTTTATTGTGGTAATTATTATAGTTGATTTTTATCACGTTCATGATTGTTCCTCCATCTCTTCAAGTTAATACATGATAGTAATATAGTAATTTTATGATGAGGAGCTGTGGTAACAAGAGGGTTTGTGTTAATTAGTTTTATTGTGGTAATGATTATAGTTGATTTTATCATATTCATATGATTGTTCCTCCATCTTTTCAAGTAAATGCTAGTAATTTTATGTCAAAGAGCTGCGGTAGCAATTTGGCCTGTGTTAATTAGTGTCATTGTAATTATTACTGATGATGTTATTATGTCCTTATGATTGTTCCCTCCATTTCTTCAAGTTAATGCTAGTAATTGTATTTTAAGTGGTGCTATGGTAGCATGATGGCTTGTGAACCAGGTGATAGACACATTTGTGAGCCACATTGTCCAAATTTTAATTTCACTCCCACTGGTGGTGGCACTGGATTAAATGTCAAATGATTTTATAGCACTAGAAATTGTATGGAAGTTAAAATAAACTATAACTAGTACCAAACTTAGATTATGCAATATTATCATCACATCAGTACGCCAATATGAATCAGAAACATAAAAAATGACACAACCACTTACTAATTAATTGCAAACATTCGTTGACAGAGAACAGAAGGACTTAAATGGTTTCACAAATCACTCACGATGATAGCTAGACAAATTTAAGTGATATAAGAGGTGAAATAAAGACATCAGAAGTACTCATAGAACACACATTGAGAAATCAAATTTATAACTTAACTAGAAAGTCCTTCCTCTGGAATTTACAAGGCAAAATAAAATGTAGAAAAACCAAATAAATACATGGAGAAGAGAGGTATAGACAGAACTGAGTAATATGGGGCAGGCATGGAGAAGAGAGGTACAGACAGAATTGAGTAATATGGGGCAGGTATGTAGGAGAGAGGTATAGACAGAGAACTGAATAATATGGGGCAGGCATGGAGAGAGAGGTATAGACAGAATTGAGTAATATGGGGCAGGCATGGAGAGAGAGGTATAGACAGAACTGAGTAGTATGGGGCAGGTATGTAGGAGAGAGGTATAGACAGAACTGAGTAAAATGGGGCAGGCATGGAGAAGAGAGGTATAGACAGAACTGAGTAATATGGGGCAGGCATGGAGAGAGAGGTATAGACAGAACTGAGTAATGTGGGGCAGGCTGGAGAAGAGAGGTATAGACAGAATTGAGTAATATGGGGCAGGCATGGAGAAGAGAGGTATAGACAGAATTGAGTAGTATGGGGCAGGCATGGAGAAGAGAGGTATAGACAGAACTGAGTAAAATGGGGCAGGCATGGAGAAGAGAGGTATATACAGAACTGATTAAAATGGGGCAGGCATGGAGAAGAGAGGTATAGACAGAACTGAGTAGTATGGGGCAGGTATGTAGGAGAGAGGTATAGACAGAGAACTGAATAATATGGGGCAGGCATGGAGAGAGAGGTATAGACCGAATTGAGTAATATGGGACAGGCATGGAGAAGAGAGGTATAGACAGAACTGAGTAAAATGGGGCAGGCATGGAGAAGAGAGGTATAGACAGAACTGAGTAATATGGGGCAGGCATGGAGAAGAGAGGTATAGACAGAACTGAGTAATATGGGGTAGGCATGGAGAAGAGAGGTATAGACAGAACTGAGTAATATGGGGTAGGCATGGAGAAGAGAGGTATAGACAGAACTGAGTAATATGGGGTAGGCATGGAAGGAAATCAAGAGATGGCTATTGATAGAAGGGCATAGCTTCAGACTGAGGACCAACGCCCCATTGGAGGTTAAAAGAAAGAAGAAAAGGTCATCTCATCATCTCATCTCATTTTTGTTCCTCTTTGCGGTGTCGAGGTGAAGTATAAACAACAGGTGAGTGCCCACTTATGGGCTTCATGTATCGATATTTCCATGGACTCTGCTATTATCTCTGTCCATCGTTTACGTGGTTGGCCCCTTCCTCTGCTTCCATTTGGTCTGCACATCATTGCTTGTTGTGATATACTGTTAATTGGTAACCTTCTTGCATGGCCAAACCATTTTACTTGCTGCCTTCTAATAAAATCTAGCGCTTTAGTCCTGATTTCTTCATTTCTGATCTTATCACTTCTTGATACGTTGAGTATTCTTCTCGGGAATCTAATTTCTGTTGTTGTGATTTTTCTTTTCTCTTTTTCTGTCATTGTCCAGGTTTGGCATTGGTAGCATAGAAAGAAGAAGGTAGGTAGGAAGATTGTGTTGTAAAGTGCTTTCTTAGTAACTATTGATACATGTTTGTTCTTTAGTATTGGTGCTATTTGCCCAATGAGTGGGTTTGCCTTATTGCGTCTATTTTCGATCTCGTATTCTGATTTGCTATTTGATGATATTATACTTCCTAGGTACTTGAAACTCTCTACTTGTTTCAGAGGATGTTCATTTAGGTGACTTGTTGTTTTTTATTCCTTAGTTATAGTCATTACCTCTGTTTTACTTGTGCTAATTTTCATGTTATGTTCCCTACACATTTCGTTTAGATTATTCATGTGGTCTTGTAATTCAGCTAGTGCTTGGTCGTCCGCAAACAGGAGTTCTCTAATGGTGTAATTTGCAGATGGTTCTTCTGTGTTCTCATCATGCTGTGTTCTTGCGATCTCTGTTTGGCTGGTTTCTTTACATATGTTGTCTATAAAAACACAACCTTGTTGTACTGCGGATCTTATGGTGAAGGGTTCTGAGTGTTCTCCAGTTGCTCTCACTATGCATTCACTGTTGTTGTATAAGCTTCTACATAGGTTTGTTAGATGTGTACTCACTCCATATTGTTTACAGATTTCCCACAGCTTGTTTCTATCTACTCTATCAAATGCCGTTTCTTGGTCGACAAAGGTTAAATAGAGCGTTTCATTGAATTCGATTGATTTTTCTATAAGTTGTCTAAGAGAAAAAATGGCATCTATGCATCCTTTGTGTCTCCTAAATCCAAGTTGTGTAGGTGGCAGGATGTATTTCTAACTAGTATGGCTCTGAGCCCAACCTACCATCATAAAATGAGCACCAGAGATTTCAGATGGAGTTGATTTGAAGATTTCAGCACTCGGGACATTTCTGTATGTGCTCGAGGACCTCATCTTCAAGAGCCAGCGAACAGTCCCAATACAAATGGTACCAGTAGTAGTCTGACTATGTGTCCATCTAGCCTTTCCCTGGAGTCCTGAATTTCGGCCAGATCCTCTGGACACTCCCAGCAGCACCATTCTCACCAGACCATGATGATCTATCTCTTCTTCTCCACTATGTACATGATTCCAAAGAGCCCCACCACGTCTACCTTATCATGCACCAATACTACACCGAGCTGTGCAGACCCAGCCAATCTGTCCGCCTGCTCATTTCCCACCACACCAGCATGTCCTGGAGGAAAAATCCAACAGATGCTCTCTATTTTTGATTGTTGAATTGAAGCCTACTTCTCTGCCTGAAGCATGCCTGTCTTCACCTTTCTCATTATACTTTGTGAGTCCATGACAATCAAAGCATGTGTATGCTGTTTGTTCTCCAGCCAGGTTAACGCCACTGTGACTGCCTCCACCTCTATTCTCAGACTAGCAGGAAAGTCGGGCACTACATGTAGTACTTATGCAACAGCCTTCACATGCTGTTTGGTCACAGAAAATGTAAACCTAACGCCATATCTCCAACATGCTTTTATAACATGCTTCCAGGGTACTTTTTTTTTAACTTGATGAATACTAGAATTGAATTTTTATCACATCCATGTTTGATAGTAACTTGATTTCAGATAAAAACTTGATTTTATCATATCCATATGCGTGTTTTACCCTTTTTATGTCTTATCTTTTTCTGCAATTAATGACAGAGCTTTTATTAATATTAAAATGGATTTAATCATGATCATATAGTTTTCTCCAGTTAAGCTCATTGGTTCATGCAGTTAACTCTAATAACTTCAAGAATACTCAAATTGATTTTATCGTGATCACCTGTTGATTGTTTTCTCCTGCCAAGTTTCTTGTCTCTTACAGTTAATGCTTCCCTCTGGGCATTGCTTTTTTTGGCTGTTTGTGATTTCTTGGCAAGTTTACGTTCAGTAGTTTGCCATTGCTTTATGAACGACTAGCACTCATAAAATTGTATGGGAACCAACACAAGGTGGTCTCTTTCCAAATCGCCTGCAGCTGTGTTTCGAACATGGTATGCAGGATTATTAATTGCATTTGTAACCCCTTCGACACAGAGCCGGCATTATGTTGGGGTCTGTGAATTACCAAACACCTGTGGAGGAGACATGACCAGCCTTGACCTAACATAGTCATGTCAGGGCTGTGCTGAATCATGGCCTGGTTATATCCTAATATACCTCTCCACAGACGTCAAGTTACATTACCAGTCTTGCACAGCCCGCTGTTTCTGAGCTTGAAAAGGAGAAGGAGAACTCTGCGACAAAGTCCCCATGGATAAACTAGTTTGGCACCAGGTCAGAAGGAAAGTGTCTACACCAGCCTCACTCTGATACACTCAAGCCTTTTTCAGGGCTCAAGCGACCTAAATGCCAATAAATTGCACTTAAAGAGTTAAAACAAACACAGTCTTCCATAAGATACACAACCATCCAATTTGCCAGTCGGTTATGCTCATTTATTTTCTTGTTTGCTCACTTTGAACTGGAGTGTAATTCACGCTGAACTAATTTTGCATGTAGGTTAGCTTTCCTTATCACCTGGCCATCAGGCGAACCCACTCTGACTTATGAGGTACTTTTAATTACATTCCCAAGTTAGGAAAGAGAAGCCAACATTTTAATCCAACTGGCTGGTGTAGGAGTTGAACCCACTACCTCGCCCTCAGCATGCCGAAAGTTTAAGAGTGTTTAAAAGTTTTAAAGTTCTTATCCATTTGGCCAGGCTGACCTCCATTCATGGTAATAACTTCATAAATTCTAAAATAATTTCAGGTATAAATTCAGATAGTAATTTCATATTACTGAAATGTACTTTGTTTATCATCTCCAATTTGTGACTTCGTTGTAGATCTACCCTAATTAAAACCATAATGTCTTGAGTGCTCAGAGAACAACCATAAGCCACTGGGAGTGCCTTGTCTTATTTCTTCCTTGGTACAGGAAATTATCAGTGTTTGTTTTATTTTCTTACTTGGTACAGGAAATTGTCGATGTTAGTTTTCTGTTTTTTATACAAACCTTGTATTAATGTGTTTCATATTCATATTGTGGTTTCATTATTTTAATTATATGGCTAATTCTAATTATTTCTTCTTTTTTTCTACTTGTTTTTCTTATGCCATGTGATTTGTGTTCCTAGGGGAAAAACAGAGTATTGCTGCAGATTACTGAAAGTACTTAGTTTTCTCCCCAAGCTGTTGAGACTAAGTCTAGTCTACCTTGTTTCCAAGCATAAAATCTGGTGCATTTCATGTTTGTATTGAGTCTCATTGTATTGAGTCTCATTGTATTGAATGTTGACTTGTGTATGAAATCATGCAGCCAGTAACTGGCGGTAACTGAGATTCATCCTAATAGACCTTCAGCATGCTAATTCTGAACATATTCATGATCTTTCCAAGTGGTATGTGCAATATGTGGGTGCTGGTATCTACCATCATCTTGAAGAACTGCTCTGATTAATTTGCAACTTATAAGCTTGAAAAGTGTTGAACTCATCATCAGAAAGGAAGGTGTGGTCTTGCAGTGGCTGGCTCACTTGCCTACCAGCCTGATAGTCATGAGTTTTAATTTCCCTCCAGGCAAGGATTGTTTTAACATTTGACCTCCCAGGTCTGCCCAGCCTAAAATGGGTACCAGGAGATATTCTGGGAAGTAAAGGCCACCTAGTGATCTTGACCACATCAGCCATTGAGTGCCAATTGGTCTTAAAGATAAGGAAAAGGTTCCTTTACTCAGGGCCGTGCAGTAGATATTCTCAGATGATGCAAGTCTTTGAAATGCCGCCCCTCCTTCGCAGCCTATGCCATCCCCTTACAGTGCCGCCTGATGCGGCCTCCTGTCTGTATCATAGCATGGCACGGCCCTGCCTTTACTTTTACTTACTCTTCATCACAGTGCTTCATCTTTCTATACTTCTGGTTTCCAGAGAATGCCAAATGTGAATTTTTAACATTTCTTATCACTTGAGATCATTCTATTACAAGCTGTTTTAACCAGTTGTCAATGTAATTTATATTGAACAAATTGGCTTATTCAATGATGATTTTGTCAGCAATAGGGTGAAAATATTGCATTTTGACTTGAGATAGTTTGACCAGCATCCTTTTTTAAGACAAATGATGAAGAAGAAGAATGATAACTATAGCAGTTTAACTGAGTTGGTTATATCATATTGTAAACTTTATTATTAAGTCACTGAATATATTTATTTTACGTCATCCCAAATTAGTATATGTCTCAACCATATCTGTTTGGTTTGATCAAAGAGCTGAGACCATTGTTATTCTTCCTCTTCTTTTTGTTTGTTTGTTTGAAATTTGTATATTTCTGCAATGTTGTCTTTTGTATGAACTTGGCTGTCTTTTTCAGTTCTCACAGCAGTCCATAAAGTTTATCCCCCACTGTTGTTTCTCTGAGCTAGACAGCTTGCCTAGATAGTCATATTTTGAACATTCTTGTAGTATGTGATCTGCTGACTGCGGCACCAATCCATTTGTGCACATGGCTGATTCACTAGCCTTGAATTTTTTATACATGTGGTTGCATAGTCAATTATGTCTTGTTCTGAGGTGCAAAATAATGGTTTTTTTCTGGTCTGTCCATAAAATAGTAATCGTCTTGTGCTGTTGTTTGTGGTTTTTGGATTGATTTGATGATTCTTTTCTTTTGGTGGTATCTGATAGATACATCAAGTTGTACTTCTGTAGCTTCTTCCTTAACTAGTTGATCAGCTCTCTCATTTCTGGGCACTCCACAGTGAAATGGTATCCATACCTTATGCTGGCTGGCTAGATCAGAAACTAGTGTTCGTACTTCTGGCAATTTCCTAGACTGGAGTGCTTCATGTACTGATTTTGCATCTGTCAATAGCACCACAGGCTGTGTACCATGATTGGTATTCAGTAATTTCTTGGCTGCTTTCTTGATTGCCTGCTTTTCTACATCATAGTTATGGCAGCTCTTTCCAGTTGGTTCTCTGGCCATGTTCCTGGCATTATTTGGATATTCTATGTAAAATCCCACTTCTTCATTTCTAACTAACTTGAGCCGACCCATCTGTGTAAACTAGGATTCAGAAGTCCTCTGAGTACAATGTTTGTCCTAAGTAGACAATATTTTTATAAGTTGTGCTTTAATTTAGTCATCTGAATGTTAAATATTTGTATATATCCCACTTTTAACAAGTATTTTCTATACTGAATATCTATATGGTGTTTAACAGAATATCTTCCATGACATATGATTTAATATGTGCAGTAAATTTTCACCACCACTAGTGACATAATCATTAGATATGAATGAGTATATTTTATTTATTATAATCTTTAAATAATTTCACAAACTAAACTCATATAGAGAACCAAAGAAAGTGTCATTGAAAGCTTTCTTAATATTGTTTCTGAAATAATATTGTCAAAGACCTCATCTTCACCAGTGAAAAACTTTATAGACAAGATTTGGAAGGAAACTATTTCCCATATTCATTTGTATTTAGAATACACGATAGATTCAGAAAGCTCCCACAATTTCTTTGTCTAATGATCATGAGATTGGTCAGAATAAATGCAGACAGATTAGAGCGGAGGTTGTGAACGGATTTCTGGATTTCATTATTCAAATCAACTTCATTACACCGAGTTCTGTCCCTTATAGCTCGGACTTCTTTCAGCAGAGTGGCCTGCCAAGAGCACTGCTCACAGCATGAGCTTCACAGTTCAAGCAAGGACCCACGGGAGTCTGAACACAATTGCACTCATGAACTGAATGACTGAATTCGAAAGCAAATCCACAACATTCATAGCGAGATGATGGGTGACTTGCTCTTAGACACCAGTTTAAAGTGTATGTAAATTGCTTTTCATCAGTTACTGTATTTATATCTAGTATTGATTTTAGGCACACTAACAGCATACAAAGATGTTCATTGTTTAAGGCTTTTAGGAAATTCCATCCTTGTTTACGTGAAATATTTCCCCAAAATGTTTATTTGCTTTTGACCCTTTACTAGTTTGCAGTTGTGTTTATGATATTAGGGAGCTTTGTTGTGTTTGCAAGTACATTTGCAAGGAACAGAATTTATAATGTTATTACCACAGTACAAATGTTGCAGGAGCTGAAGTGGTGCAATGATTAGCTCACAGGCCTGCCGACCCAGTGGTCATGTGTTCGAATCCCCATTGAAGTTGATTTGTTTGTATAACTTAACCTGGGCTCCCAGGTCGACTCAGTCTAACATGTGTACCAGGAAATGTCCTGGAAGTACAAATGGCCAGTGTGATACTGACCACATCACCCATCCACTGCCCACTGGTCTACACAAATATTGTGCTAGAACCATATTTCCAGTGTGCCTCTAGACATGTACAGGGTCCTTGACTTGACTTACAAATGTTGAAGAACTTGAACTCATTTAAATACAGCAGTGGGGTGTTATTACTTAACTCTCATGTGTATACAGCAGTGAGGTGTTATTACTTAACTCTCATTTGTATACAGCAGTGAAGTGTTATTACTTAACTCTCATTTGTATACAGCAGTGGGGTGTTATTACTTAACTCTCATTTGTATACAGCAGTGAGGTGTTATTACTTAACTCTCATTTGTATACAGCAGTGGGGTGTTATTACTTAACTCTCATTTGTATACAGCAGTGAGGTGTTATTACTTAACTCTCATTTGTATACAGCAGTGAAGTGTTATTACTTAACTCTCATTTGTATACAGCAGTGAAGTGTTATTACTTAACTCTCATTTGTATACAGCAGTGAGGTGTTATTACAAAACTCTCATTTGTATACAGCAGTGAGGTCTTATTTCAAACCTCATTTGTATATAGTAGTTGGGTGTTAATTCTAAACTCTCATTTGTATACAGCAGTGGGGTGTTATTACTTAACTCTCATTTGTATACAGCAGTGGGGTGTTATTACTTAACTCTCATTTGTATACAGCAGTGAGGTGTTATTACTTAACTCTCATTTGTATACAGCAGTGAGGTCTTATTTCAAACCTCATTTGTATACAGTAGTGGAGTGTTGTTACAAAACTATGATTTGTATACAGCACTGGGGTGTTATTACAAAACTCTCATTTATATACAGAAAACTCATTTGTATACAGTAGTGGGGTGTTATTACACAACTCTCATTTGTATACAGAAAACTCATTTGTATACAGCAGCAGGGTGTTATTATAAAACTCTCATTTGTATACAGCAGTGGGGTGTTGTTACTAAACTCTCATTTGTATACAGCACTGGGGTGTTATTACTAAACTCTGATTTGTATACAGCAGTGGGGTGTTGTTATTAATCTCTCATTTGTATACAGAAAACTCATTTGTGGGGTGTTATTACAAAACTTTCATTTGTATACAGCAGTGGGGTGTTGTTACTAAACTCTCATTTGTATACAGCAGTGGAGTGTTGTTACAAAACTATGATTTGTATACAGCACTGGGGTGTTATTACAAAACTCTCATTTATATACAGAAAACTCATTTGTATACAGTAGTGGGGTGTTATTACACAACTCTCATTTGTATACAGAAAACTCATTTGTATACAGCAGCAGGGTGTTATTATAAAACTCTCATTTGTATACAGCAGTGGGGTGTTGTTACTAAACTCTCATTTGTATACAGCACTGGGGTGTTATTACTAAACTCTGATTTGTATACAGCAGTGGGGTGTTGTTATTAATCTCTCATTTGTATACAGAAAACTCATTTGTGGGGTGTTATTACAAAACTTTCATTTGTATACAGCAGTGGGGTGTTGTTACTAAACTCTCATTTGTATACAGAAAACTCATTTGTATACAGCAGTGGGGTGTTGTTACTGAACTCTCATTTGTATACAGAAAACTCATTTGTATACAGTAGTGGAGTGTTATTACAAAACTCTCATTTGTATACAGTAGTGGAGTGTTATTACAAAACTCTCATTTGAATACAGAAAACTCATTTGTATACTCATTTGTGGGGTGTTATTACAAAACTCTCATTTGTATACATCAGTGGGGTTTTATTACAAAACTCTCATTTGTATACAGCATTAGGGTTTTCTATGAATGTGTACCAAATACAATTTGTTCTGTCAAGTTTGCAAATTTGCACAGAGAAGTGCACAGCAGAAAATGTTCAACAAAGCCAAGTGATCAATGTTGCAGTGGGTCGGTGACGTTAAGATAAACTCATTTTCATGGGGCATTTTTGTGTGTGGAGGCTTTAAGCCACATTTGATGTTCTGATCTTATGACAATGCTATTAGTGAGATTTTTGTTTTGTTTTAAACCACAAGTTGACTTTCTGATTTTATGACATTACAGTCAGTGAGTTTTGTTTTTGGTTTCACTTTAAACCACAGTTGATTTTCTGATTTGATAACATTACAAACTGACTTTTATTTTGCCTCTAATCCCAGAGTTATGTGGAGCAGATACTTAAGTAAGGTGAAGCATGTTTAACTTAATATATTGTCAGTTCTCGCCATCAGGTTTTGTTGTATGATACTTACTATTTATAGGAACGCAGTTAGTTAGAAGGTTGTTTTTGTTGTTGTTTGGGAATCATCTAAAAGACAGAGTGTACATTTTAAATCCATATCAACGTGGCTCAGGTGGTCTGATCCCTGAATAGGGCTTGTATCTGTGAGAGTCAGGTTGATATAGAGGCTTTTCTAGTTCAGGTCGTCTGAACCCTGAATAGGGCTTGTATCTGTGAGAGTCAAGTTGATGTAGAGACTTTCTACCAGTGTACCATGTTCATGGGGGATGTGTTGTAGATCTCTCCTTCCCCTCTATACTTTGCCAGGCTGGTGCTGGATCCTCACATCTGGGAGAGGCATATTAGGATATAACCAGGTCACGATACAGCAGCACACACACACACAACAGCACACATGCAACAGCACACACACAACAGCACACACACATCAGCATGCATGCAACAGCAGACATACAGAAGCACACATACAGCAGCACACCTACAGCACCACACCTACAGCACCACACCTACAGCACCACACCTACAGCAGCACACCTACAGCAGCACACCTACAGCAGCACACCTACAGCAGCACACCTACAGCAGCACACCTACAGCAGCACACCTACAGCAGCACACCTACAGCAGCACACCTACAGCAGCACACCTACAGCAGCACACCTACAGCACCACACCTACAGCAGCACACCTACAGCACCACACCTACAGCACCACACCTACAGCACCACACCTACAGCACCACACTTACAGCACCACACCTACAGCACCACACCTACAGCAGCACACCTACAGCAGCACACCTACAGCACCACACCTACAGCAGCACACCTACAGCACCACACCTACAGCAGCACACCTACAGCACCACACCTACAGCACCACACCTACAGCACCACACTTACAGCACCACACCTACAGCACCACACCTACAGCACCACACCTACAGCACCACACCTACAGCACCACACCTACAGCACCACACCTACAGCACCACACCTACAGCACCACACCTACAGCACCACACCTACAGCACCACACCTACAGCAGCACACCTACAGCAGCACACCTACAGCACCACACCTACAGCACCACACCTACAGCACCACACCTACAGCACCACACATACTGACCGGCTGAGATTAGGGCCTGGAGGACAATGATTCCTGCACTGATTGTAGGTATTTTATTGTTCACAGGCTTTAACCCAGTGTCCAGAGGGAGAAAATACACAGATACATGATGCTCCTCATTAATCCATTCACATCCAAAATATATCTCATCTATAAATGATAACATCATCATTATGTGCCTAGACAGCTGGCGTTCATGTCTCTTCACAGATCTCAGTCCTTTGTGATTTGGATCAATTCTTAGGGGTTTTTCTTCATGCCACTGAATCAGTCCATCCAGCATAATTGTTCTTGGTCTGCCTCTCCCTCTTTTCCAATTGATCGTTCCATTTGTCACGATATTCTTTAATGCCTCTCTTCTCATCACATGACAGCTTATGGGAATGTCCCGAATGCTGTGATGTCGGTTCCTAAATCAATCAATCAATCAATCATCACATGACCAAAGAAAGCTGTTTGTCTCTTTTTTATTGTTGTATATAATGTTCTAGTTTCATTAGCCTCTTTCAGGCAATCATTAGTTACTCTGGCAGTTAAAGGAATTAGCGACATTCGCCTCAGGAACTACATCTCTGTTGCTTCTAAGTTCTTCCTAATTTGTTCATTTACATTCCAAGATTCGCTGCCATACAACAAAACTTGTTCCACTTAGCACTTCAGCACTACCTTGCTTACATTCAATGATAGCGATTTATTGAAATAAGATACTTTTCATTTTCCACATATATGTGGGTGTTATATGAGGTGTAGACTGCACTTTTCCTATGTGGCTAGCATCTGAGTGTCCTAACTTTTATGTAAACAACATCAGATGAAATATAACATCACAAACTGGAGTCTCAGACACTGCTCCTTGTCTCCTGAAATAATACATTAGCTGACCCAAGACTCACACTTTCTGCATGCAACTCACACTTTCCTACTTAGGCCTGATAACATGGACCTGATGTGAGCTCTGCTGAATTTGTTTTGATGTTCTATTTCTTCTTCCTCATTTCCACATGAATGACTCCAGTAGAAGCAGCAGTTGAGCTTCATGACATCCCCTTACAATGTTTAGTGAATGGAAGCTGGATGATGTCATACTTAGAGGTTGTAAACTTACTCTCATTTATTGAGTTGACTTGAGTCAAGAGCTGATATCACAGCACTTGGGACATTCCCTGTGTGTTTTGTCTTCACCTGCAACAGCCAGTGAAGAGTCCCAATACTAATTGTCCCAGTAGCTGTCTGATTATGTGTGCCTGGACTTTCCTAAGAGTTTTCAGTTTACTCTAATTGTATCTCCATTCATACCATTAGCCAGATACCATAAATGACAACATGAAAGCCATTTACTGTTTATGTAAATGAGTATGCATAAGATCATATTGCTTAATGCTAAAGCATCCCCCCTCCCCAAAACAGTTCATTATTTATGTAATTTTGGTCGAATAATTTAATTACTAGATTTTATTGGCATGGAGATTTTGTTATTTTTCCTAGAGAATCAGACTACTGTTTGTTGCTTTGAGTGAATTTGTTAACTCCATTTGCTTTATTTGTAGTTTTGGATGGGTTGTATTATTTTGTTCTAGCGGTAGGGCTGTGGGCCCAACCCGGCCTGACATGGGCCACCATAGATTTATCTGGGAAGTAAAGATGCTATACCAACCATGTACACCCTGTGGGTTATTCACTCACCCAAATATACATCTAATACCATATCCCAAATATGCCATCATGGCAAGTACGTGGGCTTTCTAATACATTGCTTGTTTTATTATGGTCACAATAACATATATTCTTTATGAACAGTATATGTGTATGCTGCAGAAAATGTAAGACGGGTTTGTGTATGCATTTGTAAGAACAATCATTTTGTTGTATAGTGTAGACACACAAATGAAATGGATTGAACTGCAGTAAAGCTGTAAAGACACAATCAATTAACCAACAAGAACAGAAAGGGTCAGCTTTACAAGATAACAATCACAAGTGCCAGAATGTATACTGAGGCTAGAAAACCTTCATCAGCACACAAAACAAAACTGTTATTATTGCCTTTTTATTTTATGTGTGTGTGCTAATGAAGGTTCTTTTTTTTTTGTAGCCACAGTGTCCGTTCTGTCACTTGTGATGTGTTCATGTAGAGCTGACCCTTTCCATCCTTGTTAATTTATTCATTATAGTGAAACAGTCAATGTTGGCTTAATGTTGGTGCAACCAATATGTTACTATTATAAATTGCAATTTCAACATTTTAACTGTATATTGCCTTGTGAAGAAAATATTCTGAACTCATAATATATATGATATAATATTCTTTGTATATCATTAGATAATTAGACACTAGGCTTATTTATTATATAGCATATATTGTATTAACCCTGTTGTGTACCTGCAACTCATTATACATTTAGCGCAGACTGTACATTATATATTTTTCTTAACACTTTCTGTCCCGTCCACTTGATATGTGAACATATTTTATTTATCCTGAATATTACTTTCATAACACATAAGTTTCTTAGTTTTATCTCTTTTAGAGTTCATTTATTACTTTAACAACTGCTAAGAGTTAAAATAACAACTGCTCTGACAAAAGTTAACTTTAGAATTAAGTTATATTAGAATTAATTATATTCTAATTAGAATTTTGATTTCTAAATGAATGTAAATGTAAGCATTGGAAATTCTGATTACTACAACTTGAAACAAAAAGAAAATGGAATACATTTTCAATTACTCCATGTTTCCTGACAATAGGTAACTAAAACATTAAAGTAACACCTTAGTATTTCACTGTGTTAGTAATTCCTCGTGGAGCGGCTGGCCGCGTGACTAGAATGCTGGGCTCTCCTTTGGAGACCCGGGTTTGAATCCTTGGTAAGGTGTGGTGTTTTTTTCTATCCGGGGCAGAAAGAAATCTCTAACCTGCACAGTTTGCAGTGACTGCACTCGCCATGCGGCCTTAATTCCTCAGACTCAAGACCCCCCCTGTCCTACACCGCAAGGTACTATAGGCAGTAAATTACAGTTTTTTTTTTTAATGACAGTAATTCCTCAGTGAATTATAAATCATAACATTGTGTAATTATTGATTATAGCTGTTCATTACAGTGCATTACAGTGGCAAGTTTAAAATAGAAAATGAAACAACATTTATTGGAAAATGCTGCTTGAATGTAAGCACAGTTGATTAGTTTTCATTGTTTTTGAAAATAAATTTCCCCTTTTGTTGTATAAATTTGCTCTGTCATTGACCATTTCTGTAATGATTGTGTTAATATTTTTTAGCCAAACCACTTTTCTCGGGTCATGTAATAAAATATTGTTAGTATGTTTATGTATATATTTTAGCTCTTTGCTAAGTGACATTCCTCCCCGTTTTATTTTCTTAATTACTAGTTATACATTTTAGTTGAAATACTAATTAGTGTTTGGTGTCAATTTCTTCCAGCACCTCCCCCCTCCCAACCCATTGTATTTGATTTATTTTTTGTTGTTGACTGGATTTCATTTAAATGCTTCTTAAATATGTTTTTATGCCATTGTTGCTGTCTCATCTTGTCTATTGTCATTGCTGCTTCTGTTTGTAAACTACTGTTGCTGTTGATACTGTGTTTCCCCGAAAATAAGACCCACCCCTAAGATAAGCCCTATCACGATTTTTCAGAATGCTTTTAATATTAAAAAAATTAAGTTGCATGTCTTTCACGGGACGTAGCCGTCAACCCCAGCATTTTCGCTGTTCGTGATTCCTGGGCAAATTTACGTTCAGTAGTTTGCCATTGCTTTCTGAACGACCGGCTCCTATACTTTTTTCGAAAAAAACCAGCACCGCTGTGTTTCGAACCCGGGTATACGTGCTCACAAGCTCTTAGCCACAGAGACCGATTTTTTCGATTTTTAATATAAGCCCTACCCCAAAAATAGTTAAGATCGTCAGCTAGAATGAGAGACTTGTTGCCGAATGGCCAGTCAGAGTACAGACATCACTGGTGCGCAGTTGATAATGTCCTGAGTGCAGTGACGTCAGTTCTCAACTCAACTGATAATGAACGGATGTGGTTTATAAATTCAAATACGTCACTCGTGTGAAATAAAGTTACCAATACACTATGAGCAGGCTACATGGGCAAGAAATGCTCATTTAAGGAAAGCTGTATTGTTGGACATGAGAGACTGGGGCCAATGGAGTCGCAAGAAACTCGGGATTTGGAGAGTTATGATGATGTTCCAGAGGAAGGTGACATAACTGTATTTGAATAAATGTCACCTGGTCCTGTTTTCGGAGAAACATGGTTTACTGTTTCTGTACTAATGTTACTGTTTGTGTAGTTTACTGTTTCTTTTTATATACTCTTGTTGCCATTTGTCTACTGTTTATGTACTGCTGTTGCTGTTCATATACTGTTTATGTATTGCTATTTGTCTACTGTTTCTGTACTGTTACTGCTGTTTCCATGCTACAGTTGCTTTTCTAGTCTGTTGCAGTCTATGTGCTACTGTTGCTATTTGTGTAGCCATGTTGCTGTTTGTGTAGCCATGTTGCTGTTTGTGTAGCCATGTTGCTGTTTGTGTAGCCATGTTGCTGTTTGTGTAGCCATGTTGCTGTTTGTGTAGCCATGTTGCTGTTTGTGTAGCCATGTTGTTGTTTGTGTAGCCATGTTGCTGTTTATATTCTACTGTTGCTAATTGCGGTTTCTGGTATTGTTTGTGTATTACTGTTGTTGTTGTATTGTTTGTACTACTGTTGTTGTTTTATTGTGTGTACAGTTGTTTCTGTTTCAATGTGGGTACTAGTGCTATCTCAGTGTGTATGCTGATGTTGCTATATTATTTCACAATGAGTACGAATTGTATTTTATTGTTTATGCTTGTAGAATTCATTTAGCCTGCCTTTGTGATCTTTAAGAAGCTTGATGTGTTGTTGGTAGAGACCATTGTGAGGAACTGGTGTGAATTCAATTCCAAGTACTTTGTGTGTATGTTGGGATTCACTTCACTGTGAACACCCAATGTAGAGAAGACATAAATACGTGTATGTAGTACAGCGCAAACCACTTTAGGTGACCTCGGATGTGGCAAATTTCTGTTGTAAAGAACAATATTGTATTATATGTTGTAAATGCATTACTATATGCTTAAACTCTTATAAGAGGAATTTCTGATAAGAACTATTTCTTGAGTCCCAGGTGAGTTCGCCTTATCAGGTCAGCACTGTATGCATATTTGGGGAACACTCAGATACTTGTGTTGAAGCCTGTGACTTATGGGTAGTGAAAGCAGTTTCACAATCCTGACATGCTGGGTTCGATGTCAGCTGCGGGCGATTTGGAAATAGATTGCTTTATGTTGATTTTCACAATGGTTTGAGTGCCAGCCGTTCTGAAAGTAGTGGCAAACTACTGACCAAAAAATTGTCTAGACAATCACAACAAGCTAATACATGCTGGGATTGCTTGCAACTTCCTGTAAAGGACATGCAACTAACTTATTCATAGACTTGTAGATATGGATATCAGTGATACAGACATGAGCATGTGAGTGTAGTAGATATGGATATCATCAGTGATACAGACATGAGCATGTGAGTGTAGTAGAACAGACTTGTAGATATGGATATCAGTGATACAGACATGAGCATGTGAGTGTAGTAGATATGGATATCATCAGTGATACAGACATGAGCATGTGAGTGTAGTAGATATGGATATCAGTGATACAGACATGAGCATGTGAGTGTAGTAGATATGGATATCAGTGATACAGACATGAGCATGTGAGTGTAGTAGATATGGATATCATCAGTGATACAGACATGAGCATGTGAGTGTAGTAGAACAGACTTGTAGATATTGATATCAGTGATACAGACATGAGCATGTGAGTGTAGTAGATATGGATATCAGTGATACAGACATGAGCATGTGAGTGTAGTAGATATGGATATCATCAGTGATACAGACATGAGCATGTGAGTGTAGTAGAACAGACTTGTAGATATTGATATCAGTGATACAGACATGAGCATGTGAGTGTAGTAGAACAGACTTGTAGATATTGATATCAGTGATACAGACATGGGCATGTGAGCGTAGTAGAACAGACTTGTAGATATGGATATCGGTGATACAGACATGGGCTTGTGAACATAGTAGAACAGACTTGTAGATATGGATATCAGTGATACAGACATGAGCATGTGAGCGTAGTAGATATGGATATCAGTGATACAGACATGAGCATGTGAGTGTAGTAGATATGGATATCATCAGTGATACAGACATGAGCATGTGAGTGTAGTAGATATGGATATCATCAGTGATACAGACATGAGCATGTGAGTGTAGTAGAACAGACTTGTAGATGTGGATATCAGTGACACAGACATGGGCATGTGAGTGTAGTAGAACAGACTTGTAGATATGGATATCAGTGATACAGACATGAGCATGTGAGCGTAGTAGATATGGATATCAGTGATACAGACATGAGCATGTGAGTGTAGTAGATATGGATATCATCAGTGATACAGACATGAGCATGTGAGCGTAGTAGAACAGACTTGTAGATATGGATATCAGTGATACAGACATGAGCATGTGAGTGTAGTAGATATGGATATCAGTGATACAGTCATGAGCATGTGAGTGTAGTAGATATGGATATCATCAGTGATACAGACATGAGCATGTGAGTGTAGTAGAACAGACTTGTAGATATGGATATCAGTGATACAGACATGAGCATGTGAGTGTAGTAGAACAGGTCAATGGATGGTAATTTCATAAATGTCAAGGTTAGTTGTGAAGCATATGGAAGACTGAGTTTTAACTCTTCAGTCTGAGGTATTGACATTCAGTTTGCTTGAGCCCCAACAAGTTGTAACTCTTCAGACAGGCATTGACGTTGAGTTTACTGGAGCTACTTAAAAGGTTTTGCATGTAGATGAGTGTGGTTGGTGTAGAACTTATCTCCAGATCTGATGCCAGAGTACAATATCCATGGGGACTGGACTCTTTCAGAGCTCTCCTTCCCCTCTTCAAGCTCAGAAGGGGAGGGGGGGGGGGGGGGGCAAGATTGGTGATTCAGCACAGACATAAGGACTGGCTGGGATAAGGCCAAGGTTGTTCAGTGGTTCTTCTGTGGGTTTAGGTATTTTATATTCAACAGATTGGGCTGACAGAAGATGTGGGCAGACAGAGCTCACAGGCCCAGGAAGGCAATCTGCCTATGGGAAGAGTAATCCAGAAAAGAAAAAAATAATGTTGTTGGCACCAGGTGGCATGGGACTGGAAAGTTTACATCTGTGCACTGCAACAGATGCTATGTAAAACACATAGCACATGTTGATCGCAGAAGAAGAAGAATCGTCAACAGATTTCAACCCAATGCCTAGAGGGCCGTAAGTGTGATCATGTATTTATCATTGACAAACTTAGGGAACAATCTTCCCCGTATGCTGTACTTATGTGTTCAAGTAGACAAATGTTAGTCTTTGGCATATATAGTTTTGGTTTAGTGCATCAGCAAACATATAACAGTAATACTTATGCCATAGTCAAATGTAGGCTTTCTCACAACAGTAATGTTAGTAGCTGGCAAAGTAACATTCTTGCCATCAACACTTTATAGCTGAGTAGAGGGCTTGTTGCTGGAGAGTGAAGGCTATGAAGAGATATGATCGCCCATGCCAGTGACAAAGTACTTCAGAAAGAAGATGTATCACCAAAGAAATATTTGTATGAGAAGATAACTATATTAACAGCGGTCATTACTGACTGATAAACAACAGACAAACTGTGTGATAAAGTAAATTACATTTATTATTATAAAATCTGCAAGGAAAACAGTAAACATGTTAAATGCCAGCTAAGTGTATTCACATATGTTTGTAACAGCTATTTATATACACGTATATTTAATTTGCCTCTTCTAACCAGAGGTTTGGGGTACATTATGGCTGTGTTTTAATTTACTTTATCTCTCCCATACAGTCTCTCTCTCCCACTCAGTTCCATGCTCCATTCACTTAGTCACTCACTCCCATTCTCATTTTCCAAGTCGGTGTCACTTTAACTCAAATCACTCACTCTCTTTCATTTCCTTGCTCCACTTACTCCGTTACTCATTTATGCTCACTCTCTACCTCAGTCTAAATCAATCATGCTCAATCTCTCTCTCTCTCTCTCTCTCTCTCTCTCTCTCTCTGTGTCACTGACCCTCTCTTTCTATCTCTCATCTTTATGTCTTTATCTGCTTAAAAAGCCAGGAAATGATTTCATAGGGAATGGAAAGCCAAGCAAGACATATTCAAACTATAGTTGCATCTTCTTATTCTAACAACTACTTGAATAAATAGCTGTTTTTGATGTGCCCCATACCATCAGTTCAGCTGGGAAAATTAAGTGATGTCAAACTGTACTGGCCTAACAGAATGAAGTTGCACCCCTCTGTTCAGGTAATCAGTGGTTCCAGCAAGTCATCCTTGTGGCGTGGACAAGATGACAGGAAACCAATCACAAGCTGCAGACTTGTTCTACTTACAAGCAGCACCAGGCATTCTTGTGCACGACCAGAGGGATCATGTATTCCAGCTTGAAGCAACGTGTTTGACTGCATCCATGTTGACATCTGAGGAGATGTGTGCTGGAGAAGAAAGGAAGAAGTCCCACTTATTTCCCTTATCTGAGAAAGATAAATATCTAATCCACTATCCTAGGATTGAGGGAGGTTGGTTGGTTATGAATCCTCTGGGAAACTGAGTTTCATCTCAAAAGTCTAATGCACAGACATCCAGATAATTTAAACAGTGCATATATAGTTAGAGACAACCCAAACCAATATACCAGGGATTCTGTTGCAGAACTTTCCTTTCCTCTCTGGTTGGGTGTGCAAGACTGGTACTGCAAATCTGCAGTGGCGTATTAGGATGTAATCAGGTCAATGTATTCTCTATGAACTGTAGGTATAGTTAAGAGACTGACCAAATTGCCAGACAGTAGTGGTGAGGTGTATACCATTCTCTGGTTCCTTATTTTGTGAAAACCCACACCATGATATATTATCCCTGGTTGACCTCTTAACAATTCTGTCTCCAAGAAGAGGAAGAAGAATAATAACAGCTGCAATTGCAAGAACATGTTCCAGCATGGCCTGTGAAGAATCTAGTTGTTTGATCTACTCAACCTTGTAATAAAAATGGTGACGATCTACTCAACCTTGTGTTAAACATGGTGACGTGGTCTGTCTGCTCACTGGTCACTGGCTTGACCAGGGCTGTGACCAGACAGTTGATCACAAAACCACACACTTAAATATGTCTCATGTATAATAGGTTTATCTACTGATTTATGTGTTGTTATCATCTCATAAATGATTGAGGACTAGAATAAATAACTGTGTAATTATAGGCCTTGTTGAATCGTTTCATTTTGTTATGAGGTTGTTGTAACTGTTGCTGTCTCAGTGCTTCTGAATTTTCTACTCAAGTATGATGACAACACAAATAAGCTCGACGTATGGAAAAACACACACAGATGCAGGGAAACAGTTTGATCGAAGTCTATCAACGACAAGAAAATGAAACAATAACTCAAAGGAATACTTATCTTTTAGAGGTAACCTGATCCACATGGATTACTTCCAATCAGATCATTATTCCGTTGTGTTATCTTGATCTTTGTTGTTTTGCTTTTGTTTTTGCGCTCGCTCGCTTTGAACTCAAGCGTAGTCCATACACAGTACTTCTAGTAGTGCTGGACTAAATTTTGTGTGTGGATTAACTTTCCCTATTGACAGTGTCCCTCGCCATCAGGCGAACCCAACAGACTTCAGAGGTACTTGTAATTTACGTCCCCAAGTCAAGGACGATATGTTAACATTTTAGTCCAACTGCCGACGTAGGGGTTGAACCCCTGACCTTGGCATCATCATACCAGATGTTTAATAACACACGTTCTTATCCATTCGGCCACGCTGACCTCCTTATCTTGGTGTTATTGTTTTGTATTTGTTGTCCCATTGATAAAGACTTTGGTTAAAATGGTCATCTGTATTTAAGTGTTTTTCACAGGATGTGGTTGGGGCCCTTAGAAATAGTGTGGAGGAACAGGTAGATCATCTCTGCTGGGAGAGAATGATGCTGCAGGGAGTGATCAGAGAGTCTGGCCGACACTCAAAACTCTGAGGAGGGGCTGGATGGACATATAATTAGACTGCTCCTGGTACCATTATTACTGGGACTCTTTGCTGGCTGTTGCATATGAGGATGGAGCATGCATAGGAATGTCCTAAGTGTGGTGATGTTAGTTCTTGACTCAATTCACCTCAGCTCAACTCAACTCAACTAAAGTGTTTTTCTATACATCGAGCTCATTAGTAACAGCTCAACAGCAGCCATCCCCCACTTTCAAGTCTGGTCAGTGTACTTATATGAAGGTTTTGATTTGCTCTATCTACAATTGGTCATTTTCTGTGCCATGCCATCAGCTCATCTCTCTGATTTTCTCTGTCTCTTAACACCCTCAATATTCTTGGTTCATTTCAGATAAATATCATCATTGCACTCCTGACATGTCCCTGGGTTCTCCGATCTCCTTCTTAGTAAATACATCAGCTTACAGAGACTAACCAAGCCCATCCAATGATGATCGACAGGTCGCCTCCCACATTTGATGTTCTTTTCCTTCCTGGCTACACTGATCTTCCATCTGAATGCCTGTCTTCTGACTATTTATGCTAATTCATTCAGTTGAAAGTCCTTTTTCAGCTGGCCTCTCAAAGCTTGTTCATGATGTTGATTTAATCCACTAATTGACCCTCTGATATACGAGGGCGAGTCAACAAGTAAGTCACACAGTTCTGTGGGATGGCAGGTAAATGTAGTTTGTTTTCTACAGGTGTCATTAGATGGCAGCAACATCGAACTTTATATTCCCGTTCGTCAGGTGGTGCTAGGTGTCTCATGCGCATGCGCAGCGCATAAACAAAATGGCGACTGTATTTACGGAGTGTACAACCAAAGAACAACGTGCTGTTGGACGTTTTTTGTGGGCAAAAGAACTGTCTGCAAAGGACATTCATAAGGAAATGCTTCCTGTTTATACTGACAAATATTTGTCCCGTAAAGTGGTGCATAGCTGGGTGGAAAGTGTTTTCTCAAGGACGCTCTAAAATTGTTGACGCAATCCGATCTGGTCGTCCTGTTCATATTGCAACAGAAGCATCCGACCCGTGCAGCGGGTGAAGGAGATGATTAGAGGTGACAGGCGAGTAACGTCCACCTTACTGCCCCGACTTAGACCCTAGCGATTTCCACCTTGTTGGTCCATTGAAAACCCACCTTGGCGGGAGACATTTCGCGAACGATGCTAAAGTTGAATGTGAAGTGAAAACGTGGTTTAGAAACGGAGCACGCAGTTCTATGCAACAGGTTTGGGAGGACTGATAAAATGATGGGATAAGTGCATCAATTTTGGTGGAAATTATGTTGAGAAATAAAGGGACAATGTATGTATAAAAATAAACTCGTTTCAAGTTGTTATCATATTTAGTTATTTTTCTACAGCCATTTGTGACTTACTTATTGACTTCCACTCGTGGTAGTAGTGTCAGCCGGCCTGTTCACGCTTTCATTGCCCACAACACCTGTAAGTCTTTGTATGAAGATAACCTTGACTATTTTTTCGCACAAAGCATGAACTCTGTAACTCCAGCTACGACCCCCTCAAGGTTCCAAGAAAATTGTACCCGTGAACCATAACAACAGCGCCTCGCTGCAGGAACAGAAGTAACGACAGCACCTCGCTGCAGGAACAGAAGTAACGATAGCGCCTCGCTGCAGGAACAGAAGTAACGATAGCGCCTCGCTGCAGGAACAGAAGTAACGATAGCGCCTCGCTGCAGGAACAGAAGTAACGATAGCGCCTCGCTGCAGGAACAGAAGTAACGATAGCGCCTCGCGCCTCGCTGCAGGAATAGAAGTAACGAAAGCGCCTCGCTGCAGGAACAGAAGTAACGACAGCGCCTCGCTGCAGGAACAGAAGTAACGACAGCGCCTCGCTGCAGGAACAGAAATAACGCCAGCGCATCGCTGCAGGAACAGAAGTAACGACAGCGCCTCGCTGCAGGAACGGAAGTAACGACAGCGCCTGGCTGCAGGAACAGAAGTAACGACAGCGCCTCGCTGCAGGAACAGAAATAACGACAGCACATCGGTGCAGGAACGGAAGTAACGACAGCGCCTCGCTGCAGGAACAGAAGTAACGACAGCGTCTCGTTGCAGGAACAGAAGTAACGACAGCGTCTCGTTGCAGGAACAGAAATAACGACAGCACCTCGCTGCAGGAACGGAAGTAACGACAGCGCCTCGCTGCAGAAACAGAAGTAACGACAGCGCCTCGCTGCAGGAACAGGACGACAGTGTCTCGTTGCAGGAACAGGACGACAGCGTCTCGTTGCAGGAACAGAAATAACGACGGCACCTCGCTGCAGGAACAGGACGACAGCGTCTCGCTGCAGGAACAGGACGACAGCGTCTCGTTGCAGGAACAGAAATAACGACAGTACCTCGCTGCAGGAACAGAAGTAACGACAGCGCCTCGCTGCAGGAACAGGACGACAGTGTCTCGTTGCAGGAACAGGACGACAGCGTCTCGTTGCAGAAACAGAAATAACGACGGCACCTCGCTGCAGGAACAGGACGACAGTGTCTCGCTGCAGGAACAGGACGACAGCGTCTCGTTGCAGAAACAGAAATAACGACGGCACCTCGCTGCAGGAACAGGACGACAGCGTCTCGTTGCAGAAACAGAAATAACGACGGCACCTCGCTGCAGGAACAGGACGACAGCGTCTCGCTGCAGGAACAGGACGACAGCGTCTCGCTGCAGGAACAGAAATAATGACAGTACCTCGCTGCAGGAACAGAGCGGATTTCCTTGAATAGGGTGTCCAGTTGGCCATGCGCCAAAGTACACTTGTTCATGCAAGCGAGGAGGCGTTGTCGTCATTTTGAGATGACAGGTTTGAATACCGGTATAGTATCTATAGCTTTCAGTTGTTATGTTGTCTAGTATGTCCTCTAAACTCGGCTTCTTTCTTCTACTTTTATGAATTGTAATCAATACTTGTCAATTTGCTGATGTACTTACAAATAACATTTATTAGCAGGTGTTTGCACTGTACAGGCAGATTAAACTGATATGAAAGAATCAGAAACATGGAACTGATGGAAAGAACTAAACTCATCCTAGTGAACCCTGAGGTGAAACAACACTGCCACTATAGGAGACATACAGATGACAGTAGTCAGTGACAACATGACAATCCTGCTGAATGTGTATGGTAAGACTTATAAAATGGAAAACGACAAATACACGAAGAAGAAACCTCAGGGCTGGGATCAGAAAAATGGGAAGGACAGCAACAGAACTACAAGAGATAATAAGAAATATGAGCGGTTGGAATGAGATGGTGGATGACCTATGGTCCAACTGCGGATAAGAGAAAGAAGAAGACGAAAACGATCCTTAGTTGTATGACTTAGATTTATCAATTTTCTCCATGAATATCCCATTCACTGAACATTCAAGAATGCTATTTTTGAAATACATTTCTTAGACACAATAATTTGATGTCCACGGAGAATTTAAGCTTTTGACAATATAATCAGCTGCAAGAAGATGACAAATGTGTAAACTAATTTTAACAAATATTTACTTTGTTATTACCCTGGCTGAGTTACTGTCCTTGGATCAATGTTGTGTTGGACAACCTGTAGCATGTGAGGCAGCACTCGTGCTTGAAGTGGGAGAATCTGCACAGTTTGAGCAGACGGCTTAAACCGCAGTACCGAGAGCTGTCCTTACATTCTGTGAAGTACACAAGTTATCTACTCATTTAATTCTATAAAACCAGTTTGGTAACTGGATTCTTTTGTTTACATACACAACAATGACAAACGCTTACGGCTAATCTAAAAATGGTTTGCTTGTAATAATCAATAAATATCTTTGTTAATATTTATTTAATAATATTTATTTCCATAAAGCCATTTTGGTAAGTGAATTCTTTTGTGTAAATACACAACAATGACAAATGCTTATGGCTAATCTAAAAATGTATTGCTTGTAATAATAAATAAATTTCACTTATAAACTAAACAGCGTGCAGAGAGATGAGAATCTGAATCTTTCAGATTTTTAAAAGTTAGTTCCATGTACGTTAGTTCCCGTTTACGATCCCCCAATAATGTCGTGTTTTCCTTTATAGTGTCGTCCCTGGAGTGAGGAGAATCAACACCCACATTATTTTTAACCCCATATCATTATTCTGGAGAATCCACTAGATATCCGTCCACAACACTCCGTCAGTCACTAGATACCTCTTTCTCTCTCCCCTTCTCACTATTGGATCATGCCCCCTCTCACACTTCCCCAAAACAACATACTAAACAACTCTAGCTTCTAAAAATCAATAACATATTAATTTAATGAAGAAAAGTGTATGTAAGTGAGAAGTGTAAAAAAGTGAGAACCTTAAGTGAGAAACTTAAAAAACCTTAAAGACGAGGCAGTAAGGGAAAATTATGAGAAAGAACTAACTGAACTCTTTGTAAAATTACCTACGGAAAGAAAAACAGTGGAAGAAGAATGGGAGATGTTCAAATCAAGCATTTTAAATACTGCAAAAATAACATGCGGAACCACGAAAAAACGCAAAACACGGATAAAGAAAATAACAAGTTGGTGGAACGCAGAAGTAAAGAAAGCGGTAAAAGAAAAAAAGGAAAAATATAAAAAGTGGTTGAAGAGCAAACAGGAATGTGATTACAGAGAATACAGAATAGCGAGAAGACATGTGAGTAGAATAGTAAAGAGGGAAAAACAGAAAGACTGGGAAGAGTATGGAGAAACCCTAAATAAAAACTACAAGGAGGCAACTAGAAACTTCTACAAAAAGATAAGTGCAATGCGAACCAGAGGAGAACCCTTTGACCCAACTGAAATAATTAACAGCGAAAATGGAGAACCAATAGGTGAACAAAGACAGATCCTAATAAGATGGAAGCAGTATTTCGAACAACTTCTCAACATCCCATCAGATGTCACAGGAATTCAAGAGACTTACACAGATGTCACCGAGGAACTAGAACCAGACATACTAAAAGAAGAAATTATAGAAGCCATCAGATTAGCCCCATTGAACAAATCACCAGGACAGGATGAAATACCAAATGAACTAATTAAAGCAGGAAGGGAAGTAGGAACAGCTTGGCTACATAGACTATTCAACCATGTTTGGGTAGAACAACAGACACCACGAGACTGGGGAAACGCCATAATTATCCCGATTTGGAAAAACAAAGGCAGCAAAAGAGATTGCACACAATACAGAGGCATTTCACTGTTGAGTCATACTGGGAAAATATTTTGCAAAATTCTTGAAAAAAGATTACGAACTACTTTAGAACCCCAGCTAAGCGAAACGCAGCTTGGATTTAGGAAAAACAAAGGATGCACAGACGCCATTTTTGCTCTTAGACAACTTATAGAAAAATCAATTGAATTCAATGAAACACTCTACTTAGCCTTTGTTGACCAAGAAAAGGCATTTGATAGGGTAGATAGAAACAAGCTGTGGGAAATCCTTAAACAATATGGAGTGAGTACACATCTAACAAACCTATGTAGAAGTTTATACAACAACAGTGAATGCATAGTGAGAGCAACTGGAGGACACTCAGAACCCTTCACCATAAGATCTGGAGTACGACAAGGTTGTATCCTGTCCCCTCTCTTGTTCATAACATATATAGACAACATATGTAAAGAAACCAGCCAAGCAGAGACAGCAAGAATACCGCATGACGAGAACACAGAAGAAGAACCATCTGCAAATATAACCATTAGAGAACTCCTGTTTGCGGACGACCAAGCACTAATAGCAAAATCAGAAGCTGAATTACAAGACCACATGAATAGTCTAAACGAAATGTGTAGGGAACATAACATGAAAATTAGCACAAGCAAAACAGAGGTAATGACTATAACTAAAGAAGAACAAACAGCAACAATTCACCTAAACGAACATCCCTTGAAACAAGTAAAGAGCTTCAAGTACCTAGGAAGTATAATATCATCAAATGGCAGATCAGAAGACGAGATCGAAAATAGGTGCAATAAGGCAAATCAACTCATTGGACAAATGGCACCAATACTAAAGAACAAACATGTATCAATAACTACTAAGAAAGCACTTTACAACACAATCTTCCTACCAACTCTGTGCTACCAATGCCAAACCTGGACAATGACAGAAAAAGAGAAAAGAAAAATCACAACAACAGAAATGAGGTTCCTGAGAAGAATACTCAACGTATCAAGAAGAGATAAGATCAGAAATGAAGAAAACAGGACTAAAGTGGGGGTTAAAGCTGCTCTAGATTTTATTAGAAAGCAGCAAGTCAAATGGTTTGGCCATTCAAGTAGGCTACCAGTCAACAGCATGCCACAACAAGCAATGATATACAGACCAGATGGAAACAGAGGAAGAGGCCGACCACGTAAACGTTGGGCGGAGGGAATAACAGAATCCATGGGAATGTCGATATACGAAGCCCATAACCGGGCACTCTCACGAAGTTTATACTTCACCTCGACACCGCAAGGTACAAGAGGAACATGATGAGATGAGATGAGTGAGAAGTGTATGTGTAGAATGTATGTCGTATACTCTAGTGTGTCTGCAGAATCAGACCGAACAGCTCAGGAGCAAGGTCTGATCATCCCGGTAAGGAACACACAACATCATCATAGTTCAGCACAAAATGACCTCACCAAAACGATGTGTCCCTCCTGCTATATGTTGACTTCCTCCAGTAGCTTTTTGATAACCCCGATACCTGGTCACCAATCACGGATATAGTCCGATACTTATCCTGAATCGATCATACACAATGTTACCAAATGCCCTTAAAGTTCTGAGACTTAACAATCCTTGCATCGTGAAAACACGGAACACTGTCCCCTGTAATAACATGGTTCATTTCTAAATGTCCTAGAGTTTCACCATTACACAGTTATTGTTTACAGTCCCACAGGAATCTAATAATTTAGTAAAAACGCCAGGTTCATTGTTCCTGTTTCCTAGATAATCACTATTGTTCTTTCTACATAGATAATCACTATTGTTCTTTCTACATAGATAATCACTATTGTTCTTGTTCCATGTGGTATGGAAAATAATCTCACTATTGTTCTTGTTCCATGTGGTATGGAAAATAATCTCACTATTGTTCTTGTTCCATGTGGTGTGGAAAATAATCTCACTATTGTTCTTGTTCCATATGGTATGGAAAATAATCTCACTATTGTTCTTGTTCCATGTGGTATGGAAAATAATCTCACTATTGTTCTTGTTCCATGTGGTATGGAAAATAATCTCACTATCAACTTCTGTGATCACTATCACTAAGAAGTCTTCTGCCGGATACTTATATGTTTCGGCTCAACAAAGCCATGTTCCTTCAGACCCTTTTTATCATGGTGCAAAAGCCGCTGAATAAATCTTCCCGCACTAATTTATCCATGATCTGAAATAGTGATGTTTCAGCTTGTTTTCTTCATAACCTGAGGGGAACCTGTGAAAGAGAGAACACACCTGGTGAGAGCAACCGGACACTGACCCCTATTAGATGAGTGTAGGCCGACGGCCTCACTCAGATATATAACAGTGAACCAAACTCTGTCATGGGGCAGAGGAGCTCATCACGTCGGTCTGAGTTAGGGTAAGACAAGGAAAGACCAAATGTAAAGTGCAGAACCCCAGTAGACACCCCACTGGAAGATCCCACCTTTGGACATTTCCCCTATCCCCCAACCATCCTCAATCTTTCTACATATCATCCCACTTCACTATTCCCAACCAGCTGAGCTAATTGACCTCTCACACTAGTTAATTTTAACAATGCGATTGCCTACTGTCGCCGACCCTCCTTGAATACCTAACCACAAAGCAACAACACTATGCGCAAGTCCCAAACTCTATTTATCACTAGACTGTTCTACATTATTTACATCTAAATACTATCTAGTGAATACCTTATGAAAACTCAGCTATATCCTGAATCGAATCTACACTTTGCCATGAAAGACACATGTTCATCAACGTTAATTGATACAGAACACAATAGATTCTTTTCTATATTAGAACAGAGCTAGTCAAACACTTCAGCCTAGGTCAACTCCCTTGTTCACACTAGCAGCAAGAAGTTATGTTTTCATACAGTCGGGGATTGTCCGAGTGACGTCATTCGATGTCAACAACAGGTGGCCCCAGCGGCAGACAATCTGTTCCCAACTTCACAAGAATAGTTGTCCCCCCCCCCTTTCTACAACTGACGCAACAGTCTTTTCCTCTCGAACGACGATACATCGAACAATGCCGTCAAATTTCCCGTTTCCTAGGGAAATCTCAAAGACTGGTAGTTTCGTTTGATCCGACGTGTTTCCCCACCAGTAACAAACAATTGCAGCTGTGAATACAGACTGTCTCTGTTAGTCTATCATCTTATCGTTAACTACAGTGGTCCCGTGACAGTACTTTACAGGATGCTGCAATCAACCCCAGTACTGGGGGGGGGGGGTGTTTATTGTAAGTAATGTATACCCTTACCATTGATATCAACGCAAGGTAACTGCTTCCAAATCATCTGTAGCTGAGTTCAAACCCTCAACCCGGCATGTCGGGGAAATTGTGAAACGTGTTTACTACCCCTAAATCACAGCGCTGGCAATATCAGATGTTACATCAAGGTAGTTCACTAACAACTCACTCAGATCATCATCATCATCATCATCATCATCATCATCATCATCATCATCATTATGATCATTAAGTGCCAGGCTGGTAGGCGTGGGTGATCGTGCTTCTCCACATCTTTTCATCTCAAACAATATGTATCAATTCATGTGCTGCCACCATATTTTGCATGTCAGTGGCTGTCAAGAGTCTTTTCTCATTGTCTTCCTCTGTCTCTCTACAAATCTTTCCAGCTGCCACCACTTGTTCCGCCCTTTCTTCTCATGTGGCCAAAATATGATGACTATCTTTTCCTGCTGTTTGTGATAAGTGGTATTTGTGTCTTAGCCTCTTTCACAACATTTCGATTACTCATTTCGGTTGTCCAGGGGGTTTTCAGCATTCTTTTTAAAACCACATCTTTGAGGTGTCAAGGAATTCTTTGCTTGTTGACTTACTGTCCTGGAGTCACAGCCATGTGCTAAAATTATTTCTTTCTATGGAACATGCAGGAGTTCTGTTTCAAACTTGCAATGGTTGATCACCTCCCTGAATTGCCTGTATGGAAAGTCTACAGCAACAGATAATCAAACAATATCTGCTCACTGGCGATGCTCGAGAATATTGCCCACGTCACACATGATAAACTATATGTTTAGAAGCTAGGATGGTGCAAACATCTCCCAAAAGTATACTTATTTTTGTATGAGTGAATAGGTAATTAAAATCTCTCTCTCTCTCTCTCTCTCTCTCTCTCTCTCTCTCTCTCTCTCTCTCTCTCTCACACACACACACACTCACACACACACTCACACAACACCAGCCCATATCAGGAACATGCCGTGGATATGTGAAGTGTCCGGACCAGCACATTTTTGGAGGCCAGCGTGCACGGATTCATTGGTTGCCAGTCTTTCCCTTCCACAGCGAATGACAAGAACTGGCAATGCATCTTTATCTAACTGTACTCCTGCCATTGTCGGTGTAATGTTCTACCATGACACCCACACGCCCGCTCAGCATACGATATTCAATCAAATAAAGGTGTGCTGTAGCCTCATTACACCTACACGCCCGCTCAGCATACAAAATAAATATCAAATAAAGGTCTGCTGTAACCTAATTTTCAGCAAGTTTATTCTGTCTCATGAATCTGGAACTTTAATCTTGCAACATTTTGGCATTTCACATGATGAGTAACAACTCTGAATTTAGAGCCGTGAAGACTTCCTCTGGGTATCAGACTGGAGTCTGCTGAGAATGAAAGGACCTCAAACCCGTGAAGGAACTATTACCATCAAAGGCCTCATTCCAGCCAGTCTGTAAGAACTATGCTGCATCATGATCTAGGTATAGCCCAGTATATCTCACCGCAGACCTAATCTCAACCAATGGCATGCTGCATCATGGCCCCAATATATCTCACCGCAGACCTAATCTCAACCAATGGCGTGCTGCATCATGGCCCCAATATATCTCGCCGCAGACCTAATCTCAACCAATGGCGTGCTGCATCATGGCCCCAATATATCTCACCGCAGACCTAATCTCAACCAATGGCGTGCTGCATCATGGTCTAGGTATAGCCCAGTATATCTCACCGCAGACCTAATCTCAACCAATGGCGCGCTGCATCACGGTCTGGTAACATCCTTATAAACCTCTCCACAGATGTGAAGTTACAGTGCCGGTCTTGCACACCCCATTGTTTTCTTACTTGCAGAAGGGACAGAGAGTTCTGCAACACATCTCCCGTGGAGATAGTACTTTGTTACTGGGTCAGGAGAAACACACCAACCTCACTCTAACAACTGCCAGGCCTTTCCCGGGCTCAGATCACCTGGACACTGACATAAATTAATTGCTCTTAATAGAGTTAACACTCAGTCTTCTAGCTGATAAACAACCAACCAATCAGTGTAGACCTAATACTCCTAACAATCTTATATCTTCGACGCTTAACACTACATTAATATGCTGTATGTGAACATGAAATATATAGGTACAGTAACACTACATCAATATGCTGTATGTGAACATGAAACATATAGGTACAGTAACACTACATCAATATATTGTATGTGAACATGAAACATATAGGTACAGTAACACTACACCAATATATTGTATTTGAACATGAAACATATAGGTACAGTAACACTACATCAATATATTGTATGTGAACATGAAACATATAGGTACAGTAACACTACATCAATATATTGTATTTGAACATGAAACATACAGGTACAGTAACACTACATCAATATATTGTATGTGAACATGAAACATATAGGTACAGTAACACTACATCAATATATTGTATTTGAACATGAAACATATAGGTACAGTAACACTACATCAATATATTGTATGTGAACATGAAACATATAGGTACAGTAACACTACATCAATATATTGTATTTGAACATGAAATATATAGGTACAGTAACACTACATCAATATATTGTATGTGAACATGAAACATATAGGTACAGTAACACTACATCAATATATTGTATTTGATCATGAAACATATAGGTACAGTAACACTACACCAATATATTGTATTTGATCATGAAACATATAGGTACAGTAACACTACACCAATATATTGTATGTGAACATGAAACATATAGGTACAGTAACACTACATCAATATATTGTATGTGAACATGAAACATATAGGTACAGTAACACTACATCAATATATTGTATTTGAACATGAAACATATAGGTACAGTAACACTACATCAATATGCTGTATGTGAACATGAAACATATAGGTGCAGTAACACTACACCAATATATTGTATTTGAACATGAAACATATAGGTACAGTACGTGTCGATCCAGTGAAAGAGATAAACAAACACAGACAGTCTGAAACCTTACGGAAATCTCAGGCCAGGTGAATATGAATCATAGTGGGAAATTAATAGGAAGAATCAATAATAATAATAATAATAATAATAATAATAATAATAATAATAATAATAATAATAAAATAGCATCAAGTAAATAAGTAATAAAACAGCAAAACACAACCCAAAAAAATCGATGTTTCGGTCTTAATGATTGATCTTCTTCAGGAATAGCACACAGCTGAGCTATAGGGAAAAACATTACAATTGTAAATTTTTATTTATTTTTTGTTGTTGTTAGCATATCCTTTACAGGACATCGCTGTCAACATCAGCATCTTTCAGCTGATTGTTGATTTCTTGGCAAGATTACGCTCAGTAGTTTGTCATTGCTTTCTGAGCGACCGGCTCACATACCCCGTAAGTTACCGGTACCGACGCCCTGAGAATCGCTACTGATTCTCGCGCACGTCAAATTAAAACACTCAAAAAATGTAAATAAAGAATACTGCATTTTAAAAACTGTCAACGCGGAAACTAGATTCTAAATTATATTGTAATGTGGAAAATTGTGATGTATTGAATATTTAATGAGAACAAACTGATTGGACAAACCTAAGGGACACGGTCTTGTCTTACAAGGTTTAGAGACTTCCGGTTTGCTTGTGAGGTCACAATTAGCCCCAGCGGGGTGTCCTGTAGTCTCCCACACACACGTTAATAATCGAGTCCTGAGTCCAGCCGACCCACAGGCTGGCAGGCACTGAAACGAAGCATCATTCATGTCGTTTTTGTTCTTACAAACTGGAAGTGTGTGCATGTATGTGCGTATGCATGTGCATAATATGTGTGTGTGTGTGTGTGTGTGTGTGTGTGTGTGTGCGTGCGTGTGTATGTGTGTGTGTGTTAGTGTCAGTGTCACAAGAAGATTTTCTTTTTATCTGAGGGAAAGGAAGGAGAGTGGGGTAAGAGTTGATAAGTATAATTTAAATTATCAGTATTCGGCCGCTTACCAATGTGATTTTGGGTATGATATATAAACCATAAAGCTAGAATAACTACGATCATGCATTTAATATTTACAACTGTGTAGATGATTTTTGCGACGATGGGCACCATAATTCCTAGCTTATTAGCTTGTATTATTTCATTCATTTTAACCCTGTCTGTGAATAGAAAGAAGGGCAGAAAATTTACATTCTAAGAATTATCAGAATAACTGAATCTCAAGTCTCAATTATAAACTAAAGCTGGAAATTAGAAATTTCAACAATCCACGCCAGGAGAATATTTCCACACACAAAAAAAAATGTAGAGATGATCAAATGGTTTGGAAACATACTGTCACTGTGTGCTTGACAAAATGTAAGAATATATAATATGTATGAACTAGCATGAACTTTTATCTGTAGAGCTTTACTGTACTGGCATCTTGCCATCTTGACAGACGATAGTTACTGTGCGTAAAACAAAGCATAATAACCTCTCTATAACATAAAGCCTGGACTGAATTGTAGAGATCATGTGTTACCCATGCAACATGATCCCTCTCTCGGCCTGCTTAGTGTAAATAGACGAATGAATCTTTGGCTGAAATTCGAAATACGTAATCACTCATCATCATCATGTGCCATGCCGGTAAGCGTGGCGGTCATGTTCTGCCATCTCACCCGATCACCAGAGTTGTGGACCAGCTCAGTGTTCTTGTCTCGACCGTACAACGTGGCCAAGCCATTCAGGTATTTACTTCTCTGCCCTCCCCTTGTTCCCTTCCCCTCGATTTTGCCAGTTGTCGCAAAGTTCTCCAATTTATTTCTTCTCATAAAGTGACCTAAAAATTTCGACTGTCTACGTCTAATTTCTCTAATCAGTTTACGGTTTTCATTTGTTTCTTGTAATACTTGGTCATTGGTTTTTCTGTCTGTCCATGGTATTATTTGCATTCTCCTCCGAAACCACATCTCTACAGTCATAAGATGTTTCTCAGCTTGTCTGCTCATTGTCCACGCTTCAAATCCGCACAAAAGCACAGGTTCCATGTAGCACCTCAACACTCGTTTTCTCGTCGCATATGACATCTTTTTTTGGTCAGTATGTGTTTCATCTTGCAAAATGCTGCCTTCGCCATCGCGATTCTTGTTGTAATCTCTTCAAGGCATCTCCCATCAGATGTTACGACTGTTCCGAGATAATTGTACCGATATACTTGTTTAAGAATATTCCCATGTACTTATATATTACATTGTGGTATTTCCTTCTTCTTAGTGACGACCGTAATATGTGTCTTCTTACAATTTAATTCTAACCCAGGTTGTTCACAGTCTACTAATTGTTGCAGATCCTGCTCATTGTCTGCAATCAATACTGTATCATCCGCATATCTAATGTTATTGATGTTATGACCCCCAATGATGATTCCTTTCATATCGTCAACATTTCTGAAAATATTGTCACTGTACTGGGAAAACAAATTTGGAGACATTACACATCCCTGTCTCACACTTCTCTTAATAGGCGTAGTCACTGATGCTGTTCGAATGTGGAGCATATTATCCCCACGGTAATGTGAGATTCAAAAGGAAGTTCTTATGTTTGCGAGAAGTACAGAAGGGGGAAATACATGGAGGGAAAAACAATATCAAGTAATCAGTTCTTGTATTAACGGGATCTTGAGGAATTCCCCACCGGTTGAGAACCACTGCACTAGATCATCTCCTCGAAAGGTTAGCTGACGAAAGACTTGAAGTTTCAGGACTGTTGATTCTGTGGGAGTAGGTTTGGGCGGCTGGCAGTGACGCTTGATGAAACCAGCTGGATGTTCATTAGATGTCAGTCTAATGAAGGATGTCTAGTTCTTCCTTTAGTGTGTCGTCGGAGCAGATCTTCCTAGCTCAATTAAATAGCGTCCGTACCAAGCCCCTTTTATACTGGATGGGTGCAAAGCTATTGAAATTCAAGTATTGGCCCATACATGTTTCTGTTGACCAACTGCTGTTTGGATGGTGCCATCCTCTTGACACCGGATTGTGATGTCTATGTAAGGTAAGGTGTTGTTACGTTCGTGGTCAATAGTCAAGGAAATGTTCTTGTGGGTTTGGTTCATGGTGGAGTTGAATGGTTCTGTTTGTTCTCTGGTCTCTGTGAGGAACAATATGTCATCCACATACCCGCGGTACAGAACAAGATCCTTAATATTTTATGATCTTTGTTCTTCTAAGTGCGCCATAAAAATGTCTGCTAAAATGGGACCTAGGAGACCCCCCTCCCCCTCCCCCAATTGCCACTCCATCATATGATATATAACTCTGCAGTATGCAGCTGATAAGATGCAGCGATGTATGCCAGGCAATAAATTGTGCAAGATATTGTTTGTAGCTTCTGTATTTAAATGGTGAATTGCCTGTCTCTTGTAATAGTTAAGTTTTTTCATTATCAAAAGTCTGAGTTTTCTTGCTTGAGCACCTATTCTGTCACGCAAAACGCGGTTGAAAGTGTGTGTTGACAGATAGCCACCACTGAATGTTCATTTTGGCCTAGATTTTGTCATGAAGTACAGTACACTGTTTACATAAACTGAACTCATTTGTTCACAATCTATTGCTGACGTTATCTGGGTCACATTACAGAACAGTTTCTGTGTTTCACCAGGATTTTGTGTTTTTTATATTGGAAAAGAGAACAAACAGATCTGTGCAAAAACAACTCACTGCTGAAGAAGATTGTCTGTTAAAACAAATAAAATAGAGAAACATGAAATATTGTGGGCATGTAAACAGGCATGAATGTCTGGAAAAGATCATTATGAGGAGAGGTGTGGCAGGGAACGGGGGAGAAAAGAGGACCACATCACAGATGGATTACATGTGTGATAGATGATTTACTCATGACATCCGGCTTATGGTAGAAAGCATTTCACAAGACTGTTATGGGATGGGGAGGGGGGGGGGAAAGGAAATTCTGCACAGAACAAGCCACTGGATGATGATGACGATGGTATAGGAAACAGCACATCTCTCTCTCTCTCTCTCTCTCTCTCTCTCTCTCTCTCTCTCTCTCTCTCTCTCTCTCTCTCCTCTCTATTTCCGGATGATCAAGGACTATTTGCAAAAACAGCAGCAGAACTACAAGTCCAGATAATGTTGTTTGTCCATCAAGAATGATGATGACCATTCATTTCATCCAGTGGGGTTGAAAGTATGGGAGCGTGAGTTCTAAGATGGCTGTGCAAAGAATGCTTGACGTTCCAGGAGGAGGAGGATCTCCTGTAGTGGTTGTTCTGTCCAGCCTTTTCTTCACAGCTCTTGCAGTCCTGGTTACTTCACAAGTGACTGCACCCTTATGTAATGATGTACGCCACGAATTACGGTCTTTGGCAGCAGTCTCCCGGGTGTCATGATGAATTTCAAAGGCTTTCAGTGAGATTTTTAGTGTCTTTAAAGGGTTTCCTCTGGCCGCCCTGTGAGCGTTTACCATAATGTAGCTCGCCGTTAAAAATTCATTTAGGGAGCCTGTGATCTGGCATGCGAGTTAAGTGACCAACCCAGTGAATCTGATTCTTCATTAGTAGAGTGTGAATACTGGGCATGGACGCTCTTTCTAGGATTTCAGTATCTGGGATCTTGTCTTGCCATTTAATCTTCAATAACTTCCTAAGGCAAACTGTGTGGAAGTGGTTTAATTTCCTAGCGTGTCGCTGATAAACAGTCCAAGTTTCACAAGCATATAGCAGTGTGGACTACTTCGTAAACTGTTAGCTTTGTTTGCAGGCTTATTCCAGTTCTGTCCCACACATTCTTGTACGGTCTGTCAAAGGCCGCGCTGGCCTTGGAGATTCTTGCATTCACTTCGTCTAAACGAAGTGTGCAAGGAACATAACATAAAACCTAGTATCGGTAAAACATAAGTAATGACATTAACCAAAGAATAAAAAACAACAAAGATCCAACTAAAATAATACCCCCTAAAACATGTAAAGAACTTCAAGTCCTTATGAAGTATAATATCATCAAATGGCAAATCAGAAGACGAGATCGTAAATAAACGCAATAACCAACTCATTGGACATATGGCGACAATACTAAACAACAAACACATGTCATTATATATTGAAAAAAAAAACACGCACACCTATAGCACAATCTTCCTACCAACTCTATGCTACCAATGCCAAATCTAGCCAATACACACACACACAGAGAGAGAGAGAGAGAGAGAGAGAGAGAGAGAGAGAGAGAGAGAGAGAGAGAGAGAGAGAGAGAGAGAGAGAGAGAGAGAGAGAGAGAGAGAGAGAGAGAGAGAGAGAGAGAGAGAGAAGAAAAACTACAGCAACGAAAATAAGATCAGTGAGAAGAATACGCCATGTATCAAGGGGAGATAAAAATCAGAAACGATGAAATCAGGACTAAAGTGGGGGTAGTGAGTGGCACCTTGCTGTCTTGACAGACGAAAGTATGTGAATTGGAATTTGGTCAAAATACCATCGCACAATGCCTGGGCATGGATTCAGAGAACATGTGTTGCCCATGCAGCATGTTCCCTCTCTCGCCTTGCCTTGTTTACTCCAGAGGAAGGGATAACCAGTACGTCTGGAACAAGGTAGGCTGCAGACGCTGGCGGCTCAGCATCAAACCTCAAAGAGCCAGAGGTGAATCTTACCTCCAAAAGCAGGAGATGAGTGGTGGCCAGACCCTCACAACCATGTGACCTGGCTTAGAGGCGTTCAGCCATATCCCTCAGCAGAGGGCCTTAAAGCAAGTGTCCGGACCTGTATGAGCGCATACATCTCTCATTCGTAAGTGTCCGGACCAATGTAAGCGTGTACTACCGTCAGACTCCCTGTCTGACTCTGCGGATCCCGCGACCAGCGAGAATAGGCCCGCCGGGATTTGGCCACGTAACTAGGCTACCAACTGACAGATTACTACAACAAGCAATGATTTTAGACCGAATGTAATCAGAAGACGAGGCAGACCATGCAAACGATGGACAGAGAGAATAACAGAGCCGATTGGAATCTCGATATATGGAGCACACAAATGGGCACTTTCCCGCTGTTTATGCTTCACCTCGACGCCGTTAGATACAAAAGAAACAAGATGAAAGGAGACTTATCTTAATAGCCCCAGGAGAAAGACAAACAAAAACACGTATGTTGCAGAAATAACATTCAGATGGGATAGCAAACATCATGGCTGATACTAAAGTGCTGAGAAGAGGCTGGAACATGTGGAAACAATTCATACAAAGTGCACTGCAGAAAGAAAGGGGCATCCCAACAACCTTCTAGCTTATGGGAGAAAGCCAAACTGTCTGCTTTTAACAACAAGAGAAAACACAATAGGCAAAATGTGCACTTTTTCTGCTTACCTTAGACCACGGTCCGGGCCGCCAAGTGGCACACTGCTTGTGTGTGGAAGAACATTCTTCTATAGTTTCTGGCTTGTCCAAACCGATTGCTTGACATTCTGAATCTGGGAAAATCTTCACATACTTGGGGGTCATGTGAGAACAAGACACGTTCCGCTTTCTGTGACCCTTAGCTCTGCACGGAGCACTACACGGTGACCAGTTACCAGTCACATACATGAGAGAGGAGTGTGACGAGTTATGACTCTGATCTCTCTGCTGGTTTGATTCTTCTAAGTTCAATTCTGTAGCTGAAATCATGTTGCTTGTCTTCTTTTTGTAGGTTTTGTATTTATGATTTTTCTTGTGTGATTTGTAAATCCATTTCTTGTACACCTTTGCTGATGGATCATCTTTCCTGAATGGTGATTAGTTATAGGGAAAGAAACAGATACAGCCATTGAGACACATATTAATATTTCTTGTTTACTTTTCTTACCGCGTTCGCTATCTTTCCCAGGACAGGATGATGTGGTGGGAAACGTCCAGCAGTTACATTGGTTGTGTCTGAGCCGTTGGGTGAGGCATAGGGGGCACGATAGGGCGGACGTGGTCAGGACTCTTTAAGATCATGTGTGGACAGACATCATAGCTAGAGAGAATGGGGCGACAGAGAGTGACCAGGCGATTTGGCCGACACTCAGGACTCCGAGGAAAGGGCAGACGGGCACATAATCAGACTGCAACTGGTACCAGTAGTATTAAGACTCTGCGCTAACTGTTGAAGATGAGGATGGGCATTATAGGAATGTTCTGAGTGCTGTGATGTCCGTTCTTGACTCAACTAAACTCACCTCATTCACTTTATCTTACAATTTATGTTTGTTGTATACAGATCCAGTGTTTATAAACATATAAAACATGTAGATCCCTTTCTAATCAACAATAGATGCACATACAAGTATATATTTTGATTCATACTTTTCTATTTTACCACAGCAACGAACACAAACAAATATGATGATACTCATAATTAATTGATGTTAAAATGACCATGCAAAATTAATACCTAATAGAACTACAACACATAAGATGGGGGGGGGGGGGGGGAAATATTGAGTAATTTTTTAACATTTTGAATAATATATAACAAATCAACATATGTAATTTCCTCTGAAAATGTAACATTTGATATTCAGACACAAATTATTATAACATTTTACAACGAAGAAATTAAAGGGGGAAAAAATCACATATGCACAGATTCATATAATGTGGAAAATTTGTTTAAAAAGAGAAGGACTTGCACACAGTGTGTCAGTTTCATGGTCTAACTGTAGATAATTCAAACGCACGAATAAGGTGACAATACACAAGTTAACACAAGCTGGCCACATAAGTCGCTTCAGGCTGAATTCTGAAGGGAAATAGGCACTGTGTGAGGCCGCGCGATGTATACTCCTGAACTTCCCGTACCTATTTTTTAAATCACGGATCTTTCTAGTTGTCTTTTAACATTGCCGGGTGTTTCCATTTGGGTCAGCTCCGTTATGCTTATTTCTTTTTCTTTGGGCAGTAGGGAAAGTCCCCTGTCGACCATGTAAACGGTGAACAGAGGGAATAATAGAATCCACGGGAATCTTGAGGTATGAAGTCCATAAACGGGCACTCTAACGCTGTTTACGCTTCAACTCGACACCGCAAGGTACAAGAGGAACAAGATGAGATTATCAGATGACTTCCGGAGCACTGATGACGGGATAGGGGGATCGATCCTTACACTGTTCAGCTGGACTTAAACGGACGCTTTCCATTCAGACAGCAATGGCAAATTACTGAACATCAAAAATATCAACCTTTGGTTGGGGTTGATCGCAATGTTCTGCGAAGGTCATGCAACATTCTTTAAAAAAAAACAAAATAACGATCGGAACAAGGATCTGGAGATTTGAGACGTCAGTGATTTCGCAGTTTACAAGATGACCAACTACAGACCTGACTGAGTGGTCTTAAACTTAATGATGGCACAATACAGAGGGAATCCCATATACTTACTGAAGGCGTGCGGGGGTGATATCCCAGGTTAACCCAGCCTAATTGGATAACAGGAAATGTTTTGATGAGTAAAGACGCTCGGCAGGATACTGACCACATAACCTGACTACGGATTGGGGCCTAATAAACTTTTAAGTAGTGTATAAGGGTCTTTTACTTAATACTATAAGTGACTATATCATGGTGGCAACTAATGTATCAGTTATTTGACAGTAAGTTTAGTGATAAGTTAAACCTGAATGAGAACAGAACAAAAGAAATGAAAAGATGGTGCGAGAATACTTTGATGATTACAAGAAGAATTATCAAACAACATATGAGACAAAGCTAGTCCTGCTGTAGATACTGCTGTTGTGATGTGAAATGTGAAGCCTTCAGTTTTCTAAGCTACAGCAAAATGAGGTGTGTTGACCAGTTCCCTCACTTGCCATCTTTCCTCCCCATACAACTCACAGAAAATTACCCTATTCCAACTGAATAAGGCTGGGTCAAGCCTAGAGCCATACTGGTCAGATAAAACAGCCCTGTCATTGATGGGGATTGAATTCGGGCCATTGTCTTGGCCGACAGGTGCACTAACCAAATGCCACTGTGGCTCATATTAAGCAAAATAGGACACTAAAACGCATACATGAAAACATGGAACTTATCTTACTCAATGAAAGTCACTGTTATGTTGGCAGTCTGATCGCCGGCGTTACATGTGTAGACTCCAGCATCTGTTCTGGGGTTGCCTTCTTCAATGTACAGAAAACCCCGACCTTTGTTATGTACTCGGCCCGTGAAGGGCAAAAGCTTGTAATCCTTATTCCAGTAGACCAAATGTTTAAAATAATTTTTCACGGGACATGCGACAACTATGGCCTGTCCAGGCAGAAGATATACCTGGAATGAAAGACATTATTATTGTTGTCAAACGTTTGCATCTGTTATGTTTCAGTAATGCCAAACTCATTTCTCCCCACGCGAATATAAAAATATGCATACTATTTGTTCCCTTCATTTTTTCCAAGACAAATTCCTGGCACTCATTTCATGAGGTCGGAGGGACGAAGCCTGCCACTGCTGAGAACCGAACTCTGACCACTATCTAAGCACTCAAGCGAACTAACCACCGTACATCAGCGGCTTCCACAAATCTCTATAACAATTTTCGTAGCGGGAATCTGCTATTGGCATGTGAAGTATTAGAACAATCATATTGTTAGGTCGGAGTGTAGAGAGTAACAGGTAGCAGAGGCAAGCCCAGGCATCGTAGCCTCGTCCCGCCGCACACATCCCACTGTTAGCGCAACTTCAGAACCGTTACGCCAATCACCGGCATATTCGTACGAGTTAACTAAACCCTGCATTCATTGTTACAAACATGACTCTCGGTCGTGGAAACTCTCAAACAATAACACTGAAATAATACCCGTGATATGTGTTATGAGTGTTACTGCTGAAGTATTATTCATTTATTCACTTCGTAGGGGATATATAACTCTGAAGTATGCACCTCGAGTTAAAGTTAGTTGCATATCTTTTACAGGACATCGCAGGTGACTGAGCATTTTTGGGCTGTTTTTTTGTTTTTTCTTGGCAAGTTTACGTTCAGTAGTTGCCATTGCTTTCTGAACAGACACTCATACCGTTGTTTGAAAACCAACGCTAGGCGGTCTGCTACCAAATCTCCCACAGCTGTGTTCCGAGAGATACAGCGAAATGTGTCAGGCAAACAAATCGGGCAAGCATATTGTTTGTGGCTGCGGTGTGTAAATTCACCAAGGGAATGACATTGTTTTGAATATAACATGCTCACAAGTGCTAGCAGCAGCGGGTACGAACCTGTCCACCAACAGTCACCTTGATCTTCTTGGTCTTACGTAGCTGTATGAGGGTATACTTCTCTGACAGGATAGAGTGCGACATAGCCTGCGACGTGTCCTCGCAATCAGTAACGTAACATTTACGAGTGGATTCTGGCGCCAGTCCGCCGCAGTCAGCCGGTTCTACCTGGTGGTGTTCTCCTTGCAGCGGGAAACGCTGACATGTGACCTCTCGTGTCAAGGTCCCATCTCCGCATGTGGCGGAGCACTGCGGAAATAACAATACACATTAATGACACGGAGATCACAAGCAAAACATTTAAGTGAAACTCGAATTATGTGTTTATCTTTGCTAAAAGAATGGTGGAATCTCTATTATGTGTTTATCTTTGATCTGTAGTGTGGGAAAGGGTGACATTGTATATGAAAGACGAGATGGTCTTAGACAGGTTATTCAAGGGACATAATTTATGTATAGAAGTCATATTCTACGAAAACTGGCACCGGATAATTTTTTTTGTCATGTACAATGATTGTGTGCGTAATGGCAATATAATGAGGGGGGGGGGGGTGACAGTTCATGAGAAAGGCCACTCACGCATTGTTTCTCTCTCTCTAGAGATGAAAGTGTACTATTTTCAGAGTTCGTAAACAAGACACTTTTAAATAAAGCAAATAGAAATTGCTGGCGCCTCTCACACTTGCCTCTCCATTTTAACTGATTCAGTGTCAGACAAAAATAGGTTTGCACCAGACACGGTTCACAATCTAAACGACAAATATCATAATATACATTTCCGTTCACTGAGCCTTGACATTGTGGTAGATACCATGAAACAAAACACATAACACGATCACCCTAGTATGGCGATATATCGTCCTTCTGTCTAAATGTGAGGTCACATTTGGCGATATATTATTCTTCGGCACTGAATCATTGAAACATGGTTCCACCACTCACCCCACTACCACTGTTATCATCAATATAAGTACAAAATATATGTACACAATATGTGTATACAATATATGTACACATTATATGTACACAATATATGTACACAACGTGTGTATACAATGTATGTACACAATATACGTACACAATATGTGTACACAACGTGTGTACAATATGTGTACACAATATATGTACACAATATGTGTACACAACGTGTGTATACAATGTATGTACACAATATATGTACACAATATGTGTACACAACGTGTGTATACAACGTGTGTACACAATATATGTACACAATATGTGTACACAACGTGTGTATACAATATATGTACACAATGTATTACACAATATTTTTACACAATATATGTTCACAATATATGTACACAATATATGTACATGTCATAATCCTTTGCAACAGCTAGAATTGGCTGTGTATAGAGTTGTCTCCATGATATCTTTAAGTGAGAAGTGCAGGGTGGATCAGCCATAGAAATCACATATCAGCAAATAGACTGGACTACTGAACACCAACGTGTCGTCTCTTGATAACACCGTTTTGCACACCAGTCTATTTATTAATTATAGATGAACACGATGACATGTATAACATACTGCCAGGCATTATCATTGAAACATATAAATCTTTCTTCCTACGTGAATCCTGAATATACCACTGTCTTCTACAGGCCTTTGTGAAATAACTTGTTATGTTAGTCTCCTCTCCCAGTCCGACCGAAACCAACTCCACTCTACCGTGTAGGTCCTTTGAGTCAAGTTTTCTCCTCAACTTGTCCTCGCCTCGTCCCGAGACCCAATGCCTCGACCCTTCCCTTCCTTCTCTCTATATTGGGTCTGTTCGTTTCCCACCGTGAGAATCCATTTAAACCTTGATCCGTTAATTACATATTCCCATGAACACTACATTCCAGATTTGCTTTTGTTAACTGTCTCTTTGGCACGTTGTACTAGTCTGCTGCTGATTTATATTGGCATGCACGTGCAATATCCTCCCAATGTCTTGGGACAAACCCGTTTGCTAGGAATTGTAATTAACCTTCTTGACTCCCACCGTGTACCTGGGGCGTTCTCATGCTTGTTACAGTACACAATATATGTACACAATATATGTACACAATATATATGTACACAATATATATGTACACAATATATGTACACAACTGTACGGCCATGTGGTACCACAAAAGCCTTGTAAATACACATACACATACACCATCATTAATATATGCACAAGGGTCGTGAAGCAGTTTCTTGCTATGAGTCTGTGGTGTGACAGCGACATCACATTGTGTAGGCCTGAATCACGGAGGAGTTGGTGGCCAATCTTTCTCTCACTTCGCAGGCGATGAGCTCAGACGTCGGACCCGCCTCCGGCCGTGCTTCTTTCTGTCATTATCAGCGCAGTTCGCTATCAGCTTCGCTTGCGCGCCCTCTAACATATGCAAGTACGTACACAAATATACGGCCAGGTAGCACAACCAAGGCTTTATAAATACACTTGAATTAATACACTTGAATAAACACACCACCATTACATCGTCATCAAAAGCATCATCTCAATTCAGATCACTATAATAGAGGCTCATGACACCACAGACAGAAAGATCGGAGCCCCCAAGACCTGCGCTATCCGTACTGCAGTCAGAAGAATGGCAGAGCCCGATGATTCATTGAACAGAGTAGCAAAACAGGAAGGGGTTATTGCCAATGACCTTTAAGAATCAGCAGCAGTTGTCACGTATGCAGTTTAGAAATAATACAATGCCCGTGCTTTCGTCAGATGTGTCTTGAAGTTTAAAACATCCACAATATTTGTGAGATACTGTGTATGGTCAATGCAATAAATCATACACAAACACACACAACACTGCAGTGTAGGACAAATGCCTTGTTGTTTCTGTGCGTCCGATAGTAATTAATTGCATTGACTAAAATTTTGCCACAAAATGAACTCTCCCTTATGATGAAGATGATGGTAGCGCTGCTAGTGATGATGGAAGCAACAATATAATCAATAAACAATCACATTGGCATTGCAGCTTCAGAACAACCTGCAGACACTTGCTTTTGCTGAATTTTGTAAAAAAAAAAAGAAATGCAAGAAATATTGTTCCTCCTACGCACATTTCGACTACGGCGACTTGTTGACAGATATTATGTTATACAGGCGTGCAGGTTGGGGCAAGCTCTTGTGCTGAGTGAAGAAGGTTGCTGGGGTTAAGAGGCTGGGTGGGGGAGTGATTAGAAGCATTGAGCATCAGTTTTCACACTGACTGAACTTACGAATGAATGAATGAATGAATGAATGAATCTGATTATACGTGTTTATTCAGACTATAACATGTCTGAAATAATGTATCTCATTTGTGACACATCCAAAAAAAAAAAAAAAATAGTCAGTTGCATGCAAAAACCTGAACAATTAATAAATAGTAACCTGAACAGTGAACACAAACCTGAACAATGAATAAACATAGAAATGAAAAGGTGATACACAGAAGCCTGGACAATGAACAGGAATCTGACCAACGAATAAACAGAAACCTGAAGAATGACTAAACAGAAACCTGAAGAATGACTAAACAGAAACCTGAAGAATGACTAAACAGAAACCTGAAGAATGACTAAACAGAAACCTGAAGAATGACTAAACAGAAACCTGAAGAATGACTAAACAGAAACCTGAAGAATGACTAAACAGAAACCTGAAGAATGACTAAACAGAAACCTGAAGAATGACTAAACAGAAACCTGAAGAATGACTAAACAGAAACCTGAACAATGAATAAACATAGAAATGAAAAGGTGATACACAGAAACCTGGACAATGAACAGAAATCTGACCAACGAATAAACAGAAACCTGAAGAATGACTAAACAGAAACCTGAAGAATGACTAAACAGAAACCTGAAGAATGACTAAACAGAAACCTGAAGAATGACTAAACAGAAACCTGAAGAATGACTAAACAGAAACCTGAAGAATGACTAAACAGAAACCTGAAGAATGACTAAACAGAAACCTGAAGAATGACTAAACAGAAACCTGAAGAATGACTAAACAGAAACCTGAAGAATGACTAAACAGAAACCTGAACAATGAATAAACATAGAAATGAAAAGGTGATACACAGAAGCCTGGACAATGAACAGGAATCTGACCAACGAATAAACAGAAACCTGAAGAATGACTAAACAGAAACCTGAACAATGAATAAACAGAAACCTGAAGAATGAATAAACAGAAACCTGAAGAATGACTAAACAGAAACCTGAAGAATGACTAAACAGAAACCTGAAGAATGACTAAACAGAAACCTGAAGAATGACTAAACAGAAACCTGAAGAATGACTAAACAGAAACCTGAACAATGAATAAACAGAAACCTGAACAATGAATAAACATAGAAATGAAAAGGTGATACACAGAAGCCTGGACAATGAACAGGACTCTGACCAACGAATAAACAGAAACCTGAAGAATGACTAAACAGAAACCTGAACAATGAATAAACAGAAACCTGAAGAATGACTAAACAGAAACCTGAAGAATGACTAAACAGAAACCTGAAGAATGACTAAACAGAAACCTGAAGAATGACTAAACAGAAACCTGAAGAATGACTAAACAGAAACCTGAACAATGAATAAACAGAAACCTGAACAATGAATAAACATAGAAATGAAAAGGTGATACACAGAAGCCTGGACAATGAACAGGAATCTGACCAACGAATAAACAGAAACCTGAAGAATGACTAAACAGAAACCTGAACAATGAATAAACAGAAACCTGAAGAATGAATAAACAGAAACCTGAAGAATGACTAAACAGAAACCTGGACCATAAACTTAAAAAAAAAAGAATCATGGAGAATGAACTGGAAGAAGCGTGGCCGAATGAATAAGAGCGCTCGCTCTTAACTTCAGGTGCGTAAATGGCGAGGTAAGAGGTTCTCTCCCTACATCTGTCGGTTGGACTTAAATATTGACTTCTCATCCTTGATTTGGGGACGCAAATTAACCTCAATACGTAATGTGCCTCAAATGCGGAGTCAAAGAAACCTTTCTGGGTCTTCCCTGAAGATGTAGGACAAAAAGTATTGGCGTATCTTTATAGCCCATTTCGACGCGGACATGAGGCTAGGAGAAGATCTGGGAGATGATGAAATTACGTCTGAGCAGCTTTTAAAACATCATCCCAACACTGTCGATCAGTTTTGTTATAGCGAAAGTGTTTACAGATAGACAGACAGGATCTTACCTCGGACCAAGAGCTAATGTTCCAGTATGCTGTACACTCGTGATTGTTACAAGACTGTGTCTCCAGCGGAGCAGGTTGGGGACATAGGATCTCTTTGTCACTACCAAATATCTGCGAGCCGCGTACACACCTGACAGTGCGCACTTGTATCCCTCTGCCACAGTCAACGGAGCATTGACCAAACTCGGAGACATCCCATCTGACTTAAAAATAGACAGGTTGAAAACATAAAAGACAATTCAATAATGTTCTCTTCTATGAGTGGTAACAACTTAGTTGCATATTCTTTACACGACATCGCAGTCAATCCCAACATTTTTTTTGGCCGTCTGTGGTTTCTTTTACAAGTTTACGTTCAGTAGTTTGCCATTGATTTCTGAACGACCGACCACCATACTTTTGTATGTAAACCGTGCTATATAATCTATCTTATATTAAATTTTTAACCAAAGTATTAAGAATGCTTCTTCTTTGTCTTCCAGCTTCCTGTCTTTCATTTTTACACTGACACACAATTTCCCGTGATGTAGTCAACAGTATTTTGGCGCTCCTCTTTTGCTCCATATAGTTTTGAATGCAGCGCCGTCTCAATGGGCCAGTATTTCCATTCTTAGATGGCTCAGCATCTCATCTTATCTTGTTCCTCTTGTACCTTGCTATGTCGAGGTGAAGCATAAACAGCGGAAGAGTGCCCGTTTATAGGTGTTATATATCGAGATTCTTATGGACTCTGTTATTCCCTCTGTCCATCGTTTACATGGTCGGCCTCATCTTCTGATCCCATTTGGTCTGTACATTATTGCTTGCTGTGGTATATATGTTATGGTTGTGGTTGTTGTGTATGGCCTATCCATCGTCAGTGTCGCGTCTTTTCTCCACCTCTTGGTTCATGAGCTTTGTACCAACTTCTCCCCGAGTTCCTCTTTGGTTACTCTGTCATACCATTTTATTCCTTCTATTCTGCCCAGGCACCAATCAGTGAATGTTTCCAGTGATTCATTAACCTAAATATGACCAGTGAGTATTGTTATAACAGGTAAAGTTTACAGACCTTGAGGCGTAGTGGGCCTGTGATATTAACTTATATGTTTACAGACCTTGAGACGTAGTGCGTCTGTGATATTAACTTACATGTTTACAGACCAAGGATACACGATGGGTGATGTGACCAATATCACACCGCCGCATTTACTTCCGAAGACATTTCCTAGTAACTGTTATGGATCAGTCTGGGACGAAGGTGACATTTGTTTAAAATACATCTGGATAGGGGTTCAAACACATGACCACTGGGCCGGTAGAGGAGCGTGCTAGCTACTGCACCACTGCGGCTCCGTAATGTTCCTAGTGGTTCCCTGAAGTGTACACCCAGTGGCTTCTCGAACACGGGAGATACATTCTCGGGGATTGATTGGCTTCACATAATCATATAACAAGTAGAGGTTAGAGGAGTGTTAGACAATATTAAAATATGTGTTGTCTAGTTCGTTCTCTGATCTCTAAAACTATCATTTCTTTTCTTCTATTAGTGCCGATCACTACCTGCCGATCATACGATTTCAAATAGAGGCTGGCAAACCGCATTTCCACAGTTCCCCGACATACCGAGTGGAGGGTTCGAAATCAGCCGAGGGCCATTTGGAAACTGACCGTTTTTGCGGTGATTTCAACGACTTAAGGTGTCGCCCATTCAGAAAGCAATGGCAAACTACTGAACAAACGAAAACGCGCCAAGTATATCAAACACATCCTATAAATTCGCCTGTATAGTCCTGTAAAGAACTTGCTATTGACTTAACTGTTTTAAAACATCCAAGAGTTCACCAGCAATAGACATTGGGTCTCACATTAAGGCTGGCAGATGCACTTACCATTCATTTACAGAAGCCAACATTAAGCAAATAAACAGACATGATAGTCACTTTACAATTGTAGTGGTAAACAATTTAACTTACTGTCTGAATATGTGTGTTGTATATTTCATCTTCAAGGATTTATCTAATCACTTTAGTTGTTTTTTTTTAAATGTTGCATATCCCTTACAGGACGTTGCAGTCAACACCAGAATTTTTCAGCTGCTGTTGATGTACTAGGCAAGATTACGCTCAGTAGTTTACCATTGCTTTCTGAGCGACCGGCTCACATACCCCTAAGTTACCGACGCGGCGAGAACCGCTACCATTTCTCGCGCACATCACGTCACTCACGAGAGTATACGGAATTAGGAGAAAGACGCTAACCCCTAGGCCTTGGAGGTCTCATGATTTCTGTAGAATGTACCTGACGAAGTGCAGAGAAATATGTCAGGCAATAAATCGTGCAATCTGTTGTTTATGTCTTCGTTATAGAGCTGTTTCTCTAAGAAATGTTTGGCTACAATGGTTCTTGATATTTTTGTTTAGTCAATGTTGCAGTAATTCTAACAAACAAGTATCGACTTCAGATGTGTATGAGAATTACCTCATCCTGTTTATTTAATGTTGCAGTTATTCTAACAAACACGTATCAACTTCAGATGTGTATGAGAATTACCATAATCCTGTTCATTTAATGTTTAATGTTGCAGTAATTCTAACAAACAAGTATCAACTTCAGGTGTGTATGCGAATTACCATCATCCTGTTCATTTAATGTTGCAGTAATTCTAAACAAGTATCAACTTCAGGTGTGTATGAGAATTACCTTCATCCTGTTCACTGTCTCTGTAAGTGACCACCTCACCTACAGCCCGTGTGATCAAGCCTAATACCTGTAAAATACAACACAAATCCTGTGAATGGTTACAAAAAGATAACCATCTACACACGACGCTTGGAGCGTAACCTAATACAGATATTCCTTAATCTTGGCAGCACAGGGAAGCATTGTTGTCTCAGGGTTAACAAACGAATGAACAAACTTATTTTTCAAAGGGTTAAGAATTGAGCACGCAGGACTGTCTAACAGTCTGCCCTTCTATGACTCTCTTTCATACAATATTTAATTCATATATCACCTGAGACTGAGAACAACAACAATATAAAAGATATGCATTATAAAAGCATGGGAAATATGCAAATGTCAATACTTCATGACTCACTAATATTAATGAATGATATGGCAATTGTTATTATATATGGGGAACATTGTAATTTCTGTATGTAAACAAAAGAGCCATAGCTTATTTGTATGATTCGTGAAAAGCCTGTAGGTAAGCACGCTCAAAGAGGCGCGGATGGGTCTCTGAACACGTCATTTCTGGAAGCAAAAGTATTGTTCAGACTATTATTTGTGATTAACAGACATACATTATATCGCCTGTACATCTATATATGTATTATAGCTAGACATTCTGTGTGAAGAAATCGGGATTGAAGTAGAAGTTATAGCAGCGCTAGATGTCATTAGAAAACAGCGAGTTAAATGGTTCGGCCATATAACTAGGCTACCAGCTAACAGTATACCACAACAAGCAATGATGCACAGACCAAATGGAACCAGAATGTAAACGTTGGACAGAGGGCATAAAAGAGTCCATGGGAATCACGATATATGAAGCCCATAAACGGGCACTCTCCTGTTGTTTATGCTTCATCTCGACTCTGCAAAGTACAAGAGGAACAAGATGATCCGAGATGATTCTCTGTGTCAAAAACCATTACAAGGTTGGAGTGATGATTTGAAAATGTCATCCTGCTACTCACGCCGTTCTCAAAATTACAGACAACAATTGATCTGTATGAGACTATTAAACATAGAACACTGACAGGTTTGAATAATTTCAGAAAGCTGACAAGTAACTTGGAAAATCTCATCTTTATCAATCTGCGACTTGAATTATTTGTATTCTGATTGAAATTCTGGTGAAGGTATCTGGTCCAAAACTAAGTAGTCTATGACTTGGTAACATATTTTATTGACATTAACTGGGCGTACAATATCACACATGACCGAATGCTTCTAGAAACACCCTCTTATATGACGTGCCTCGCCTGACGTTGGCTTGATCGACAACCGGGTCAGTTCATGATGATCTCTCTTCTACAAACAAGTTTGTTGTTGGCTTATGAAAGATACGTTAGATACTTAAGAATAATAAACAGAATAAACGTCCCTGCGGTTTAAAAGATCATTTCTGAGCTATGCAAAAAAAAAAAAAAAGAAACCGACTAGCCAAAGAAAGATATCCTGCTGCTACTGCTTGTAGTTGTAGTGTAACGAGAAGACATGCCGCGTCCATGAGCAGTGACGGCGTAGTGGTTAGAACGTTGGCTTAACAGCGCAATTGTCCAGTTTTCAATCAACAGTTATTGTGATTGTGGAAGGTGTGTTCCCATTAGTACAGTTATGAGTGCGACCTGGCTTGATAAAATAGCTGCTAGATATTTACCTGAGAAAATAATCACGACCGGCTTGTTTCAGACAGTATTAGTTACTATGCGCTGTTTGGTCATTACGCACATGGCTCTAACAGAATATCCTTTGAATGCCTGTTATGCATTGGTTCGTCCGTCTATGACTGTTGAAGCTATGGATCGGATTGAGGAAACGTGTGAATCAAATGACCTACATCGTTGTTACCTATTGGGAACATGTACACGAGTTCACGCCTGTTTCCAATATTGATTCGTCAAGATGTGTGTCAACTTGCAGCAAACTATTATATGTACACCTCTTATTTGTTCCGCATTTGAAGAAAGGGCGTCGCACTTAGTGCATCACTGTACGGCCATGACACTAGGTCAGTGTCCGACTTTGGTATGCATTTGTGTAAGGTTTACTTAGGGACAGATTCTATCCCAAGTAGCGGGCTCTGTCTACACGAGAGTAGGTCGCTCCTTCCTACCAAGTTTACAATGGCAGCATTGTGACAGGCTGGCCAAACCAGGCGTGGGTAGCCGATTTGGTGTCAAACCAATCAGTGAACTAGGGTATGCCTACCCAGCATGTGAAGACAGGACTCGGCAGACTGTGCGGAACAAATCATTGTTGATTCAACGGGCAAGATGGCGTTTACCTGCAAAGGTTGTGGAACGTAATGAGCATGGCAAGGCACGTTGAGCGCCCTGGTCATTCACTGCACCTGTATTTGTCTCCAGTCGTCTTGTCTTGTCTTGCCACTGGACACAGATGGACTCAGGCGAGTGAGTGAGGTCGAGGAATTGCGCAACTCTTCCTCACTTTAATCCAATTCATCATCATTCTTCACCTAACTTCATATATCACCTTCAAGCCCTGTGGCGATGGGCGAGCGGCGAAACGGCAGGCCTGGGTATGCTGGCAGCCGTAGTTGCAGACCTGCACACAGGCGGCTCAGGCCATATGGTCGTCTTCTACTGATCAGAGCAGCAGTAGGATTCGGCAGCCCCCTGAGCGACTGAGCAGCCCTCTATAGGAAAGCACTCATCACCTCCATATCATGAGGAAGGGGCTGGAAAAGATGCCCTAAACATTGTCTGCTCCATCATTACCTAACCAGCTAGTCGTAGTTAGGGGTACCCTATACTGCGGTCGACATACAAACAAAGTAAAAACAGGTAAAGCTAAAAGAGCAAACCATATTACCTTGACAATCGGAACTTGAAATGCACGCACCCTACTTGATAGAGACGGCGCGTCGGGCCCAGAGAGACGAACAGAACTGATTGGGAGAGAGTTGGGCGGGTACAATATCGACATTGCAGCCTTGAACGAGACACGACTTGCAGAAGAAGGCCAAATCTGCGAAGTAGGTGCCGGCTACACATTTTTCTGGAGTGGAAAGAAAAGCGAGTAAAGACGCCAATCCGGTGTGGGATTTGACATTAAATCGGCCCTGGTTGGCAAACTAGCTGAATTTCCGAAGGCTATAAATGACAGGCTTATGACCATCAAGTTACCCCTGCTGAAAAGAAAGAAGCATGCAACCATCGTGAGTGTCTGCGCACCAACCATGACCAATGAAGATGACGTCAAAAACAAGTTATATGCGCAACATATGAGAAATTACAAAATACAAGCCATGGTAAACAACCTGTGGTGATATTGACAGACGCAAAATCAGTAATAGAGGCAATCCTGTCTGGGAAATTACCAGTTCTAAGGACACTACTTTCTGAACTTAGCAGTCAGCATAAGGTCACCATACAGTGGATACCATCCCACTGTAGAGTACCTGGAAACGACAGAGCTGATTGATTGGCTAAGGAAGGAGCAAACGAAGAACAGCCTGATGTGCCCATTACATTCCACCAAAAGAAAAGAATGATCAAATCAGTCAAAAGGCCACCAAACCCTGCTCAAGACGACTACCACGTTATGGACAGACCAGAACAGATCATTATTCTGCGCCTCAGAACAGGACACAATAGATTACGCAACCACATGTATACAAAATTCAAGATTGGTGACTCAGCCATGTGCACATGTGATTTGGCGTCGCAGACAGCAGAGCACATACTCCAGGACTGTCCAAACTACAACATATCCAGGCGAATCTTCTGGCCTAGAGATAAACTCTATGGACCGCTGAGTGAACTAAAAAAGACTGTTAGATTCATACAAGAGACAACATTGCAGTTATAGACATATTTCAAGCGAACTAAAGAAGAAGAAGAAGAAATGACCCGAAGTCAACATAAAAGAAGATGCTTTCAATAAGATTCGGAGAGTAGTGCAGCAGAAACTTCGGCACATGCGGGACTCAGCAACAAAGCTGATGAAATTCAAGGCTTTGCTGACAGACACGATATGAAAAACGTCTACGACTCACTGAAAGCGGTCTATGGTCTTACACCACCAGGCATAGTTCCCCTCCTCAGTCCAGATGGGAGAACATTGGTCACCGATAATAAAGAAATCCGTCAACGCTGTGCAGAGCATTTCAGGAAAATCTTAAATGCAACTTCCTTCTTCGATGATGAAACCATCAACTGCCTTCCTGAAGTTCCCATTAATGATACACTTGATGACCTGCCAACCATAGTGGAAGTCAACAAAGCCATCCAGCAACTTTCCAGCGGAAAGACGCCTGGTTCTGACTCCATCCCAGCAGAGATATACAAGGCAGGTGGGCCGGTCCTAATAGAGCAGCAGTCTTTACAAACATGGGTGAACAAGACCATGCCACAAGATGTCAAGGACGTGTCAATAGTCCACCTTTACAAACGTAAGGGAAACCGCCAATCCTGTGACAACCACCGAGGCATCTCCTTGCTTTCAATTGCAGGGAAGATACTCACCAGAATTAGTCTTAATCACTTCACGACCCATCTCGATAAAGGTCTTCTAACTGAGAGTCAATGTGGCTTCAGAGACCATGCCATAAGATGTCAAGGACGTGTCAATAGTCCACCTTTACAAACGTAAAGGAAACCGCCAATCCTGTGACAACCACCGAGAATCTCCTTGCTCTCAATTGCAGGGAAGGTACTCACCAGAATTTGTCTCAATCGCTTCACGGCCCATCTCGATCAAGGTCTTCTAACTTAGAGTCAATGTGGCTTCAGAAAAGAAAGAGGAACTGTTGACATGATTTTCGCTGCAAGACAGCTGCAAGAAACATGTCGGGAACAGAACTCCGAAATGTTCTCCACTTGCATTGACATTACCAAGGCTTTTGGTACAGTCAGCAAAGAAGGACTGTGGAAGATTATGGCGAAATATGGCCGTCAACGAAAGTTTATCCAAATAGTGCGGCTATTTCATGATGGTTGTGATATAATAAAACGTCCTTACCCTTTCCTATTTATTGACTCCCTTAAAAATAAACAACCCCTTTCAACTACGGTTTAAGTATCTTACTGAATATAGGATAAAAACTAACCCGTAGGGTAGCTAAATTAATTTGGCCTTATTTTGGCCTACGTACCTGGCCAACAGTCGTCGACTGATTGTAAGACAAAGGCCCAGTGTAGCCATTTTTAGTTCAAGCTAAGAAAGTAAACAGACGTGCGTTCCCTTGTGGGATTTCTTTCCCCATGTGGGGAAAAGGTATTGTTGCCTTTAAAAACATGATTCTCTTCAAGCTATTGGTATGTTATATCTACATTATTAAGATGAATTTATGTATTACATAGACCAGTATGTTTAATTAAGAATTAGTTACAATTCTCTTAAACCAGGCTGGATGATGTTTACCAAGGAAACACATGTGGGCGCCACGCTGTAATTTTTCCTATGTCTTACAATTTCAAATCCCTATGTTAATATCTTTTATAGGCATTATGAACTTATATCTAACTAATAGTGTTTATAACCTATGAATATTATGTGTACTGTAGAACACATAAAGTATCAACTCTCATGTCTGAAACACATTCTAGAGATTTTCTCAATGTAGGAGCAGACCCCTGATTCATACTTCATAGTAAAGAACTAGTTTCTGTCAATTTCATATTCCTATGTTAAAACTTCTCGGCACTGTGAACAATATCTCAATATTTATGCTTAGAAATCTGCAAATAATCTATGTACTGTAGAGATTGAACTCTAAAGTACAGTTTCAGTGGTGTTTTATCCATGCGGGGACATACAAATGATTACGCGTATTCCAGACTCTTAGTCAGGGGATAAAATACTTCGTCACATCATAATCTGTAACTTGGAACTATAGTGTTAAATTTTTAGTACCATCCTTTTGTTAACAGATTAGTAACCACTCCATATGAGGGTGAACATGTAATCATTTCATAAAATAGTGTTAGGGACATGCCATGTTTGAACATAAATTCACGAACAATTAAAGTAAACGCGTGATGTAAATGCATGTTCGGATAGGATTCAATCCCCATCGCCTCACCGTAGTAGAAACAGAAGCGAAGATTGATGTGAATAAATTGCTTGCAATATTCAGAATACTGGACCGTGGCGGCATAAGTTATTCTAATAAATACACTCCGAATAATAGCAGTCATTGGCAAAACATATCACAGCGATTACTATCCTCATGTGCTGTACGCAGTGGGGGAAAACAATGGATGTTTTAGTTTATGAAGAAAATTCAAAAACCTAGGCTCCCTGCATCATCATTATGATTATTATGTATGATTATCATGTACTTAATATCAAAGAGATGTACATGTATGCTTTTTTTTTTTGGTATGAGAATTTTCTCTGTTCTGATTGTTACTTTTTCCTGTGGGAATATACATTTTCATGTTGCACCTTGGGATTAGAGGATGTTGATGTAAGAATCCATGTGTATGTCAGTACTTAAGAAGCCAATGTTGAATAGTCTTGACCTAGTGATGATTATAGTGCCGAAAGGAAGACGCGGCATTAGAAACCACAGGGATTCTGTATAGGCTATTCTCTTCAAGTAATGAGAGAGACAATATCAACAGGTTGGATGGACAGAATGACTTCACCCATCCAATAGTCCCAGTAACAACAGAACAAAATATAAGTGAGAAAATACCTTACTCACTATGAAGAGTCAGAATGGCTTTACTCAGCAATGAGGGACAGTGGAACGTGGACACCCACTCCTTTCCCCTTCTCCCCTTGTTGTTTTGTATTTGTGTTTATAATTGTGTTGTAAACTTTTACCATAACACAGTAGGTTAATGCTCGTGTTGTATTCTTGTCATCCCTTTTCTATAGAAGAGAAGCAGGTGGTGGTTGAATGTGGTGGGACTATATCACTAAACCTGGATCCTGGGTCAACAGCCAGAAAGTGAATGTCCTAACCATAGTCTGCATCTAGAAATACCCATGGACTGCTGCGCTCAATAGCTCCATATCGAGCAACAGATAAATTAGAAGACAAATGACTGGGTGAGTGATTATGTCCTATTTTAGTAGGAATATCCAGGATGGACTTCCAGATCTAATAATCTACAAAGATGAAGATCATCAGAGTACTGACAACAGTGTATCGTTTGCGTTACTTCTGAGAAGTATCACCTATGGCCTCATCATTCAACCAAGTCAGTGAAACTGGGACAATCCTTCTTCAAGTTACTAAAACTAACAACAGTGAGTAACCTTCAACTGTTGGTTGGATTACCAAGTTAATATCCACAATGGATAAGTCTTCGAAAGAACATCTCACAGCTGCAACAGTCAAACATAAGGTTCCAGCCATGCAACCCCAAGTTCTAGCTATGAACACCAACTTAAAATGGGAGAAGACACTGAACCACATAAGCCAATACAACCAAGGTACAAACTTAATATCATCTGAAACATAACTACGAAACCAGATTACCTCATGGTTCCAAACCCTGAACACCATCAGATAAAAGACCATATGAAAGCAGCTAAATGTCTCTACATTTGCAACAAGAGGAATCATCTAATTGATTGCAACCCTGTTACTGTGCTGGATTTATTCATCTGTGGATATATGTAGGTATAGATCAATTGTGGCCCTAGTCACAGATACTACCATGAGATGCCTCTCAGTCAATTAAAGTTCTACACTGGACTAGATAACAACGACTAAATCCTTGCCGGTCCAATGTCAGCCTAAATGACATGGGTTATAGACTCGCGACTAGGTGGGTGAAACCTTAGTGTAAGCCAATTTGGTAGTCGGATATTATAAGCCGAGAAGCTGAATGGACGTCAACTTTTCATCAGACCTGATGATAAAAGGAATTACCTTCTGCAAAGCTTAAGTGGAACTCCTGAAGTATGACCAACCTGAGGCACCAAATTTCACAAAAAGGGCACCGAGCCTAAGGCAACAGAATATTCGTAATTCTAGCCCCAAACGGAGGGGATATATGGTGTGTGATTTTTCAATTCTTGGATTATGGAGTATAAAATAGTCACCAGCCAATTACCAGTGGATAAATATTAGGAACATAACTGAGTGCATTATTTCGGTACCCAGATAATGGGAAAAGGATCTAATCGACAGCAAAGATGAACCCTTAACAGCACACCAGGAGAAAAATGACTCTATTAATTAGTTTAATTAGTAATACAAAAGGCTGTTTATGTGTTGGTTTTTTTTTCTGAAGGTAACAGGTCAGTAGTTTTTTTCCAATGGTATATATATGGTATAGTATTTTGACACCAACTCATTATTTTTAAAATGAGAGAATGGTGAAAGGTGTCAGAAATAAATGTTATGTTGGGTTCTATTTAATCTTTATTTGCCTTAATTATGAGGGTAAATGACAGTAGACCCAATTTGTGGTTGTTGTGTTGTTTGTAATAACATTGTTGGTTTTTTGGGGTCACTGGGTACTATAATGTAATAATGCAATGAATCCCATGCCTGTCTGAAAATGCATAGTGTTTATTACACATATATATGTAACTGCAGATCTTGAGTTAATACCTGAACTGTTTGTCCAAAAGGGTTGTGTACATCAAGTAAATGTGGTGTCCAACAAGTGGTTGTTTATATGTAGTGAGCAATCAATATCCTTCTAGCACTATAGTGAATTTAAAGGGGGATGAAGTGGGAAGGGAAACCTACACACAGATGCCATTGTTTCAAGGATTGAACTCTTTTCTTCTGGGATTTGTGGTAAATATCCCTGATCACCCTGCATTCTAACCAGTGACCAGAGAATCAATAAAACCCCCTAGACATCTTAACAATATTCTCAGGAATTAAAATCCACACCCCACAATGGTATGCAGGCAAGAGTACAGGAAAATGGTGAACTGTCTGAGCCTTTCCCTGTCACCAATGGAGTGAAGCAAGGATGTGTCCTGGCACCAACACTGTTCAGCTTCATGTTTTCAGCTATGCTGACGAATGCCTTCGAGAACAATGACATTGGAATAGACATCAACTACCGCATAGATGGAAAGGCTGAAAGCTAACACCAAAACTAGCAGCGACACCGTCAGAGAGCTGCTGTTTGCTGATGATTGCGCTCTATATGCCAACTCAGGGGCAGACATGCAACACAATGGTTCAGCTTTCTCTTATGCCTGTGCCAACTTTGGGCTCAATATCAACTTGGAGAATACTGTAGTTATGTACCAGCCAGCTCCAGTGAATTATCACACCGTGCCGAATATCAAGTTGTATGGTCATAGACTAAGTGTTGTGGACAAATTCACCTATCACAATGGTTCAGCTTTCTCATATGCCTGTGCCAACTTTGGGCTCAATATCAACTTGGAGAAGTCTGTAGTTATGTACCAGCCAACTCCAGGGAATAATCACACCGTGCCGAATATCAAGTTGTATGGTCATAGACTAAGTGTTGTGGACAAATTCACCTATCTTGGCAGCACTGTGTCACAAGCTGCCACAATTGATGACGAAGTGAGTGCAAGAATCTCCAAGGCCAGCGCAGCTTTGGCAGACTATACAAGAATGTATGGGACAGAAATGAAATAAGCCTGCAAAGAAAGCTGAAAGTCTACAAAGCAGTTGTATTATCCACACTGCTATATGCGTGTGTAACCTGGACTGTTATCAGCGACACGCTAGGAAATTAAACCGCTTCCACACAGTCTGCCTTAGGAAGCTATTGAAGATTAAATGGCAAGATAAGATCCCAGACACTGAAGATCTAGAAAGAGCATCCATGCCCAGTATCCACACTTACTAATGAAGAATCAGATTCGCTGGGCTTGTCACTTAACTCGCATGCCAGATCACAGGCTCCCTAAACGAATTTTTTACGGCGAGGTGCGTTGTGGTAAACGCTCCCAAGGCGGCCAGAGGAAACGCTTTAGAGACACTCTGGACACTGAAAGCTTTTGGAATTCTTCCTGACACCTGGGAGACTGCTGCCAAAGACTGAGATTCGGGCGTACATCATTACGCAAGGGCGCATCACTTGTGAAGCAACCAGGACTGCAAGAGCTGTGAAAAAAGAGGCTGGACAGAAAAACTACTACAGGAGATCCTCCTCCTCCTCCTGGAACGTCAAGCATTCTTTGCCCACATTGTCACAGAACATTTCGAGCCAAAATAGGCCTTATCACCCATCTTAGAACTTACGGCTCCATACTTTCAACCTTCACTGGATGAAAAGAATGGTCATCATCACTCTTGATGGACAAACAACATGACGGTAATATACCATACTATTCGAAACGTTTCATAACCCTACCGAGACTCAGTTTGATCGACATGCAAACTACGAAAATATACATTATACCCAAATTATTAATAACTGTAAACATTACGAAATCGGAAATTACTGTTACTAACAGAAACTACTACTACTACTACTACTACTACTACTACTACTACTACTACTACTACTACTACTACTACTACTACTACTACTACTACTACTACTACTACTACTACTACTGCTGCTGCTGCTGCTGCTGCTGCTACTACTACTACTACTACTACTACTACTAATACTATCACTACTACAACTACTACCATTTTACTACTACAACTAATACTGCTGCTGCTGCTGCTGCTGCTGCTGCTACTACTACTACTACTTATCACTATCTTCTTCATAATCAACATCATACTCCAGCTCAATTTAAAAATCTGCATCGATGTTAATTCGAACCCGTGACTACGGACCGACAAGCAAGCGTCTAGCCACTGCCCTACAGGGCTCCCAACTCTAAGCGTCTAGTCACTGTCCTACCAAGCTGGCAATTCTAAGCGTCTAGCCACTGCCCTACCGGGCTCCCAACTCTCAGCGTCTAGCCACTACCCTACCACGGCTCACAACACTAAGGTCTATCCACTGTCCTACCGGGCTCCCAATTCTAAGCGCCTAGCCACTGCCCTACCGTGGCTCACAACTCTAAGCGTCTAGCCACTACCCTAACCATGGCTCACAACTCTAATCTTCTAGCCACTACCCTACCGTGGCTCACAACTCTAAGCGTCTAGCCACTACCCTACCGTGGCTCACAACTCTAAGCGTCTAGCCACTACCCTACCGTGGCTCACAATTCTAAGCGTCTGGCCACTACCCTACCGTGGCTCACAACTCTAAGCCTCTAGCCACTACCCGATCATGGCTCAGAACTCTAAGCGTCTAGCCACTACCCGATCATGGCTCAGAACTCTAAGCGTCTGGCCACTCTATCCTACCATGGCTCACAACTCTAAGCGTATGGCCACTACCCTACCATGGCTCACAATTCTAAGCGTCTAGCACCTACCCGATCATGGCTCAGAAATCTAAGCGTCTAGCCACTACCCTACCATGGCTCACAACTCTAAGCGTCTAGCCACTACCCTACCATGGCTCACAACTCTAAGCGTCTAGCCACTACCCGATCATGGCTCAGAACTCTAAGCGTCTGGCCACTCTATCCTACCATGGCTCACAACTCTAAGCGTCTAGCCACTACCCGATCATGGCTCAGAACTCTAAGCGTCTGGCCACTCTATCCTACCATGGCTCACAACTCTAAGCGTCTAGCCACTACCCGACCATGGCTCACAACTCTAAGCGTCTAGCCACTACCCGATCATGGCTCAGAACATTAAGCGTCTGGCCACTCTATCCTACCATGGCTCACAACTCTAAGAGTCTAGCCACTACCCGACCATGGCTCACAACTCTAAGCGTCTAGCCACTACCCGATCATGGCTCAGAACTCTAAGCGTCTGGCCACTCTATCCTACCATGGCTCACAACTCTAAGCGTCTAGCCACTACCCGACCATGGCTCACAACTCTAAGCGTCTAGCCACTACCCTATCATGGCTCAGAACTCTAAGCGTCTGGCCACTCTATCCTACCATGGCTCACAACTCTAAGCGTCTAGCCACTACCCGACAATGGCTCACAACTCTAAGCGTCTAGCCACTACCCGATCATGGCTCAGAACTCTAAGCGTCTGGCCACTCTATCCTACTGAGACAGGACGACCTTAGCAAATCACCCGAGATTAGCGGGAGAATATAAACTGGAATATTTTTGGGACCTCAGAGGTCAAGGGCCAGGATTGTTTTTAAAATAGTCATAGGTTGAGCGGGAGTGCATGACCGAATAGCGGCAAGGCCATCCTCTATTGTTGGCTAGCAGTTTCTCGGGGAGAGGAGTGCCAAATGTTTTGTACACTGTGGGTTCAAGCTGTTAGAGGGACAATGGTGAACTTTAGAGGCAGCATAATTTATGAGTACAGGCGGCAGAGGAAGTGACCTCGGCTGTCAGAATAGAACGCCCTATTCCAAATTTATGGTGGCGGGAAAAAGTAAATGAACTCAGGACCATGAACTTCAGAGACAATGTAGATTTGGGTTAATGATATGATGGTAATACGCAAAATAAGCAGGGTACGCGAGGTACTGATTGGGTAGCCCTTCACAAGGAGAGAAGCATGATCATGTGATTCAAGAAAGGCGCCAACTCGAGAAGTAATATATACTTGAGGATCCAGTCAGTAGAAAAAGAGTCGAACAGGAGAGAGGACAGTTGATAGTGGACTCCGGGAGTGGCGGGGGTCTGTGCCCTCTTGGGGCAGCCCAAGGAACATAGTAACAGGACTTCAGAAATTGTGGCTAATCCGTGCCCAAGTCTGTATAGTATCTGTAGGAGGAGGAAGTGAAGGAAGACGGACAAGCGCCCATGCTAGAATTCGTCTGAATCACTGATAGGAGTGAGAGCGACTAAGGATCTGTGAACGGAACCTACCCAAGGCAGATAAGCCAAAGAAGGGAAAGACACGCAGAGTCCGAGGGTCGCCTAAGTGCAAGAAAGACACTTGAGTTAAGAGGACCGCCAGCTAAGGAGACCGCTCGTTAGTTGCAGTAGATGGCTAAACGTCGGACAGGACGACCATAGCCAGGGACACTGCGGTTGGAACCACGCAGGAGACTAAAGGTCAGATAGGACAATAAGGTCAAGTGGGATCCACGACAAGCGATTGATTGGGTAGAGACAAATGAAACCCAGAAGGACGACCAGAAAACCCACTGGATGGCAGAAGTTGAATGTAAGTTGACATAAGACTTAGACCTAATTAGTTTAATTGTATATTATAATCAGGTATCTTAGTTTAGAGAGCTATAGCAAACTACCGTAGGAGAACTTACCGCGTAGTCATGAACGACCCGGCAAAGGATCAGGACTGAATGCGACGTCCTGTATATGACCTATATTTAAATGGCCGAAATAGAGTGATTGGAGTCAAATTAATCGGTTAGATAAGCAGAGTGTGGATAAACTGTATATGTTCATGTAAACTGAGCAATTAGCCTACAAGATTAATGAGAACTAGGCTAGTGCAAGTGCATGTAAATACGAAGAGATGGCAGTATTGCAAGAATATAGACACAGCGACCAAACACAGCAGACGGCAGAAGAAGATAGCCAGGCACTCGCGATCACTAGGTCAACCAGACAATAGGGGCAGGTGAGATCGTTGGCCAGAGACGGGGCGGGCACAGGAAGGAATGTTGTCTTTTGTTCGCTGGACATAGGTGAAAGGAGGTCGCGCTTCTGCGGCTGTGTAGCTAAGGTGTAGTTAGGCTGGCCTGGCGTGGTACAGGCAACGAGTTCAAATCTTCGGGTAAATGGTTAAATACTTAATGTTGGCTGTAGGCGGCGCGTCGGGAAATAGGCGATAATGATATTAGTTAAACATATGTGTTCACAATAAGGTTCTTAATTTATGTTATGGCAAAGATATACTAATACTAGCATAGATAAAGAAGCGATAGATGTTAAGGACTTTGTAGGTAGTGAAAGACTAAAGTTTATTTTGACATAAAACTCACGGGTATTGTTTTATACTGTTTCAGGCATGGCCTGGGTAAAATGGAGTCGCCCAAGCATACCGGGCATACTTGACTAAACAGATATCCATCTGAACAAAATAATCCCTGGGTATATGGATTGATGGATCAATCTATGGATCAATGGGTATTTGGGCTGAATATATGGACCACTAATAAGCCTACGGAAAGATAGTTACGAAACAAAGGCCGGTGTAATTCCTAGCTTTAGTCTTTTACTTCATGCGGTTAATAGGTGATAATAAGTGGCATTCCCCTAACATCCAGTTGCATTGGCTGTTACACTATCTATCTCTCTCTTGTGAGGCAATGCAGCATCGTATTATTACAGTTCAATATACATTATGTGTCTGCAATGCATGTACTGATTACTCTATGCGATTATGTTGTAGATTGTCACTCTGTTATTGTTCAAGAAGGAAATAAATATAGGTTTGAGTTGCCTTTTATTTCGACTTGTCAGTCTGAGATTGTGTAGATTATAGTAGTTTAGAGACTTTAGAGTAGCTTAGAGACTTTGTGAGGCTGTACATCTCTTCTATAACCTAATAACGTACACCACGAGACATTGATGGTGCAATAGTAATTAACTATTGTTCTCACGCGGAGACACGAACCTAAATCTTTCGTATCCCTTACTCTCATCCTCTTTTTCTCTTTCTCTCTCTTCATATTTCTTTACTATCAAAGGTAGTGTTTAGTAGGCAGAGTTCGACTGAGGAACGAACTTTTAGGCTTCACACTATTTATATCATTTCCCTCAATTCCCTCTTCTTTCTCTTCTCTCTCTCCTCCCTCTTCTCCTTCTAATTCCCTCTTCTTTTCTCACTGTCACACTACCATGGCTCAAACCTCTAAGCGTCTAGCCACTACCCGACCATGGCTCACAACTCTAAGCGTCTAGCCACTACCCGATCATGGCTCAGAACTCTAAGCGTCTGGCCACTCTATCCTACCATGGCTCACAACTCTAAGCGTCTAGCCACTACCCGACCATGGCTCACAACTCTTAAGCGTCTAGCCACTACCCGATCATGGCTCAGAACTCTAAGCGTCTGGCCACTCTATCCGACCATGGCTCACAACTTTAAGCTTGGAGCAACTTCCCTACAGTGGCTTCCAACTGTAAATTGGGCTTAGTCAACTAGGGTCGACGTTTTAGCGACTTCAAATGATGCACGGCGTATTAAGTCTCTATCTGTTCAAATTGCCTCTTCCACTGTTTCCCCTTTGTTACTGCTTCCTGTAACGACTTTGTTTAATCTATGGCTTAATTCTAACTGGCAATTGAGAGAAACATGGCCTAGATGTCTACATGTTCCTATATGATTCAGCCCGACAGGATATCGTTAGTTAAGTATCTGTATGCTGTTATAGGACGCACAGAAGCACGTTCGCAATATTATGTTTCTAGTTAGGTTCAGACAAGCCGACGCCTGCTGAACACGGATGGCCACGCACATGCCTGCGGCTACCAACAACTTAATTATTATTTCAGAGTTTAATTCAACGATCGTGACATTAACAGTTTGTTAACAAGGTAAACCAGACCCCTAGCTGGACTCGGTCACATCAGAACACCTTCGAGAATCTGAATTATACACTTAATATACACTTAATGTACACTTAATGACGACACGAGCCATCTGAATACATGATCACGGATCTTAAAAATCAGATCATGTTATCATGTTACAGTGAACAACGTGGGATAAAAGGTGGGGTGTGGGGGGGGGGGGGGGGAAGAAGGTGATTAAAGGGGGCTTATCGACTTCATTCCACCGGGTTCTATCCCATGTGGCTGGGTCTTGTTTTCCACAGGGCGGCCCGCCTACAGCGTCGCACAGAGCAAGAACTACTTAGCTCCAGCGAGGGCTCCCAGCTGTCTCCGAAAACAATTTCACTCGTGAAATGACAGAACCCGGAAACGAACCAACGACCTTTGTAGCAGGAGTTAGGCGACTTGACCACTTCACCAGGGTCTATAACTGCAAGGATGATGAAAGAGATATATATTGAAAGACTTACGGGGAGAAATGCTGCACAGGACAAGCCAATAGATTATACCAGTTAAGCTGTCTCAACTCACCGCTATAATATGCGACGCGTGCGATTGAGGACTTAACTGGCACAACAATTCTTTCCTGCATTGAAACAAAGTTACATTCAGCCTGCTCCGTGTCGAAAGGGTTGCAGACACAGTTCGTAATCCCGCATACCGCGTTTGAAGTACAGCTGCGGGAGATTTTGCAGCAGACCGCCTTGCGTTGGTTTTTATGCACAGATATGAGTGCCGGTTATTCAGAAAGCAATGGCAAACCGCTGAACATAAACTTGGCAAGAAATCACAAACAGCAAAAAAATGCTGGGGTTGACTGTGACGTCCTGTAAAGGATGTGCAAGTAATTTTAACCTGCGTTTCAGAAGTAATGTGTTATTGATGATGATGATGATGATGATGATGATGATGATGATGATGATGATGATGATGATGATGATGATGATGATGATGATGATGACGCTGATGACAATATTAACGATGGCGCCTCTAATCAAAGTGTGAAGACGTAATGGACGATGTGGCAGACTTACCAGAAGTAAGGTGAGTCTGATACCTTCAGAAGACCAGGCCATCGATTCGTACTCGTGGAAAGCAATCATCAACACTTGTCAGGTTCTGGAGATAGAGGCCTCACGTTAGTAACTGACATGATGATTTACTGAGTGGGTACATTAGTTAATCGTTTAGTTAATTAACTGGCTGGACAGTATGTCTGTGAATTTATTAGTCAATTAGCCAGACAGTTAGTTCGTTAGTTAGGCAAGCAGTCAGTCTCAATAATTTAGTCAGACGATCACTTAATCAGTCAGTTATTTAGTCGGCCAACATAAAATTAGTTTGATAGTAAGATGGGTTCAGATGGGACAACTTGCTTATGACCGAGAAGTTTTCCGCAAGGTTGTTAAGGGAGCGAGGTTCTGCAAAGAATATGTGAATGAATGAATGAATGAATTAACGAATTAATGAGTAAGATAGCTGGTTAGTTAAGCTAGATAATTTGTTAGCTTGTTATGTGGTTGGTTATTTAGTTATTTAGTTATTTAATTAGTTATTTAGTTAGTTATTTAGTTAGTTAATTAGTAAGATATTTAGCTAGCTAGTTAGTTAGACATATTTGCTGATTGATTAGTTAATTGGTTAGTTATTTACTAATTGTGTTCCCTCAAGATGCTGCTCGGAACCTCTATCAATTTCTTTATGGCGCACGCTCGCTTTGAACTCAAGCGTAGTTCATACACGCTAGTAGCCACTCGACTGAATTTTGCGTGTGGATTAGCTTTCCCTATTACCAGTGTCCATCGCCATCTGGCGAACCCACTCCTACTTCAGAGGTACTTGTAACGCTCCCAAGTCAAGGACGAGAAGTCAACATTTCAGTCTAACTGAACCCGTTACCTCGGCATCAGCATGCCGGATGTTTAAGAACGCGCTCTCTTTATCCACTCGGCCACGCTGACCTCTAATGAAGTTGGAGAAACCCTGACCCAAGTTGTTACAATGGCTTCATTATAGAAGTATACTAGAGTTCATATTAGAATTCACGCCAGCACCCAATACACCACGTTGCCAGGAGTACGTGTTGCTGCCAGAAAGGAAATAAATATAAAGCCTAAAGTTTATAATGTCAATGAAATGACGGCTTTTTCCTTCATTCAGTTTGGCTGTGAAACAATAATGTAGAGACTACTTATACCAACTGAAGCTAATCTCTAGGTCGGGCGAATGAAATGTTTACTGCGGAAGAAAAACATTAAATTGGAAAGACAGACAGTTCGACTGGAACGAATTGACATGTTTACAACTCGAGCTGTGAATATCCCTGGCCAAAGGTCACATTGTACCTCAATGAAAGATTCCGTTGTTCCGGCTGTGAGCTGCCAGGATGTATGTACGTTACCTTCGTGTCTAACCCGACAATTTCTGATCTTGCCTATCGTAGGATGAATGCATGGCTTTTCCCTCCTGCACTAAATGGCAAAAGTGACTAAGACATCAGCATATGTGGCATTTTTGTACGTACCCCTAATTTCCTTGTATAGTAAATAATATACATAAAATATTTCCTCACACATTAGGTTAGTAGCCTGACTGTTACTATCTTTTCTCACCCAGATAGAGTGATGGAGCCTACGCTTTTTTATTTATTCAGTACTGAATTCGTATCACTTTAAGGTTAGTCCGGAGTTGGCATGTCTAGGGAACTAATCACATGGCAAGAACGCCGTTCGTGGTAGTGTCGTTACTAACTTTTCATAGTCTAGCCTAGTTTTGAATGGTTAAATTACTGTTGTTCTAAATGTTACTGCAGTCAATAGTACAGGGTGTTTGTAAAGTCTCACTACACGTTGTATGTAGAACGTATATGAAAAATTAAGTACATGATGTCATAAAAAAATGTGCTAAAAATTCATTAAACTAGTTTCAATAGTTACTGCTACGGTCTAACGCTGTCTGGGGAAGCTGGAAATACCAATGAAGTATTCATTATAACTTATTCAATAAATCTCTAACCGTAAATCGACGAGAAGATTGTTTATCAGAAAATGTTGCTATAAATCTTTGAACAACCATCCTTGTGTATCGACCTCCATTTCGAAACACTTCAACCAAAAAAATTATTTCTTCCGTTAATAACACCATTCTGTTTTGGAGTGGAAAGAATTACTCCAGCAGACGCTAGCCATTCGCTGCATACTAATTCACGATGTACTGTGGAGCACATTATATGAAATGTGCTTCATTTAAAAAAAAAAATGTTATACATACAAAGTGTAGTGATACTTTAAAACACACAGTATTTATGCTTGGTTTTGTAATGACAAGTGTAAAAATAGTATATTATCTCATTTTATTTGTGTGTTTGAGTGTTTGAGTGTGTGTGTGTGTGTGTGTGTGTGTGTGTGTGTGTGTGCGTGCGTGAGCTCTCACGTGTGTGTATTACATTTACAATTAGCCTTTTCTCAGACACTGACATAAAACATTGTGAAACACACATCTCACATGACCTTTAATATGTTTTATCTCGTTCTGTAAATGAGTATTCCTTATGTTGTTCTTCCTCGCTGTCCTCCACTTTTTATTCCCTCCTCTTCCTTATTTTCCTCCCTCCTCCTCCTACTACTCCTCGCCCTCCTCCGCCTCCTCCTTCTTCTTCGTCAGCCATCTAGTGACTTTCACTTTGCTTCTATTATTAATTGTTGCCCAGATATCTGAACTGTCACCTTTCTCCGTCTGTTGATCTTATCCAATACATTCCTACATTACTTACGTATCCCTTATTTGTCGCGTGTGTTGTTGTGTCTCATAAATTGAATTTATAGTTTCTTCATGAGAATTGATGATTAATCTAATGCCACATACAGCTGTTTATTTTATCAAATGTTCACACCCTCTCCCCCACTCAATCGTAAATAATATTTATAACGATATTCTTTTGAAGTGAACAATTGATGATATCATGGAACATTTTCATTTCTCTATTGAACAGTGATATCCATCCATCCATCCATCCATCCATCCATCCATCCACCCACCCACCCATCCATCCATCCATCCAACCATCCATCCACCCACCCACCCATCCATCCATCCATCCATCCGCCCGCCCGCCCGTCCGCCTGTCTGCATGTTTGTCTGTACAGTACAAAAATATGAGATGAAAATGTGCAATGAAAATGAACATAAATATATTGAAAACACATACATAAGTGTGCTAATAAACAAAGATAGTACCAAGCAAATTGTGAAAGTTACAGTGGATAGAAAGACACATAAAGAAGCCAGTAACATGTATTATCTAGGACAATCACTAACTGACATGTGCAGAAAAAAGACAAAAATAACAAAGAAATATGCATGACCAAAGTAACTTGGCACAATATGAAACAGCTTAACTGGGAGTTTAAAGCCGCGAGGATCGACTTCATTGCATCGAGTTTTATCCCATGTCTCGGTGTCTTCTAACAAGGCGGCCTTCGAAAGTGTGGCACGGAGTATGAACTCCGCAGCTCCAGTGACGACAACCAGGAGTCACCGAGACAGCTGCATTTGTGACCTGAATGATGAAGTCCAGAATCGAACCCACGATCTACGGGGCGTGAGGCAGACAGCTTATGATATTTATATCTAATGGGCTCAATTGTGAATCCAAATTATTTTTACTCAAGTATATATTTACTCTTAATCATTGTAAGATGAAGAAACATGAACAACGAATAAATCACACGGGGCTAACCTTGAAGTTTTAGAAATTTACTTACATAAACGAATAGGTTGGATATCCCTGCATGGGAATACCCGCGGTAGCGCAGAGGCTAAAATGCGTGCCTACTACTCAATGTTCATTTGTTCAAATCTCTATTGAATTTTTATTGTTTAGGGTTCACAGGTCGACCCAGCCTAAAATTGGTACCAGGAAATGTCATGAGAAGGAAAGGCGACCGATGTGATACTAGCCACACCACTCAAGTGTCGATTGGTCTAAAACAATATGGGGCTGGCACCACAACACCATATATACAGCACGTCTCACAACATGCAACATGACCCTTTACTTCATCTTTTTAACATTGCAATAAAAGGAAATAAAGCATTACAAAACCTGGATTCGAAGTAACCAAACTAGAATGAGATGACAGTCAGACAAGTACTTCGGCCATTTAAAGAGGCCTAGATATTTCTTCTTAAATGATATGCCCGAAGGACAAGTGGTGTAAGCAAGAGGTAGAGAGCGTTAGACATAGGTGGATACATCAAGAGAAGATTACACTTCTGCGTGAATGTTCGGGGGGGGGGGGGGGGGTGTTCGTGGTTGGCTACAGTCGACTTTCAATGTTAACACAGCACTTCGTGACAACGATGATATACATATATATATATATATATATATATATATATATATATATATATATATATATATATATATATATATATATATATGTTGTTTGTCCATCAAGAATGATGATGACCATTCATTTCATCCAGTGGGGTTGAAAGTATAGAGCCGTGAGTTCTAAGATGGCTGATAAGGCCTATTTTGGCTCGAAATGTTCTTTGACAATGTGGACAAAGAATGCTTGACGTTCCAGGAGGAGGATTTCCTGCAGTGGTTTTTCTGTCCTGCCTTTTCTTCACAACGCTTGCAGTCCTGGTTGCCTCATATGTGACTGCACCCTTGCGTAATGATGTACGCCACGAATTTCGGTCTTTGGCTGCAGTCTCCAGGTGTCATAATGAATTCCAAAAGCATTCAGTGAGATTTTCAGAGCGTCTTTAAAGCGTTTCCTCTGGTCGCCTTGTGTGTGTGTGTGTGTGTGTGTATGTGTGTGTGTGTGTGTGTGTGTGTGTGTGCGCGCGTGCGCGCGTGTGTGTGTGTTTTTTTTCGATATAGGTATAGCACATGTGTCATGTGTGCTGCGTTGTGAGTTTTCTAATACATTGTGGACGTGTGTGAACCAATCTGCCAAAATCGAGAAGTTTACGGTAGGCTTTACTAGAACACGATCATAAGTAACACGGTGGACGCTGCAGCGATAGCCTTCGTCAACACACACACACACACACACACACACACACACACACACACACACACACACACACTCACACACTGATACAACTACTTGTAACATGTTAAATTAAAATACACAAATAAAAGTTAGTCATCTGAAATTGTTGTGGTACTTTACAAGAATATCGATAACATGGGCAGATCAGACAACAAACACTGAACTACTGACAGCTGAAATCGTTACACGGTCATTCATCAAAACCATAAGGAAACGACCAATGGAATCTATAGGCATCTACAGGACACACCAACATAAATAGTAAAGCAGAAAAATTAGCCTGATGCGATAAAATACTAGGCAAGAGAGACAGTGGAAGACAGAGAAAATTACTACTCAATACTCGGAAGTGATTCCCCTCCCCCTTTCCGCGTTTGCTGTAACTAGGGCAGACAATAAACATTCAACAGACGTTAAACCTCTTAATGCTTGCCGCTTCCGCCTCTAGATGCCGCGGGGAACGTTAGAAGGTCCCTAGGGCCAAATAATGGCCGCGAACACACAAGATGAGAGGAATAGCTCCGCTGGCATACGCAATGGGGATTGGAATGATTAGCCCAGACGAGTTGGGGATGCTGTAAACCAAAACCAAACAGTCGCATCCAGGAGCCATTTGTGCCATTTTGTGGTGAGTGCGGCGGGAAGCAGATACGCAGATACCAGGCGTGTTCTGGGAGATTCCTGAACATTCTACTGAGTTCCTAGATGCCGTTGCCTGGAACATCCGTGATCATTGTTACGTGTTTTGATGAAAGACAGGAAGTTGTTAGAAGACGATGGGGGAAACAAGAAGAGGCTGTGAAGGGGGTGTTGAGAGGAGTTGGGCACAGGTGTGTGTGTGTGTGTGTGTGTGTGTGTGTGTGGGGGGGGGGGGGTGGTGGGTGAGTGAGTGAGAAATATGAAAATATAAATCTGTCTGATACCTCAGTTCTATACGTCACGTGTACCACAAGACACGTCACGTGACTTTCGATAAGCCCGACGTCTCAGTTCTATGACGTTCAAAACGTCAGATCTACTTCAAGTCAAGACACGTGAATGTGGATCCGTTGGTCGTCTTAGTATAATGGAGTTTAAAACGTCAGATCTGTTTCAAAACAAGGCACGTGGCTATGAATCTGTCGTCTCATTTCACAACGTCAAATATACCTCAAGCCAAGACATTAGACTATGCAAGAGGTCCTGAATTCGACAACTTACAACATTTTTATTGTTAACCCCCCCCCCCCCCCCAACACCAAAAAAAAATATTTAAAACTGTATTTCCACTTCTTTTGTTTTGTCCTTTGCTTACGTGGGAGTAGATTTTTATGAGCAAATATTTTTGTTATTGTTGTAGCTGTTACTTTTATAGGAGGAACAAGAATGTGTTTTTCCGCACAAGCGCCCCCCCCCCTTTCCTCAGATCGAGAAGTACTGCTTAGAACTCCAGTTGTAGATGATTATTTGTGTTCACAAAATGAAGAATTTGAGGCGGTAAGTAGTGGATCTTTTGATCACGCCTTTGTTAGAAATCCTTCGGAAGTTGGAAATCATATAGAGTAGGCGGAATATGGCGCTGCCGTGTCAAAAATGTTGAAACTAGAAAACCAACTACCAAACTACAACAGTATACGCATATATCGCATGTGATTCTGGTATACACATATCAGTATTCTCGCGAGTGTTCACGGTGTTAGTGCACGGGGCTAAGCTTCTTCTGTTGTGGTCTAAATAAGGCGGTGATAGGCGAGCTGACATCTTATTAGCGGGAAAGATAGAGCTTAGGGTCCGATGAATCAATAATTTTCTGTAAAACAATGAGTACACATCTAACAAACCTATGTAGAAGCTTATACAACAACAGTGAATGAATAGTGAGAGCAACTGGATGACACTCAGAACCCTTCACCATACGATCCGGAGTACGACAAGGTAGTGTCCTGTCGCCTCTCTTGTTTATAACATATATAGACAACATATGTAAAGAAACCAGCCAAACAGAGGCCGCAAGAACACCGCATGACGAGAACACAGAAGAAGAACCATCTGCAAATCTAACCATTAGAGAACCCCTGTTTGCGGACGACCAAGCACTACTACCAAAATCAGAAGCTAATTACAAGACCACATGAATAGTCTAAAAGAAATGTGTAGGGAACATAACATGAGGATTAGCACAAGTAAAACAAAGGTATTGACTATAACTAAAGAAGAAAAAGCAACAACGATTCACCTAAACGAACATCCTCTGAAACAAGTAAAGAGTTTCAAGTACCAGATTGGCACCTTACAGTCTTGACAGACCAAAGTATGTTAAGCTTGTTTTGTATAAGTCTATCCTGGGCTTCGGAATGGGTAATGTATTTAATCGTTTACTGTGTCTAGCATTATATTTAAACAATGGCCAAAGGTAATTTGAGGCATTCCGATGTAGGATTGTGTGAATTATTTTGGCCTTATTGAAAAGCAGGCTTTTGCGGAGTGGTAGTAACTGAAGAGCCGGTCTCTCTGGCTGTGGGGTTACAACACTTTCTCTCTGTAATCCCGTTTATCACGCAGAGTCTCGTAGCGGAGCGAGAGCTGAGGCGGTTCGACCCCCGCTCGTGACTTGCGGGATACTGAGCCGGCCGCTCAGAAAGCAATGGCAAACTACTGAGCGTAATCTTGCCAAGAGATCAACATACAACTGAAAGATGCTGGTGTTGACAGCTAAGTCCTGTAAAGGATATGCTAAAAAAAAAAAAAAAAAAAAAAAAAAAAAGTAACTGAAGGCGTTTATGCAGGCTATGACTGTCAGTTAAATGTTTGCTATTAATTAAACTCATGGCCCGTTTCTAGAGTGAGTAAAGTCGCTTGGTCTTGAATTGGAACAACAATTCCAGATTGTAGAGCAGTAGTCAAAATGTGTCTGTATGTGAGAAGTATAGAATATTTTCCTTGTGTCCTCATCAAGGAAATTTTTAATTTTGGCGAGTTGGTAGACTTTCTTAGCTGTTTGTTTAGTAAGCGCTTGGGGATTAAAGGTTAGGTTTCTACCAGTGATGAGTCCTAATGTTTTGTGCTCAATTACACTTTCTACTGGCATGTTGTCGATGTGAAGTTGAAGTGATCTGTGTGAATTCAGAGTTTGAAGTCTTTGTCTGGTTGTTAATAACATATATTTTGTTTTAGTGATGTTAATTTGCATACGGTTTGCATAGCTCCACCTAACTACATTATTTAATTCTTGTTGCAAAGACGCCTCCAGCAAATTACTGCTTTCAGCGTTTGTATACACTGTACAGTTGTCTGCAAATATATCACAGGACGACGAAAGATGCAAAGGTAGATCGTTAATATATGGCAAATAACAGAGGGCCAAGAATAGAGCCTTGTGGTACTCCGGTATTGAAGGTAGTGGTTTGGGACAGAGATTTATTGTATGATACTACTTGCTTTCTGTTTGACAGAAAAGATGTTATTAGCATCACCACATTAGGATCAATGTTCATTGTCTCTAGTTTTTTAAATTAAAATGACATGGTCTATCATTGCAAATGCTTTTTTGAAATCGATAAACACAGCTCCACATAGATTGTTGTTATTTATATTATGGTGCCAATTTTCTACCATGTTTGTTAGGGCCGTATGGCAAGAATATTTTGGTCGAAATCCTGATTGACTGTCAACTATAAGCTTGTTGCGATCTAAATACTGTAATGTTACTTTATGGATGTGTTTTTCTAGTGGTTTAGATAGTGATGATAGTAAAGGAATGGGTCTATAATTGTTCGAGAGACCATTGTCCAATGAACCAGATTTAAGAAGAGGATACACTTTAGCGACTTTGAGAGCTGATGGAAAGTGACCTTTGGTGAGACACTGATTATAGACAAAGGTTAGTGATATACAGATCACTGCGCAGCACAGCGGAGAATCCGGTTGCTGATTCCATCTAACCCAGATGAGGTTGTGTGTTTTTTAGGTTACTGAGGTAAGTGAATACTTAAGTGACAGTCATTAGCGGTATGTTGGAAAGAATATCCCGGGAGCATATATTCTCGCAAAACGATGACAGTAAAGATAGGTTGCAAGGATAATCTGGTATTGAAGCCTTCAACTGATCTATGTCAGTTTGAAAAAAAAAAATTACTGAATTGGTCGCATGAAATAGGATTTGATGGAAATGAATTTGAGAAGTTATACTTATTTGTCAATGTGTTAATTGCCTTCCATATATCCTTACTATTTGTCTTATCCATTACTAAGTTCTTAAAGTAATTTTTCTTTTCTCTTCGTATGGTATATTGAACTTTATTTCTAAGAGTACGGTATGTGCTGAGATCCCGCTTTTTATGTGCCTTATCTCCGTCTCTCATAATTTCATGTATTTCCTGGGTGATCCAAGGTGGTTTAACGTGATGTTTTACTCGAACTTCCTTGATTGGCAAATGTCAATCAAACACACCAATAAAGGTCTTCATCCAGGAATCCAGAGCATCATCTGTGTCTGGATATTGATAAACATTGTCTAGAGGTGAACTGAGCAAGTCCTATAAAAATGCGTTTTGGTTGACATTTTTGTAGCTTCTATATTTTACAGTTATGTGTTTATGTTTATGAGTTTTAATTTATTTTTAGACCACGTTCAGCATAGTGGGTAGTGATCGCTCATTGCACAATTGGGTACGGTGCATTCTATGATAATGTCTGAGCAAGTTACATAAATGTGATCTATAAGTGTTGACGATGATTTTGTTACTCTAGTATCTTGTTTTACTGTTTGTTGGAAGTTGTATGATGCAATTATATTTCCCCAATTGATGTGGGATTTGTTGGTGTCAATGTTAAAGTCTCCGAGTAGTATGATTTCCTTCCCGGAAGCGAAAACCACATCCATCATGGTAGTGAAGTTTTCGTACCAGACGTGTCCAGCACTGGGATTACGATAGAGGTAGCCAATTATCAGGGGTGTGAGGTTTTGAAATTTTAGCTCTAACCAAATACATTCTATTTCGCAAGTTTTAAAGTCTAGCCTACGTTGAACATTTAGTAAATTAGAAACATAGGCTACTATTCCTGTCTCTTGTTTCCTACAGGAATCTTTTCTAAAAACGTTGTACCCTTTAATAGAGATGTACTCATCTGAAATGTTTTCATTTAGTCTACTTTCACTAAGGCCGAATAAATGAAAATTTTGATTAAGAATAGAAGACAACTCTGGTAGCTTGTTAAATAAGTTGCAAATGTTTAAGTGTCCAAGTCGTATTCCTGACTTATTGAGCCAGTGTTGCCACTTCTCAGACATTTCACCCATGAAGTAAGTGTTAATTAGTCAAAATTAAGCAAACATACAAGATCATAAAAATTCACAATTACATTAAATTACAAAATATCAGTAATATAAATCGCTATGTAAATGACAATATTATAACGATATAACTAATGAGACCAAATAATATAGTGCAAACACAGAACAAAACGAATTAAGACGTATGAACATACAACAATTAATTAACTCAAACTACTTCGCAAGCTCGGTAACCAGCTGCTATCCAAAAGAATGAATAAATGACTATACAAGTCAATGTTCCTGTTTAAAGTTGGGTATCCCGCACGAGAAATAACACGCTAAACAGTAATTAATTAAAGTTCAAGGATCGATACATGAAGCCCATAAGAAGGCACTCTCCCGCTGTTTATACTTCACCTCGACACCGCAAGGTACAAGAGGAACATGATGAGATGAGATGAGATGAGATGAGACAATATTGCAAAACCATGTTACCCAAATGCTTCTATATGACGTACTTATCAATGAAACGATTCCATCTGGAGATTCTTACATGTCCAAAGGAAATTAATTAACTACTTTGAAGCTACACAAGCTACGAAATATGGCACACAGATGTCACGTGTAAATATCTTTTCAGTTTTGATTTTCTTTTAAAACAAAAGCTAAATTAACAAAATAAATATATTCTTGCAAATACTAGTCTACAAGATTTAAAATGCATGTATTGTTTAATATATCGCTCCGGAACTGTAACCCTTCCCTTTCAGTATGCCTGTTTGTCTGCCTGCCTATCTGTCTGTCTGTAGGTGTGTTTGAATGTCGGTCTGACTGAGTGAATGTATGTTTGTATGCGTGTCTGTCTGTTTGTTTGTCTGTCTGCATGCCTTTCTCGACAGGTAGTTACGAGTAATTAGTAATTTAGGTATGTCTGTCTGTGTCTGCCAGTCTGTCTGCCTTTCTGTCTGCAAACCTGCACTCACTCACTCGCTCGCCCGCTCACTCACTCACTCACTAGCACACACTTGCTCGCAGACACAGATGCCTGTGTTTGTGAGTTAGGGTGAGTGCATGTGTCAATGTGTGTATGTACGAGTACTTTGCGTGCGTACATACAAATATCACATGTATGTGTGTATGTATGTATGTACGTACGTACACGACTATCTTTCTGTATGTATGTATGTATGTCTCTGTCTGTTGGGCTATCTGCCTGTTTGTCAGTTTGTATGTATGTGTGTATGCGTGCGTGTGTGTATGTATATATACGTGCGTGTATGTATATATATATATCTACGGGCGTGTGTGTTTTGTGTGTGCGCGCGCGTGTGCCTGAGTGTGTGTATATATGTATGCATATATGTTGATGTCTGCATGTGCGTGTGTGTGTGTGCTTGTGTGTGTGTGTGTGTGTGTGTGTGTGTGTGTGTGTGTGTGTGTGTGTGTGTGCACATGTGTATTGCTTTCTACTTGTTAAAACAATATACAATTGTAGCCTTGTAACAGCGGAAGTTGCATGATACCTGGATAAGATGTTGTAAGTTGGAGATAAGATTGTGTGTATGTATATATATAAATGTTAATAATCAGCCGCTTCTGATGCATTCAAGAAGAAAATCCCCCAAAACTCAATTGTGAAAGCGGATTGGCTCAAACAGTTTGCTTGTCCTCTACACCTGCACTCTCTCCTTACAAAACTTACGCGTGGTGTTCTCAATGAAATTATGATATCCAGCGGTTCACAGCCTGTTGAGTTCTTCGGGAAACACATCTGTGTAGAATGTTTGCCCTCGTCAAATCGAATTTGTTTATTGTAAGAAATTAATAAACAATAAACAAGCAAGCAAGCAAATACTCACACACACACACATGCATATGATTTGTTTTTTGGTGCGTGTTTGTTTTGTCATAGCGTTAATATTATATAACACCGAATGTTGCTGTTAGACGTCTCTCTCTCTCTCTCTCTCTCTCTCTCTCTCTCTCTCTCTCTCTCTCTCTCTCTCTCTCTCTCTCTCTCTCTCTCTCTCTCTCTCTCTCTCTCTTCGAGCCATTTTGAGAATCGCTGGTTCCATGTATGTTGGCAATTTCTAATGGCCATTTTGTTAAATAGTTGTGTTCAGTTGGCCAACACTGGTAATAATGTTGTCTATTAAAACTATACGCCATGACATCTTTTGCTATTCTATCATGATTAAATTATATTATAATAAACGATGCAAAACAGTGAGACAAAAGGTACCTCCACTCCCATTTAAAACACAGTCTCTCTCTCTCTCTCTCTCTCTCTCTCTCTCTCTCTCTCTCTCACTCTCTCTCTCTCTCTCTCTCTCTCTCTCTCTTTCTCTCTTTCTCTCTCTCTCTCTTAACACACACGCATACTCTATCTATCTATCTATCTATCTATCTATCTATCTGTCTGTCTGTCTGTCTGTCTGTCTGTCTGTCTGTCTGTCTGTCTGTCTGTCTGTCTGTCTGTCTGTCTGTCTGTCCGTCTGTCTGTCTGTCTGTCCGTCTGTCCGTCCGTCCGTCCGTCCGTCCGTCCGTCCGTCCGTCCGTCTGTCTGTCTGTCTGTCTGTCTGTCTGTCTGTCTGTCTGTCTGTCTGTCTGTCTGTCTATCTATCTATCTATCTATCTATCCGCCCGTCCGTCCGCTACCTCTGTCTGTCTGTCTGTCTGTCTGCCATCATCATCATCTTATGCTCTGCGAAACTGTCTCAACGTCCATCAGTACCTCCACAGATCTCAATACCTGGTGTCCTGGTATCCTCTTGATTCCACATTCTTCCATGCCACCCACCGTAGCCAGCGCCCCACGCCGGCGGAGTTGATATCCACTGCGCTAATAATGACATGATCACGGGCGGGAGCAGGTTCAACATCTGCACTCGTCGAATCCGACAGTGAGAGAAAGACTGACCACCTGTTCCCCCGAGCCTACACAATGTGATGGTGCTGTCACATCACAGACCCATGGCAGTAAACTACTTCCGGAACAGATACTAATAAATACTGTCTTAGGCTGCCCAGCAGCGTCTCTTGATCTTCCGCTGACTCCTCTACCACTATTTCCGGCTGTCGCGATATTTTCCAATGCTTCTCTTTACCTGACTAAAAATCATTGCTTGCCTCTTTCTTTTAACGTAATCTACTTTCATTAGCCTTTTGCAGGCATTCGTTGTTTGTTTCTCTGACAGTTTAAGATATTCGTAACATTCGTTTCACAGCTTTAATTTAAATAGTATATCAGACTACTTTAAAGTCAGGTTGTAGTCAGACCTGACTGAGCTACCGTATAACAGTAGACTATACTACCTGCTTTCGGTTAGCACTGAATCTTGGGCGGTGTTCACCACATAGGCACACCACATTGTACCAACGGTTTCGGGCGGAGGAGCGCAAATGGGATGTATAAGCTTTGTTTTGGTGCGAGGAAATGCAATTTAAAGACTAAATGTCATGGCAGGGCGGACCTGGCCCTAAGCCTTGGTCATCCACTGGTCTCGGGTGGAAGCTTCGACAGGCACACAGTTAGAGTATTGCTTTGCTGTACCGGCAGCTTCATGAGCTTGTGCTGTACCTGACGTATTCGCGTTACCTTTACTCTGGAGTAAACTAGACAAGCCGAGAGTTGCATCATGCTGCATGAGCAACACGTGGTCTCTAAATTCAGCCCAGGCTAAAGATTTGTGCTATAGAGAGGTATAACTAAATTTTACAAACTATCGTCTATCTGCCGGTCTCTCTGGCCGAGGGGTTACAACACTTTCTCCGTAATCCCGTTTATCACGCAGAGTCTCGTAGCGGGCGAGAACTGGGAGCGGTTCGTCCCCCTCTGGTGACTTGCGGGATAACTGAGCCGGCCGCTCAGAAAGCAATGGCAAACTACTGAGCGTAATCTTGCCAAGAAATCAACTGACAGCTGAAAGATGCTGCTGTTGACAGCGATGTCCTGTAAAGGATGTGTGGGGGAAAATATCGTCTATCTAGACGGCAAGGAGCCAGCCAATATCAGACTTTAAAATTTAAAGAAAGTCGAAGACGTGGCTGAAAGTTATGGTATCCATAATCTCAGCATCGAAACCCAGCATAGGGCTGGACATTTGTGGAAGTACAATTGGTTTACAATAATAACACAGTTTCGCCCAGATCACAAACACACACACACACACACACACACACACACACACACACACACACACACACACACACACACAGAGTCAGGCGGTCCCGTGAATAAGCTATGCACATCACAATTCCCAGTGTGAAGTGGCAAAGAAGAGGAGCAAGGCCGCTGAAAATCAATATTTATAGCAAAGAAAGCCGACCTACGGGTAGACATTTAGTTACTTTGGGTGGAATCTGTCTAGTGGGAGCGAACCTGACATAAATGCAGGCTGAACTCAGACGAGCTAACCTGACTTAAATGCAGGCTGAACTCAGACGAGCGAACCAGACATAAATGCAGGCTGAACTCAGACGAGCGAACCTGACATAAATGCAGGCTGAACTCAGACGAGCGAACCTGACATAAATGCAGGCTGAACTCAGACGAGCGAACCTGACATAAATGCATGCTGAACTCAGACGAGCGAACCAGACATAAATGCAGGCTGAACTCAGACGAGCGAACCTGACATAAATGCAGGCTGAACTCAGACGAGCGAACCTGACATAAATGCAGGCTGAACTCAGACGAGCGAACCTGACATAAATGCAGGCTGAACTCAGACGAGCGAACCTGACATAAATGCAGGCTGAACTCAGACGAGCGAACCTGACATAAATGCATGCTGAACTCAGACGAGCGAACCAGACATAAATGCAGGCTGAACTCAGACGAGCGAACCTGACATAAATGCATGCTGAACTCAGACGAGCGAACCTGACATAAATGCAGGCTGAACTCAGACGTACTGACTCCTGAGGTTCCCAACTAGATGTGACGCACTCCAACCCAACCAGGAACACGAGCGACGAAGACCATGTTTTGCTATCCCATTGTGATCATATTTTGAATACAAATGTTAAGTCAACACGAATACAAGTCGCCCGTCCTTGTAGTTGTTTTTATGGCGCATGTTATCTATAATACCAGATTTTCCCGGGCCCTTATATTGCTGTGTTACGGAATGTGGGGCAGCGCATAGTATACTAGTCTGCCAACCTGGTGGTTCTGGGTTTATATCTGGGTTTATATATTACCTGAGGCTGGAAGTTATTATTACAGCATGCACTGGGGTCGACACAAACTCATAACATGCATACCAGAATTAAGGCTGCCAGCGTAATACCGAGCACATCACCCAACTTATATCGTTTGGTCAATAAAATAAAACAGGAGGCGGAAGAAGAATGGCTCGAGAAAAATTGCATAGTAATTGAAAAACAACACAACAGTAAAATCACCAAACTAATGCACAAAAGAATTCAGGAGCTTACTAATTAAAGAACACGTACATCAGCGGGCTGCCTAAAGACACACGATGTACAAATCATAATAGAAAAAGAACAAATGTCACATGTATGGTCAGATTATGTGAAAAAAGCTTTAAGATGATAACAGAGAAGAACAGTATGGTGTTCAAAATAATAATGAAGGACCATCAATTTTGAAGATGGAGGTTCAGAATGCTCTTAACCATATGAAATCTGGCAAGACCACCGGTTCAGACAGCATCACAACAGAAATGATTAATGCTTTTTTAGAAGAATATGAAATAGATAAAGTTACCAGACTGCTGAATATGATACTGGAAATATACCTCATGAATTATGTAACTCTGTATTTATTGCAATCCCAAAGAAATCAGGAGCCTTGGAATGTGATCAACATCGAACAATTTGTATAATGAGTCATATCATGAAGATTTTGCTAAGAATTATCATGCAATGAGTTAGGAAGAAAATGCAACCTGAATTGGGAGAAGAACAATGTAGGTTTGTGGAAGGCAATGTACAGTAAATGCTGTGTTTACACTGAGAACAGTAATTGAACGTTCTATTGAATTAAATAAATATCTACACCTTTGCTTTATTGACTACACAAAGGCTTTCAATAAAGTGAGACATGGCGACATGATAAGGATGCTTGATGATCTACAAATTGATCTTTTTCCCCTTTAAAGTGACAATATTTTCAGAAATATAGAAAACATGGAAAGAATCAACATTGAGGGACGATGCATCAATAACATTAGATATGCAGATATGGTGTCCGCCTCGAGTGCTGGAGGTCCCGGGTTCAAGCCCCGGTGATGCCGGGATTTTTTCACGTGGACTTCTAGTAATAAAATTTCCCCTGGTCTCTGGGTAGTGAGATCGGACGCCCGTGTGCATTGTTGCGCACTTAAAAAATCCCTTGGCAGTTGGAAATTGAAAAAGAGTAGCCTAACGGCGCTGCCCGGGCAAAATTTCCAGTTAAAAATCTACCTACAGTATTTCAGGATCCTCGCCGGTGCTACGGAGTTCGTGCATTGAGCTGAGCTGAGTTTCTCCAGACTCAGGTTGAGTTAGGGGGAAAACGGACCACTTATGGGTTACGACCGTGTGCCGTGATGTTGATCCGTCGACTAAACTAAACTAAACTAGGTATGCGGATGATACAGTCTTGATTGCAGGCAATGAACAGGACTTGTAACATTTAATAGATGCGGTTGTTGCACACAGTGAAAAACTAGGGTCAGAATTGAATTGTAAGAAGACACAGATTATGGTCGTCACTGGGAAGAAGGAAATACCACAATGTAATATACAAGTAAATGGGCATATTCTTAAACAAGTGAATCGGTACAGTTATCTCGGAACAGTCATAACATCTGATGGGAGAAGCCTTGAAAGATTAGAACAAGAATTGCATTGCGAAGGTAGCCTTTTGCAAGATGAAAAACATACTGACCAATAAAATGATATCAATTGAAACCAGAAAAAGAGTGCTGAAGTGCTACATAGAACCTGTACTTTTGTATGGATGTGAAGCGTAGACAATGAGCAGACAAGCTGAAAAAAATCTGATGATTGTGGAAATATGGTTTCTGAGGAAAATGCAAAGAATACCATGGGCAGACAGAAAAACCAATGAATAAGTCCTTCAAGAAACAAAATGAAGATCATAAACTGATTAGAGACATGAGACGTAGACAGTGAAAATGTTTTTAGCATGTTGCGAGAAGAAATGAATTGGAGAACTTGGTGACAACTGGCAAGATTGAAGGGAATAGAAATATTGCCGTTCCACGTTTTGTATTTACCTATTATGTTGAATGAACTTTACAGAGGGTGTGAATGAAAAACTTGGACCGGCAATATTTTCAAACACTGCACAGTCGTTACAAATACACTCTATATATGTAGTCCCATAGCACATACGTCAATTGAGATGTGAAATGACAGGTTTGTTCATATTCTAAGCCACGACATAATGAAGTGGATGGCCAGCTCCCTTCCTCGCCGTCTTTTCTTCTCAGAAACTACTGAAAATTGTCTGGTGCCCTAGCTGTGAGACTGGGTCTACCTTAGAACCCCTACTGGTCCGTACCAATGATTCTGCCACTGGCGACGATCAAACCTGGACCACTGTCGAGGCAGACACGCGCACTAACCACCGAGGATCTGAGACACCACACATCCAGCTTTATCTCGGAAAGGTTTATCAATAGAAACAAACTGTAAAGTGTAAAGTAACGATCCTTTTCCACGTCACGAGGCATGTTAAATATCTAGCTCTAGCGACATCGTTTCACAAGCCAATCGGTACTTAATGGTTGGTGTAGTTAACATCTCCCTGGCCGACTTTACTTCCTAGCATATTTTCTGGTACCAGTTTTAGACTGGATCGAACCGAAAGTCCTAGGAAAGGTTAACAAGGTCAACAAATGCCCGCATAAGTCGGATGTGTCGGCCTAACGACGCAAGAATGCAGCTCTGCTGTAAACAAGCACAAAGCAATCGCGTCCGAAAAAACTCTCCGTAAGAACGCAGAAGAAGAACGAAGAAGAACCGGAAGCCTAGATCAATGTTAATGTTCGCTAACTGAGGGGGAGGCTGTGCACCTATGCCTCAGTGCATAATGTTCTAGAAAATTTGACACTTAACAGATCCAAAGCGGGTTCCCACCTCTTGACTATTTCATGCAATAGCTTCAATAAATGCTCTTTGATATCACTTGTGTGCATGAAGGGGAACAAATGGAGAAATATGTCAGCTGTGAGGGGTGTACATATAGTGTCATGTTCATGCTTAATATTCGATTAATGATGACTTTTCAAGGAACTGGCAGTGGTCATCGGGCATGTTATGAATTCTGCAAGACACAAATGGTACTATATTACCTCCGCCCGGTGACAACTCAGCATCACAATCCAACCAATAATAAACAAATCTTTAAGGGGTTTAGCGTGAGTTCGTTGTGGGCCAGTGGTACATTTGTAGATATAAAGTAGTAGTAGAAGAATCAAAGAAGAAGGAGGAGGAGGATGTGAAAGCGGAAGAAGAAGAAAAAGAAGAACAATAAGAACAAGAACAATGATTGTCTTTAACACCTAACATTACAATGAAGATTGTGTAAAAATATGTGATTCCCAAGCCTGTCTGTGATAAAAGTAAAGAAGACATGATGATGATGATAGCTCGAATGAACTGAGCATGCAGTCCCGTGTATTTATATTATGCACAATAACAGCGATGACAGAGTAGCATATTCACACATCCCTGCGTTGAGCAAATACGGCTCCCCTCTTCAATCTGATGAGATGTAGGCCTGCATCAATGAACACCGTGCGTGCTGAATCTATGGCAGAGATGTCATTCTCAGCCACGTCGTGTTCCCCCAGCTTGTACAACGTGTACATTAGCTATTAGAGTGTATGAATGAATTAACTAGTTAAGAAAGGAACACAGTTTATGGATCTTATATTTCTGAACGTTCATGACTGGCAGGGAATCACTTGAGGAACCCTTTGAGGCCACTAAGACAGTCCATAAATAAACACACATAGTATTGTTTGGCGCTCAAAGAACGAGAAGAAGAAAGTAGAGGTGAGAAGAATATACTGGACACAGCATTACGCTCCCAAGTGTTTGTGTGTTTGTTATTTGACCTATGCTGGTTATAATATAAAATTATGAGACCTGTAATGCTATCCCAATGGTTTGGTACGAATTCTGTCCGTATTCCATAGTTGTAGGTTCATCTGTACGATAAACATGGCTGATGAAGACACTTTTTTTGGAGTGCCTAGTTGGTCATGCGTCGAAGTATACTTGTTGCTGCAGCGAGGCGCCGTTGTCATTTGGAGGTGACAGGTTCGAATCCCGGTCGATAATTATAGCTTTCAAATTTTATATTTTTTGTGCGCCTTCTAATCTCTACTTCCTTCTTTTCATTTCTATGAGCGCCAAACAATGCTATGTGTGTTCATTTATCAAATGACTGGCAGGGGATTGTTTATCGTTAGCCGGACAAGGCAGTACAGAGTTAACATGTTTGAAATCTTCACTCTACGCGTGCATGCAGTTTAATATGTTTGAACAGTCCTAAGATATATCGACCAAATGAGTAGGTAACAGTAATCGGCGGAGGTATTCAATAATCTGCGCCCCCCCCCCCCCCCACCAAGCTCTACGCCACACTACAAACTACAAGCTGCTTGTTCAGCTATTTTCCTGTGTTATGTTTCAAGAATATCCATTCATATGGTGACGGAGGAACTGTTCTGATTGAATTGGGCTTTCGTATCTCTGCTCTGTCTCAATGCGTGTGTCCTCCCCATCTTATCCATCGCCACTGTAGGGGTTGATCTCATCTCTCCGGAAATGATTCTAAGTGCTTGATTTTGTACGTTGTCCAGCTCTTGTATTTTTTTTTAAATGCTCATCACAATGCAGTTGATCCGTATTCCAGCTGTGGTTGTATGCTCTGTTGGTACACTGTGCTACGTATTTTCCCGCTGGCTCACAATGTTGTTCCACTTAGTTTTCTCCTTCTGCCTTTCACTGCTGCTTTGTTGATGCGTTTTCTCCATGTCAGCTTGCCACCAAATGTTACTTCAAGGTATGTTGGTTCTTCATCTTCTCATAGGGGTATTCCATTTATCTGGATGACGCCTGAATTTGGATTCTGAGAGAGGGTAAATATAGTGGTGCTGTACTTGTTAGTTTTTATGCTGGCACACCATCTATTTGCCCATACAACTAATGCATCTACAGTTCTATATAGCAATCTGTTGGCCGCTGATGCATGTTCGTTTATTTGTGCTCCAGATGACCAGGTCATCAGCGTACATTGCCGCTTTAATTCCATACGGTTGTTCGGCAACAAGATCATTGATGTAGTTTAGGAAAAGTTGGGGGGGGGGGGGGGGGCGCAGGACACCACCCTGGGAAAACATCATGACGTAGAAGTAATTTCTTGCTCTTGAGTCCGTCTATCTGTACTCTGGATCTTCTATTGTGCAAGTATGCTTTCATGCATTTGTACATTCTTCCATTGACTTTATAATTTATCAGTTACTTTATCAGACGTCCTTTCCAGATTTCGTCAACAGCTTTCTTTAGCGTATCCATGCCGCAAGCAAAAGTGTTTTAAACTTGGAATGCATCCTCAATTTCTTGATAGAGGAAGGTTGTCTGGTCTTCCGTAGAGGGAAACTGCCTAAACCCTGCCTGCTGTGGCAAAAGAATGTTTTGGCTTTTAAGGTACCACAGCAGTCTGTGATTGATGATGCAAGCCATTGTTTTGCAGAGACAGCTGGTTAGGCTAATTGGTCTGTAGCTGGAACTGCCGTTCTATCATGTTAGGAAAGGTACTATGATTGCTTCTCTCCAGGTTTGTGGAACTCTGCCTAAAGTCCAGCAGTTGTTGAAGATCTGCAGCAGCTTTGTTTGGGTCATTGTTCCTAGGAAGAGGCTAATCAAAGTAGAACATTATACACAACTATAAGAAACAACTCTCAGGAAAACCACATCCCCGTTGCGTACAATCCCTTCCCAAATTCTTAGTTCACGTTCCAAGATAACACTGTCACGCGGCAGAACAGGTTCTATATAACTGAACACTTCCAATGTATCATGCAGCAGAACAGGTTCTATATAACTGAACACTTCCTATGTATAATATATGTCTCCAGCATGTTGCCACCGATACCATGCCAATGTTTGTACTCAATGGCGTTGACAACACAGTTTCTTTCCTTATGTTTCATTGTTATATATGTTAAACATTTTATAAACGACCGGTGTGTAGGTGTAGACGGCGGCGGTTAGGGGATGGGGTGTGTGATGGTACGCTGATGTCATGAGCTAGTTGGAGCGAGCGTTCGACGTCTGAGTTCGTCGTCCGCTAAAAGAGGACAGACTGGCCATCTATTTCTCCGTGCACTCAGGCCTACGACATGTGGCCACCCAATGACCTCGCAGACCAATAGTAGGTTCCTACTTCGGTACATTTTTTTGCCTTAAAAATACAAATCGGTTACAAAAGCACTTGGAAATGTTTTCTTAAATGTCAACTTCGTACAAATATGAAATTTCAAAGAGAGTGGGGGGGGGGAGGGGGGGGAGGGGGGGCTACAGGTAAAATAGATACACACGCACGACCTCTAATAGATAAATACAGGAGATACCAGCAGTCCTGCTTACAGTCAAAGCTGTGAGTATCCCGGTGATGATGTTAGACAGTTACAAAACCAATGTGTGTACCCTCAACAATGTAAAGGACGACGGAAAGCATAATCAAGCTGACGATTTCCCTTCGTTAAGAAAACATTCAGCAGCTGTTCATGATCAATCCATAACGCCACTTGGCACGACAGTGCGTCCACATTCTTTTTTCGCCATGGCATCAATTCAGATAATGGCATCTTTTGGATATTTCCCGCCTTAGGCTTGTCGAGTCCACCATACTTTCTCGCCCCGATGGAATTCCGAGATGGCTACTCTAGCATTCCGCTTGATTTCCGAACGGTGTGACCTTTTTGTTTTGTTTGGCTTTTGACGATCATGGGTCCTGGTAACAGTTCCGCCGGTTTCTAGCATTTTCCGAGGAGAAAGTGTTCTTGGAGAATGTTCGGCCAGGCACGAGGTTACTGCCCAGTATAATATAGAATGAGGGCTGCTTCTTCTTCTATTTCTTCTTCTTCTTCTTCTTCTTCTTCTTCTTCTTCTTCTTCTTCTTCTTCTTCTTCTTCTTCTTCTTCTTCTTCTTCTTCTTCGTTTTCTTCTGCCACCGCTGCTGCCGCTGCCGCTTCTTCTTCTTCTTCTTCTTCTTCTTCTTCTTCTTCTTCTTCTTCTTCTTCTTCTTCTTCTTCTTCTTCTTCTTCTTCGTCTTCTTCTTCCGCTGCCGCTTCTTCTTCTTCTTCTTCTTCTTCTTCTTCTTCTTCTTCTTCTTCTTCTTCTTCTTCTTCTTCTTCTTCTTCTTCTTCTTCTGCCGCGCTGCTGCTGCCGCTGCCGTTGCCTCTTCTTCTTCTTCTTCTTCTTCTTCTTCTTCTTCTTCTTCTTCTTCTTCTTCTTCTTCTTCTTCTTCTTCTTCTTCTTCTTCTTCCATCTCGTTCTCCTACTCGTTCTTCGACTGATATTTTTTGTATTCGACGTAATTGTGTTGTGTCAGTTTACAGCGGAGCTGCTATATGCACGCCTTTCGGCCGACACATCCGACCTCTTCTGGCGCTTGTTGACCCGGTTATCCTTTCCAGGAATAAAGACAATGCTACGCTTTCATTTTTCCTGAGTGGAAAGATCTCTCATTGCCCATTGCGGCATTCTATAAATAGACAGTGAAAGGCGTTTTGTTAACTTTTCTTATCATCATGATCACGCATATGCCGAAAGGATGATAATGTGTCTCAAAAACCATCTGCTATAGTTCTGTGATGTGATTGGGTCATCCCATGTTGTATTCCTGAATGCGTCGATGAATAGGTGGCTAGTCTTTCGCTCACTTAGCCAGATGACCAACTCAGGAGTGAAACCCCTCATTGACATTATCAGCGTAGCTTCCTATCAACTACGCCAACCCGCCTTCTTACATACTTTTAGTATAGATGCTCCAAAAACCTGGTTAATCTATTAACTTGATAAATTATAATTAGTTAGCTAGTTAGTCGCGGCTCCAATTTCATGGCAAACGGTGGTCGTCTCCATAAGGCTCCGTTCATGTGCTAGTGAATATCACATAAAATGCCCCTCACTGCCCCATGTGAAAAGTGGAACAGGCAGGAGTGTTGACAAACCAACAGCCCGCACAGGCATCCTATGCATAAGGCAGCTGACAGAATGCCAACACAAAAGTCCGCCACGAAAAATACAGTTCATTGTCGATGGAAGCGGCACTCACTAGGAAACAAGCAACCAGACATTACTGCATAAGGCAAACCCAGTTAGTTCAGCCCCGATTCGGTTCAAACCTATGACCACCAGCCTACACAATAATATACAATAATACAAAAGAATACAAAATAATAAAATAGTTGCAAGTCCTTTACAGGACATTACATTCAGCCCCAGCATTTATTGGTTGCTAGCGATTTACTAAATAATGTTAGTTCAGTAGTTTGCAATACTTTCTGAACGGGCGATACCTCATACCACCGTAATCAACGCAACGCGGTCTGCTTCCAAGCCGCGCGCAGTATAATTCGAACATTCGAGTCGGCGTGTCGATGAATTATGAAACTGCGCGCCTCACTATTCCTCTAAGTCGCAGACAAAATAATAACTGAACTAAAAGCCACTTGCAGGAACAAGGGAGGTTTTGAAAGGTTCTGCGAAGGACTTGATACCTGATGGTGATGTAGCAACACAAGTTACCGAGAAAATCCGGCCAAGTGTTTGTTCTGGTAACCGTTAAGCTGTATGTGACCTCCAAATCTTCAGATCGCACGTATTATATTTCGTCTGAAACGTGTGACGTGTTTTCTCGTTGTTTTTTTTTTCGCCCGCTCGCTTTGAACTCAAGCGCAGTTCCATAGACATGTCTCTGGTGCACAGGAAAGATATTTGCCTTCCCTATTACCTTGGTCTGCAAGGTGTGCAGCCAGCAGGGTTAGGATCGGCTAGCCTCTCCCAAGAAGGGTGAAAAGTGAAAATTGAAAATGAGTAGCCTGCCGATGACCCGCAGACTACACAAGGCAACCCTACCTCCACGTGGTGTAGACTGGGAAACCATGACCACGAGGTCATGGCTAACGGGGATTTAAAAAAAAAAAAGTCTATAAAAAACTAAGGATATGACTCACCATAGGAGTTGAACTCCCTATGGTCAGATTTTTGTCTTCAACATGCGACTGGCCTAGCAAGCCGGCAGGGGAATCTTCATACTGCTCGTAGAAAAACTAAGAAGTATAAACGGACTGACCCAAATGGATATAGACCCGGCAGAGGAAGAGGCCGACCACGTAAACGATGGACGCAGGGAATAACAGTCTATGGGAATATCGATACATGAAGCCCATAAGCGGGCACTCTACCGTTGTTTATATTTCACCTCGACACCGCAAGGTACAAGAGGAACATGATGGGATGAGATGAGATTACCAATGTCCCTCACTATCAGGTGAACCCACTCCAACTTCAGAGGTACTTGTAATTTACGTCCCCAATTCAAGGACGAGAAGTCAATATTTAGTCTAACTAACAGGTATAGGGGTTGAACCCGCTACCTTGGAATCAACACACCGGATGTTGAAGAAGAGCACTCTTATCAATTCTGCCATGCTGACCTCCGTGTGACGTGTATAATTGTGTCCTGCTGTCTGCGGTTGTGGCCGGGGTTAGTGAACGCAGTTTCATAATCTCAACATAAGAGTTACAAGGCAGCCGCGGGAGATTTGGCAGCAAGTCGATTTACATTGATTGTCACAACGGTATGAGCGTTGACTGCTCGTTAAGCAGTGGCAAACTAGCAAAGTCAGTAGCGTGTCCTTTGCAGGACGTTGCAATCAACCCTAACATTTTCCCGCCTGATTGTGATTTACTAAACAACAAAGTTTGCCATTGTTTTCTGAAAAATTGGAGCTCAAACCATCGATAAAAGCGCAAGGTGGGCTGCAGCTGGTTCCGATCCCTCGACTCGGTTTGTGAAACGCGTTTACTGCCCCCAAGCCACAATCCCCAGCAATAAAGTAGTAACGGACTCTTTTATACACGTTACAATTCATTGGGCATGTGGATTCAATCTCCAGCAGTAAAGTAGTAACGGACCCTTTTGCACACGTTACAATGAGGAGAGGCTGGCCTAGTGGCTAGAACGCTTACTCTCATTCGGGAGACCCGGGTTCGATCCCTCGGTAAGGTGTGGGATATTTTTCTGTCGGGGGCAAAATGAAAATCCTAACCTGCACAGTTCGCGGCGACTACACTAGCCAGGCGACCTTAATTCTTCAGGCTCAAATACCCCCTCTGCTATACACCGCAAGGTACTATATTGGCAGTAAATGACAATGCATTGGGCATGTGGATTCAATCTCCGGCGGTCAAGTAGTAAAGGACTCTTTTACACACGTTACAATGCATTGGGCATGTGGATTCAATCTCCAGCAGTCAAGTAGTAAAGGACCAATCGGGACTCGGTGGGTGATATGGTCAGTATCACACCGATGACCTTTACTTCCCTAGACATTTCCCGGGGTGGCCCATTTGAAGCTGTTCAATGTTTGAAAATTCGCATCCGCCTCGATGTGGGTGGAACCTTTGAACTGTGGGTCAGCAGACGAGCGGTTATCCACTACACTACCGCGGCTCTCAATCCCCAGTAGTGCTACGAGATATATGTCCTCATCTCATGTCTCTTAGACTGAAATAGTTTGAAGATACAATGGTTTAGAAATAACAGAAATGGGCGGCTTGGTTCCTTTAAAAATAGGTTGTCAACCAACGCCATAGTGATCATGGGGTATTAAAGACACACTGGACATTACAATGGCAGAGGAACTTGATGATGATGATGATGACGACGACGAATGATGATGATGATGGTGAATGATGAGGGTGATGAACGATGAGGATGAATGATGATTATGTTGATGATGAATGGCGATGATGATTAAAGGTGATGATGATGAATGATGATGATGATGATGATGATGATGATGATGATGATGATGATGATGATGATGATGATGATGATGATGATGGTAAATGATGATGGATGATGAATGATGATGATGAATAATGATGATGAATTATGATAATGATATTTCCCGATCTTGCGTTAACTTTCTACATTTAGTCTTACGTCTTTACAGGACATCGCAGTCAACCCTATCATTGTTTAGTTGTTTGTGATTTACAGATAGGTTTACCTTCAGTAGTGTGCCATTACTTTCAGAACTACAGACGTTCAGACCATTGTTAACAATCAACCAAGGCGGTCAGCTTCGAAATCGCCCGTAGCTGTATTCTAACGCGGTATGCGGGATTGTCAAGAGAGGAAGAAATTAGCCGGGCGCGTTAGAATAGTTGATAGGGGGGCTAAGCTGATAATGTCATGAGGTCGGTTGGACTAGGGTTCTATGCTTGCGTTCGTCGTCCGCCAACAGAGGAAAAGACTGGTCACCTATTCCACCGTGCATTCAAGCTTGCAGAATGTGATAGCCCTAACATATCACAAATCCATAGCAAGTTCTTCCTTCGGGACATGTTGTTATTCACAGGGAGGGACTTTTCATCCAAACTCGCTGACCTTCCATATGTGAAGGTCTAGCGCCTTCAACCCTACGGCGGCGTCTGCTGCAGGCCAACCTTCACCTTTACTCGAAACAGAAGACAGGTTGAAACAAAATGGCGTACAACTGGCAGTGAACACAGCTTGAAGTAGCGTGGGAAACAAAAACGCCTACAGGTGTTGCGCACTTCCGCTGTGTCTGAGAGGCTGTCGGGTTGGGTGAGTGAGTTAGTGCGGGAGTTTATCTCACCTTTCGTGTCTTTCCTAAGTGTATAACAGCGGAAGTAGGCATCGATTGTATTGTCTACAATATCTGCTTTGTCTTCACATTCGAACTTTATATCATTCTCTATGCCAGGGTGTCAATTGTTCGCTATCTTTGCCAAGAACTAGGTCCCCCCCCCCCTTTTCTTCCCAAATAAAGGCCTATTTCTCTGTCCTAAAACTAAACAAGATAAAACCTGAAGGGGAAGAACTGGGTTAGATGTACGACCTAGAAATGTAACAGGAGAAGTTGAAGGCCACGCCTCGAATCAGTCAGTGGATTTTACAAAATAAGGAACCCGAAGGTGGTATTTCACTTCCCCTGTAAAGAATCAGGTGCCATCTCCACATTCAAGGTCGGATATAATGAGTCTCCAACATCCTCTTCTATTTTTCAAAATCTTTTATTATTATTTTTTTTCGTTGGCTCGTTTATACCTCAAGCGTAGTCCATACATGTGCTACTACTTATACTCCCCTGGACTGATGTTTATGTGTGGATTCCCCCCTATAACTAGTGTCCCTCGCCATTAGACGAACCCACTCCGACTTCTGAGGTACTTGTAATTTACGTCCGCAAGTCAAGGACGAGAAATCAACATTTTGGCCCAACTCAATTTGTAGGGGTCGCTTAAAAATGAACCCGCTACCTCGGCATCAGCAGACCTGAGGTTTATAAACGAGCACTATTATCCACTCTGCCAAGCTGACCTCCTCCAACATCCTCTGTCTTGCAGCTTTTTGATGCGTTCTACAAGCTTCCTCCAGTCTATCTCTCGTTACTGTCCACCCACCTGTCTTGCTCTTGCCTACAACTTCTTGATGCGTTCATGTAAACTCCTTCCAGTCCATCTGTTGTTGTTGTCTACCCATCTGTCTTCCTCTTGCACGCTCCCCCAACACCCTTCCCTTTAGCACATCCTACAACGATCTGTGCTTTTAATACGAACGATGCACCTTAATGCAACACCATCAACTACCAGCACTGGCCCTACATCAAAGATCTGTTACCAGAGCGAGAGGACGCCCGAGTCGAAAATGGATTGATGACATCAAAGACACTGTACAATCACACGGAATGACCCTATCCAGTGCCACTTATCGGTGCTGGAGCGCCAACTATTCCTCCCCACGACGCTTGACGGCAAAAGTGGAAGCTGACAATGATGATGATGATGATGTACCTTAACTGTATGACCTTGATCTCGTGCAGTGATGTTTTCATAAATCCAAGATGATGTTTTTGAAATATTTCTTTGTTTTCTTCTCCCATCATGATGCTGGACTTATTCATCCATGTAACCACATTTCGAAAACTTTACATTTTCCCTCCCATTGTTCATTTATTGTCCATGTTTCTGCAGGTTACAGTAATGCAGCGTACATGTAACACTTGATCACTCTTTGCTGTAATTCCCTCTAGTCCCCAGTTATGTGAAAGTGATACTTTGCCTTCCAGGACCAGGTGACAACACCGCACACGTTGCGACCGTTAGCAATCACTCAGCAGCTTGACATCTTCAAGAGAGGTCTGTAAGGGCCACTGGCCTGACTGTCACATTTAGAACATCTACTCACACCTTACTATTTATAGAATGAGTGATTGTGGTTTACACATGAGGATCCTCATCGGAACTATGGAGCTCGTGCATTATGCTGTTTGACTCCTAGTGTCCTAGGATGGGGAAATCTGGAGCACAGATGAATATTTTCATATGCCTAGAAGATGGTTCTTCTTCCCTTCTTCTTCTTCTTCTTCTTCTTCTTCTTCTTCTTCTTCTTCTTCTTCTTCTTCTTCTTCTTCTTCTTCTTCTTCTTCTTCTTCTTCTCACCCTCCTCCTCTTTTTCTCCTCCTCTTCCTTTTTCTCCTCCTTTGCACTTTACGTCGTTGGATACGTTGTATCTACCTTCTGTTCCATCCATCCATCATGTGCCATGCCGGTAAGCGTGGGCGGTCATGTTCTGCCATCTCACTCGATCACCAGAGTCGTGGATCATCTCCGTGTTTCTGTCTCTACCATGCCACAAGGCCAAGCCATCCAGGTACTTGCTTCTAGGTCTTCCCCTTGGTCTGTTCCCATCGATCTTACCAGTTGTCACCAAGTTCTCCAGATCATTTCTTCTCATAACATGCCCAAAAAATTGTGACTGCCTACGTCTAATGTCTCTAATCAGTTTGCGATCTTCATTTGTTTCTTGAAGACTTTACTTGTTCATTAGTCTTTCTGGCTGTCCATGGTATTCTTTGCATTTTCCTCAGAAACCACATTTCTACAGCCATCAGATGTTTTTCAGCCTGACTGCTCATTGTCCAAGCTTCACATCCATATAAGAGTACAGGTTCTATATAGCATATCAACACTCTTTTTCTCATTTCAATTGACATCTTTTTATTACTTTTGCCATGGCGATTCTTGTTCTAATCTCTTCAAGGCATCTCCCATCAGATGTTATTACTGTTCCGAGATAATTGTACCGATTCACTTGTTGAAGAATATTTCCATTTACTTATATATTACATTGTAGTATTTCGTTCTTCCTAGTGACGACCATAATCTGTGTCTATTCACAATTTAATTCTAACCCTTGTTGTTCACTGTGTGTAACAACCGCATCTACTAAATTTTGCAGGTCCTGTTCATTGTCTGCAATCAAGACTGTATCATCTGCATATCTAATGTTATTGTTGCATCGTCCCCCAATGTTGATTCCTTCCATATCTTCAATATTTCTGAAAATACTTTCACTGTACAGGGAAAACAGCTCTGGACGCATTACACATCCCTGTCTCACACCTCTCTTAATAGGCTGATATTGGCTTACTTCATTGTCAACTCTTATGGCAGCTTGTTGTTTCCAATATATGTTTTTTACAAGTCTAAGGTCTTTTCCATCAGTCTGTAGATCCTCAAGCATCCTTATCATGTTGACATGTCTCACTTTATCAAAAGCCTTTGTGTAATCAATAAAGCAAAGGTGTAACCTTCTGTTAGGTTGTTATATTTTTTACATTTTGGTCAACACATGTGACTTGACCGAGGCATTCCTTTTCTTTTTCTTTCTTTTTTTTAAAAACAATTTTCTGGTCTTTTTAACCTCAAGTTTATGCATACTATAAATATGATTTTATCAAGATAAATATCTAAACTGCGAACCCATTTATCCACAACCCTTCCGAAAAGCATGCTATCAATGTTTATTGCAACTAGAAAATATTTTTCAAAAGAGTTTGCCAGCCATTGTAATATTCATGTTTTAAAACGCTCTCAATATTTTAATATTTTCCTAAGAATTATCATGCAAAGAGTTAGGCGGAAAATACAGCAAGCATTAATAGAATAATTATGCAGGTTTGTAGAAGGCAGGTGTCAACACTTATACCTATATGTATATTGCTGAGGGCATTATTATAGCGTTCGATAGAAGTAAAACAAGGCCTACATCTTAATTGACTACACAAGTTTTCTATAGACTAAGACATGTCGACATGATTAAGATGCTTGCAGTTCTCCAAATTGACGGAAAAACCGTAAACTTATTTTGGAAACAGCAAGCTGTCAAGAAAAGCCTATAATAAAGTAAGTCAGAACCAGCCAACTAATAGAGGTGTGCGACAGGAATGTTATGTATACTGATCTTTTTATCCCTATGTAGTGAATATATTATGAGGCATTTAAAAGACACCAAATGAATCGCCACCGGGGAACATTTAATCAACAATATAAAAAAAACCAGATGATGCAGTATTGATTGCAGACAATGAAAAGGATCCGCAGCATTTAATGGGTGACTTCTTCTTCTTCTTCTTCTTCTTCTTCTTCTTCTTCTTCTTCTTCTTCTTCTTCTTCTTCTTCTTCTTCTTCTTTCGTTCGCTTGAAATATGTCTATAACTGCAATGTTGTCTCTTGTATGAATCTAACAGTCTTTTTTAGTTCACTCAGTGGTCCATAGAGTTTATTAATGGGTGACGTTATTGTACACATGAGAAACTAGAGCTAGAATTAAACTGTGAGAGAACGGGAATCATAATTATCTCAAACAGAAGACCAGTACCACAATGTAACACCCAAGTAAATGGGATAATTCTTAAACAGGCGAATCTATATCTATCTTGGATCAGTTATAACATTTGAAAGAAGATTATAACAAGAATCGCCATCGCAAGATGAGCTTTTTGCAAGATCATCATCATCATCAAGTGCCCTGCCAGCAGGCGTAGGCGTTCATGGCTCTCCACAGATCTCGGTCTTTGGTTTTCTGAATCAACTCTGCTGCTGGTATTCCTCCATGCCAACGTCTCAATCCATCCAGCATCATTTCTCTTGGCCTGCATCTACCTCCCTTCCCTTCGATCTTTCCAGTTGTCAAGATGTTCTCCAATGCCTTTATTCTCGTCACATGACCGAAGAAAGATGTTTGTCTCTTTCTTATTGTTGTATATAATGTACTAATTTCATTAGCTTGTTTCAGGCAGTCGTTGTTAGTTACTCTGGCAGTCTAAGGAATTCGCAATATTCGTCTCAGGAACCACGTCTCTGTTGCTTCTAACTTCTTCTTAATTTGTTCATTTACATTCCAAGATTTACTGCCATACAACAAAACTGGTTCTACATAGCATTTCAGCACTCTCTTTCTTACATTCAGTGATAGTGACTTATTACATAAGATACTATTCATTTTCTGAAATGCGGCATTTGCTTGCCCTATTCTGCTCTTAATCTCTGTTGTACATCTTCCATCTTATGTTATAAATGCCCCTAGGTATCTAAAATTATCCACATGGTAAAGAATTTTCCCTTCTATTTCTATGTCACATTTTGGTTCCACCAATTTCTTTGATATCACCATTGCTACTGTTTTCTTGATACTCAAGGTGAGTCCTTTCCTTTCACTCTCTGTTATTACTATGTTCAGCAATTGTTGTAGGTCTGTTGATTTATCCGCCACCAATACTGTGTCATCTGCATAGCGTATATTATTTATATTATAACCTCCAACTAGTATTCCTGGCATTTCTTTGATCTTTCTCATTATTATTTGGCTATATATGGACCAGAGATCTGGTGACAAGACACTCAAGATAGAGAACATATTCACCAATATAAAGCTGTGCTGTCATTAGCAGTGAGGGTTGGGGAACAAGTGCTCAAGATCTATATACAATCGATGCTGTTTATGCGAAACATGAACAATAAGCTGACAATCCGAGAAACACCTAATGGCGGCCGCGGTTTCTGAGGACAACGCAAAGAATACAATAGATGAATAGAAAAAACGACTGAGACAGTCCGTCATGAAACATAAAACCGTAAATTAATTAAACAAATAAGACGTGAACAGTCATGTTGCTCAGGCACATTATGAAGAGAAATAAGCTTGAAAACACCGCGACAACAAACAAACTTTATGAAAACAGAACGATGGTAAGAGACGGGGATAAATACCCGAATGGCTTGGCCATATGGCATAATCGGGACAAGAGCACAGAGTTGATCCGAGATTGTGGCGATTATATGAGATGGCGAACCGTGACCGCCCGCTCTTGTCGGCATGGACAATGATGATGATGATGATGATGATGATGATGATGATGATGATGATGATGATGATGATGATGATGATGATGATGATGAAAACTTACCCCTAAAATAAACCGCCATTCACGTATATGTTACTTTGCATGTCTTGAACCGACCAGTAAGGTCTCTACGGTTGTACACTACCCGGTGTTTTATTGTTCTATCTTCAGATCTCCGTAGTGTACTGAGCGATCGCTATAAGTTGTGCCGTGTTATCATGTCATGTTTAATGTCAACCTAGTGCCAGCACGCCGCTGGTTGCGTCATTTCTGGTGCCGTACGTTGGTCTCCTTCATGTACGATTGCCAGACGTCCGGCAAAGAGAGGACATGTCCTCCTTTTTAGCCTAATGTCCTCCGTCCGGCAGGCAAAGCTAAAAACCTTTAAAATGTCCGGCTTTTTAAATATTTTATGTTATCATTTTTTTATGTATTGTTGTTACAACTTACAATGTATCTACACTCTACCGTGTTCTTTCTTTATTAAAACGCATTGCTTAATAATATTTATTTAATTTTCCTATTTATACCAAATGTGAAACACCAGTTATTCGTATAATTTGAATCTAACTGTTGCTCTATTCGGCAACACTTACAATGCTGTAGTCTCTATGGTCAAAATGTTAATGTTATTTCCGGTTCCGGTAGCACTTAAAATTGCTTTTTTAATTTGTAATTTTTGCCGTCTATGATTATGAAAATGGTTTCTACAAAGAGAAAATGCAAATTCTCGAACACTATGAAAAATAAGTTTCCATGCTTCGTTGAAGGGAGCAACGAGAATGAGGCAAAGTTTACGATTTGCGATAGTTACTTGTCCGTTGCCAACAAAGGAGCGCCATGTTGACATTGATTGATTGATTGATTGATTTAGGAACCGACATCACAGCATTCGGGACATTTCCATAAGCGCTCCGTCCCCATCCTCAGAAGCCAGCGAAGAGTTCCAACCCCAATAGTAACAGTAACAATCTGCTTATATATGCGACTCGCCTTTCCTCTAAGCGTCGAGCATCTGCCAGATCCCCTCGTTGACATTGAAAGATATAGAAACCTAATCAAAGTATCCGCGTCATTTAGCACATTGACGTCTTTTTTTCAGCCTAAGTACTCAAATCTGTTGATGAAAGCGCATGCGGCTGAAGCAACTTTGGCATTTCATACAGGTTGTCATCATCAGTCTTACAACTCGATGACCTGCATAGCTGGTTTCATGCACACATTATTTGAAGATTCAGAAATTGTTAAAAACATTGCTTGTGCGAAAACAAAGACTGGAGCAATAATAAGTCAAGTTATTGCCCCCCCCCCCCCCCCCCCCCAATACACTGTTGATGAATTGGATAAATCTCTAAGTGGTATTTCATGTTTCGGTCTTTCGACAGATGCTAGCAATCACGGTTCGCAGAACATATTTCCAATCGTTGTTCAGTACTTTGACTGGATAGCAGGTGGAATCCAAACCAAGATTCTCGAGTTAGACAACACACCTAATGAAACCTCAGAAACTATATCACAGTATATTTTGAGAACACTCCTAAAAAATGTGTTGCTTTTGCTGGTGACAATGCCAATGTGAATTTTCGAAGCATTAACAGAAGAGAAGGTAGAAATGTGTTCTCGCATTTGAAAGAAGCCTTGAGCAAGCCATTAGTAGGCATTGGATGTTCTGCTCATGTTCTGCACAACTGCATCCAACACGGTGAAGATTTAATGCAGATTGACGTTGAATCTATTGTCTTGAAGATATTCAATTACTTTTCTATATACACTGTCAGCACAGAAACTTTAAAGGATTTTTGTGACTATGTCAACATTAACTATCAGCTACTACTCTATCACTCTAAAACTAGATGGCTCAGTTTGTTTCCAGCTGTTGAGAGGCTGTTGAGGCTGTTTACTGCTTTGAAAGAGTATTTTCTTTCCGTAAACCAACCACCGTCTATGATAAAAAATATATTGGCAGCTATTGTAATAAAATTGTACTGATTGGGGTTTAATCTAGAACGATTTAAATGAAACATTCAATTTGTCCTCCTTTGTCCTCCTGTTTGTCTTATTATGTGCTCCTTTGTCCTCCTTTTTTGTCTTATTATGTCCTCCTTGTGGTGCCCACGTATCTGGCAACCCTACCTTCATGTCCCTCTGGTTCATACTTTCCCAGAAGTGTCTGTTCATTGCTGACACATAATACATTATGAACCAAAGCGGTAGCTGTATAATGACATGCTGGTTAATCGTCCATATATTGTCCTTACCCTGGCTAGGTCTGTCACAGAAAAAACTGCAGTTTAATGATTCCTTGATAACTTACATATTAAAATACAAGGAAGGAGAAGGGTTAACAATTGTGTACTTCATTCTGCGAGGAGGAATAAAATTCACGAGCATTGACCTACGAATATAAAAATAGGATACAGGTACGCGCCGAGGGCAGTGACTCCCGCTAGTATCGGCCGACGGGAAAATGAACGGAGAATGCTTTGAAGTGCAAACGAGCGATGGACAGAGGACCAGCTCAACAGCGGAGAACGGAGCGCCCGGACGTATACGTGATTTCACTGAACTTTTGATGTTACGGGAACGACAAAGGCGATTGTTGATGTATGGACATCAAACACTAACGAAGAACGGAAGGCCCAATATAAATAGTAGCAACTGGAATGGTTGGGTTAGTGTGTGCTACCGAAAGGGACGGCAAACTGGATTTATGTCTCCTGAAAATAGCAAAGAAATCATCCCGGGAAATGGGATAGAAGTGATTGTGTGCTAATAGATTTCAATGCTTGGAGTATCATTAATTCTAGATATATAAGGTAACACTAATATTAGCATAGGGAAATATGTGGTTGTGCGTAGGGTTTACTATTGCTTTCTATTTAGTGAATAGTTTATACTTTAGTGAATTCTGCTGTTTATGTCAGAGTAATTCTTTCGGAGGCTGTTTCATTACGGCTGGAGAAAGATAATCACATAGACAGTGATATGAGGCAGACTTAAATCACCTGATTTAATGTTTATTACCCAGGTTCTACTACACAGCCTGACCTATCAAAGAAGATCAACCAGTACATCTCTTGTACAGAGAAAGCAGTGTTGATAATACAGGAAAGACATTTTAATTTAATCAGGCACTTCACAGGTGCAGTGAAAGTATATCACTATAGCAAATGCAAAGTGGGTGACTTAACGAATGTCAAAAAACAGGTTTTGGTGAACCTTAGAGAAGAAACTTTATTCAAGCATAGAAAATAGGATAAAACATTTTCATTTAGTACTCACCTAAACGAAACAGGGAAGAACCCTAGACCAGTGTACATATATTCAGAAAACGGTTAAATAACTGTGGACAGGTGTGAGGTGTTTTCACTGATGGATTATAACAACATAAAACTGAAAACTCTGTCTACGGAAAGGACTTACCGTGATCACATTACTGTACGGTGTTACTGTGGTGAACAATTGTTTGTGTTTTCAAGAATTGGATTAAGTCAAGACCCAAGCTGAACGGATCATACCGGGTGAGAACGTTCTAAGTCTGTGTTTGATATCTGATGTTTTGGCCTGTTGAATATGCCGGAGAAGATTACGGAGACTATCCATCAACATCTTATCTTGCATCCACACTAGAAGAACATACCAACTACATAGACACTATCCATACATACACCAGATATAGTTTTTATTAATAAATCTTTTGTTATTGTTGAAAGGAACTGTTGTCGGAGTATGTGTTGAAAGAATAACGAAGAGAGAGTGAAAGAAATAGATATATGGAAGGGAAGACAGAAGAGAGGAGTGTAGACTAAAGTCAGGCAATAATCCCAACAGATAATAAGTTGAAGATGTACTTGTTGATTCCAACTTCCTCTCAGGAAAACAAGTGACATAATTGGTGGAGCGAGCGGGGTACAAAATAATACCCATATGACCTGGGCATAACAGGGCATATACATAGAGGGGTACCTGCATATTGGCACAGGCATAGCGGAGTACCTGCATGTTGGGACATACTGATTGGAATAAATATAAGTATACATTGATGACTTTTAATGGAAGGACGTCCATTGGATATATGGTGCCATTACATTTATGGTAGAACCATTTCATTAATGCTGGTGACTTTACAGTGAGAAAGTTCCAGACAGAGTGAATGTGGATAGGTGGTAAGACACATTACATACCTAGTCACACGGTCACACGTCTACATAAGTCTTTATCCTATATCTCCTCTGGTGGATGAGAGAGTGGTTGTGATGTACGGTGTGGTGTTGTAGATTTAGAATATTTAATAGACATAGATAAATGATATAGGTTCTAGGTAGATTATCTGTTTATAGGAAGGACTTCTTTATTGCTTGAGGTGTCTGTACTATATTTGCGGACTTACATTCTTAACTATGGCAACTCCTAAAGTAACTACAGCAGAACTAAGGGCCAACGGGGAGGAAATTGGTTTAGCTGGCTCGGAACTAACTGATTACATCCAGGAAAGAGAGCGAGAGATTCGTCAAGCGGAACGAGAAGATCGGAAGGCCGAGTTGGAAGTGAGAAGAATAGAGGTGGAGACCAAACGAATGGAAATGGAACAAGAGGCCAAGAAACTGGAACAGGAGACCAAGCGACTGGAAATGGAACAAGAGGCCAAGAAACTGGAACAGGAGACCAAGCGACTGGAAATGGACCAGGAGACCAAGCGACTGGAAATGGACCAGGAGACCAAGAAACTGGAAATGGAACAGACTGCCAGGAGACAAGAAATGGAACATGAATACCGCTTGAAAGAGTTAGAACTCAAGACACAAACTAAGGGTGAAATAGATGCAGCAGAAGGAAGTTCATCTTCACCTGGGGCAACCCACATGATTGGGCAGGGTTACCATGCCATGAAGTTTCCCTTGGCGGTCTTTGATGAAAGTAAAGAGAAGATATATCAGTTTTTGGATCGGTTCGAGGCTATGGCAGTCGCTATGGGACTGGATAGAACCAGATGGGCTCTTAAATTATCCCAGGCCTTACGTGGTTCAGGGTACGAGGTCTACACACGCCTACCACCAGGACAGGAAAATCAGTACGAGGAATTAAAAGCCGCTTTGATGAAACATTATGAAGTCACAGCACAAACGTATAGGAAGAAGTTTAGATCGTCTAGAAGAGAGCCGGGAGAACTATTCGCCGCCTACAGTCTGAGGCTGAAATCCTATCTCCAGAAATGGATGGACTTGGCAGAATTCAAGAGGGATTATGAGAGTCTCGAAGAGATGATGGTGGTCGACCAGATGCGAAAGCAAATGTCGAAACCTCTCAGAACCTTCTTGGGAGAACAAGGGGCGGAACGGATTGATGTTGTAAATAAGCTGGCGGAACGATTCGTAGAGGTACATGGGGAGGCTGCGGAACTCAGTATTCAAACCAAAGGTCAGGAGAAACAAGAGAAAAAGAAACCTAAGAACTGGGAAGGAGAAAAAGTGGAACCTTATATAAAGCACACAGAGGAGAGTTCCGAGAAGGTGAAGGAAGGAAACCAGAGCACCTCGAATTCTTCAGCGAAACGACAGTGGTCGGAGAAGTGGTGTTCATTCTGCAAAGTGCCATCTCATAACACGAAGGACTGCAGATCGAAACCTAAAAGTTCTTACTTCGCAGCATGCAAAGTGATTCCTACGACGGTGATCACAGACAAGGCTGAGATCGGCGAAGGAGAAAGGAACAAAAAAGACACACGGAAACCTAGGAAGGGAACATGGTGCACACTCTGCCAGTCGACAACACATAATACTGTGGACTGCAGATGCAAGGCAGAAGACGCCAATTGCATAACCAACCTCGAGGAATCAAAAGAGGAAGGCAAGGAAACGGTCAAGGAGATGGAAGACACTCCGGACCAAGAGAGGCCACCTGTGGTCGAACTGATTGAAGTCAATGGCCAGCAGGTTGTTTGTCTCTACGATACCGGTTTGGATGGGGAAGCGGTGGTGGATGCCAGCTTGGTAAGCCCAGACCAACTTACAGGGGAGACCATAGAAATACAGCCGGCAATGAGGAGTGCAGTTACCATGACGCTGCAAATCGCCAAGGTGGAGATTAAATCCAGGTACGTCACGGGCATTATTCCAGCTGCTGTATTATCTGACTCCTTATTTCCCATGATCCTTGGTACGAAATATGTCTTTTTGGGAATGCCCAAACAGCCAGCCCACAAGGGAACAGTAGTCAGTGGATCTCACGGGAAGGAAAGAGAGGCAGAGACACTATGCGACAACTCAGGGATAGGAGAATTGCATACTGCCCAGAGGAAGGATACTACGTTGCGTCCTTGCTACAGGAAGCTGCAAAGAAGTGCTGAGCCACCAGAACGGGGACAGTACTTTCTGAAGAATCGACTACTCTATCGGAGAGCTGGGAGGGGAGATAACCTGCACGAGCAGTGGGTGGTTCCAGAGACCCACCGTCCTCACATTCTTCAGAGTGGACACATCATTGGCGAAAATCGACATATGGGTGTCAGAGAGACCTTGCAGCAAATATCCGGCCATTATTGCTGGCCAGGAATGACCGGAGATGTACGCCGGTGGTTGAAGTCTTGTTCGGAGTGCCAGAACGCACCACCCAACAAGCGGACTAAGAGTAACATAGCTTTTAAAGTGGAAGACAAAGTGGAAGTGTGGGGTCCAGCAGAGACCAATATACTCCAAGTAGGATGGAAAGGACCTTATCCTGTGGAAAAGGTGGTGTCCAAGAACATCTACAAAATACGGATCGGGGAAGAGAAGAAAAATCTCCCTAGACATCTCATTAGGAAATATGAAGAGAGATCCGGGAGCAAAGCTTCGCACTTTATGGTGATGGCAGCCATTGGGACAAAAGTTACCAGTCCAGACGAAGACCAGAGATCGCCAGTACAACATAGGAGGGCCTATGGGACAGTACGTGATAGGTCAGATTTACCCAACGACAGGAGGAGGGAAATCACAAGTCAGGGAAAGGACAAGAGTGAAAGTTTCACCGGTAACCAAGTTCAGAAGGGGTGGGTAACGTCGGGAAAGGCGAGAAATACCCAGGACTCCAACCGAAGATTGGCTGACCAGATACAATCTCGCCCAAGATGGTCCTGGAAGCAAAAGTCCAGGAGATTTGGGAAAGACGACTCGGTCCAACGAGGACGAGGCGGAACATCCCCAGAGGCAAAACCGGGGGAAACCAAGAGGACATGGAAGCAGTGTTACAATCAGGATGGGACGATCCGTCTGTATTGTGAGCCATCGCTTACGCCAGTGGAAAGGAGGTCGACTGAACGTACAGGGGCGATGAGCCAACACTAGTTTCAGTCATGAGTAGTATGGTAGGGTGCTTATGAAGTCGCCTACTGGATGAGGTGTTGATCCAGGTGAGGATCCAATCATATCATCAACACGTGATGTTAATAGCTACTTCAGAGAAGCTCAACGCACGGTGGATGTGATGGACGTTGTTGTTGCAACAGGACTTCACAGTGGAATACATACCTGGTAAGGAGAATGTAGGAGCGGATTTCTTATCTAGACATCCAACTCCAGAGGAAGAGGAATAAGTTGGAGGATCATAGGAATCAAAACTACAGGGATGAAGAGTCGACGCGGTCAACTCTCTTAAGAGGGGGCCTATGTCACAGAAAAAACTGCAGTTTAATGATTCCTTGATAACTTACATATTAAAATACAAGGAAGGAGAAGGGTTAACAATTGTGTACTTCATTCTGCGAGGAGGAATAAAATTCACGAGCATTGACCTACGAATATAAAAATAGGATACAGGTACGCGCCGAGGGCAGTGACTCCCGCTAGTATCGGCCGACGGGAAAATGAACGGAGAATGCTTTGAAGTGCAAACGAGCGATGGACAGAGGACCAGCTCAACAGCGGAGAACGGAGCGCGCGGACGTATACGTGATTTCACTGAACTTTTGATGTTACGGGAACGACAAAGGCGATTGTTGATGTATGGACATCAAACACTAACGAAGAACGGAAGGCCCAATATAAATAGTAGCAACTGGGATGGTTGGGTTAGTGTGTGCTACCGAAAGGGACGGCAAACTGGATTTATGTCTCCTGAAAATAGCAAAGAAATCATCCCGGGAAATGGGATAGAAGTGATTGTGTGCTAATAGATTTCAATGCTTGGAGTATCATTAATTCTAGATATATAAGGTAACACTAATATTAGCATAGGGAAATATGTGGTTGTGCGTAGGGTTTACTATTGCTTTCTATTTAGTGAATAGTTTATACTTTAGTGAATTCTGCTGTTTATGTCAGAGTAATTCTTTCGGAGGCTGTTTCATTACGGCTGGAGAAAGATAATCACATAGACAGTGATATGAGGCAGACTTAAATCACCTGATTTAATGTTTATTACCCAGGTTCTACTACACAGCCTGACCTATCAAAGAAGATCAACCAGTACATCTCTTGTACAGAGAAAGCAGTGTTGATAATACAGGAAAGACATTTTAATTTAATCAGGCACTTCACAGGTGCAGTGAAAGTATATCACTATAGCAAATGCAAAGTGGGTGACTTAACGAATGTCAAAAAACAGGTTTTGGTGAACCTTAGAGAAGAAACTTTATTCAAGCATAGAAAATAGGATAAAACATTTTCATTTAGTACTCACCTAAACGAAACAGGGAAGAACCCTAGACCAGTGTACATATATTCAGAAAACGGTTAAATAACTGTGGACAGGTGTGAGGTGTTTTCACTGATGGATTATAACAACATAAAACTGAAAACTCTGTCTACGGAAAGGACTTACCGTGATCACATTACTGTACGGTGTTACTGTGGTGAACAATTGTTTGTGTTTTCAAGAATTGGATTAAGTCAAGACCCAAGCTGAACGGATCATACCGGGTGAGAACGTTCTAAGTCTGTGTTTGATATCTGATGTTTTGGCCTGTTGAATATGCCGGAGAAGATTACGGAGACTATCCATCAACATCTTATCTTGCATCCACACTAGAAGAACATACCAACTACATAGACACTATCCATACATACACCAGACATAGTTTTTATTAATAAATCTTTTGTTATTGTTGAAAGGAACTGTTGTCGGAGTATGTGTTGAAAGAATAACGAAGAGAGAGTGAAAGAAATAGATATATGGAAGGGAAGACAGAAGGGAGGAGTTTAGACTAAAGTCAGGCAATAATCCCAACAGATAATAAGTTGAAGATGTACTTGTTGATTCCAACTTCCTCTCAGGAAAACAAGTGACAAGGTCGTCAGTCGAGACTGCTATCTGTCCTCTTGTGTGCTATCTGTTCTGTTGTGTGCCGTCAGTAGTCTTGTGTTATGTCTGTTCTGTGCTGTCAGTCGTCTTGTGTTATGTCTGTTGTGTGATGTCTGTCCTCGTATGTTTTTTTTTTTTGGCGCTCGTCATTTTTGAACTCAAACTTAGTCCATACACACTACTTCTAGTAGTGATGGACTGAATTTTGCGTGTGAATTAGCTTTCCCTATTAACAGTGTCCCCCGCCATCAGGCGAACCCATTCCGATTTCAGAGGTACTTGTAATTTACATCCCTAAGTTAAGGACGATAGGTCAACATTTTAGTCCAACTGTCCAATGTAGGGGTTGAACACCTTACTTCGGCATCAGCACACCGGATGTTAAATAACACGCGATCTTATCCATTCGGCCATGCTGACTTACTCTGTCCTCGAATGTGCTGTTTGTCCTCTTGTGTCCTCTTGTATGTTGCCTCTCTGTCATATATTGTGCTGTCTCTCTTCTTGTGTGCCGTTACAGTTCAGTACTAAGTTGCAACAGTCTCGAACTTGCCGCTGTGCCACTTGCTGAGCTGATCGCTGATTATTTTCTTTATTAATTCACCCCTAACGCTGCTCTGTGTCTCCATTATACATGTATTCTTTTAGCACATTGTTCTCCTCAACACATGGGTCCCTCAATGCTAGCATATTATTTCCATCGCTGCCAGCACACGAGTACCTTCATTGCTGCTTCATATAAGTTCCATTATTGATGCAATAAATATTTCCCTCATTGCCAGTATACGGATTTCTTAAAAGTTCCGCATTAGTTATTATGTCATACCACATTAGTTCTTCTCCTAAGTTCCACATTAGTCATTTTGTCATACCACATTAGTTCTTCCCTTAAGTCCCACATTATGTTATACCACTTTAATTCTTTTAATAAGTATCGCATTAGTCATTACGTTATACCACTTTAGTTTTTCCCCTAAATTCCGCATTAGTCATTATGTTATACAACATTAGTTCTTCCCTTAAGTTCCGCATTAGTCATTATGGCGTACAACTTTAGTTCTTCATTATGGCGTACCACTTTAGTTATTCCCTTAAGTTCCGCATTAGTCATTATGTCATACCACTTTACTTCTTTTATTAAGTTCCGCATTAGTCATTATGTCATACCACTTTAGTTCTTCCCTTTAGTTCTGAATTAGTCATTATGCCATACCACTTTAGTTTTTCCCTTAAGTTCCGCATTAGTCATTATGCCATACCACTTTACTTCTTTTATTAAGTTCCGCATTAGTCATTATGTCATACCACTTTAGTTCTTCCCTTTAGTTCTGAATTAGTCATTATGCCATACCACTTTAGTTTTTCCCTTAAGTTCCGCATTAGTCATTATGTCATACCACTTTACTTCTTTTATTAAGTTCCGCATTAGTCATTATGTCATACCACTTTAGTTCTTCCCTTTAGTTCTGAATTAGTCATTATGCCATACCACTTTAGTTTTTCCCTTAAGTTCCGCATTAGTCATTATGCCAAACCACTTTAGTTTTTCCCTTAAGTTCCGCATTAGTCATTATGCTAAACCACATAAGTTTTTCTATTCCACATTGATATCGGTTAATGAATGTAATAATTGTACTAGTTGTCCTCCATGACGATAAAACAAAGCAAATTGAATTATTTTGGTTACTTGAAACGTCTTGAAAGTTTGGAGAGAACAATAATGAAGAGGTATATGTTAGGGTGAAGAAGAAGAGGAAGGCTAAAGAGAAAATGAGTGCAGGATATGGACAATGATCTCCAGATGGGTGTATTGGACGCGGGACACTTTGCTTATGAACGAGAAGTTTTCCGCAAGGTTGTTATGGGAGCGAGATTCTGTAAGGAACATGCAAATGAATGAATGAATGAATGAATGAATGAATGAATGAATGAATGAATGAATGAATGAATGAATGAATGAATGAATGAATGAAAGAAAGTCCTCCATAAATACACAGTTCTTGTCTGTGTTCAGCTGGTTGTTTGAGCCATTCACACAATGCCTCTCTTAAACCTCATTCATTCCAACATATACATTTGCCTCTTGTTCGTATCTTTAGACAAAGGCTGTAGGGGCTAAACTGTTGACAAAGCCATGAAAACTAAAAGAAACCACTGTTGTGCGTCATTAGTACATTGATTGATTGATTGATTGATTGATTGATTGATTGATTGATTGATTGGTTTAGGAACCGACGTCACAGTATTCGGGGCATTCCCATATGCTTGGAATACTGCTAGGCAGTAGAAAAGGAGTGACAGAGGTTATGTATACGACTCTTACCAGCCGATGGCCATGTCACCGAGGTGTAAGGTATTTTAAACAGTCAGAAAGCCACTAACAAAGTTGATTACCACTCTTGGACAGACCGGAACAGATCATTATTATCATTCCCAAGCGCTCCGTCCCCATCCTCAGCAGCCAGCGAAGAGTTCCAACACCAATAGTTCCAATAGCAATCTGATTATATGTCCGTCTCGCCTTTCCTCTGAGCGTCGAACGTCGGCCAGATCCCCTCGTCACTCCTCTAGTAAATATGATTTGACAGCTCATACAATTTAGGATTAGATTAGTTTAGTTTAGTTTAGTAGAAGGATCAACATCACGGCACACGGGTGCAACCCATAAGTGCTCCGTTCTCCTCCTAACTCAAACCTGAGTCTGGAGAAATTCAGCTCAGTGCACGAACTCCGTAGCCGAGGATCCTGAAATACTTTGGGTAGATTTTTAACTCGAAATTTTGCCCGGGCAGCGCCGTTAGGCTACTCTTTTTCGATTTCCAACTGCCAAGGGATTATTTACGTGCGCAACAATACACACGGGCGTCCGATATCACTACCCAGAGACCAGGGGAAATGTATTACTAGAAGTCCACGAGAAAAAATCCCGGCATCACCGGGGCTTGAACCCGGGACCTCCAGCACTCGAGGCGGACACCATACCTCGAGACCACGAACCCCCCAGGATTAGATTAAAACTGTAAATTGATTAGAGAATATAGATATAGACAAGAGTTTATGGCATGCTATGAGTAGAAATAAACTTGAAAACTTCGTTACAGCAGGCAAATTTGATAGGAATAGAGTAAGAGAAATACAAAGAGATAAGTACCTGGGTATCTTGGCCGCATGTTGTAGTCGGGACAACAACACAGAGCTGATCAGAGTCTAGTGATTGTGTGAGTTGGCGAACCAGACCCTCCACGTTTATTGGCATAACACATGCGTCACATGATGATGATGCCATGATTTCCTCATATACTAGTTAACTGATTCAGTGCTAAGGGATAATATATCGCTAAATTTGACCTCCCATTTAGACAGAAGGACGATATTTCTCCATACTAGGGTCATCGTATTATTTGTTTTGTTTTGTGTATCTTCCGCAATTTCAATGATCAGTGAAAAAAATGTACACTATAGTACATGTTCAGTGTCACAAAATAAAACCGTGTGTTTAACAGGTTGATTATTATAGAGGATTTTCGGATTAAGCGGACGATCTGCCAGCGACAACTATTTTTACTAACAGAGTAAACACAGCTGCACAGGTTACATCGTGTCAGCCCATAAACACATTTGGTGGTGAGTGAGAAGGAATGGATACATCGAGTTGGCAGTTCATTAACAGTTAGAATCACATATGATTGTCGGCTTAGGATATGGAATGGTTCCGTTTGTCATCTATACTGCCGGACATCAGACGGAAATGGCTGCTGGGATTGTCACCACGGAACAGAAGATTGACAGTTTATCAACAGGTCGGAAGTGCCCGACTAGGGAGAAAACAGTGCATCTGTCAATTCTTGGTTTCCGGCACATCGAGAGGATTGACGGGGTTATTTGCAACTCTTTGTTGTAACTCGACAGAAACTCGCTGGCTTGTTTTGAGAATCTAAACTATTACTGACAACTTTGACAGGACTTAAGCCAGGAAAATAGTTTCCTGACAAGGGATGATCTGCCACTGTGCCACCTGTGTGGGGGCATAAAGGATAACGTCACGTGGCCAACTTTGGTAGTTTGCCATATAAACCCGAGTTGGGATCAACTAGGGTGGACTTGAAAAATGCTCTAGTCAGAGTGCCAGGGCACTGCAGTGCTTAGTGGAAATAATATCTACGGTGTGTTAATTAGTGACTTAATTTTGCACGTGCCTATAATGGCAGATGTAGATATGATTGATAGGACTGCAGTAGTGCCATTTAAGGTATAACCTATTATATATATATTCGTTATAATTAATATAGACTGTGGCCTTGTTAAACTATAGTGTGATGATTAGCACTGTTAGTGGAAACTAGCTAGAGTAGTGAAGTAATACGTGGCTCTGTTAGCTAGAATAGATTAGTGAAGTGCTGATAAGCTTTACTAGTTGAGAATTGAGTAATGAGGGATAATTGGGATCTTCCCGTAGGTGTCCCTGGTGGGCGGGGATCCGCATTCTGTTTGCTGATTTTTTCTTTGTCATAGCCTGATTCGGCTCTAGGTGGGTAGCTAATCTGCTCTATGACTAAGTCTAGTTAGCTAAGGATCATTAGGCAAGGTGATAGGCTTACACTCAGCCGAAAGGATCAGTGACTAGTACTATCACCAGATGTGTTGTTTCTATCCTAGGTTCCCTACCAGATCCAAGGAAACTCAACAAGTTTTTGGGAAAGATACAAATCCCATTCGGAAGAACACCAGTTCAACAATCAATAAAGTTGCATACAGAACGTAACTAAAGCTAGAAGGAAGTTGATTCACCAAAGAGAGTGATGCGTACTGATGCACCACACAGCATCAGGCAGTAGTAACGAACTGAAAACATTAAGTCTAATAATTACATAGTGTGATATAATCTCGTGTAATAGAACACAAGACTTGATACTTGAGGCTAGATAGACACGAGGGAGGATCCAGTACAGTAACAATTAACATTAATCTGTGTACACACTACAAAGGACTTGTGCATTTTTTTAAGGAACGATAGGAACGGACATTGTGTAGAGTGCAACCGGTCCATGATTAACTGTTTATACCACCGGTGTCTATTTCGGATGTTCATGAAATGGGATTACCAGAGGTCTACAGAGGCAAATCAGTATCCGGCAAGATGGTTTCGGCACGGGGTGAGATGTACATGTTCTGACGTAACGTGCTGTGGTCTATCCTTGCTGGGATCAGCTGACTGGGTTGTTGTCTGAGAGTCCGATTCTACTTACTTTATAGAACACGTCACACATTTTCTTCACATACACGTCTCATATACGTTACACTTTTCTTTTAATAAATTAATCTTTATTAATTTTTAGAAGCAAGAGTTGTTGAGTATGTTGCGTTGGGGAAGTATGAGAAGGGGGCATAGTACGACAGTGAGAGAGTGATAGGAAAAGGTGTCCATAGGCTGATGGAGTGTGTTGGACGGAAGCTGGTGGATTCTCCAGAATATTGAGAGGAAAAAAATATTATAATGTGGGTGTCGACTCTCTTCACTCCAGGGACGACACTGTAAAGGAGGACACGACATTCAGTTGATTGTGTACCATAGCTGGTCAATACCTATGTTTTGTCTGGCACTGAATCAGTTAACATTTTGTCAAGTATGGCGCACTCCCCTGTGCTGCAGGGCACTACGAACACACTCAGACGTGCTCTGCCTCACTCGGGTGTATGAACAATATCAGGAAGCACGTTACTAAGTGTTACTGTATCGCTGAGACTTGTAATCAACGTTATCAATTACACAAGCACTTTGTAGATTCTTACATACCACTGGCTGAGAGAACAGATTTTCACGGCTTAAATAAGTGGGTTTAAGACCTGGTAACGTTACTGAGCTTCACTTTGTGAAGTAATTAAGATAACTTAATAGATTCGCTTAACTAAAACACCTCATAGGTGTATCAGTTTGGGGCACTTTATGAATATAATGTGGTTAAACAGGAACATTAATTGCAAGGTGAATATTAAAAAAAGGAATGTCCATGAAGTAAGAAAGTAAATATAAAGAACCTGTTCACACGATTACTAATCAACAACTAAACATGCATTCTGATTCTCTAATTCAGTGGTTCTCAACCTTTTTTGGCCCATTCCCCCCTTCACCATATTTTCAGAACGCCATTCCCCCCCCCCCCCTTCCTATCAAAAATTTGGCCCGTTCCCCCCTTCACCGTATTTTCAGAACGTCATTCCCCCCCCCCCTTTCATATTTCCTATCTAAAAATCCCCTCACCCCTACACAGTATACGTAAAAGTGGAAGACAAACGTAATAGCATATACTAAAACAAGTCTAGACATCCACATAAAACATGATTTGTGGGTCTACTTACTTTATAAAATGAATTTTAGAAGGACGAGACATACATAACTGTAAAGTATGAAGGGAAAAACTATGTCAAATAATCGGTTCTTGTATTAACACGATCTTGAAATGGTCTTCATCCCCCCCCCCCTGGAAACCCTGAAATTCCCCCGGGGGGGGGGGGGGGGGGGAATTCTCCATCTGTTGAGAACCACTGCTCTAATTGCTCTGACAACCCCATTGCTCCCCTAAGGTTCTCAATTTTCTTTCTTTTCTTTATTTTATACAATTCACCAGCTTGTTTATGTTTTGCAGTAGGCTCGTCTCGCATCGGTTTCGTAAATGCTAATTCCCCCGCTACACAAATCTGTTTAAAGCCCCTCTGGTACTTTACTACTTTATATATGGAGAAACTGGCTTTAACGATAACAGTAAATAACAGAAATACCTTATTTATCAATCCAGTTTCTCAGACACAGCACTGATTGAAGTCTCCCAACGATATTTCTGTTACCTCTTGCCGGTGTACGGACGTAGTAGCGCGTTTCCCCAACGAGTTGTAGACTCGTTCCAAAACCGAATAACTCCATTCACAGATCGGTAGGTAATTTATATCAAGCCAAGGAAGGGCGAAACACCGGCGAGGGGTACGTTTAAAATGTGGAAAAGGTTATAAACCGGGAGCCGGGATTGTCTGCCAGTGGCGAGTGGGGACCGGGAAGTTATGGTGTTCTGTGAAGTTATATTCTCCGATTTGGACATGCAATTGTCCTATTTTTAATGACTGTGCAGTGTTTGCACAGCGGTTTTAATAGTAAAGAAGAAAATCTTACAGAAACAATGGAAGAGGGGAAAATTGGACTGATGGGAATAGCGGACACCAGAATAAAGGGGAAAGGATGCAAGGAGGTCCACCACAGTTACACGTTTGTCTACTCTGGAGTGGAACAGCAAGAAAGGGCAAGACAAGGTGTGGGAATAGCATTAAATCACGGCTAGCAAGAGGAATATTAGAATATGTATATATATATATATATATATATATATATATATATATATATATATATATATATATATATATATATATATATATATCAGAAAGAATCATAACAGTGAGAATAAAAGAACAAACAATTACAGCATATGTACAAATATACGCACCGTGTAATACAAACAATAATGAGCAAGAATGCGAGGACTTCTACGAAGACATCCATGACGCGCTAAATAAAGTAGATAAGCAGGACAACATCATAGTTATGGTAGACTTCAATGCAAGACTAGGACATAACAGAGCGGGCATAGAAAAACATTTTGGAGCATTTGGAGGCCAATATAATGAAAGAAATGATAACAGAAGTAGACTGATAAAGCTATGCAGCCAACACGACCTCTATATAAAAAACACATTCTACAAACACAAAGCCTCACAAATATACACCTGGTATAAATGAAACGATCTAGGTACTAAAAGCCAAATTGATTTTATATTAACGAGAAATAACAGAAAGAGAAATATATTAATTGCAAGGGCAGTACCCAACTTAAGTATAAACACAGACCACAGAGCAGTCGTTGTCACAATAAAAACCATCAGTAGAAGAAAGCAAAGACCAGGAAAATACATGCCATGCGAATCAGTAAATTTTAAAAACCTCAAAGACAAGGCAGTGAGGGAAAATTATGAGAAAGAACTAACTGAAATCTTTGTAAAATTACCTACAGAAAGAAAAACAATGGGAGAAGAATGGGAGATTTTCAAACCAAACATTTTAAATACTGCAAAAATAACACGTGGAACCATAAAAGAAATGCAAAACACGGATAAAGAAACTAACAAGTTGGTGGAACGTAGAAGTAAAGAAAGCTGTAAAAGACCAAAAGGAAAAATATAAAAAGTGGTCGAAGAGCAAACAGGAACGTGATTACATAGAATATAGAATAGTGAGAAGACATGTGAATACAATAGTAAAGAGAGAAAAACAAAAAGACTGGGAGGAGCATGGAGAAACTCGAAATAAAAACTACAAGGAGGCAACTAGACACTTCTACAAAAAGATAAGTGCAGTGAGAACCAGAGGAGAACCCTTTGACCCAACTGAAATAATTAGTGGCGAAAATGGAGAACCAATAAGTGAACACAAACACATCCTAATATGATGGAAACAGTACTTCGAACAACTTCTCAATATCCCATCAGATGTCACAGGAATTCAAGAAACCGACACAGATGCTACCGAAGAACTAGAACCAGACATACTGAAAGAAGAAATTATAGAAGCCGTCAGGTTAGCCCCATTGAACAAATCACCGAGACAATATGAAATACCAAATGAACTAATTAAAGCAGCAAGAAAAGTAGGAACAGCATGGCTTCATAGACTACTCAACCATGTTTGGATAGAACAACAGACACCACAAGACTGGGGAAACGCCATAATTATCCCAATTTGGAAAAATAAAGGCATCAAAAGAGACTGCACACAATACAGAGGCATTTCCCGTTTGAGTTATACTGGGAACATATTTTGCTAAATTCTTGAGAAAAGATTACGAACTACTTTAGAACCCCAGCTAAGCGAAATAACTTGGATTTAAGAAAAACAAAGGATGCACACATGCCATTTTTGCTCTTAGACAACTTATAGAAAAATCAATCGAATTCAATAAAACACCCTACTTAGCATTTTTCGACCAAGAAAAGGCATTTAATAATGTAGATAAAAACAAGCTGTGGGAAATCTTTAAACAATACGGAGTGAATACGCATCTAAAAAACCTATGTAGAAGCATATACAACAACAGTGAATGCATAGTGAGAGCAACTGGAAGACACTAAGAACCCTTTACCTTAAGATCCGGAGTACGACAAGGCTGTGTCCTGTCTCCTCTCTTGTTCATAACATACACAGACAACATATGTAAAAAAAAAAAAAAACCAGCCAAACCACAAGAACACGGCATGACGAGAACACAGAAGAAGAACCATCTGCAAATTTAAACATTAGAGAACTCTTTGCGGACTACCAAGCACTAATAGCAAAATCAGAAGCTGAATTGCAAGACCACATGAATAATCTAAACGAAATGTGTAGGGAACATGACATGTCACAAGTAAAACAGAGATAATTACTATAAAGAAAAAAAGGCAACAACTATTCACCTACACAAACATTCTTTGAAACAAGTAAAGAGTTTCAGGTACCTAGGAAGTATAATATCATCAAATGGCAACTCAGAAGGCGAGATCGAAAATAGATGCAATAAGGCAAATCAACTCATTGGACAAATGGCACCAATAGTAAAGAACAAACATGTATCAATAACTACTAAGAAAGCACTTTACAACACAATTTTCCTACCAACTCTATGTTACAAATGCCAAACCTGGACAATGACAGAAAAACAGAAAAGAAAAATTACAACAACAGAAATGAGATTTCTGAGAAAAATACTCAATGTATCAAGATCAGAAATGAAGAAATCAGGACTAAAGTGGAGGTTATAGCTGCACCAAATTTTATAAGAAGACAGCAAGTCAAATGGTTTGGCCATGCAAGTAGATTACCAGCTACCAGTATACCACAACAAACAATGATGTACAGACCAGAGGGAAACAGAGGAAGAGGCCGACCACGTAAACGATGGACGCAGGGAATAACAGAGTCCATGGAAATATTGATAGATGACGCCCATAAGCGGGCACTGTCTCACTGTTTATACTTCACCTCGACACCGCAAGGTACAAGATGAACATGATGAGATGAGATGAGATGCGTGTTTGAAAATATTGCCGGTCCGAGTTTTATATTCACCCTCTGTGGATTTCATGCAACATAATAGGTAATAAACTTGGACCGGCAATATTTTCAAATACTGCATAGTCATTAAAAATACACCCTATACATAAACAATAGATATTTATGAAGCAGCTACGACCAGTATTATCACATCGACCGCCTTTACTTTCCAGATTATTTCGTGGTATCCGTTTTGGCTGCGTAGCTGAAAGCTCTTTCTTTTAGTTGCATGTTCTTCACAGGACGTATCAGTCAACCCAAGCATTTTGGCTGCGTTTACCTGAAAGCTTAGGTCAATTTAAAAAAAAAAAAAAACATAACTCGATGGGTATACGAAAGCAGGACAACCGTGCTGACAGTCAAGTGTGATTGCCACCAGGCCACAACAGCTCAAATCGTAGCCGAACGTTGGTGAAACCACAACCATATAATATGCTTAAAAGGTCTTATGCACCAGGATGTACTTTTACCTTTCACTTACCACTTTTGAATTTATTAAACAAAATTAAATAAAATAGCTAGAATATATGGTATGAAGATAAATGCCCTCAAGACAACAGCACTGACAATAGCTAGCACACATCCTACACTTAAAAGGTCCTTTGTATGACGTTGCAATTACCCTAGGTCCTAATGTCTGCTGGTGATTTACAATGCAATTTTACGTTCAAGGATTTGCCGTCGCTTTGATTGATTGATTGATTGATTTAGGAACCGACATCACAGCATTCGGGACATTCCCATAAGCGCTCCGTCCCCATCCTCAGCAGCCAGCGAAGAGTTCTAACACCAATAGTTCCAGTAGCAATCTGATTATATGTCCGTCTCGCTTTTCCTCTGAACTTCGAGCGTCGGCCAGATCCCCTCGTCACTCCTCGCTGTCTCATTCTTGCCAGACAATGGTAATCCATTTGCTCCTCCGAAGAGTACACGTGCTTCCACAAGGCCCCAACCACGTCTGCCTTGTCATGCATCAATACTCCACCTAGTTTTCCGAGCCAGCCTATCTGTCTGTCGCTTTCTGAACTAGAAGTCAACATTTAAGTCCAAACGACCGATGTGTAGGACAAACCGACTACCACGTGTCTTCGTTACATTTGACAATAACATGCACAATTGATGAACGAAAGATGGGTGATTGAAAGGGCCGAATGTAAGACGGGCCTACGCGCCCAATTTGTGACCTTTTGAAAATGTTCGTTCGTTCGTTCTTTCGTTCGTTAAACAAATTTACTACGGGAAAACATTGTTTTGAATATATAGTATTGGCAAACAGTAGTGGTACCATGTCAAAGAGGTCGTCAATAGAAAGATAAAAAAATTCTAACATCAAAGGATGTACAACTTTGAAGTAAAAAATATCTCACAAGCGCGTCTGACATGAAACATGCGTCGAGGAAAAGCTTATCGTGGTATTCGAGGTGTGGGGTAATTCAGGAGAATGACCAGAATCAGCTGAATTGAAAAACCGACGAACAAGCTCTAGAAAGTGTAATGGAACAACGGAAACTGCATAACTGATTAAGTGCCATGGGGTAAAAAATTATATTATTCAAACTTAACGTAACTGCCATGTGCTTCTAAATCTAACAACAATTAAAATATCAATACAGTTGTTTTCTCTATACAACACCGTTTAATTGTATATATATATATAGTACAACATGTCTGCTCCCATGGTAACAACATCCCATTTTCCGCCATCCGTTTTGGTTTGGTCATAACCTACTTTTTGCTTTTTTACTCGCCGGGTATGTGAGCTGGTCGCTCAGAAAGCAATGGCAACCTACCGAGCTTAATCTTGCCTAGTACATCAACAGCAGCTGAAAAATGCTGATGTTGACAGCAACGTCCTGTAATGGATATGAAAAAAAAATATCCTAAGCGAAGACTTTCGTGACTTAGCGGTATTTTAAGACACGAGAAAGCACCAAAGATAGTGCTCAAAGTAGGCAAACGAGGAGGATGTAGATCGCGAAACATTTAGAAAGCAAGCATTCTCAGATGTATACATGGAGACATCAAACAAACAAACAAAAAATAAATAAACAAACACGCTTTTAGGCGCAGGGGCACATTTTGCAATCGCCATATTTTTATACACTGTGTGTGTGTGTGTGTGTGTGTGTGTGTGTGTGTGTGTGTGCCTGCGTGTGTGTGCCTGCGTGTGTGTGTGCGCCTGCGTGTGTGTGCGCCTGCGTGTGTGTATGCCTGCGTGTGTGTGTGCGTGCGTGCGTGCATGCGTGCGTGCGTGTGTGTGTGTGTGTGTGTGTGTGTGTGTGATCACTAGGTCCAATGTTCTTGCACACTTTATAGAAAACAAGATTCGATAAAATAATAGTTACACACAATCTTCCTTCCTTGTGCTATTTAACAGCTGTTTAAGCATGCAGACACATCCAGACTAATGATAGGTCTACTTGTGATGCTTCGCACTGACGACGTTTTTCACTTGTCATCATATCCCGAACCTGAGAAACATGTTTCACAGATACAACACTTTGGCGATATGTCGACACCTGTGCAGCACTTAGATATCACTCTTGTTAGTTTAGTGCACCTAGCATCTCCCCATGATGAACTCCCCATGATGAGCTGCTTCTGATGAACATGAATGGTGAACCATTTTGGCGTATGTTTTGCGTATCCTTTTTACAGGACTTAGCTGTCAACAGCAGCATCTTTCAGCTGTCTGTTGATCTCTTGGCAAGATTACGCTCAGTAGTTTGCCATTGCTTTCTGAGCGGCCGGCTCAGTATCCGCAAGTCACGAGCGGGGGTCGAACCACCTCAGTTCTCGCTCCGCTGCGAGACTCTGCGTGATAAACGGGATTACAGAGAGAAAGTGTTGTAACCCCACAGCCAGAGAGACCGGCATTTTGGCGTATACCAACCTTAAATTAATAGCAGTGGGCATTCACCACGCAGCTTTATTTGCGTCAGTATGACCTTATGTAATCACGTCACTGCCACACACGCACTGATAAGAGAAAAGGGCAAATGCTTCGAGTTACTACAATTTTATGTTTACTATTGTCGATGTGCCGGTCTCTCTGGTCTTGAGGTTACACGACTTTCTTCGAAATCTCGTATACGCTCGTGGGTAACGTGACGTTGCGTGAGAATTGGTAGCGGTTCTCTCCAAGTCGGTAACTTACGGGGTATGTGAGCCGGTCGCTCAGAAAGCAATAGCAAACTCCTGAGCTTAATCTTGCCAAGAAATCAGCAGACAGCTGAAAGATGCTGATGTTGCCCAGCTTGTTTAGGGAATGCCCCGAATGCTGTGATGTCCGTTCCCAGACCAATCAATCAACGAATCATACATCTGCTTTAGGAAGGTATTGTTTAAAATCTACGAATCGTACATCCATATTCGGACTGTACTGTTGAGCTTTGCTTTTCGTTAAGTTTCAAATACGAACATACTCTCGCTAATAACGTTAGCGACAATTTTTTTCCCCGCATATCCTTTACAGGACAGCAATGTCCTGTAAAGGATATGCAGAAAAAAAATTGTCGATGTGACCCCAACACGTTGTTAGCGAGAATATGTTCGTATTTGAAACTTAACGAAAAGCAAAGCTCAACAGTACAGTCTGAATGTGGATGAACGATTCGTTGATAACAATAACGTTCGAATGTAGATGTAAGGTATGTTGATTTACAACAATAACGTCCGAATGTAGATTATCGATTCGTTGATTTAAAACAAAAATGTTTCGTGTCCTTTGTATGACGTTTTTAGGACGTTTTGTAGAACGTTAATGTAAAATAAATGTTTCATGTCCTTTGTAGGAAGTTGCGATTACCCCGGAGTAGATTTTCTAGACACTTGTACGTTCAGTAGTTTGTCATTGCTTTCTGAACGAGAAGTCAACTTTATAGTCCAACTTTCTGAACGAGAAGTCAACTTTATAGCCCAACTTTCTGAACGAGAAGTCAACTTTATAGCCCAACTTTCTGAGCGAGATGTCAACGTTATAGTCCAACTTTCTGAGCGAGATGTCAACGTTAAAGCTCAATTTAATGCCGGCGTAGGGAATAAATGCCCTACCTGGCCATCACAGCGCACCGGAAGTATTAGAGCGCAGCGCCCTCATCCGGTCGGTCACGTCGCTTGCTGATTGGTTAGCTAGCTATTGTGTCAACTAAAAACATCCAATGAAAACCGACCAAACAATTAGCCATAGGGACACTCCGTGGCGAAGTCGTTACGTCGTCTGCTATGGATTTGAAGGTTGTGGGTTCGATTCCAGGCCACGACGTTTGGTTCACGAGTGCAACTTTCTCTTAGACTCCTGGATATCGTCGCCGGAGCTACTAAGTTCGTGCTTTGTGCAACGTTTTCGGCAGGCCGTCCTGCGGAAAGAGACCGAACCGTATGGGATAAAACCCGGTGCAATTAAGTCGATCCTTTTCCTTTCCAAATCATTTTTTTAACAAAGCAAGAATGAAAATGAATCACTCACCTGAAATATTAACAAGTAAAAAAAATGTACAGACTGTATAAAACAATGATAATACATACACGTTATTTTTAAGTTCACTGCTCGGTGTCAGAACACGCGGGAAGAAAGCATAATGGATACTAGCACACACACACACAAAATAAAAAAACGCACAATTGGAAACAGAACCATGTCAACATATACTTTTACCATACCGTTGTGTACTTCAGGGTGTCAGTAAGGCAATGATTTTACATGATGGTATGTTCTCAGTGACTAGGTCACATAAAGGTAAACAAGTAAACAAACAAGGTAGCTTCGCAAATATAATGTGAGAGATATGTAGTTGATATTAATAGTGTCTACGTATTCAGGTCGCACTACAATGAAACAATCCAGTCATTAATGCGTATGTTCTAATTGATGCTTGAATTCGAACTATCCTGGGCAATCGTTGCTGTAAACTAAACTACATGTTTGCGCCTGAAAAAGTTAAATAATCATTATGTGACAGAAGATACTCCTGTAACAGTTGTAGCAGAGTGGGTTAGTAAATAACTGGATAGGGCTCGGAGTTTAAAATTTGTTGCATGTTCTTCACAGGGTGTCAATCAATCCCAGCATTTTTTGGCTGTTTGTTATTTGCAAAGCAACAATAGTTTGCCAATGCTTTCTGAATGACAGACACTAATATTAGGAAAATCCAAATCGTCCAATTTCGAACCCTTGATTCTATATGTCTTGGAATTGTGAAACGCGTTCACTGCTCCTGAGACACAAATCCGGCACAAGGAGTTAAGACATTCATATCATGTCAGGAGTAACCTACACAGGCAATGTGCCTGTGTGCCGAATGGGTTAAGGATCATTTGGTGCCGAATGAGTTAAGGATCATTTTCAGAATGTTCTGGGATTATCAAAGATGGGGCTGTGGCTAGACAGAACAGTGTCCAGTAAGGTGAAGGCAGCAGTGGTCGTGTAATGATTAGAGGGTTTGCCTAACAAGGCCGTGTTTCAGGTTCTATCTCGGCTGTGATACGATCCTTTATTTGACCAGCACGCTCTCTGGGCCGACTCAGTCTCTTCACATTGGAACTAGGTAATTTTTAGCATTTTCTGCGGGAATAGTCTGGGACGGAATTAATCCATGAAACCATGTAACAAAACGTGTTATATCCTTTGCAGGATGTTGCAATCAAGTCTGGATGTATTTTCTAGGCAATTTTACATTAAGTGGTTTCTCATTGCTTTCAGAACGAAAAGCTAACGTTTATGCCTAACTGACCAGTGTAGGAAGTGAACCCACTATCCCGCCTTCAGCATGTAACAACACAACATTTCCGACTCGTGTAAAGACCTGGAAATGTTACTGACATTTGGAAGGTCTCAATCTGTGTTTTTATTTAACGTTTTCGAGAATTTACTAGGCGAAATAAACACATCTGCCATTATATAATCTCTATACACGATAGTTTAACTCTAACAAGAGGAAACGAACTCCACAAAGTCAAGTTTATTGTAAAGAGGCGAACGACGTGAAAGCGATAAGAGGTTTACAACGATCACCTGGTTGGGGTCGTGGAGTCTATGACACATCACTGCACGTGCTGCTGAAATCGTTTATATGTCCAGGTTGTGTAAACTTGCTGAGCTTGTTTAGGGCACCATTTATTTGTTTATGTAGATGAATAGTAGACGATAGGGTCAGTGTGCGGCAGTAAATTGATTTACATCGCCTGCAACAAAGGCATATCTAGTTTAACTGATGTTTGGTGGTTGCTGTATTTGATTTATGCTTGTGTTTTACACATGAATGATAGCATTATACAAACACTGTAAATTTCGCATTGAAGTTAACTAGAGTCGTAATGATAAATCAGTCAGTATGTAAGGTTTGGTGTAAGTGTTTCCATCACCAGGAATTCTTCACAAACCAACAAGCAACATTGTCACATTCACGTATGTTAGGTTTAGTGTCAGTGTTTCCATCACCAGGAATTCTTCACAAGCGAACAAGTAACATTGTTACATTCATTTATTCTTCACAAGCCAACAAGTAACATTGTCACATTCATTTATTGTTTGTTTTGTTTTTGTTCGCTCACTTTGTACTCGAGCGTAGTCCACAGTTAACTGGTTTTTGCGCGTGGACTAGCTTTCCATATTACCAGTGTCCGTTGCCATCAGACGAACCCACTCCGACTTCTGAGGTACTTGTAATTTATGTCCTCAAGTAGAGCTCATAAATACACGGGGAAGATGAATAACATGGGGAGGCCATGGACGTAGCTGCGGAAGATAGGAAGGCCTGTGGACCCAACGGGGGAGAAGGAGCGCATCTCGTCTATTCTTGTTCCTCTTGTACCTTGCGGTGTTGAGGTGAAGTATAATCAGCGGAAGAGTGCCCGATTATGGGCTTCATATATTGAGATTCCCGTGGACTCTATTCCCTCTGTTCATCGTTTACGTGGTCGGCCTCTTCCTCTGCTTGCCTCTGGTCTGTACATCATTGCTTGTTGTGGTATACTGTTAGTTGGTAATCTAGTTATATGACCAAACCATTTAACTTGCTGCCTTCTGATAAAATCTAACGCTGCTATAGCTCACACTTTAGTCCGGATTTGTTCGTTTCTGATTTTCTCTATTCTTGATACATTGAGTGATCTTCACAGGAATCTCATTTATGTTGATGTGATTTTTATGTTCTCTTTATATGTCATTGCTCAGGGGAAAGAGCAAAATAAGAAAAAGGTAATATGAAATATTCACGTATAAAACAACGAATCATGGGAGCACAATGACTAGTACGCTTGCCTGTCGGGTCGGTGGATATGTGTTTGAATCTCCTTCGGTGCTTTGTTTTCTTTTTTTTTTCTATTGACTTGCTCTCCCATGTCTATCCAGTCTTAATTGCGTACCATGAAATTTCATGGACAGTAAAGGTGACCGGCGCAATACTAATAACATCATCCATCGAATGCTGATTGTTCTAAGAATATAAGGATAGCCCCATATACAAGCAACAATAAAGTTCGCAGACAAAAGACATTTTTGAAAGGTCTACAAGATGTGGACTGCGCCAGGCCCTGCAGCCAGCAGGGATAGGATCGGATAGCCTCTCCTAGGAGGGGTGAAAAGTGAAAATTAGCATGAAGAAGACCCGCAGACTTCACAAATCAACCCCACCTCCTTGTGGTGTAGACCGGGAAACCATGATCGCGAGGTCATGGGATAACGGGGCTATAGCTCGCCATAGGGGATGGACTCCCTACGGTCAGATGTTTATCCTAAACCTGCGATTGGCCTAGCAAGCCGGCATGGGATCTTCATATCGCTCGTAGAAAAACTAAGAAGTGTAAACGGACTGACCCAAATGGATATAGACCACAACAAGCAATAATGTACAGACCAGATAGAAGCAGAGGAAGAGGCCGACCACGTAAACGATGGATGCAGGGGATAACAGAGTCCATGGGAATATCGATACATGTTGCCCATAAGTGGGCATTCTCCCGCTGTTTATACTTCATCTCGACACCGCAAGGTACAAGAGGAACATGATGAGGTGGGATTAGATGAGCATCCACTTCGTTGCATCGGATTCTATCCCATATTGACATTGATCAGTGGAAATCAGTGATCAGTGTAAATCAGTGATCAATGTAACCATGGGCCGCAGCGATCATAAGACTGGTACCAGATCTCTCTCTGGCCAAGATATTGACCCACCACTTCTAAGTACGTCCTACCCACAGTCTGGGTCTCCAGTCCGTCTAGCGGTGCAAATGAGACTAAGTGAGTGAATGAGTGAGGAGTGAATGAGTGAGAGAGTGAGTGTGTGTGAGTGAGTGAATGAGTGTTAGTGTGTGTGTGTGTGTGTGTGTGTGTGTGAGAGTGAGAGAGAGAGAGAGAGAGAGAGTAAAAGAGTGAGTGAGTGCGCTAGGGTAAGTGAAACATTGAGTGATAGCGTGAGTGTGTGTGTCTGTCTGTGTATGAGAGAGAGAGAGAGAGAGAGAGAGAGAGAGAGAGAGAGAGAGAGAGAGAGAGTAAGAGAGTTAGAGATAAAGTGAATGAAGATGGACAGAGTGAATGAATGGGGGAAATAGTGAGTGAGAGAGAGAGAGAGAGAGAAAGAGAGAGAGAGGGAGAGAGAGAGAGTGAGTGAGCGAGCGAGAGAGAGAGAGAGAGAGTGAGACAGTGGGAGAGTTGATGTGTTAGTGTGTGTGTGAGCGCGCGCATGCGTGTGAGTGTGTGTATATGAAAGAATACAGAGAGAGAGAGAGAGAGAGAGAGAGAGAGCGAGAGTGAGAGAGAGAGAGAGAGAGAGCTGAGCAGATGCATGTCATGTAACACGCATGTTATGTAACACGCGAATCCATATGTTTGTGTATTCTCATCTGTCATATTATTAGTTAAATACCATTTGATTTTATCATGCATAATATAAACTCATGTACATTACTGTAGTTTGAGTGGGAGAGTCAGTGAGTGTGAATGAGAGACAGAATGAGTAAGCGTGAGAGTGAATGTGTGTGTGTGTGTGTGTGTGTGTGTGTGTGTGTGAGTGTGTGTGTGTGTGTGTGTGAGTGTGTGTGTGTGTGTGTGTGTGTGTGTGTGTGTGTGTGTGTGTGTGTGTGCCTTCTCTGTGTGTATCTCTTTGTGTGGGAGCATCACTATTTTTACGCCACACACTGTTTATGTACACATTTTTCTCCATGTTTAACATTTTTATGAGACTGCTCACGACAATTGTCAGTGTATGTGTGTGAGTAAAGTGTGGGAGTTTGTTCATACTAGTTTCAATGCTCACGTGAGACATTTTGTATGTGTCTAGATGTGAGGATTTGTGAGTGTGTGTGGATGTGTGTGAGTGTTGAGATATGTGTGGGTGGGGGATGTGTGGGTGCGGGTATGCGTTTGGATGGGTTGTGGTGTGTGGGTGTTGGTGGGTAGTGATATTTGTGGGCGTTGGTGGGATGTGTGGATGGATGTGTGGGAATGAAAGTAGGCGTGTAGGAATGGGTGTGGGGGATGTGTGTATGGGTGGAAGGGATGGGACGAGTGCGGGAGATGTGTGTTTGGGTGGGGGATATGTGTGGGTGGGTGGAGATGTTTGGATGGTTTGAGGAAGTATGTGTGGGTGGCGGGGTTGTGTGGGTAGGGGATTGTGTGGGTGGATTGGGGATGCAAGGACGGGTGGGGAGAAGTGTATGGTGTATGGGTTTGAGATATGTGCGGTGTGTTGGTGGGGGATGTGTGCATGGTGTGTGGGTGAGGGTATGTTTGTGGTGGTAGGGGTGAGGATATGTGTGTGGGTGGGGGATAGTGTGTGATGGGTGCGGGGAATGTGTGTATGGGTGGGGGATATGTGTGGGGGAGTAGGGGATGTGTAGTGGTTGGGGGAAGTATGTGTGGGTGGCGGGGGTGTGCGTGGGAGATGTGTGCGTGGATGGGGAATGTGTGGGTGGTGGTGTGTGAGTGGCTTAGGGATGTGTAGGTGGGTGATGGATGTGTATGTGTCGGGGTGGGATGCGTGTGTGGGTGGAGGATGTGTGTGGGTAGGGGTATTGTGATCGAGAGATGTTTGGTTGGGGGTGGGTGGGTTGTGGTGTGTGGGTGTGTAGTGGAGGATGTGTGCGTGAGTGAGTGTGTGTTGGTGGATGGGTGGGGAATGCGTGTGTGGGTGGGGAGATGTGTGTGGTGTGTTGGTTGGGAATATTGTGTGGTTGGGGTATGTGTGTGTGGGTGGGGGATTTTTGTGGTGTGTGGGTGGAGGTATGTGGGGTGGATGGGTAAGGGTATCTGTGTGGGTGTGGATGGGAATATTGTGTGGTATGTAGGTGGGGGATATGTGTGTGGTGTGTAGGTGGGGATGTGTAGTGGTATGTCGGTGTGGGATGTGTTGGTGAGGGATATGTGTGTGTGTGTGCGGTGAGTGGGTTGGGAATATTGCGTGGTAGGGGATGTATGTGATGTGCGGGTGGGGGATGTGTGTGGTGGGGGATTGGGTTAGGGCATGTGTGGGTGGGTGGAAGATGTATGTGTGGGTTGTGGGGAGTGTGTGAGTGGATTGGGGATGTATGGGTGGTTAGGGAGATGTGTGTGTGTGTTTGTGGGGGGGGGGGGGGGGTAGGGATATGTCAGTTGGTGGAGATGTGTGTGTGTATGGTTTGGGGAAGTGTGAGTGGATGTGCGATGTGTGGGTTGGTCGGGGATTGTGTGCGTGGGTGGGGAATATGTGGTCGATGGAGATGTGGCTGGGGGACGGGTGGCTTGAGGTGTGGGTGGGGAGATTATGTGTGGGTTAGGATGTGTATGTGGGTGGGCGTTGGATGTGTGGGTTGGTGGGGGATGTTTGTGGGTGGCAAGTGTGCTTTGGTTGGAAGAACAGGTGAGGGCAGTGTGTGTCGGTGAGGGATGGGTCGGTTGGTGGGGTATGTATATGTCCCTGGGTGTGCGTGTGTGTGGGTATGTGGGGGTGTGTGTGTGGGTGGGGTGATGTATGGGTAGGTGGGAGATGGGCCTCATAACATGGTAATTTGACTTGTTTATGTTTACAACATTCATTTCACAATGTTTATCTTTCTTCCTATGTAAATGTATAATGCTCTTTATGACCGAAAGACGAGTGATTGGAAGGGCCGAATGTAAGACGGGCCTGCGTGCCCAATTTATGACCCTTTTAAAATAAAGTTGATTTGATTTGATTTTATTTTGATTTAATGATCACCGTGTCTCTCCGCTGTTGTGAAGTTCCACTACCAGTCTCGCATGCACATATTGTTTCTGAGGTTAGAAAGGGGAAGTAGACACACAACATGGAGATACTTCTTCGGTACCGACAATTCTCCACACCAACTTCACATTCTTCGTCGCCTTCGCACACCTTTAGACCGCAATTTGAATAACTGCAAAGAAAGCAGAAGTCAACTTAAGTTTGTTAATAAAGTCGCTTAAAAGTCGACAGGGTCGACTTCATTGCGCCGGGTTTTATCCCATATGGCTAGGTCTCTTTCCGCAGAGCGGAAAGCGTCGCACAAAGCACGAACTCCGTAGCTTTAGGGACGACCCACAGGAGTCTCCGAAAAATTTCACTCGTGAACCGAAGGACGCGGCCCGGAATCGAATCCACAACCTTCGGAGCCCGAGTCAAACGGCTTGAGCATACGCCACGGAGTTTGTCCTCATATGAAGCGGGTATAGGCCAAGTTACTTTTCTCTGTTCTGCATATGTTGGACACTCCTGCAACAAATATTCAGCTTTCATTTGATCAGTTCCACTCCTCAGTATCCTCGATCTTTAATTTATTAAACATATGGTATTTCAGCCTGTTGTGGGTTGTCCGTAGTCTGAAAATTGTAACTTGTTCTTTCCGGTTGAGTTGATAATATGCATCATCTTTCTGACCTGGATGTTCTGATTTCCTCTAGGTTTATAATTTCTTCTGATGAATCTTTTGACATCATCATAGGTTCATAGGTTACGTCTAAGTAAGGTGAAGAAATCTTTCACCTTCATTTGGTAATCGGTCGGCTTCTTCGTTTCCAGGTGTCTTGCATTGGATTTTCAGAACTCAGACAATACATCGGAATCAAGAGTCAAATCTATGTACCCCAGAGGATCCGTTGGGAACCAGCCACCAGACCATGTTCTCTTTTAATTAAAACTCAAGCAATTGCTATCTAATATGTTTGATACTTCTATGTTGCTACTTCTTGCATCACGAATTGCAAGGGTTCCGTTTCATGTTAAGAGGGTTAAGAAAAGTTATTCAAAAACAAGATTCAGAGTGGTCGATTAAATAAGCTTTTGTTTTTGTTTGTGCTCATTCTGCAAATGAAACTCATTTGAAACAATGCAGTAGAAGTTGGAAGACCAAAAAGCACTCTCCATAGGCTCATATGTAATTAATTACATATTTAATTAGCCCAATGGCAAAAAGACATCTGTGGGAGTAACTACCAAAATTACTAGTCAGCTCGCTTACGAATACAGTGGTCTAGGGATTAATTCCCAGAAGTCACGGGATTTTCATACGACTAGAACGGTACCGGGACCATCATCTTATTAAATGGTTCCAGAAATGTATCTGGAAAAAAATTAACGCGGCTGGTTTGCTTGCTTGCTTGCTTGTGTTCGTTGGCTTGAGCTCCAACGCGAAGTCCTGTATGTCGGATGAAGGCATCCTGTTGTCCAACATCAGTGTGATGTCATATAGGACCTGAGTTTTGCGTGAGTATCCGTTGTCCCATGTCTGGCTTATTGGTGTGCAGACTGGTGGTACCTCGCCGTACAGGCAGACACTCTCCGACTTCGGAGGAACGCGGCTGGTTTAAAACAAAACATATTATCTCTCTCGTATCATTTGTTGCCTAACGTCTGGATGTGCCTAACACCAAGTAACCTGCATGTTATATTAGCGTTAAAAAGAGTTCACAGCCTACGTTTTTATAGAGATGGCTGAGATTTCATACTAACTACCCATGAATGTTTCAAAACGTATCTTGTCAACAAACGCGAATGTTTGATGTAGACGTGTTGTGACGTTCGGAGGGAAACACACATTACACGGATTATGTTTATAAGCTCAGCGGCACTGCGCACCGCCATTTTGATCTGCCTACTTGGCTTTTGTCGAAATAAAATAAGCACATAGAAGATTGTCAATAACAGTATTGTATGACAAGAAGTGTCAATCAAACGCAAAATGTTCTTTTACAACATCGTTTCTTGATTTCAGGCTAGAACAAATCAGTGTATTCCTCACAGAAACTGTCATACAGCTTGGAGTCAGCACTTCGGTGTGAAAATTATTAGCGCTTTTAATAACCAGGAAAGTAACAGTAATAAAATGATAAATTATAACGATAGGTAAATCTTAAAATGTTATTTTTAATCCATTGTCCTTGTCATATATTTTTGAAGGGAGTGGGAGATCACTGTAGTGCATGCCCCATCTCTAACAAAAGAAGTAGAGCCCCATCCTCTTCTATCTTCAATAACCCCAGAATATGAACCTTGAGTTATCTGCAGGCCTCGTTCTATTAAGTATGTCTAGGAGATATAGATTATGGCCCTGGTGAGAATGGTAATTACTAACTGGGAATCTGCCCCTTCTCCAATGATTCTGATAGCTCTGGAGCTCCCTTATTGGTTATCAAATCTGAGGAAAGTCTGGAGAATTTTCTCAGCCTGATTTAGATGAAGAAAACATGGATTTTGAGCAGTTGATAGATCTAGAGTCTTCTATCCCCATTTTATTAAGTCATTATGACTTAATTTATTTTTAAACAATCAAACACATAATCAATCACATTAGATTCTGACAACATGATGTACAAAGAAGTTGTTGACTCACAGATAGGTTTGAACTGATAAATTAACAGAAGGTCAATTCATGTTAATCATTTATTGACTGGGCCTGAGCCTTCTGGCCAGTAAACACATCTCTATTGTGATTTACACAAGATAATAGAAAAGTTGCACATTGGACCATTTACACACAGACCATCAATAAACAAGCATCAATGCATGAGATGTCAACAAGTGTGAAACATAGTAAACATTTTGATGTTGTACATATTAAGTGTGATGGTGATGAATCCACAATTAACTATCAGTTTCCTGAAATTGGGTGTGGTGTGTACCAATGAGAAAAGTAACCTGGTGACTGGAAGATTAGGTAAGCCAGGGTCCATTGACTGATGGATCCACTTCAGGTCTGCCCGTATAGCTCCACTGAAGGCCTCCCCATACTCTGCTCATGGCCAAGTCATCCTCCATCTCACTTGTGGTTCATCTCTTTCTCTCGGCTTCCCTCTCTCAGGTCTGATTAAGGTGGTTAGTTTGCTGATGTGTTGGGTGGTTGTTGGTATGTAGCCACCAAGATCACTGATGAATATTCACATAAATATATACCATCTTCCCAATACAATAATAAGAAGTAGGTCGGAAGAATCTAAATTCCTGAAGTAGGAACTAGTCCCCCTCCCCTCCTTTTCTCTCTAAGCTAGTGTTGGGTTATTTTGGGGTGGTCAGAGTTTATCACACGGTGTACGCCTTGTATCAACTTGTTCCTACTGTATGTAAGTTCTCATTTGACCTGGGGTCAGTGAACGTGTACAGTAAGACAGTGACAAGAGTGAGAATATGTCAAGATGCATGTAAATAAATGACATACATTTATAACATTTCTTCCACTAAATGGTGTTTATAATATGTATAAATAATTCTCTGTGTTTTCCCAATTAACTAACTTCTTCTTCTTCTTGTGTCTAATAACTCTCTCCCATTATCTGTTGTTGTTGTGATGTTGAGTGTTGGGTTGTGTGGTGATGAGTGGTGTTGAGTTTTAAGTTATGTTGAGTAATGAGTTAAGTTCACTGCGCGTGATGGTGTTCCGCGAAGCACAACTTTCTCATGTATTGCAGTTCATAAGTGCTCTTATCTAATTAAAATTTGACATAAATATAAATATTTATGCCGTCAAACCCTATTGATTTAATAGATGAAGGAGAAAGGAAAGATTGATTTCTCTTTCAGCTTTCTAGATTGTAAATAGGCATAGATAAGTCTGTTTTAGAACAAGGCACTTATTCTAGTACACGAACTGTCATTTCAGCTGTAGGTAGTGATAGCATCTTTTATCAGTGTTTCTGGTGGAATGCACAAGATTACTTTAGAATCATCACTCCTCACAGTTGTTTAGAATAGAATGTAGTAGTATAATGCACTTCTTAAAGTTAATATTTATCTCTAAGAATATCAGAGATTGCAATCGAAGAGAGTATTGGAGAGTCATTTTGCCCGGGAACGGCTCTGCGTCGTTAGAATCTACAGTCGAGCATTTTTATATTTCAGAGGTTTTAATTAATAATAATACATTTCAATTGACATTACAAACACGGTTTACCATTACCTGATACCTGATACATCGGGTTCTTAGTCTAATCTCGGGACTAACAAGCTCTCCCGAAATTCAGACATTCTGCCTCCTCTATTTGAAAATTTGGTCACACAATTTCTGATGTCTGTTCGCCAGGCATGTTTTCGCAGGAGTGCGCTGCTTATCATAATCTATACCGGCGTTGGCGCGAAAGCCGTGTCACGTGTCTGTCCCGTCCAATGGTTTTTTAAGCCTAGGCTGATGAAATCTTTCTAAGAATCCACGTCATCTGTCACTTGTTCAGTTCCAGTTTCGATGTTAAGTTTTAAGTCCTAGTCTCCGTTTGCAGTTGTGAAGTCAATTTCTTTTAATGTTGTTTCCTCTTTTTGCGGCAGGTGTTGGTAAATGAATAATGGTGGTTAGCGTTATGCCACATGGCCCCACTCCAGATTGTTCTATGGTATGGAACTATGTTTCCAACATTTTCAGTTATCAAGCTGTTCCCATTTTTCCTCCCTTGTATTCTCTTCTGCATCTGATTGACCTGGTTCATCAGGCACTGGGTGTCGACTCAGGAAGTCCGCTCCCACATTCATTTTCCCAGGAACATACTCAACCTGGAACGAGTAAGGTTGAAGAAGCAGCGACCACCTCATAAGTCGGGCATTCAGAGTCTTAGATGCTGCGAGAAACATGAGTGGTTGATGGTCACATTGCACTGTGAAATGTTTGCTATATAGGTCTGCTTGAAATTTCTGTACACTCCATACGAGCGCAAGACATTCTCTCTCGATAGTACTGTAATTTCTCTCTGCTGCATTCAATTTCCTGCTAGCATAGGCTACAGGGAATAGCTCTGATGGTACATCTCCCTTTCTCTGCAACAGCGTTGCCCCAATTCCTATGTTACTGGCATCGGTGTGCAGCACAAATGGTTGGTCGAGGTCTGGTAGATGTAAGACTGGATGCGCAGTTAATGCCTGCTTTAGTGCTGTGAAAGCTCTCTGACAATCAGCTGACCAAGTGACTTTCTCTGGTTTCCCCTTTTTGGTAAGATCCGTTAAAGGTGCTGACAGAGTATTGAAGTCCTTGATGTATTTTTGATAGAATCCACATAAGGATACAAATGATCTTACATCCTTCTTTGTTTTTGGACGAGGTGCTCTCTGGAGTTTGTCCACATTTCCCTCTTGTGGAGTTATCAGTCCATGAGATATCTTATGACCTAGAAAGTCCAATTCTTGGAATCCTATCTGACACTTCTTTGGTCTAGCCGTCAATCCAGTTTCTCTGAGGCGCCTGAACAAAAGGTGCAGTGTTTCTACATGCTCTTCAAATGTTTCAGTGGCGATCAGGATGTCATCCATGAAGTGACTGATGTATGGATGCTGTAGTGGGTCAAGTAATTTTCTCATCATACGTGTAAAAACGCTGGGAGCATTACTTAATCTGAACGGAAGAACGTTGAACTCATAGTGTCCTCCAGGCGTGCTGAAAGCTAACCATGGTCTAACTTCCGGTTTTACAGGAATCTGGTAATATCCCTTACTGAGATCAATCCTAGTAAAGTACTTAGCTCGGTTGAGTGCTGTGAAGAGTTTATTCTGATCAGGCAGAGGTTCTGCTTGGAATTCAGTTATAGCATTGAGCTGTTGATAATCGATGCACAATCTATGTTCTCCACTTGGCTTTCTCAATAAGACGACGCTAGCACTGTAAGGTGATTCAGATGGTGAGATTATTCCTGCGGTGAGCAGCTGTTGTATTTCTTCCTCTAAAGTCTTTTGCTTTGCATAAGGAACTGGGTAAGTCTTGACTCGCACAGGCACTGTGTCATTCAACTTCATGTCAAATTCCTCCAAATCAGTTCTTCCTGGCTTATCAGTAAGTACTTCTGCATATTTTGCCATAAGTTCCCTAATCTGCTTTTGCTGATCCTTTGTTAAGTTGGAATTGATTTCCACATCCTTAAAGGTCTCTTTGGCTTGCAGTTGGCACTCGACTCCCATTGTTGATCCTTCTTCGACTTCAGTAGCCACACTCATGGCCATCAGATGTGCAGGTTCGGTGGTTGAGGGTCTTTCATGATATTTCTTCAAGAGGTTTATGTGAAATACTTTCATCTTGCCTTTGACTGAAATTCTGTAGTTGGTACGTGAGATCTTCTCCGTCACTACATAAGGTCCTCTCCATCCTATTTGCAGCTTATTCTGACTGGTTGGAAGCAGCAACATCACCTTCTCTCCTACCTCTAACTCTCTATCCTTTGCCTTGCGGTTGAAGTTACGAGCAATTCTTCGTCTGGCTTGACGTAGATTGACATTCGCTTGTTTCCAACTGTGTTGTAAACGATTTTTCAACTCGGCAACATATGTAGATGCAGTCACGACTGTATCATCTGTAGTATTATCAGTCCATGTTCGCAGTAACGCCTCAAGGGGTCCCTTGATCGGTCGTCCAAACAACAGTGTGGCTGGAGCAAAACCTGTTGAGTGATGGGGTACTTCCCTGTAAGCGAATAAAGCTGCGGGTAAATACAAGTCCCAATCCTCTGTCTTCTCCTGGGCAATTTTGCGCAGGATACTAATCAATGTCCCGTTCCACCTTTCCACAAGTCCATTTGACTGAGGGCGATATGGTGAACTGAAGATATGGCGTGCATGAAAAAGTCTGAAGGTCTCTTCCATGAGCTTACCACGAAACTGTGAACCGTTGTCCGTCAAGATCCTTTGTGGGAATCCTAGACGTGTGAATATTACTAATAATGCATCAGCGACGTGTTTGGAGTCACAGCTGGGCATAGGAACTGCTTCGGCCTACATGGTTGTTGTGTCCACAAGCGTTAATATGAATCGGTTTCGCCTCTTCGTTGCTGAGAGAGGTCCGATTATGTCTACTGCCACTTTCTCAAATGGAATTCCAGTGATTGGCGATTCACTCAACATTGCCGGTGGTGTCCGGTGTTTTGGTGATACTTTCTGACACTGTGGGCATGATTTTACAAACCGTTGTATGTCTGAATTCATCCCTGGCCAAAAGTAGTGAGTGGTAATCCGCTGTGTAGTAGCGTTGATACCCATGTGCCCACTGAATGGTAGACTATGACCCATCTCTAAGATCTGAGTCCTGTATTGAGTTGGTACAACAAGTTGATTAAACTCTTGTCCAGCTCGTCCTGCTTTTCTGTAAAGAAGTGCTGACTTCATGAACAGATCACCTTTACGTAGAGGTAAATGTGATTTTGGCAGTTTTCTGAAGCAGGGTTCCAAGGTGCTGTCGGCCTCTTGTGCCCTCTTCAGTTCCTCCGTTCGAGGGATTGGCGTAGTTGTTTCTGGAGTTTTTGTTGCCTGGGATCGAGTGGTCATGGTCGCCATCGCCACAGGTTGAACAGGTTCTCCTAGAACGATAAATCTACGGCCGAGGATTACAGGATATATCGGATCGTCCAAGATTGCTGCCTTGATCGTCCCAGTGACATACCGCGAGGCTATGTTCACTTTTGCCACTGGAAGAGACATATTTGTTGAACTCTTCAGTGGTCCCTGTAATTCCACTATTTCCTCTGTCACCTGTTCAGGGTGAACTAAGGATGATGAGACAACACAGTCATATGATAATCCAGTATCATATAAACATGTCGTTTTGAATCCATTTAGCAAGATGGATTCCACAACCGGAATACGAGATGATGTGTCTTGATGAGGTGTCTGTTTGGACGTTTCACCAGTGCTCACTTTTTTCTCTTTTCGGTTGGCCAAACATGCCGCTGTGTGTGGAGGTGGCTTCTTCCTGCAATTCTGAAATGTGTGACCTCTAATTTTGCAATGGGTACAGAATGGTTTGTCCTCCTTCGGCGCTGTTTGGACTGAGTTTTGAGTGTTTTTCTGGGATTTCCCCTTTTTCCCGGTGGCTACAGTGTTTTCACCCTCTTTTGGCTGTGGAGTTTTGTTTTGAGAGGGGGTGTTGTTCGAACGTCCCTTTCCTCCCATCTCCTTCTGAGATTTCTCAAATCTCTCTGCCAGGATGATTATAGTTTCCAGGCGGTCAGCCCCGTTTTGGGTTAAGAATGCCTTCATTTCGTTCTGCATTTTCCCCTTGATCTGATCAATGATGATCATTTCACGGAGTCCTTCATAATTTTCCTCAAATCCTCCCAAGCAAGTCCATCTTTGTATGTATGACTTCAGTCTTTCGACTAGTTGTGCGTAACTCTCACCCGGTTCCTTCCTTGCGGCTTTGAACCTGAGTTTATAAGATTCGGCGTCCACTTCGAATCGGCTCAAGAGTGCCGTCTTAAGAGTTGTGTAGTTCTGTTGTTCCTCTCTAGTGAGTCTTGAGAACACATCATACGCCGTGGATCTTAAGGCCTGCGCTAACTTCGTCGCCCATCTACTTTCTTCACGCCCACAGCTGACAGCCATTGCCTCGAAGCGTGATAAAAATCCTTCGATGTGGTCAGTCTGTTCATTAAAGGGTTCCAGATGAAATGACATAGCTCCTGAATTAAGTTGAGAGACGTGAGGTGGTTCTGTCACTGGCGATCCTGATGAGGTTGAGGGTGTAGGACCACTCCCTTTCTCTATTCTCCGGATCTCCACTTCAATCTCCATTCTCCTCAACTCCAGTTGGTGTTGACGCTCTCTCTCCTTATCTTCCATTTCAGCCTGTAGTCGTTTCTCTTTCTCCTCCAATTCTGCCTGAAGTCGTTTTTCCCTCTCAGCCAATTCAGCCTGAAGCTGTTTTTCTTTGAGAGCCAATTCCGCTTGCAGTCTTTCTCTTTTGTCGAATGCATCTGAAACATAGTTAGCTAGCTCAAGGCCATCTAACCCGCATTCCCTACCTGTTTCTGTTATTTGGGCTCTAAACTTTGCAGTTTCCGCCATGTCTATAATTTATTGCTTTGTTCTGCCAAAAATATAATTGCAGTTAGTCTGATCCGCGTAAGCTTGTCAGTCCATGATCTGCAAATATACAACAGAGCATATACAATATTAAAAACACCCTATGTTATGTCTGTCTGTCAATGCTGGAAAAGCCAAAGGCAGCAGGCACTGAAGTAACCAGATTTAATTCCTAGTAAAGAAAAGAATCTGAAATTAGACAGAGTTTTCCCAACGGATAAGATTTTCCGGTGGTTGATGAAATGCTGTTAAGTTCAGACTCCACATGAAAAGAACACCTTCTCTGGAAGAGAAGTAGTGTTGGTATAGTGGATACACACTATATATTTCACCTGGAGCACGTCTCTCTGAAGAATAAGCCTATTTGAACATTGCCCCCTTCTCCAGGAGTAATAATCAGTCACCTACTCTTATTTATCTGTAAATGTCCTTCATATCATGTGGCTGTCAATCAATATAAGAAAATGACAATGTTCAAAATCTAAAGATAATTGTGTTAATGTTTTATGTAATTGTTTAAAGGTTAATATATGGGAACCATACAGGACGTAGCCGACAATATGTCATATATTTTTGAAGGGAGTGGGAGATCACTGTAGTGCATGCCCCATCTCTAACAAAAGAAGTAGAGCCCCATCCTCTTCTATCTTCAATAACCCCAGAATATGAACCTTGAGTTATCTGCAGGCCTCGTTCTATTAAGTATGTCTAGGAGATATAGATTATGGCCCTGGTGAGAATGGTAATTACTAACTGGGAATCTGCCCCTTCTCCAATGATTATGATAGCTCTGGAGCCCCCTTATTGGTTATCAAATCTGAGGAAAGTCTGGAGAATTTTCTCAGCCTGATTTAGATGAAGAAAACATGGACGTTGAGCAGTTGATAGATCTAGAGTCTTCTATCCCCATTTTATTAAGTCATTATGAGTTAATTTATTTTTAAACAATCAAACACATAATCAATCACATTAGATTCTGACAACATGATGTACAAAGAAGTTGTTGACTCACAGATAGGTTTGAACTGATAAATTAACAGAAGGTCAATTCATGTTAATCATTTATTGACTGGGCCTGAGCCTTCTGGCCAGTACATACATCTCTATTGTGATTTACACAAGATAATAGAAAAGTTGCACATTGGACCATTTACACACAGACCATCAATAAACAAGCATCAATGCATGAGATGTCAACAAGTGTGAAACACAGTAAACATTTTGATGTTGTACATATTAAGTGTGATGGTGATGAATCCACAATTAACTATCAGTTTCCTGAAATTGGGTGTGGTGTGTACCAATGAGAAAAGTAACCTGGTGACTGGAAGATTAGGTAAGCCAGGGTCCATTGACTGATGGATCCACTTCAGGTCTGCCCGTATAGCTCCACCGAAGGCCTCCCCATACTCTGCTCATGGCCAAGTCATCCTCCATCTCACTTGTGGTTCATCTCTTTCTCTCGGCTTCCCTCTCTCAGGTCTGATTAAGGTGGTTAGTTTGCTGATGTGTTGGGTGGTTGTTGGTATGTAGCCACCAAGATCACTGATGAATATTCACATAAATATATACCATCTTCCCAATACAATAATAAGAAGTAGGTCGGAAGAATCTAAATTCCTGAAGTAGGAACTAGTCCCCCTCCCCTCCTTTTCTCTCTAAGCTAGTGTTGGGTTAATTTGGGGTGGTCAGAGTTTATCACACGGTGTACGCCTTGTATCAACTTGTTCCTGCTGTATGTAAGTTCTCATTTGACCTGGGGTCAGTGAACGTGTACAGTAAGACAGTGACAAGAGTGAGAATATGTCAAGATGCATGTAAATAAATGACATACATTTATAACATTTCTTCCACTAAATGGTGTTTATAATATGTATAAATAATTCTCTGTGTTTTCCCAATTAACTAACTTCTTCTTCTTCTTGTGTCTAATAACTCTCTCCCATTATCTGTTGTTGTTGTGATGTTGAGTGTTGGGTTGTGTGGTGATGAGTGGTGTTGAGTTTTAAGTTATGTTGAGTAATGAGTTAAGTTCACTGCGCGTGATGGTGTTCCGCGAAGCACAACTTTCTCATGTATTGCAGTTCATAAGTGCTCTTATCTAATTAAAATTTGACATAAATATAAATATTTATTCCGTCAAACCCTATTGATTCAATAGATGAAGGAGAAAGGAAAGATTGATTTCTCTTTCAGCTTTCTAGATTGTAAATAGGCATAGATAAGTCTGTTTTAGAACAAGGCACTTATTCTAGTACACGAACTGTCATTTCAGCTGTAGGTAGTGATAGCATCTTTTATCAGTGTTTCTGGTGAAATGCACAAGATTACTTTAGAATCATCACTCCTCACAGTTGTTTAGAATAGAATGTAGTAGTATAATGCACTTCTTAAAGTTAATATTTATCTCTAAGAATATCAGAGATTGCAATCGAAGAGAGTATTGGAGAGTCATTTTGCCCGGGAACGGCTCTGCGTCGTTAGAATCTACAGTCGAGCATTTTTATATTTCAGAGGTTTTAATTAATAATAATACATTTCAATTGACATTACAAACACGGTTTACCATTACCTGATACCTGATACATCGGGTTCTTAGTCTAATCTCGGGACTAACAAGCTCACCCGAAATTCAGACATTCTGCCTCCTCTATTTGAAAATTTGGTCACACAATTTCTGATGTCTGTTCGCCAGGCATGTTTTCGCAGGAGTGCGCTGCTTATCATAATCTATACCGGCGTTGGCGCGAAAGCCGTGTCACGTGTCTGTCCCGTCCAATGGTTTTTTAAGCCTAGGCTGATGAAATCTTTCTAAGAATCCACGTCATCTGTCACTTGTTCAGTTCCAGTTTCGATGTTAAGTTTTAAGTCCTAGTCTCCGTTTGCGGTTGTGAAGTCAATTTCTTTTAATGTTGTTTCCTCTTTTTGCGGCAGGTGTTGGTAAATGAATAATGGTGGTTAGCGTTATGCCACAGTCCTAATGCACGAGGTTCGAGTGGAGTCACGTTAGCACGTTAACGTGTGCCCGCCCAGTGGTCCTTGGTTGAAATCCCACTGAAATGGATTTTGCTTTTTGTGAACTGTCTTAGAAAATACCAGAATATTTTCTTGAAGATAAGGTGGCCAGTGTATTCCGGGTACATCACCCATCAGACGCTGCATAGCCAGCATCCCAGTGTCTTCAGTATGCCTCGATGACATGAAGGTAGAGCCCTATACCGTGTCTGTACCAGTTATGAAGAGTTTCCCAAGCAGTTTCTACACGGGGCCCACGACTCTGGCAAAACACATTGACAAACGCGGTAAGTGAGAGGTTACCATCTGCCGGTAATCGCACCTTATATCTTGTGTGTGTGTATGTGTGTGTGTGTATGTGTGTGCGTGTGCGCGTGTGAATGTGAGTGTGTCTGCGTGTGCGTGCGCGCATGTGTTTTTGTGTGTTTGTGTATATAGGGATTAGTCAAATAGTTTCTGCCCAGGACCCTCAAATCTGACAAAAGAGTTGACAATCTCGGTACATGGAAGGTTGCTAATTTACCAGAAATTGTGTACAGTACTTGTCTGTGTGTATTTGTGTGTGGGAGCAGTGTTAGGCAGCAGCACTAGGGCAGTGACTGGCCACATCTAGGAGGCTGTTTTAACTGGGCCTGGACCCCCATGTGTGGGAGCAGGATTAGGGCAGTGACTGGCCACATACAGGAGGTTGTTCTAACTGGGCCTAGACTCCCATGTGTGGGAGCAGCATTAGGGCAGTAACTGGGCGCATCTAGGAGGCTGTTCTAACTGGCCCTAGACTCCCATGTGTGGGAGCAGCATTAGGGCAGTGACTGGCCACATCCAGGAGGTTGTTCTAACTGGGCCTGTGTGTGGGAGCAGCATTAGGGCAGTGACTGGCCACATCCAGGAGGCTGTTCTAACTGGGCCTGCGTGTGAGAGCAGCATTAGGGCAGTGACTGGGCGCATCCAGGAGGCTGTTCTAACTGGGCCTAGACTCCCATGTGTGGGAGCAGCATTAGGGCAGTGACTGGCCACATCCAGGAGGCTGTTCTAACTGGGCCTGCGTGTGAGAGCAGCATTAGGGCAGTGACTGGGCGCATCCAGGAGGCTGTTCTAACTGGGCCTAGACTCCCATGTGTGGGAGCAGCATTAGGGCAGTGACTGGGCGCATCCAGGAGGCTGTTCTAACTGGCCCTAGACTCCCATGTGTGGGAGCAGCATTAGGGCAGTGACTGGCCACATACAGGAGGTTGTTCTAACTGGGCCTAGACTCCCATGTGTGGGAGCAGCATAAGGGCAGTGACTGGGCGCATCTAGGAGGCTGTTCTAACTGGGCCTAGACTCCCATGTGTGGGAGCAGCATTAGGGCAGTGACTGGCCACATCCAGGAGGTTGTTCTAACTGGGCCTGTGTGTGGGAGCAGCATTAGGGCAGTGACTGGGCGCATCCAGGAGGCTGTTCTAACTGGCCCTAGACTCCCATGTGTGGGAGCAGCATTAGGGCAGTGACTGGCCACATACAGGAGGTTGTTCTAACTGGGCCTAGACTCCCATGTGTGGGAGCAGCATTAGGGCAGTAACTGGGCGCATCTAGGAGGCTGTTCTAACTGGCCCTAGACTCCCATGTGTGGGAGCAGCATTAGGGCAGTGACTGGGCGCATCCAGGAGGCTGTTATAACTGGGCCTGGCTCCCCATGTGTGGGAGCAGCATTAGGGCAGTAACTGGCCACTTCCAGGAGGCTGTTCTAACTGGGCCTGTGTGTGGGAGCAGCATTAGGGCAGTGACTGGCCACATCCAGGAGGTTGTTCCAACTGGGCCTGGACTCACATGATGTTTTTTAAATTGCATGTCTTTTACTGGACTTTGCGATCAACCCCAAGTTGATTTTATAGGCAATGTTACCATCATTGGTTGGTTATTGCTTTCTGAAGGAGATGTCAACCTTGAAGTCCAAGCTGATATTTGTAAGAAACGATCCCCATATCTCAACTTTAGCGTAACCGAAGTTTAAGAGCTAGAACACTCCAACCGCTCGGCCACGTCAAAGCCTGGTCAAGCTGGCACCAGGAAATGTCTGGGGATGTCAAGGGGGTTGCCACATGACTGACCACATGACCCATAGAGTGCCCAATGCCCTTTACAACTATCGGTCTGTCGCATAAGTCCACAGAGTGCCCAATGCTCTATACAACTATCGGTCTGTCGCCATAAGTCCACAGAGTGCCCAATGTTCTATTCAACTATCGGTCTGTCGCCATAAGTCAACAGAGTGCCCAATGCTCTACACAACTATGGGTCTGTCGCCACAAGTCCGTAGATTGCCCAATGCTCTATTCAACTATATGTCTGTTACCACAAGTCCACAGAGCCGTGAGGCGCGTTAAAACGGTCCATTGCTTTACTTTCAATTTCCTTTTGTGTGTAGCGGGTAGTCAAATAGCGTCTAATCGAACCTTTAAGTCTGGCAAAATATTTGTCACTACTGTACGTAAAAGGTTGTAATCTACCGAAAATAGTGCCATATACCTCTTTTGTTGGTGTGTGAGTGTCAATGCTTACTGTGAAGGCGAAAGACGAGACATTGTAACCAACTCCTCGTATGAACAGTGAGTAGACATACTGGAATATGGTTGCTACATCAGAAAAGTAAGCACCCATGGCCATAGGATTAACCAATCTACGGGTTGTGGATCGTGATGACATCACATATTGCAGGACTGCCCTGAATACGACATATCTAGTCAAACCTTCAAGCTTAGAGAAACAACAATGGAAGATAAACTGTATGAACCAACCACTAAGTGAACATTACGAAGTCAGTGAAGTGTATACAAGAAGAAGAAGAAGAGGATAATATGACATAGCAAATGCGGAACCTTCAAATCTGGCGACATAGTTGTCAGTCTCTGTATATCAATGGGAGGTAACAATGTAAGGAAAGTATAGTCTGTATATTTTTAACCGTCTCGGGAACTGCAGCAATTAGTAAATGCGTTTATTGCACACAGTGAACATTTAGGATTAGAATTAAATGGTAAGAAACCTGAAATCAATAATTAAATAGTCGAAAAGGTACAACTATCTCGGAATAATGGAAGATGTCTTGTAAAGTATGTATGCAAAAGACCCTATACTCCCCTCACGAAGCAGTGAGCATATGGTGCTAAATTCCTAAAATATAGACAAATCGACATTTAGTGAATGATGTGGACTATATCATGCCCTCCGCATTTACTTTCGAAGCCATTTCCTGATAACCCTTTTAAGCTGGGTCTACACAGATCACAAGTCAGTTTCCATGACCACGAGCCAACCGGCGAGGGTTAGCCCCTACGCTACCGAGGCTCCGAAGCCTTGCTAAGATTAGAACACAGCTCGCGGTTCTGGTGCCTTGCTAGAATTCTCTCTCTTGTTTGTTCATTAAGAATGATGATGACCATTTATTTCATCCTGGGGGGCTTGAAAGTATGAAGTCGTGAGTTCTAAGACGGCTGGTAAGGCCTACATAATGTAGTAGCATCCATCTTGTGGCATCTCCTTGTTAACATATTTATCAATATTCACTTAATAAAATAATTAATTTTTCCCGCCTGCAGGATGGCGAATGGATAAGAACGCGTGTTCTTAAACATCCGGTGTGCTGATGCCGAGGTAAGCTGCACTAAAATGTTGAAATGTTGTCCTTGACTTGGGGAGGTTAAATTACGAGTACCTCTGAGATCGGAGTGGGTTCGCCTGATGGCGAGGGACACTGTTAATAGGGAAAGCTAACCCAAACGCAAAATTTAGTCCATCACTACTATAAACAGTGTGTATGGACTACGCTAGAGTTCAAAGCGAGCGAGCGCCCCCCCCCCCCCCCAAAAAAAAAAGAAAAGAAATAAAATTAAAAAAAAATTAATAAAATAATAATTCAGAACTGTTATATGATAGCGCCGTCATATTTTGTAGGCCTGAATTTCTTTTTCCGCATATCATATGTACATTACATTGCTGTCAACATCAGCATTTTACCCCTGTTGTTGATTTCTTAAAAAGATTACGCTCATTAGTTTGCCATTGCTTTCTGAGCGACCGGCTCCCATACCTCCGTAAGTAACCAACGCGACGCGACCCGCTACAGCATCTCGCGCAACTGCGTTACCCTACGTGAATATACGGGATTACGGAGAATGTCGTTAACCCTTAGGCCAGGGCGACCGGCGTAGGCCTGAATGCACGGCGGTATATATGTTGCTAGTCTTTCGCCTGACTTTCGCAGGCGGAAGCCCATAAAATTATCAACAACTTCGCTAGCGTGCCCACATTATAATAACATCCTTGTATTCATATATTGCTATTTGGCCCATGTCATTCCTATTATAATCTTCTTCTTCTGCTGCGTTCATCCGGAGGTTGTTTTTTTCGCACGTGATTGCGTTGTGCCTGTTTACAGCAGAGCTGCGTTCTTGCGCCGTTAGGCCGACACATCCGACTTCTGCGGGCATTTGTTGACCGGGTTAACCTTCCCGGGATTCCTATTATAATCATCATCATCCAATGCCTTGTCGACTGGCGTGGGCAATCATGCCTCTCCACTAATTACGATCTCCGTCGGCATGGATCAGTTCGTGTCTAGATTCCCTTCCGTGCCTTGACACAGGACTGTCAAGAAACTTTTCATGGTATCTTTCTCTATTTCTATTTCCGCAAATCTTTCCGGTTGTCACAACATGTTCCAGATTTGGTCTTCTCATAACGTGGCCAAAAAACGATGACTGCCTCTTTTTGGTGTTTGTGATAAGTTGTCTTATTATAATACACACTTATTATAACTTTGACATGTATGCAGATATATTAACTGTTTGTTAGTAATTATTTCAGGATGTAGTTATTTTATAGCGGAAAAACTGTAAACTCGCCTTATTTCGTTAATAGAGGTCGCCATGTCCGTGGACAAGAACGCTGGCTCTTAGACTTCCGGTGTGCTGATGCCGAGGTAGTGAGTGCAACTACTACAAGAAGTCAATTGAACGATTGTTTATTTCTCGAACTTAACTTTGGGACGTAAATTACAAGTACCTCAGAAGTCGGAGTGGGTTCGCCTGATGGCGAGGGACGCTGGTAATAGGTAAAGCCAATCCACAAGCAAAAATCAGTCCAGTGGACTAGAAGTAGTAGTACGTGTATGGTCTACGCTTGTGTTCACAGCGAGCAAAAGCACACAATTAAAAAGAAAAAAATACAAATTCATTTATGCGTCTGTCTTTGCAACACTCCACCACCCAACCCTGTCTTTGGATCACTCCACCACCCAACCCTGTCTTTGCATCACTCCACCACCCAACCCTGTCTTTGGATCACTCCACCACCCAACCCTGTCTTTGGATCACTCCACCATCCAACCCTGTCTTTGGATCACTCCACCACCCAACCCTGTCTTTTGATCAGAAAAAAATACAAATTCATTTATGCGTCTGTCTTTGGATCACTCCACCACCCAACCCTGTCTTTGGATCACTCCACCACCCAACCCTGTCTTTGGATCACTCCACCACCCAACCCTGTCTTTTGATCACTCCACCACCCAACCCTGTCTTTGGATCACTCCACCACCCAACCCTGTCTTTGGATCACTCCACCACCCAACCCTGTCTTTGGATCACTCCACCACCCAACCCTGTCTTTGGATCACTCCACCGCCCAACCCTGTCTTTGGATCACTCCACCACCCAACCCTGTCTTTGGATCACTCCACCGCCCAACCCTGTCTTTGGATCACTCCACCACCCAACCCTGTCTTTGGATCACTCCACCACCCAACCCTGTCTTTGGATCACTCCACCACCCAACCCTGTCTTTTGATCACTCCACCACCCAACCCTGTCTTTGGATCACTCCACCACCCAACCCTGTCTTTGGATCACTCCACCACCCAACCCTGTCTTTGGATCACTCCACCACCCAACCCTGTCTTTGGATCACTCCACCGCCCAACCCTGTCTTTGGATCACTCCACCACCCAACCCTGTCTTTGGATCACTCCACCACCCAACCCTGTCTTTGGATCACTCCACCACCCAACCCTGTCTTTTGATCACTCCACCACCCAACCCTGTCTTTGGATCACTCCACCACCCAACCCTGTCTTTGGATCACTCCACCACCCAACCCTGTCTTTGGATCACTCCACCACCCAACCCTGTCTTTGGATCACTCCACCGCCCAACCCTGTCTTTGGATCACTCCACCACCCAACCCTGTCTTTGGATCACTCCACCGCCCAACCCTGTCTTTGGATCACTCCACCACCCAACCCTGTCTTTGGATCACTCCACCGCCCAACCCTGTCTTTGGATCACTTCACCACCCAACCCTGTCTTTGGATCACTCCACCGCCCAACAAAGCACCATATCTTACATTTCACTTCGTTTAATTTTCCTTGTTTTTTTTTTTTTTTTCAATTGTGCCTAATACTGTTCTCCGGACACCGTGGCCACAGGCTTGCGAACGCGGTTCATGTGCCGGGTACCAGGCGTTCGAAGCTCAGCTGCGACCGATTTGTGCAGCAGACCGTGTCGCGTTGTGTTATAACGTGCTGGTATGGGAGCCGGTCGTTCAGAAAGCAATGGCAAACTACTGAACGCAACAATTGCCTAGTACATCAACAGCAGCTGAAAAATGCTGGTGTTGACTGCAACGTCCCGTAAGGGATACGCAACTTTAAAAAATAAAAAATAAAGTTCTACTATAACTTATTTATCTTAGAAACAGGTATGCCTGGGTCTGTTATTGTTTTGTTTTGCTGATGTCCTTATAATGTGCTAAAATATGTGTGATCGTGTTGTTGTGTAATGTTCATCTTTGCACTTCTTGTTTCTCCTATAAACAAATAAAAAGTTGGCTGCACGTCCTTTACAGGATGGTGCAATCAACCGCATCATTTATTGCAGACAGGTATTTTTGATATTTTTTTCGGTATGGAGGTAGGTTAGTACGTACATAGATAGATAGACAGGCAGACAGACAAACAGACAGAGAGGTTGGTGTATAGGTGGGTAGGTATGAAGGTAGATTAGTACGTAATAGGCAGACAGACAGACAGACAGACAGACAGACAGACAGACAGACAGACAGACAGGTATGAAGGTAGGTTGGTACGTAGACAGACAGACAGACAGACAGACGGACGGACGGACAGACGGACAGGTGGGCGGGCGGACAACCGGATGGACAGATGGATAGATAGATGGATAGATAGATGGATAGATAGACAGACAGACAGACAGACAGACAGACAGGTATGAAGGTAGTTTGGTACGTAGACAGACAGACAGACAGACAGATAGATAGATAGATAGATAGATAGATAGATAGGTAGGTAGGTAGGTAGGTAGGTAGATAGATAGATAGATAGATAGATAGATAGATAGATAGATAGATAGATAGATAGATAGATAGATAGATAGATAGATAGATAGATAGATAGATAGATAGATAGAAATCATGTGCCATGCCGATGCGCTTGGGTGGTTATGATTTGCTATCTCACTCGATCACCAGAATCAAGGGTCAGCTCTGTACTCTAGTTCCAATTATTTCATGTGATCAAACCATCCAGGTATTTATGCCTATGCCTTTCTTTTGTTCTCTTCCCATAAACAGTCAGTTGTTACCATATTTTCTAGTTTATCTCTCCTCATGACGTGTCCAACAAATCTTCACAGACTACGTCTAATTTCGGGAATTAATTCAAGGTGTTAATTTGACTTTTCCCACTGCCATTGGATGTTTTTCACTCTGTCTGCTAATTGTCCATGTTTCACATGCATAAAACAGTATAGTTTTTATATAGAACTTCATCACTGTTTTCTCACTGCAATTGACAGCTTATTGTTGGTCAGTATTAACCAAAAGTCAGTTGCATCTTCCTTACCCCAGCATTTATCTGTTGTTTGTGATTTCCTAGGCAATAATTCCCACATGTATCGTTGTCTACCTCTTGCTCGCTTGCCTCAAACCTTTCCCTCCAGTGTGGTTTTTAAAAGAGTGTTGTGTCTTTTAACATGGCCGAAATATATCACTTGCTTCTTTTTTATTTCCTTCATCAACTGTCTTTTCAAACTAGGAATAGGACGAATAAAACAAAGTGTATACATCTTCTAGCACAGCGAATTACTTATCTTTTTTGTTTGTTTTATCTGAATTGACCAGATAGATTTTTAAAAACAAAACAAACAGAGTTAACATTACAAAAGTGATAGGCAACGGTGCAATAAGCACAAAGTAAACAAAACTATATCGAAATGGTTTATTGCGCTGGATACACGTCGCCCTGAAACAACAGTAGACTTCAGAAACATTTTATTTCGCTGGCTTGAAAGCATATACATTGTGCAAAATGCCAGGGAGTGCGCATCTACAGGAATATGTCCTGCTAAGTTAGGCTAGGCGTGTTTTTTCTACGATAACCTGCAGACATGTTGAGGTATCGGAGTTTGTTTCCATGCCGTTATGACTCGGACACGCCCACCTAGCGGTAAAGAAACTGGCGGATACATTATTACCTTGGTTGATTGACATTACACAGACACTTCCGGTTACCGCTTCTCTGCAATAAATACTGATTTCTGAACATATTTTTAATTGCGGAAGAAAGAAATAATGTATATGAAAGTGTGGGTTTGTGTTGTGAGTGTGTATGTTTTCGTTTCGAGTGTGTGTGTGCGCGCTGGCGTGCCTGTGTGGGTGTGGGTGGGTGTGTGAGAGCGTGTATGTGTGTGTATGTGCGTGTCTGTGTGTGTGTGTGCCTGTGTGTGTATTTCTGTGTTTTCGTGTGTGTGTGGGAGCCTGGCTTGGAGAAGAACGGGAGTTGGATGATTTTTACACAAAATACGTAGACATCTTTGTGAGGGCGTGGCCATCTACAAGTTCAGTCGGTGTGCTTGAGAAATGTATCTCTATCGTGGGAAATAGTGGTAGCGACTGGCTAGTACGCTTGCCTGCCGACACTATGGCCCTGCGTTCGATTATCCCACTCAAGGCGGGAATTTACAAAATATAATAAAATGACCTGGCTCCAAAGTCGATCCGGCCTAAAATATGCTTCACGAAAAGTCTGGAAAGTACAGTCGGTCGGCGTGACAATGACCACATCACCCATCAAGTGCCGATTGTTTATAAAAGATATAGAACTAGGGGGCAGCAAGGAAGAGACCAGATAACAGGCCTCACAGAATGTCGTGACTAGGGTTCTCTGGGGATCTCTCTAAACACTTCGACATCCCAGGGAATTTGAGGTCTGATTTTGAACAGGATCACTTTTATTATAGATTTGGATAACTCTACAAGAGCTCCAATACGCAACCCCCCCCCCCCCCCCCCCCAAATCTCAGTTGTCAGTAGTATCCGCAGGGGTGGACATTTCGCCGCTTCCTTTTGTGTGTAGGAACACTGTCTCAAACACTAGCAGAATACGCTAGCGTTTGTAATATAACAATATAACATGGCTGTGTAGCCTTCTTGTGTTACAAACAATGCAAAATATTGATGTGTAGTCAAACAATTGTAGAATTGTAAAGAAACCAGCCAAACAGAGACCGCAAGAACATCGCATGACGAGAACACAGAAGAAGAACCATCTGCAAATTACACCATTAGAGAACTCCTGTTTGCGGATGACCAAGCACTAATAGCAAAATCAGAAGATGACTTATATTACCACATGAATAGTCTAAACGAATTGTGTAGGGAACATAACATGAAAATTAGCACAAGTAAAACAGAGGTAATGACTATAACTAAAGAAAAATAAACAACAACAATTCACCTAAACGAACATCACCTGAAACAAGTAAAGAGTTTCAAGTACCTAGGAAGTATAATATCATCCAGTGGCAAATCAGAAGACGAGATCGAAAATAGATTATATAAGGCAAACCAACTCACTGGACAAATGGCACCAATACTGAAGAACAACCGTGTATCGATAGCTACTAAGAAAGCACTTTACAACACAATCTTCCTTCCAATTCTACGCTACCAAAGCCAAACCTGGACAATGAGAGAAAGAGAGCAAATAAAAATCACAACAACAGAAATGAGATTCCTGAGAAGAATACTCAATGTATCAAGAAGAGATAAGATCAGAAATGAAGAAATCAGGACTAAAGTGGGGGTTATTAGAAGGCAACACGTAAAATGGTTTGGCCATGCAAGTAGATTACCATCTAACAGTGTACCACAAAAAGCAATAATGTACAGACCAGATGCGAGCAGAGAAAGGGGCCGACCACGTAAACGATGGACGGGGGGAATAACAGAGTCCATGGAAATATCGATTCATGAAGCCCATAAGCTGGCACTTTCCCGCTGTTTATACTTCACCTCGACATCGCAAGGTACAATAGCAACCTGATGAGATGAGATAAGATGAGCAAAATGTTGCAATGTAGCCATGTTGTGTTACAAACAATAGTAGGGTGTTGCAGTGTAGCCAGGTTGTGTTACAAACACTGGCAGAACATGGTATAGCCATGTTGTGTTACAAACAATAGTAAAATATTCGAGTGTAGCCATGTTGCTTTACAAACAATAGTAGAATATTGTAGTGTAGCCGTGTAAGCAAACACTGGCAGAATATTGCAGTGTAGCCGTGTTGTGTTACAAACAATAGTATAATATGTATGTATAACCATTTTGTGTTACAAATAATAATATAATATTGATGTGTAGCCATTTTGTGTTACAAACAATAGTTGAATATTGCAGTTTATCTATGTTGCGTTACAAACAATAGTAGAATATTGCAGTGTATCTATGTTGTGTTACAAAGAATAGTATAATATTACAGTGTATCCATGTTGTGTTACAAACAATAGTATACTATTACAGTGTAGCCATGTTGTGTTCCAAACAATATTAGAATATTACAGTGTATTCATGTTGTGCTACAAACAATAGTAGAATATTACAGTGTAGCCGTGTTGTGTTACAAATAATAGTAGAATATTACAGTGTAGCCGTGTTGTGTTACAAACAATAGTAGAATATTACAGTGTATTCATGTAGTGTTACAAACAATAGTAGAATATTACATTGCAGCCATGTTGTGTTACAAACAATAGTAGAATATTACAGTGTAGCCATGTTGTGTTACAAAAATAGTAGAATATTACAGTGTAGCCATGTTGTGTTACAAACAATAGTAGAATATTACAGTGTAGCCATGTTGTGTTCCAAACAATAGTAGAATATTACAGTGTAACCATGTTGTGTTACAAACAATAGTAGAATATTACAGTGTAGCCGTGTTGTGTTACAAACAATAGTAGAATATTACAGTGTAGCCGTGTTGTGTTACAAACAATAGTAGAATATTACAGTGTAGCCGTGTTGTGTTACAAACAATAGTAGAATATTACAGTGTATTCATGTAGTATTACAAACAATAGTAGAATATTACAGTGTAGCCATGTTGTGTTACAAACAATAGTAGAATATTACAGTGTAGCCATGTTGTGTTACAAAAAATAGTAGAATATTACAGTGTAGCCATGTTGTGTTGCAAACAATAGTAGGATATTACAGTGTATTCATGTTGTGTTACAAACTATGGTAGAATATTACAGTGTAGCCATGTTGTGTTGCAAAAAATAGTAGAATATTACAGTGTAGCCATGTTGTGTTGCAAACAATAGTAGGATATTACAGTGTATTCATGTTGTGTTACAAACAATAGTTGAATATTACAGTGTATTCATGTTGTGTTACAAACAATAGTAGAATATTACAGTGTAGCTATGTTGTGTTACAAACAATAGTAGAATATTACAGTGTATTCATGTTGTGTTACAAACAATAGTAGAATATTACAGTGTAGCCGTGTTGTGTTACAAACAATAGTAGAATATTACTGTGTAGCCGTGTTGTGTTACAAACAATAGTAGAATATTACAGTGTAGCCATGTTGTGTTGCAAACAATAGTAGGATATTACAGTGTATTCATGTTGTGTTACAAACAATAGTTGAATATTACAGTGTTTTCATGTTGTGTTACAAACAATAGTAGAATATTACAGTGTAGCTATGTTGTGTTACAAACAATAGTAGAATATTACAGTGTATTCATGTTGTGTTACAAACAATAGTAGAATATTACAGTGTAGCCGTGTTGTGTTACAAACAATAGTAGAATATTACTGTGTAGCCGTGTTGTGTTACAAACAATAGTAGAATATTACAGTGTAGCCGTGTTGTGTTACAAACAATAATAGAATATTACAGTGTATTCATGTAGTGTTACAAACAATAGTAGAATATTACAGTTTAGCCATGTTGTGTTACAAACGATAGTAGAATATTACAGTGTGGCCATGTTGTGTTACAATCAACAGTAGAATATTACAGTGTATACATGTTGTGTTACAAACAATAGTAGAATATTACAGTATATTCATGTTGTGTTACAAACTATGGTAAAATATTACAGTGTATTCATGTTGTGTTACAAGCAATGGTAGAATATTACAGTGTATTCATCTTGTGTTACAAACAATAGTAAAATATTACAGTGTGACCATGTTGTGTTACAGACAATGGTAGAATATTACAGTGTAGCCATGTTTAGTTACAATAAATAGTAGAATATTACAGTGTATTCATGTTGTGTTACAAACAATGGTAGAAAATTACAGTGTATTCATGTTGTGTTACAATCTATGGTAAAATATTACAGTGTAGCTATGTTGTGTTACAATCAATAGTAGAATATTACAGTGTATCCATATTGTGTTACAAACAATGGTAGAATATTACAGTGTAGCCGTGTTGTGTTACAAACAATGGTAGAATATTAAAATGTATTCATGTAGTGTTACAAACAATAGTAGAATATTACAGTGTATCCATTTTGTGTTACAAACAATAGTAGAATATTATAGTGTAGCCATGTTGTGTTACACGACAATAGTAGAATATTACAGTGTATTCACGTTGTGTTACAAGCAATAGTAGAATATTACAGTGTAGCCATGTTGTGTTACACGACAATAGTAGAATATTACAGTTTATCCATTTTATTTTACAAATAATAGTAGAATACTACAGTGTAGCCATGTTGTGTTACAAACACTAGTAGAAGATTACAGTATATCCATGTTGTGTTACAAACAATAGTAGAATATTACAGTGTTGTCATGTTGTGTTACAAACAATAGTAGAATATTACTGTGTAGCCATGTTGTGTTACAAACAATAGTAGAATATTACAGTGCAGCCACGTTGTGTTACAAACAAAAGTAGAATATTACAGTGTTGTCATGTTGTGTTACAAACAATAGTAGAATATTACAGTGCAGCTACGTTGTATTACAAACAATAATAGAATATTACAGTGTAGCCATGTTGTGTTACAAACATTAGTAGAATATTACTGTGTAGCCATGTTGTGTTACAAACAATAGTAGCATATTAAAGTGTATCCATGTTGTGTTACAAACTATGGTAAAATATTACAGTGTAGCCATGTTCTGTTACAAACAATAGTAGAATGTTGCAGTGTGGCCATGTTGTGTTACTAACAGTAGGTAGAATATTGCAGTGTAGGCATGCTGTGTTGCAAACAATAGTATAACATTACTGCGTAGCCATGTTGTGTTACAAACATTAGTATATCATTACAGTGTAGCCATGTTGTGTTATAAACACTAATGGAGTACTGCAGTGTAGCCATGTTGTGTTACAAACATTAGTATAACATTACAGTGTAGCCATGTTGTGTTACAAACATTAGTATAACATTACAGTGTAGCCATGTTGTGTTACAATCATTAGTATAACATTACTGCGTAGCCATGTTGTGTTACAAACATTAGTATAACATTACTGCGTAGCCATGTTGTGTTACAAACATTAGTATAACATTACTGCGTAGCCATGTTGTGTTACAAACATTAGTATAACATTACAGTGTAGCCATGTTTTAACATGTGATCAAACCTAACGTGGTTACATTTCTTATTAATTTTTATTTTAATTAAAATGTCAACGTCCACCATACCCCATAAAACACCTTCGGCCCTGCGTGGGATGGGTCGTGACTCAGAGTTTTGTAATGTGGGCTGTGTAACAATTGTTGTTACCTCATGCCTGTAAATACCCTGCTTAAAATAATGGAAGATTGGCATATACTACTACAACTTTTAGCATGCGATTAATGCTGTTGTTGATGCTGCCACACAATCTTTCGATGGGTGGAAGGCAGCATAGCTAGTTATTTGGTATTCGTAATGGACTCACGGTTTATGTTTCGGAAAGTGGAAACAAGCATGCTCCAGGTGGAGAAGCTAGCATCGCTTGAAAGGACAGAGATTGTGAGTATAGCATGGATTTTCTGCCCAGGGCATGCTGGTGTACGCCGCACAGTGTGTGGCGCGGTCTTCCATACTCGTACAGGTGAAGACTGTTAGACTGACCCTATCGGACAATCTACCCACAGTAGAAATAGCCAATGAAGTTGGCTCGTGAAAAGACTAGGGAAGTGTGGTATCAGGTTCCTATAGAAATGCAGCAAGTCCTAACAGTGGAGCAGGGACTGGAAGAATAGACTTACGCTGTCCAAGTTTAAGTTTATACTACAGCTGGATTGCTTATCCAGGCCACTTCTTCTCTGCTAAAACAGTGCAATTACCCCTAGTGCTCTGTCATACGACTAATCAACAGAAACTAAAATAGACAGATTAGCAATTTCATTTCTGCTGCCACTCTGGGCGGATAACTACTTTATGAATAAGGTGTTGTGGTGAAGGCTGTCTGAGAACAGGTGGAGAATGCAGCTGAAAAGACGGGGTGAGTCTCTTTATCTAGAAAGACTAGTCCAGAATGAGGTGCGTGGAGAGTCTGGGCGATAATAAAAGCATAGAGGAAACGCAAGGCGGGATTTTGATCAAATTGCAACTGGAATAATCATCGTACAAACTCTTCTGTGTCGACTAAAGCATGTATGGGAATGCCTGAATGCAATTGTATTTCCAATCTTGAACTATGTATCAAGTATACGTATATACGTCGACTTGAATCTTTATGTCTTCATACAACTCGTGTTGGTTGGTTGGTTGAATTCTCTGGAAGACTGAGTACTAACCCATAAGTCTGAAGTCTCGACGTTCAAGTCGGCTGAGTGACATTGTTGCAGAACATTTCATCTCGACCCGGTACCACAGTACCGTTAGCATAGACACTGTTGAAGAGTGCTCATATTCTACAAGCTTAAAAACCAGCGGTGTGTGCAAGGCGAGTACTGCAACTTGGCATGCGCAGAAAGATATTATTATGTAAGCAGTTCACGATGCAACACAGCGCAAACAGACTGGCTGACTGTTGACTTAGGCTGGTAGTGTATCCTCAATGGGTAATAGTATTTCATTGCAAAACCCACACTAATCTACTTCTCCGGGGGAAATATAACTTGAGTACACAGGAGACAGACGAATAGGGTGGAACATTGGACATTGCATATTATAATAATACACAGCAACTGATAGTCTGATGACAGAGAATAGACTTGGCGTGTCAAGTGTTTTCCTTTCAGGTTTAACTGTAACATGTCCAAGATGAATACTAGTTTATAAATTCACAACAAAATACTGTAAAGTTTAGCTACGTTTATCTGTACAACTCGAATGCGTAAAATAAATTCTGGCGTATTAATTCAATATAAAATAATTTTAGGGTTAGCTGCATTAAGCTGTATCCCTGATGTTGAAGACTGGAATCTTATGGCACAATCAGTGATAAGACGTCGTCTGGCAATGGAAGCATTTTTGCGCGCTTTTCATTTCTTCTTATTAATCTCACCCAGATAAACTGAACTACCAAATCTACCAACGGACGCGGTGAAATTAACATTTCATTAATAAGGTAGGAGAAATAACGACACAGCGGCAGGGCTTGGATTGGACACTGCAGAAGATGCTCGTTGAGAAATATCACTTTTGCCTCCCTCAGGGACTTGTAGTTCATTCCACGACACACCAACATCAAAGCATTCAGCTCTTGCTGCCATTTGCTGTATGTGCTATTCACCTCAAATTTGGCCAGATATGGAAGCATTTTATCAAAGTATACGTTGATCGCATATTTACCTCCATTGCGAAAGTCTGGGTTTGCCCCGTATCGAAGTAAACACTTCACGATGTATCTATCCAGGTCAATGGAACTCACTGTATTCATGTAATTAAAGAGCACATCATTGAGAAGGCGTCTGTTGGTTTTATCACACGTTGTCACTGTGGTAATTAATTTTTTCATGAATAGTTTTGAATGCTGTACTTGTTCGAAAAAATTAGTAGCACTTGTTGCATTTTCTAAGATACAATTAATAGCAGACGAGTATGCACTTCTTGAAAATGACTGTCCGGATCCCATCTGTTTGAACGTTTCTGTTTCATCAAAGTGAGGGTTGGCTTTGTTGGCCAACAAAATTTTCAGACATTCTATGTAATAAAATATTTTTTTTCCAATAGTAATGTTGAATGAGCAGTTGATCAACGTGTACAACGGGAAGGTACAGTATACATTGTGAGCATTGACATCCTCGTTACTGCTAATAAGCACATTAGTCATTATAGGCAACATCTCATAACGGTAATCACACATCAAACTCTGGGTATAGAGAATGTGATATAAATTGATACCATCAAACAGCGACTGTCTTTCCTTGTTTTTGTGAACCAGCAATGCTGTTAGACAGTCTGGATACATGTCACGAATTGCTGTAAGCACGGCGCTTTGGTAATCTGTTTTTGTTAGTTTCTGGTCCATTAGAAGCATGATAGCATCAGGACTCTTGGCTTTAGTGGCTAGTGTCAGAGGCTCCTTGACTGCCATATGTGGGTGATTCTTCAGTATGAATGAATCTAAGATCATTTGAACGCATTCCAAATGTCCATATTGAGCTGCAATTGAAAGCGGGGTTTTATTTCTTAGACTGCTTGCGTCATCTTTAACAGTCAGAATTTGAGGTTCCAGATTCAATATAAAATCTTTATACTTTTTTTTCCCCCTCACGCCGGGTTCCAGAACTTTAGGATAGATTACAATTGAATCTTTTTTAGGAGAGGTATCGCGAACAGTTGACTTTCTTCTGACTGTTTTACGACTCTCTGACGCTTTAACTTCTTTTGAGGTGATTCTTTTCAGCACACTATTAACTTCTGACTTCTGTCGGGTATCGATAATTCCTACATCACGTGGTTTTTTGCGGGAATTATCTGTGTATATGACAGACACTTTCTCGCCTGCGCCGTTAATAACACCCTGGGAAGCTTCTGTAAATACGTCCCAATCTACTGTGATTCTGTGTCTTCTGTCTGCACCTCTCGAAGACAACTCGGGTTTTTGAAGCATACTGTACACTTTACCGACCTTGTTGGTTTTGAACGAAGGTACTGGCTTCTTATCAAGAGCATTCCGTGTGGAAGATTTTGTCTCCACAGATTGATTTCGTATTAACTGTGAACTCGCTAAAGTACCAGACGTACGCGTTGCTGCCGTGGGTGCTTGTTTAACACCTTGCATTGCTTTATCCGACAAACCTAGACTTCTAAATCGATGGACACTTGCATGCTGTTTTTTCTTGACCTTCTCTAAATCATCAAGTTCATTTTTCAAAACATTACTTACTTCGTTCATATCAATGCTTTTTCCAGACATACACTGCATCGAATTCTCAGCCCATTCTGTACTGGACTTGATTTTGTGCAGTAATTTTTCCATTTGTTTATTCACGTTGCTTCGTAGTACGTCGGGTGATTTCAACTTTTTTCTAGCATAAGATGGCAATTTTATAACATGGTTCTGATTTGATCCACTGAAATAATCATTTGGTCTGTATTTCACAATCAGCCTTAGACACTCTGTAAATCCAAACATGGCGGCTAGGTGTGCATATGGATTTTTTTTCGGCATGTTAGTTGGAGGAAACCAATGTGATTCTGCCAGAAGAAACTCGACAATCTCTGGACAATTATTTATAATGCTGTGGTGAAGAAGATCCAATCCATCGTCATCTACCCAAGTTCCTACAAAATTAGACGCTGCAATGGGAATTTGCTTCAGTCTGCTCTTAATATGTGTTAAAAGAGCAGGACTCTGTTCTTCCTGCAAGATTATGGATATTTTCAATAAGATATCATTGATCTCGTCTTCGCCGATTCTCTCTGACAGTTGTGACAGTCTTATGCTGATAGATTCTCGAAGTTTCATCTGCTGAATATATGCCTCAGCAAACGTCAACTGCTGGGCCATTTTAAAGACAATTTTCTCCCGCGGTGTAGCAGTAATTTTATGTTATAACATCCTGGTCTTTGGGGGACAGGGCGAAATATGTATTTTTTTTTTATATTAGTTTACATACCACAAAGTTTACAACTGGCAACGTATTCATCTTCTAATAGATGCGGTTATCTGAATTTCGATGTCGTCGAATTAACTTATTTATTGCACCTTTACTAATGATACTTAGTAACAACAATTTATTTCATAACGATACAACCATGATGGAAACTTCCTGTCGACTTCCTAAAAATGCGGCTTTTGATGTCACACGGGATTCGTTCATTTAGGGGAACAAATTGAAAGTCACCAACGACACAAATCATTAATGGTTTTGTAAAGTAATCATCGGAATGTGAAACTTGCATGAGAAAGAAAAATGGACCAAATCTGAAAGAAAGACATAGCGATACTGTGCGCTTAATATGCTAAAAATGCTTTTTGTTGACAACAGGTACAGTACTACAGTAGCATGTGACACTGAATGTGGCAACATGCCCGTATCACAATTAAAATGGGTCGATTGACTATGTGATTGAATAAGTGAAAAATGCTCACACAAGAAAGGAAATAGGTAGATTTACTGAGCGATTGATTAAGTAAAATAGATCTCGCAGATCTCCGGAAACATGTCTGGTTGATCTGTCTCACTCAGCAAAATTCAGAATACAAGAATGGTGGTTGAGTTGAGTTAAGTTGAGTTGAGCTAAGAATTGATATCACTGCACTCGGGATATTCCCATACGTGCTCCGTCCCCTCGTTCAACAGCCAGGGAAGAGTCACACTACAAATCGTTCCCACCGCTATCTGATTGAAAGTTCTCCTGGTCTTCCCTCTGAGTTTTGAGATTCGACCAGAACCCCTGGTAATCCCCCGCAATCTCATCATTTCCACATACGGGTTCTCCATCTGTTTTTTCACCTTCTCCACCTGGTCACATAGGCGCACGACCACCTTCCCCTTGTCCATAGGTAATCTACCACTAAGAGATGCAATCCCTGTCAGCCTATCCGCCTGTTCATTTCCCCACATTCCCGCATGGCCAGGGCAATAACTCTATACATTTCTCACAATATGTGACCTCTGAAGCAAGGTGAGCCATTCCACACTAAACATTCTTTCTCCACCTTACTAAGTACTTGAGTCCGTGATGAAGACAATGTGTGTCGCAGTGGTCTCCTCTAACCACTGAAATGCCGCTTTGACTGCTTCCACCTCCATTCTCATGCTGGAGATCGTAACCTCAAGTGCCAAACTCTCCTTTTTCACGAATCGTCCATTAGCCTTCGAAATGAAACCCCAACCACTCCGTCTGTTTCTCACCACTGATCCATCGGTATAGATCACCATGTCATCTTCACGTGTATTACTCTGGATCAGTTGTTGCACCTCAAACTCTGTGTGGCCTGCGGCCCATTCTCTGCACTCACGACCCAGTGTTACTATTATATTGTGCCAGTTCGTTCTGTCTGCGGTTACTTCACCTCACTCTTTTTCACAATCGATGACCTCTAGATCACACACCAGACGTATAGATATTTCTGTCTGTGCCATTCAGGACCTGCCTCGTCTTAGTCTATGACCCTTGACCATATCCATGGCTTCATGCCTGGCGTAATCCCCAGGGTTGTCTGCCACGTAGCGTTTGAGACAAGAGTCAATGATTTAGTATTAGATAAGAAAATAGTGGCAGACAAATAAAGTGAGTCACCGTAGAGCGCAAGAATACAATAATTACTACATGACGTCACGGGGACAACATTACGTTACCATAGTCAGAGAGCATTTGACAACAGCAATGGAGAAAGGTGGACAGAAGAACAACATCGATATATCGACAATATTCAACTGAAAAAAGCATTATAGGCACGACATAGGATGGTCACGCAAGATGAAGAAACAACGGCACAATCTAGATTATGAAGAACGGTCAAGAATAAATGCATGGCGCAGAAGGAATGAAGAGAAATATCTGGCGTCACAACGGGCCGATCGAATTGTAGGCAAAAAGGTCACAGCTTTAGTACGTCAGTAAAAGAACTTAAATGTAAGCAATTAGTGATGGACCACGCTCAAGTATTGGTCATTTAGTTATCAATATGATGAGACTGGATTCGGCAGGCGAAACGGTATGTTTTCAATCATTATTTATTTATTATATTCTGACCGATCCTCCCAGTTGTATGGGAACGGTCATGTAACTATTTATTGATTATCTGTCCGACCGATCAACACCATTAAAGTAAATTTGACGCGGATTATCATCGTTTGCTGCTGTCATTTTGTTGACATTCAGTTTACGGTTCCCGTTAATCTGTTATGATGTTCTGGGCCAGACAACGAGAGTGAATCAGGATACCAACACCATAGCATTGTCTATGGGACATAATTTATATTGCGTGGTAATGTATGCATGTCCCATCCCATGCCGTCCCATGGGACTTTCCCATAGGATTCCAATGGGAATAACATTCCCATGGCCAGTCCTGGAAGGCTTGTCCATGGGACATGTTTTTCTGTCCCATCCAATGGTAATTTATACCTGTCCCATCCCGTCCTATCCCATCCCTACTCTATTCAGAAAATCCCCCTTTTTTCCAATGGGATTTTCATAGCCAAGCCTGGTAATTCCTATCTGCAGGAACTCTCAGGTACCATTTGGCTTGAGGGAGCCTATGCCTAACCGCCATTGATGGTAGCACCAGGAAATATGCCTCATGCATATAATCGGTATGTCCGTTGTGCACCTCAGGATCATCCGCACGGCCGCAATTTGAATGCGCTCCAACCTTTCAAGCTGGCTTTTTGAAACTGGCAGTATGTCTCGACCATACTCAGTAACATAAAATATTAACTGCTGAAAGAGCATGTAAAGCATTCTCTGCTCTTCCCAGGTTGCTGCCCTCGTCCTGAATGCATTAAGTCCACTACCAGCCTTCATTACCAAAGCCTCCACATGATCTTTAAAATACGTGCAGGTGATGCCCAAGTACTTCAGTTTACTCTCTCTACTAAGAGGACATCCGTTCAATGTAATACTTGGGATATCTGCCTTCACAATCCAGTTATCCAGGAATTATCACACAGCCGATGCTTTGCCTGGGTTTCTTCTTCTTTACGTTCATCCGGAGTGCATTTTCAGATGTTATTGCGGTGTGTCTGGTTAGGCACCCTTGGGTCGAAACCCTTAGACCAACCCATACGACTTTTAGCGTGCATTTTGACCATGTTAGCATTCTTGAGAGACTTTCACTTTTGTGGTACTGTCCACCTCCCAGTAGGTCAAGTTGGAACAGTCGAAGACTGCACGGTCATCCCTCAAATGAAGGCAGGGACAGTCCATAGCATTTTCCGCCATCCTGGGTGGCTTCCATAATTGCAGAGCCGACACATAACACTCTGGTGCTGGGTTTACCGAGGGAATCGTCACGTCCTGCTCATGGCTGCTTTAATTCCTCACTTCAATATATTCCTCACTTCAATATACAGGATACAGAATGAAGCTATGCGCATTATTCTTGGATGTACAAGAGATACAGCATGCAGGGCGATGCGCTACCTTCTTGATTGTCCAACCATTGAAGAGAGAATACAAGTTTGCAGGGCAGGCGCCTACCTCAGAATTAACGCAAACACACAACATCCACTGCATAGTGAAATTAGGAAGGTGAAGGGCAGCAGGTTAAAAAGAGGACGATCGTGGATGGGTCAAGCCGAAGACATTCTTCAACAGGTGTGTTCACTTGAGGACTTAGAACCTGGCGAGGAGTGGGTGCAAGTGCCAACAGACTTCTGCACATCCTTTTCAGTTTGCATCCAACTAGATAGAAAATGCAGACAAGAAAATCCGGCTGCTGTTGAGGCTGAAGTACAAGCGTTGATTTTCGAGAATTCGCTAGACGGTGACGCGGTCATCTACACAGATGGGTCGGTCGTCCGACATGTGAGAAGCTCATGGGCCTTTACAGCTCGGGCCGGAGGGAGAATTGTGAAGGAGGACTCTGGTGCTTTCACTGAAACCACAAGTAGCCTGACCATGGAAGTCATGGCAGTAAGTAAAGCAAAAACATGGCTCGAGACACGGACATTCACTAGGGCTTGTTTCCTCAGCGACTCAATGAACATGATCAAGAGGATAGAGGAGGGGTCGATCCGAAGAGAATGGTTGCTGCCTCTGAAGCGGTCTCGGCTGGCAAAGATTAGTTTCATCTTCGTGCCAGGGCATGCGGGAGTACAAGGAAATGAGCGGGCTGACAAGCTCGCAGGTGAGGCTACTGTGGAGGGCGGACGCGCCATGGACCAGGCTGACATTCTGAATGCTCTATGAGAAGTGAGACCTTTGCGAGAACCAAGTGATGACTGTGAATCTACAACAATGGCCAGACTGCGAGAGCAGCAAATTAAAAGAGGGGTGGCCAAACAAGAACACTACGCAGGAAGCCAAAGAAGATTGATAAACCAACACAGAACTGGCGTCGTTAGCCGCTACACGCTGCGGGATTTGCTGAGGAGGGGATCCGAGCACTTATGGACTGAATGGTTCGATGTGCAACGAGGATGATCTGTCGACTAACTAACTAACTAACTAACTTCAATATATTGGGCATTTCGTTCGCCCCGGGCCGTTCCCGCACAAACCAGACAGGTCTGCAGACGGTATCCACTCAGCGAGTTTTCGGACATGTGCTTGTCTTTGCGCCCGTTAGAGCTGTTCCAGGCACGACAGACATTCGGAATACTACCTAGTCAGAGCTGTTCCGAACAAGAGCGGCATTCGGAAACTATGTAGTCAGAGCTGTTCCTAGCACGAGAGACATTCGGACGAGACATTTCACTCGGACGTAAATGCTTAGTGCCAATTTTTAGTTTGCCACCCGTAGGACGGTACTTCCGACTTCGGAGGGCATTTTTTTAATGAGGTTAGCCTTCCTCGGGTTTCGTGGCACGTTAGACTTATTGTTGTGATGTCGCCCACATCTCAGCTGGTCAAGATAGAACGATCAACGACATCGTGGTCGACCCTCAAGGGAAGGCAGGGGCAGACCATGGGCATTCCCTTGCTGTCCAAGGAGGCTTCCATAATTGCAGAGCCGGCACATATTGCTCTGAGACTGGGCTCACCGGAGGAGTTGCCACGTCCTGCTCGTGGCTGCTTTAGTTCCTCACTTCCATGTGTTGGGCATCTTGCTTGCCACTGGTCGCTCAAGCACACGCCAGGAGTGGTCAGACTGCGGGCGACATCCACTCGGTAAGCTTTTGCTTTTGACTTCGGACCACGCAATGGATTCGCTAGTCGTGCGTTCCATTTCGTGTTATTGAGACGTTTTTTCATTTTTGTCTACACTCTCTATATGTTAGATACAGACAGTTTTCGTAACCATTTCATTCGACTGGGGCATTTTCTGCATTTTAGTACTCGCTCACGAGGTAGGCTACATGAGCTGCCGGCTCAACACCTTACCTCAGTGCAGCAGTGAACGGGAAACAGTCAGGCCCTCTAATCCGGGAATCCCTCATATTCCCCAGCTGAAAGTCTTCGAACAAGTATCAGAACTGGGCATGTGGCGTGCTCAGTATCTCACCTCTATTTCTAGGTAGGTGTGTATCGGCCCGGCTCTCACATCCGAGGGTTTGTGGCTTAGAGGCGTTCAGTCTAAATCCTCGACAGAGATCCTTAGGCTATTATCCGGACCAAGAATGTCTGCCTTCGTGCGCCTGATTTAAACTCTTGACTGATATCCTCAGTCTACCTGCAGAGCAGCATGTTGTGTCTCTCTTAGTCTGGCCCCTATCCCATAAGCTGTCCGATATGTAGTTTTCATCCATCGGCAAGCAGATGGGGTCAATGGGACACACAAGCCCCCCCCCCCCCCCCCCCACCACGGCAAGGTGTAGACACATCGGGGGAGTGCCTGGGTTTATAACGGTCCCTGCGTCCCTGCACCACTCCGCCACCATGTTTACTGCCCTCTGTAAGTCTTCCGCCAAACTTTCACTGTCCATGTCCTGTCTGTAGACCAGCACATCATCTGCAAATGTCAAGATTCTACCCACACCTGGTGTCTCAATAGCTGCGACTTTGCTGGCGTAGACATTAAAGAACACTGGGGATATGGCAGATCCCTGTGGCAACCCATGTGTAAACGTACAGGGGTCAGAAGTTCAAGAACCCATGCGCGGTGCAAACTTATGCTCATAAAGGACTGCCGCAACCCAGCTGACAAGGCAAGGGCAATCCCCCATGTCCAGCAGAGTGTATACTAACCGATCATACCTAACCCTGTTATACGCATCCTTCAGGTCAAGAGCTATCGCCACTGTCTCTTGTTTATCTTGGAAGCTCCCATAGACATCAAATGCAAAAGTTGCTGCTTTGGCCCAGGTGTTCTTCCCAGGCCGATAACTCCAGAGTTTTTTGGGAAGCAGATTACGACTTTCTAATGTCGCTGGAGCCTGCGGGCTACTATCTTTTCAAGGACTTTGCTAAAGGTGTTTTGCAGGGTTATAATTCGATATCCATTAAGTCTGGAGTGATCCTTACCTGGCTGTGGGTGTGGGACCAGGTATCTATGAAGCCAATCCTGGGGTATTTCCGCCGTATTCATGTTTAGGTTGCAACAAAGAATCATTTTCCCAAAGTCCACACCTTTCACGTTACTCATATGGGTGTACTTCACCCCGTCCACGCCCGGTGCTGTGTCTTTAGGCCTCTTCAGTACCCGTCTAATATCCTCCACCGTAATCTCAGGGTCCTCCTTCCTAGTGACCGAAGACAAGGCTTTTCTGACAATATCTCTGATAGCTCTATCTTGCTGATCCGTCTGTTTTAAAAATTGTGTAAGTAAAGCCTCCCCTCTGTCCTGGTCATTTGTCATCGGTTGGTTGTTATCATCATAAACGGTACCATGTGTACCAGGCATCGCCTGTCTCTTCATCTGCCGGTGCAGCTTCCAGAATTTACCCAATGTCACATCCCCACATACTTAATTTATAAACTGTTCCCACTTCATCCTTTTTGCCTCTGCTCCCTGGAGTTTAAAATACTGCATCTTTACGTTTTTAAAATACTTTTCAACCTTCTCCAATTCTGTGTCAGCTGTATGGTGGTTATTCTAGCATAATGTAAATACGTTATGAGGAGAAATGAACTAGAGAACTTGGTGACAACTGGCAAGATTGACGTGAAAAGAACAAGGGGAAGGTAGAGAAGTAAATATTTTGATGGCTTGATCACATGGCATGGTAGAGACAAGAACACTGAGCTGATCCACGAGTCTGGTGATCACGTGAGATGGTGAAACATGACCGCTCACGCTTATATACACGCTGGTGATGATGATGTGATTCGCAGCTGTCATACTGCCACTTTTTCTTCTTACTGTCCATGTCGTGTGGCTTTTGTGTTCATATCTTTACACTGTCTACTATCTCGTGTGCTACCAATTCTGTCTGGTGTACCTGAATACCATGATGTCAAACCATTCAGCGTCTTCTTTCTCTACCTCTCACTGCTTCTCATCCCCATGAAGTCTCACGTAGTTACGAGGTACTTCAGTGTTCCACTTCTAGTTATATTTCTAAGGAACGTTTACTGTCGTTTCTTGATGCGAGTAACCCGTTTTCCTTGTGAGTTAAATAAATTCTTTCAAGATGGTTTCTTTACCCACTTTTAAGAGGTGATATAATTTTCAGTCAAGTGTCCCTTATTATCCATAAACTTGATGTGTCTCCCTGTAGCAACATGGCATGTATGACATGGATTGTCTGTTAGATGTGTCTCCCTGTAGCAACATGGCATATATGACATGGATTGTCTGTTACTTGTCCATTACCAGCAGCTGTCCGAATAGTGCAGGTGAAGCCAGAACATCAAATGTCACCTTTCATCGGCCTGCTGTATATCCTGGGCAGTATATCATCTTAATGCGGCGAAGATGTGTTATGCCAATGTAGTCTCACTATTTATACGATAGCCACTCGTAAAGGATATTTTGAAGTGACTCTTCGCTGGCTATTGAACGAGTGGACGGAGCGCGTTTGGGAATGTCCTGGCTGCAGTGATGTCGGATTTTAGCTCAACTCAACTCATCTTAACTCCTGGGAGTTTGACACAAAGGTAACCACGGAACATAACGACATAGATAAAAACAGAAACGCAGCGGTCTGGCTGCTTCTCTCTCAGTTAAGCTGTGAAGCTGTGGTTCCATGCTCGGCACAGGGCAGTCACTGATTCACTGCCGAAGGACAATATATCGCCGCGCGTGACCTCTCATTTGTACAGATGGGCGATATATCGCCATACTAGGGTCATCGCGTTATTTGTTTTGTTTCCTGGTATCGTACGCAGTTTCAATGCTCAGTGAATGGAAATTTACATTATAGCACTGGTTCGTTTGTGTTCCATGCTTAGCCCAAATCTACTTTTTTTGGCACTGAATCAGTTAAATACACTTTGGACAATATAATACACAAGGCAGGGGAATTGACAAACGATCAACAGTTTATTCAGTGGGCTTTGTTGAGAGCGACGTTCTGCAACACAATTGTCACGGTATTGTGATAGTGGTGCAATGGTTGCACATAAACCACAGTGCTCTGTAATGATATGTCGTTGAAATCTATCTACATATCCTAATTCTGAGATCGCACCGCGATAGACAGAACCATTGATTCATGCGATAACACCAGTGACTCACGAGTTCTCGTCAGTCAATTATTGCACTACACTATTCGTTCCTGTGTTGAGCCAATTTGTTTTCCTGGCCAAGGATGATGATAACAGTACAGATGTCAGGTTTTATCTGGCTGGCATTAAACCATCGCATGAATGGTTGAGAAATATAACGCTGGATTTGAAACAAAAACTAAGATCTCTCTCTCTCTCTCTCTCTCTCTCTCTCTCTCTCTCTCTCTCTCTCTCTCTCTCTCTCTCTCTCTCTCTCTCTCCCTCTCGAGTTTTGTTAACTCTAGAAGGACACCAATTAATCAATAATCATAACAAAAGAATATAGTTATACGAAATAATAAATTGCAGAACCGGTTCCCTATTCTCCGAAAAGGGTGGGCCAACAGGCCGTATACATTTTAGCAAATGCCGGACACACAATCGTTGACTCACTCAGTCATCATAATAGATTTATTACATCAGTGAGGAGACAAGTGATATCCGGGAGTCTTGCTGCCTGGCACATGACATGCCAGCTTTAATGTAAGCTTATATGGCAGGCATTTACTTAGATATCAATCACAACTATTCAAACTTAGTGTCTATGCTAGCACACTGATCATTGTTCAAACTTCCTTTCCACTTATTAAGTAAATTTTATCCAGTTTTCCTTCCACATAATAAATATTATTTCATCCAAACTTCCAATACACATGATTAGTTCATTTCACCCAAACTTCCCGTCCATATATTAAATAAAATGAGAACATTTCATCATTGTGGTAAATAGTATGTTTATTCATAAATAAAAGAGCAAAAGTTGTAATGTCTTTTTTTTTCTTTTCTGTCAGTGTTCGTTGTTGCACTGTATAAAGCGTTATTCTGTCTGTGGCTGTCCATGCTTGTGCTAGAACTGTCAGTGACCTCTAGGTAATTGTAGACTACGTAAATATTGCATTAGCAAAGTATTCCAGTTTTCTGTTACATTTATGTATATTTAATTTTCTCATATATACATATATGTTATTATTTCATAAAGAAGCAGCATTACTCTATACCAGTGTATGTCGATGTGATTCTGAATGCCTTCATACATCGCGTGGTGGCTGATTCAATGGCTGACTGGATCGTGAATCCTCTGTAACTCTGAGTTTAATGCATGCTTTGACGCGCAGCTGATCTCAGCCAAGGACTTGTATCTGTCGGTACGAAAGTGTGTTGCAGAAGCCTTTGTTGCAGAGACCTCCTTCCACTCTACAAACTTTGAAACCCAACGACAGGTGCCAGACTGGTACTGGAGCTGTGCTACTGCCGGGATGCAAACAGTTTATGATACAGCACAGCTCATTCAAACTGGCTGACTCTGGACCTAGGTTGATAATATTTCCTCAAAGAGGTTTACATTGTTTCACTTTTAACAGTCTCCAACACACTGCCCAGAGAGAATTATAACTCGCTTGTACGGGAGTTAAACAATCCTGGAGGGAGATGGGAGAATGTATATTGTAACGGAAACAGAGTCCATGGCACCAGACCGCAGTTATTGTGTGGAGTGTTGTGCTTTCTGGCTTTCAGTTTTAACTGTTTCATGTTTAAGACAGATTGTGGCCTACTTAGTCACAATAAAATAATGTAAATGTAAGCTATGTTTATCTTGATCCCTAGTGCTGGAGCTGGGCATCTTATGGCACAATCAGTGAGATCATGACGTCTGGTAATGGAAGCATTTTCACACGCTTTTCATTTCTTCTTAATCTCACCCAAATAAACTGAGCTACCAAATCTACCAACGGACGCGGTGAAATTAACATTTCATTAATAAGGTAGGAGAAATAACGACACAGCGGCAGGGCTTGGATTGGACACTGCAGAAGATGCTCGTTGAGAAATATCACTTTTGCCTCCCTCAGGGACTTGTAGTTCATTCCACGACACACCAACATCAAAGCATTCAGCTCTTGCTGCCATTTGCTGTATGTGCTATTCACCTCAAATTTGGCCAGATATGGAAGCATTTTATCAAAGTATACATTGATCACATATTTACTTCCATTGCGAAAGTCTGGGTTTGCCCCGTACCGAAGTAAAGACCTCACAATGTATCGATCCAGGTCAAGGAATGTCACTGTATTCATGTAATTAAAGAGCACATCATTGAGAAGGCGCCTGTTGGTTTTATCACACGTTGTCACTGTGGTAATTAATTTTTTCATAAATAGTTTTGAATGTTGCGTTTGTTCAAAGAAATTAGTAGCACTTATTGCATTTTCTAAGATACAGTTAATAGCAGACGAGTATGCACTTCTTGAAAATGACTGTCCGGATCCCATCTGTTTGAACGTTTCTGTTTCATCAAAGTGAGGGTTGGCTTTGTTGGCCAACAAAATTTTCAGACATTCTATGTAATAAAATATTTTTTTTCCAATAGTGATGTTGAATGAGCAGTTGATCAGCGTGTACATGGGGAAAGTACAGTACACATTGTGAGCATTGACATCCTCGTTACTGCTAATAAGCACATTAGTCATTATAGGCAACATCTCATAACGGAAATCACACATCAAACTCTGGGTATATAGAATGTGATATAAATTGATACCATCAAACAGCGACTGTCTTTCCTTGGTTTTGTGAACTAGCAATGCTGTTAGACAGTCTGGATACATTTCACGAATTGCTGTAAGCACGGCGCTTTGGTAATCTGTTTTTGTTAGTTTCTGGCCCATTAGAAGTATGATAGCATCAGGACTCTTGGCTTTAGTGGCTAGTGTCAGAGGCTCCGTGACTGCCATATGTGGGTGATTCTTCAGTATGAATGAATCTAAGATCATTTGAACGCATTCCAAATGTCCATATTGAGCTGCAATTGAAAGCGGGGTTTTATTTCTTAGACTGCTTGCGTCATCTTTAACAGTCAGATTTTGAGGTTCCAAATTCGGTTTGAAATCTTTATACTTTTTCTTTCCCCTCACGCCTGGTTCCAGAAGTTTAGGGTAGTTTCCAATTGAATCTTTCTTAGAAGAGGGATCCAGAACAGTTGAATTTCTTTTGGATGTTTTACGTTTCTCAGACGTTTTAGCTTCTTTTGAGGCGATTGCTTTCATTGAATTATTAACCCCTGACTTCTGTCGAATATCGAGAATTCCTACATCACGTCGTTCCTTGCGAGAATTATTCGTGTATGTGACAGTTACTTTCTCACCTGCGCCGTCAACAACACCAGCAGGAGCGTCGGTAAATACGTCCCAGTCTACTGTAATTCTGTGTCCTCTGTCTGCACCTCTCGCATACAACCCTGGTTTCTTAAGATTGCAAAATCTCACTTTTCCGAACTTATCAGATTTTTGCGGCGTTTTTGTTTTCTGATCACGATCTTCCCGTGTGGAATATTTTATCTCCGCAGAGGCAATTCGTGTTGACCGTGAGCTAGTTGAAGTACCGGAAGTACCCACTGCTCCACCTTCTGAGCGTTCGCCCCTTTTCAGGTCTTTACCTAACACACATAAACTTCTCAACCGATGGACACTTGCATCCTGCTTTTCCTTCATTTTCTCTAACTCTTCAAATTCATGTTTCAAAACATTACTTACTTCGTTCATATCAATGATTTTACGAGACGAAAACTTCACCGAATTTTCAGCCCATTCTGCGCTGGACCTGATTCTGTTCAGTAATTTTTCCATCTGTCTATTCACATTGCTTCGTCGTGCATCCAGTGATTTCAACTTGTTTCTAGCAAACGGTGGCAATCTTATAACATGGTTCAGATCTGATCCACTGAAATAATCAGTTGGTCTGTATTTCATGATCAGCCTTAGACACTCTGTAAATCCAAACATGGCGGCTAGGTGTGCATATGGATTTTTTTTCGGCATGTTAGTTGGAGGAAACCAATGTGATTCTGCCAGAAGAAACTCTACAATCTCTGGACAATTATTTATAATGCTGTGGTGAAGAAGATCCAACCCATCGTCATCTACCCAAGTTCCTACAAGATTGGACAACGAGGGGGGAATTTGCTTCAATCTGCTCTTTATATGTTTTATAACAGTAGGACTACCTCCATCCTGCAACATGGTGGATAATTTCGATAAGACACCATTGATCTCGTCTTCGCCTATTGTCTCTGACATTCGTAACAGCCTTCTGCTGGCAGATGCTCGGAGTTTCTTCTGCTGAGCATATGCCTCAGCGAATGTCAGATGTTTAGCCATTTTTAAGATGGCAAGATCTCACTGCAAGTTATAGCAGGTATTTGATGTTCTAAAGTTTTCAAAATAACGGAGGAGGACCAGTGTATATAGTTTATAGTAGTTTACATACCACAGAGTATTCAACTGGCAATTCATTCATCATCTGATAATATAGTTTTTGTGAGTTTGAATGTCGTAGAACAACAGTATCCATTCCGTCTTAATTACTGACACTTTGCGCAAATGTATTTCAGGCGTCACAGCCATGATGGGAACTTCCTGTCGATCTGCTAAAAAAATACGCCTTTTGATATTACGCGAGATTTGTTCAATTAATTGAGGAGAAAAAAAAACAACAACTGAAAGTCGTCAACGACACAAATACATAAATTAGTTAAATAGCAATTATTGTTGTGTGGTAGTTGTATTCTGCCTCAAGAATGTTCACATCCTATATTGAAACCTTGTGAGCGTCAGATATCGGGATTTCTGTGCCAGCCCATGCATTGTGTACGGGGGAATGTGCAAACTGATAGGCTTACGAGCCGGGCTACTGTGGACAGCGGACGAGCAATAGACCGGGCTGATATACCGAATGCTGTCGGAGAGGTGGAGTAAGAAAACGAATCAAGAGATGACTGCTAATATTTAACCTCGGCTAGACTACGAGGTCTCTGTGGCTGAAGGGCTTGCGAACGCGGTTTGTGAGCCCGTATACCCGGGTTCGAAACACGGCGGTGCTGGTTTTTTCGAAAAAGGTATAGAGCCCGGTCGTTCAGAAAGCAATGGCAAACTACTGAACGTAACACTTGCCTAGTACATCAACAGCAGCTGAAAATGCTGGTGTTGACTGCAACGTCCCGTAAGGGATACGCAACACAATTTTTTTTTAGACTACGAGAACTTTTCAACAAACACCGAACTAGTGTCGTCGCCCACTACACGCCGAGGGAGATACTTATGGGCTGAATTGTCCAATGTGGGAGATACTGTGAAGGAGATGCGAGCACTTATGGGCTGAATTGTCCAATGTGGGAGATACTGAGAAGGAGATCCGAGCACTTATGGCTGAATGTCCAATGTGGGAGATACTTAGAAGGAGATCCGAGCACTTATGGGCTGAATTGTCCAATGTAGGAGATACTTAGAAGGAGATCCGAGCACTTATGGGCTGAATGGTCCAATGTGGGAGATACTTAAAAGGAGATCCGAGCACTTATGGGCTGAATTGTCCAATGTGGGAGATACTGAGAAGGAGATCCGAGCACTTATGGGCTGAATTGTCCAATGTGGGAGATACTGAGAAGGAGATCCGAGCACTTATGGGCTGAATGGTCCAATCTGGGATATACTTAGAAGGAGATCCGAGCACTTATGGGCTGAATTGTCCAATGTGGGAGATACTGAGAAGGAGATCCGAGCACTTATGGGCTGAATTGTCCAATGTAGGAGATACTGCGAAGGAGATCCTAGCACTTATGGGCTGAATGGTCCAATCTGGGAGATACTGAGAAGGAGATCCGAGCACTTATGAGCTGAATGGTCCAATGTAGGAGATACTGAAAAGGAGATCCGAGCGTTTATGAACTGGATGGTACTCTCCCCACTGAGGGAGGGAGGGATCGCTTGAGAATGGACAAGGTAACAGCAAAGGGACAATCTTTACATCAGGGATAACTAAAATGACCGAACAACGTCTCCACGGCAGCGGACAAACGCCCGGAGGTCATGACCCGGGCGGGACCGCCCCCAGAGAGTATTAAGAAATTGAAGGTCCGAAATGCTTGGGGAAGGGGGTTACTTCTGATGATCTGAAGCCCCCTGCCGTGTTTGCTCCGTGTCGGAGTTCTTACGACTCACTTTCCCTCGAAGGCGGCAATAACGTACCTGGCCAGGCTTCACCTTCAGTTCGTGTAATCAGGCTGGCGTCAGTCTCGTCATATCTGCCAACCGAGTCCATACTGCATTTATTTATTTATTTAATTGTTGCGCTCGCTCGCTTTGAACTCAAGCTCGGTCCATACATGCTACTTCTAGTAGCACTGAACTGAATTTTACATGTGAATTAACTTTCCTTATTGCCAGTGTCCCTCGCAATCAGGCGAACCCTCTCCGACTTCAGAGGTGCTTGTAATTTATGTCCCACAGTCAAGGACGAAAAAGTCAACATTTTAACTGGATTTATTCTATCGACTCTGCCATGCTTTAGCCCTTGTGTATTGGTGCATTATTTGCCTCTGGTATGTGCGTTCACTGCCTTTAACTGCGACATGTATTGTCCGTGGTTCCAGGTGAGCGATATTCTTCTTCTTTCGTTCGCTTGAATTTGTCTATAACTGCAATGCTGTCTCTTGTAAGAATTTAACTGTCTTTTTCAGTTCACACAGCGGTCCATAGAGTTTATCTTCCACTTTCGTCTCTCTAGGCCAGAAGGTTTGCCTAAATATGTTGTAGTTTGGGCAGTCTTGGAGTATGAGCTCTGCTGTCTGCGACGACAAACCACATGTGCACATGGCTGTTTCACCAATCTTGAATTTTGTATACATGTGGTTGCGTAATGTATTGTGTCCTGTTCTGAGGCGCAGAATAATGACTTGTTCTGGTCTGTCCATAATGTGGTAGTCATCTTGAGCAGGTTTTGGTGGCTTTCTGACCGATTTGATCATACATTTCTGTTGGTGGTATATAACGGGCACATCAGGCTGTTCTTCTTTGGCTCCTTCCTTAGCCAATTGATCAGCTCTGTCGTTTCCGGGTACTCCACAGTGGGATGGTATCCACTGTATGGTGACCTTATGCTGACTGCTAAGTTCAGAAAGTAGTGTTCTTAGTACTGGCAATTTCCCAGACAGGAGCGCCTCGAGTACTGATTTTGCATCTGTCAATAGCACCACAGGATGTGTACCACGGCTTCTATTTAGTAATTTCTTTTGCTATCTCGATTGCCTAAATTTCAGCCTCATAGTTATGGCAGTACTTTCCTGTTGGTACTCTGGCCGCGTCCCTAGTATTATTTGGGTATTTTATGTACACTCCCGCTACTCTATTTCGAACAGCATTTTGTGCTGACCCATCAGTGTAGACTCGGATCCAGAGGTCCTGTGGGTATTCTTCATCAAGGAAGCTGAGATTGCCTGTTCTGCACTGTACACTGTTCTGTTCTTCCTTGTCAAATATTCCTCTCACGTCTGTCAGGATTTGTAGTGATAGAATATGTCCATCTTTCCATGGAGTTCGCTCTGGAATAGTTGTCAGGGGGGATAACAACTGTGGGCAGACCGGTGGTCTCTCTGCAGAGTCGTTTGGCCTGGTGGATAAAAATGCTTCTTTTCAACCGCCCCATAGCTAAGTTGTCAAATCTGTTCTTCATAGGGTGGCCTGGCAAGCTAAGGAATTTTTCTGTTCGTATTAGCGTTTTCGAATCTCTGCGTTCTCTCAGTGCTTGTGTCCTCCCCATCTTCTCCATCTCAACTATAGGGATTGATCTCATCCCTCCTGTGGTGACTCTTAGTGCTTGATTTTGCACCTTTTCAAGCTCTTGTAGTGTGGTTTTTGATGCTGAACACCACGCAGTTGACCCATATTCCAGGTGTGGTTGTATGCTCATTTGATAAACTTTGCTAAGTATTTTCCCACTGGCTCCCCATGTGGTTCTACTTAGTTTTCTGAGGATGGCTATTTTCCTTCTGGCTTTTGCTACTTCTTTGTTGATGTGCTTTCTCCATGTTAGCCTGCCATCAAATGTGACCCCAAGTTATGTTGGTTCTTTATCTTCTCTAAGGGGTATTCCACTGATCTGGATTATCCCTGCCTTTTGTTTTGGAGAGAGGGTAAATAGAGTAGTGCTGCACTTGTCAGTGTTTATGCTGACACAATCTATTTGTCCTTGTAACAAATGCATCTACAACTCTTTGTAGCGCTCTGGTAGCCACTGATGCATGTTCATTTGTGCTCGATAAGTCCAGATCATTGATGAAGATTAGAAAAAGTGTGGGGGACAAGACTCCGCCCACTCCGTGACGCAGTAGTACTTTCTTGCTCTTGAGCCCATCTATCTGTACTCGGGCTCTTCTGTTGTGCAAGTATGCTTTCTCCCATTTGTAATTCTTCCATTCACTTTATAGTTTCTCAGTTTCTTCATCAGACCTTCTTTCCAGACTTTGTCAAAGGATTTCTTCAAATCTATCCATGCAGCAAGCACCAGCTTCTTCTCTTGGAATGCATCCTCAATTTCTTGAGAGAGGTAGGTTGTCTGATCTTCCGTAGAGTAGCACTGCCTAAAGCCAGCCTGCTGTGGCACAAAGATGATTTCTTCTTCTTCTTCTTCGTTCATCCGGAGTTTTTTTTCGGATGTGATTGTGTTGTGCCTGTTTACAGCAGAGCTGCGTTCTTGCGCCGTTAGGCCGACACATCCGACTTCTGCGGGCATTTGTTGACCGGGTTAACCTTCCCGGGGGTTTCTTAGGACGTTTGACTCTCACTGTTGTGGTGTTATCCCCCATCCCAGCTGGCTCATATAGAACAGCCAAAGATCCTGGTCAGCCCTCAAGGGAAGGCAGGGGCAGACCATGGGCATTCCCCGCCATCCAAGGAGGATTCCATACTTGCAGAGCCGATACATAGCGCTCTGGTACTGGGCTCACTCAAGGAATCGTCACGTCCTGCACATGGCTGCTTAGCCTCACTTCCGTATATTGGGCCTTCCGTTCACCATAGGCTGTTCTTCCGAAAACCAGAAGTATGCAGTCTGCAGATGACATCCACACAGTGAGCTTTCGATTCGGACTTTCCATGTAATGGATTTGCTATCCAAGCAATATTCCATTTCGTGCCACTAGGACACTTTTCCACCTTTTATGAAGTCCACACAGTGGGCTTTTGATTCGGACTTTCCACGTAATGGATTTGCTCTCTCATTGGCACCTTGCCGTCTTGACAGACGATAGTTTGTGCTCTAAAAAGGCATAATAACTTTTAACTATGGCGGTAGCGAGTGTGACTGATAAGGTCAATTTGCGCTGTAAATGTCCGTTCACAGTGGGTGCATGTGAATACGTGGTCATTTCCACCATCATGCACCATCTTACGTCTCAAACGCTTGGTGTGTGACTTTTCTGCAATAATTTTCTCCTTTGACTTTATTCTATTTCTGATATTTGCCCTCCATGCAACACGTTCAGTGGCGACTTGCTCCCAATGTGCATTATCAATGCCTGTATCAATCATGTCCCGCTTACACACATCTTTGTATCGTAGTAGAGGCCGACCCTGAGATCTTTTACCCATCTGTAATTCACCAAAAAAGATATCCTTTGGTATTCTACCATCATCCATCCTCCTAAGATGTCCTATCCATCTAAGTCTACGAAGACTGAGCATGGAATAAACTGTCACACAACCTGATCTTTCCAATACTTCAGTATTTGTGATTTTGTCTTGCCACTTAATACCAAGAATTCTTCGCAGACACCGCATATGAAAGCTGTTTAAATTGTTCTCTTGGTGTGAGTAAGTTGTCCAGGTTTCACTGCCATAGAGAAGAGTACTAATGACACAGGCTTGATAGACAAGGACTTTTGTTTTGGCAGTAAGCTTCCTGTTCTCCCAGACTCTTTTTCTTAACCTGTTCATTGTTGTTGCTGCCTTACCAATCCGGATGTTGATTTCCTGATCTAGGGATAATTTGCTATTTACCACTGATCCCAGATATGTAAAATGGTCTACTATCTCTAGTTCGGCGTCGTCAATAAAGATTGATGGTACCCCATGTGCACCTTGTGACATAATCTGTGTCTTCTTTTTGCTAATTGTTAAACCAAATTCAGAACAAGCATTGGAGAATGCAGATAGTAGACATTGCAATTCTTCCTCAGAGTGGGTCGTAACTGCAGCATCATCTGCAAAAAGCAACTCTCTGATCAGTACCCTCCTAATTTTGGTCTTAGCCTTCAATCTCTGAGCATTGTAGAGGCCGCCATCTGAGCGTGAGTGAATGTATATACCACCATCCTGATCACGAAATGCATATTTCAGTAGAAGTGAAAAGTATATTCCAAAGAGGGTGGGAGCTAGTACACAACCTTGCTTAACTCCACTCTTGATTTCAAATTCTTCAGAAGTTGCACCATCAAACTTGATTATACCCTTCATGCCTGTGTGGAACGATTCCACAATGGACAGAAGAGTTGGTGGGCAGCCAATCTTCTTTAGTGCCTTGAACAGACCCTCACGACTGACCAAATCAAATGCCTTTGTGAGGTCGATGAAGGCAATAAACAGTGGTTGATTCTGTTCACGGCATTTTTCTTGCATTTGTCGCAATGAGAATATCATATCAGTGGTAGACCGGTTCTGTCGAAAGCCACACTGTGATTCGGGGTAGACTTGATCTCCTAGGACTTGAAGTCTGCGCAGAACAATTCTGGCAAATACTTTTCCAACAATACACAGAAGTGAGATACCCCTATAGTTGTCACAGTCGCTCCGATCACCCTTGTTCTTGTACAGCGTTATGATGTTTGAATCTTTGAAATCCTGTGGGACTTGTCCTTCACGCCAGCATAGCTCTATTAGCTGGTGGATCTGTAGAGTGGGTGTGTCTTGCCCACTCCTGATAACCTCTATTGGAATCCCATCCTTACCTGGAGCCTTGCCAGATGCAAGTTCATTTATAGCACACTTAACTTCTGTTATGGTGGGAAGTGTGTCCAGGTGGTCAAGAGTTGCTATCCAAGCAATATTCCATTTCATGCCACTAGGACACTTTTCCACCTTTTATGAAGCCCACACAATGGGCTTTTGATTCGGACTTTCCACGTAATGGATTTGCTATCCAAGCAATATTCCATTTCGTGCCATTAGGACACTTTTCCACCTTTTATGAAGCCCACACAGCGAGCTTTCGATTTGGACTTTCCATATAATGGATTTGCTATCCAAGCAATATTCCATTTCATGCCTCTGGGTCTTCATGCACCTTTAAACGTCAACCTGTATGTAGTTAAAGTAAGATGCGGTCAACTTGAGCTTGTTGATATCTCCATAGAGCTTGTCCTCAAATGAAGCAGGTGTGGGCCAAAATATCTTTCTCTGTTCTGCATACGTTGGGCAATCCTGCAGCAAATGTTTTGCTGTCATTTTTCCAGTTCTACAATTACATTCATCGGTATCTCCTATCTTTAGTTTATTGAACAAGTGGTATTTCAGCCTGTTATGTCCTGTGCGGAGTCTGAAGATTGCTACTTGTTCTCTTCGGTCGAGCTTGTAATATGCAAAGATGATTTCACTTTCATTGTAACAATGCAGTCTGTGATTGATGATGCGCTCCATTGTTTTGCATAGACAGCTGGTGAGGCTAATTTGTATGTAGCTGGAGGCAATGAAACTATCTTTCTCTGATTTTAGGAGGGGTATCATGATTGCTTCTCCCCAGGCTTATGGAACACTGCCTAAGGTCCAGCTGTTATTGAAGATCTGCAACAGCTTTGCTTTGGCCTCTATTCCTAGGTTCCTGATAATTCCATTGGAGATACCATCAGCTACTGGTGACTTTCTCATTTTCAGTTTTGATATGACTAGCTCCAGTTAGCTGATTGTGATAGGTGCCTCCAGAACCTCATGTACTGTTTCATTCTGTCCTGTATGTTGCCATTTCTTTCGAATCTCTTGTTGTTTCTCTGGGCTAATTTCGATATTGTTATTTTGTGCGAATGAGTCCACAAAACTATCAGCTGCTTGCTTTACTGTTAAGATGTTTCCATCTTTATATAGTGCAATTTTTGAGTTTCTCCCGATACCCTCATCGTTAAGTTGTTTTATTAGCTACCACAACTTCCTTGTGTCTCTTTCAAAGTTCAGCGACTCTGTTTTGTCCTGCCAGCTTTTCCGTCTAGTCTGCAGCTTGGACCTTTGAACGTTGGCTTTTGCGTGCTGGTATTTATTGTTTATTAATAATAATATGTTAATTATTATTTATTTGGGTGGCGAGGTAAGGGTAACCCCTATCAAAGGAGAAGTAAGGTGCCTCCTTCCCTCCGCTAGCCTACGGGACACTTTTGGGCAAGGTGGAGTACTCGTTTAGCCTCCCGATCAGGGTTACGTGAAACCATGGGTGCAGGTGGTGAATGAGGTTGAAGAGCAGCCGATAGACAGTTGTGGGTTGTGGTCTCCAGCTTCACTGCGGTAGGCAGAATATCTCTTTCTTTTTTTTAGGAGACAATGGCTATGGTCATTAACCAGAATTGTCACTGCTAAGAAGGAAAGCAATGGCAAACTGCCTTCTTCACAGATGCCAAGGACTTTATGTTTTGCGATATCATCGACATTAAGGAAAACGGCGTAAATGGGTGCTCCATAGGATCCCGGTAGGGATAGTCATGTGCACCAGGTGAATCCAGACCGTCAGCAGGCTACTAGGTGCAAAAGATTATTATCATTAAAGGTAGGAACCTGGAAAGTCAGAACAATGAATGCAGATGGAAAATTTGATAACATCAAACGAGAAATGGGAAGAGAGAATATTAAATTATTAGGAATGTATGAAACCAGATGGAGAGGGGTCGGGATCAAGACAGGAGATGATTGTAAGATTATTTATTCTGGAGGAGAATAACGGCAAAGAAGTGTAGCCATTATGTTGGATCGGCAAACACCAAATTCTATTAAAGGTTATTGGGCTGTGTCAGGCAGAGTTTTATTAGTAAAATTAAACGGAAGACCTTTTACAATAAATGCCATTTAAATATATGCTCCAACAAGTGAATGCAGTGAAGACAGTATAGATGAATTTTATAATGACATGGAACTTGCTTAGAAGAAATGTAAAAAAAAAAAAAAAAAATTTTTAAATCAGAAATAAATATTATAATGGGTGATTAGAACACAAAAATGGGAAATCAAGGCGATGAGCAGCGTTAGGGCAGTGACTGGCCACATCCAGGAGACTGTTCTAATTGGGCCAGCCCCCCCCCCCCCATGTGTGGGAGCAGCGTTAGGGCAGTGACTGGCCACATCCAGGAGGCTGTTCTAATTGGGCCTGGACCCCCATGTGTGGGATCAGCATTAGGGCAGTGACTGGCCACATCCAGGAGACTATTCTAACTGGGCCTGGCCCCCCATGTGTGGGAGCAGCATTAGGGCAGTGACTGGTCACATCCAGGAGGCTGTTCTATCAGGGCCTGCCCCCCCCCCATATGTGGGAGCAGCATTAGGGCAGTGACTGGCCACATCCAGGAGGTTGTTATAACTGGGCCTGCCCCCCATGTGTGGGAGCAGCGTTAGGGCAGTGACTGGCCACATCCAGGTGGCTGTTCTAATTGGGCCTGGACCCCCATGTGTGGGAGCAGCATTAGGGCAGTGACTGGCCACATCCAGGAGACTATTCTAACTGGGCCTGGCCCCCCATGTGTGGGAGCAGCATTAGGGCAATTACTGGTCACATCCAGGATTCTGTTCTAACAGGGCCTGGCCCCCCATTTGTGGGAGCAGCATTAGGGCAGTGACTGGCCACATCCAGGAGGTTGTCATAACTGGGCCTGCCCCCCCCCCCCATGTGTGGGAGCAGCGTTAGGGCAGTGACTCGCCACATCCAGGTCTCTGTTCTAATTGGGCCTGGACCCCCATTTGTGGGAGCAGCATTAGGGCAGTGACTGGTCACATCCAGGAGGTTGTCCTAACTTTGCTTGCCCCCCCCCCCCCATGTGTGGGAGCAGCGTTAGGGCAGTACTGGCCACATCCAGGAGACTTTTCTAACAGGGCCTGGCCCCCCGTGTGTGGGAGCAGCATTAAGGCAGTGACTGGCCGCATCTAGGAAGCTGTTCTAACGGGGCATGAACCCCCATGTGTGGGAGCAGCATTAGGGCAGTGACTGGCCACATTCAGGAGACTGTTCTAACTGGGCCTGGCCCCCCGTGTGTGGGAGCAGCATTAGGGCAGTGACTGGCCGCATCTAGAAAGCTGTTCTAACGGGGCATGGACCCCCATGTGTGGGAGCAGCATTAGAGCAGTGACTGGCCACATCCAGGAGGTTGATATAACTGGGCCTGTGTGTGAGAGCAGCATTAGGGCAGTGACTGGCCACATCCAGGAGGCTGTTCTAATTGGGCCTGGACCCCCATGTGTGGGAGCAGCATTAGGGCAGTGATGGCCACATCCAGGAGGCTGTTCTAACTGGGCCTGTGTGTGGGAGCAGCATTAGGGCAGTGACTGGCCACATCCAGGAGACTATTCTAACTGGGCATGTGTGTGGGAGCAGCATTAGGGCAGTGACTGGCCACATCCAGGAGGCTGTTCTAACTGGGCCTGTGTGTGGGAGCAGCATTAGGGCAGTGACTGGCCACATCCAGGAGGCTGTTCTAATTGGGCCTGGACCCCCATGTGTGGGAGCAGCATTAGGGCAGTGACTGGCCACATCCAGGAGGCTGTTCTAACTGTGCCTGTGTGTGAGAGCAGCATTAGGGCAGTGACTGGCCACATCCAGGAGGCTGTTCTAACTGGGCCTGTGTGTGGGAGCAGCATTAGGGCAGTGACTGGCCACATCCAGGAGGCTGTTCTAATTGGGCCTGGACCCGCATGTGTGGGAGCAGCATTAGGGCAGTGACTGGCCACATCCAGGGGGTTGATATAACTGGGCCTGTGTGATAGAGCAGCATTAGGGCAGTGACTGGCCACATCCAGGAGGCTGTTCTAATTGATCCTGGACCCCCATGTGTGGGAGCAGCATTAGGGCAGTGACTGGCCACATCCAGGACGCTGTTCTAACTGGGCCTGTGTGTGGGAGCAGCATTAGGGCAGTGACTGGCCACATCCAGGAGACTATTCTAACTGGGCCTGTGTGTGGGAGCAGCATTAGGGCAGTGACTGGCCACATTCAGGAGACTGTTCTAACTGGGCCTGTGTGTGGGAGCAGCGTTAGGGCAGTGACTGGCCACATCCAGGAGGCTGTTCTAATTGGGCCTGGACCCCCATGTGTGGGAGCAGCATTAGGGCAGTGACTGGCCACATCCAGGAGGCTGTTCTAACTGGGCCTGTGTGTGGGAGCAGCGTTAGGGCAGTGACTGGCCACATCCAGGAGGCTGTTCTAACTGGGCCTGGCCCCCCGTGTGTGGGAGCAGCATTAGGGCAGTGACTGGCCACATTCAGGAGACTGTTCTAACTGGGCCTGCCCCCCCCCCCATGTGTGGGAGCAGCGTTAGGGCAGTGACTGGCCACATCCAGGAGGCTGTTCTAATTGGGCCTGGACCCCCATGTGTGGGAGCAGCATTAGGGCAGTGACTGGCCACATCCAGGAGGCTGTTCTAACTGGGCCTGTGTGTGGGAGCAGCGTTAGGGCAGTGACTGGCCACATCCAGGAGGCTGTTCTAACTGGGCCTGGCCCCCCGTGTGTGGGAGCAGCATTAGGGCAGTGACTGGCCACATCCAGGAGGCTGTTCAAACTGGGCCTGTGTGTGGGAGCAGCATTAGGGCAGTGACTGGCCACATCCAGGAGGCTGTTCTAATTGGGCCTGGACCCCCATGTGTGGGAGCAGCATTAGGGCAGTGACTGGCCACATCCAGGAGGCTGTTCTAATTGATCCTGGACCCCCATGTGTGGGAGCAGCATTAGGGCAGTGACTGGCCACATCCAGGACGCTGTTCTAACTGGGCCTGTGTGTGGGAGCAGCATTAGGGCAGTGACTGGCCACATCCAGGAGACTATTCTAACTGGGCCTGTGTGTGGGAGCAGCATTAGGGCAGTGACTGGCCACATTCAGGAGACTGTTCTAACTGGGCCTGCCCCCCCCCCCCCCATGTGTGGGAGCAGCGTTAGGGCAGTGACTGGCCACATCCAGGAGGCTGTTCTAATTGGGCCTGGACCCCCATGTGTGGGAGCAGCATTAGGGCAGTGACTGGCCACATCCAGGAGGCTGTTCTAACTGGGCCTGTGTGTGGGAGCAGCGTTAGAGCAGTGACTGGCAAAATCCAGGAGGCTGTTCTAACTGGGCCTGGCCCCCCGTGTGTGGGAGCAGCATTAGGGCAGTGACTGGCCACATCCAGGAGGTTGTTCTAACTGGGCCTGGCCCCCCGTGTGTGGGAGCAGCATTAGGGCAGTGACTGGCCACATCCAGGAGGTTGATATAACTGGGCCTGTGTGTGAGAGCAGCGTTAGAGCAGTGACTGGCCACATCCAGGAGACTATTCTAACTGGGCCTGTGTGTGGGAGCAGCGTTAGAGCAGTGGCTGGCCACATCCAGGAGGCTGTTCTAATTGGGCCTGGACCCGCATGTGTGGGAGCAGCATTAGGGCAGTGACTGGCCACATCCAGGGGGTTGATATAACTGGGCCTGTGTGTGAGAGCAGCATTAGGGCAGTGACTGGCCACATCCAGGAGGCTGTTCTAATTGATCCTGGACCCCCATGTGTGGGAGCAGCATTAGGGCAGTGACTGGCCACATCCAGGACGCTGTTCTAACTGGGCCTGTGTGTGGGAGCAGCATTAGGGCAGTGACTGGCCACATCCAGGAGACTATTCTAACTGGGCCTGTGTGTGGGAGCAGCATTAGGGCAGTGACTGGCCACATTCAGGAGACTGTTCTAACTGGGCCTGCCCCCCCCCCATGTGTGGGAGCAGCGTTAGGGCAATGACTGGCCACATCCAGGAGGCTGTTCTAATTGGGCCTGGACCCCCATGTGTGGGAGCAGCATTAGGGCAGTGACTGGCCACATCCAGGAGGCTGTTCTAACTGGGCCTGTGTGTGGGAGCAGCGTTAGGGCAGTGACTGGCCACATCCAGGAGGCTGTTCTAACTGGGCCTGGCCCCCCGTGTGTGGGAGCAGCATTAGGGCAGTGACTGGCCACATTCAGGAGACTGTTCTAACTGGGCCTGCCCCCCCCCCCCCCCCATGTGTGGGAGCAGCGTTAGGGCAGTGACTGGCCACATCCAGGAGGCTGTTCTAATTGGGCCTGGACCCCCATGTGTGGGAGCAGCATTAGGGCAGTGACTGGCCACATCCAGGAGGCTGTTCTAACTGGGCCTGTGTGTGGGAGCAGCGTTAGGGCAGTGACTGGCCACATCCAGGAGGCTGTTCTAACTGGGCCTGGCCCCCCGTGTGTGGGAGCAGCATTAGGGCAGTGACTGGCCACATCCAGGAGGCTGTTCTAACTGGGCCTGTGTGTGGGAGCAGCATTAGGGCAGTGACTGGCCACATCCAGGAGGCTGTTCTAATTGGGCCTGGACCCCCATGTGTGGGAGCAGCATTAGGGCAGTGACTGGCCACATCCAGGAGGCTGTTCTAATTGATCCTGGACCCCCATGTGTGGGAGCAGCATTAGGGCAGTGACTGGCCACATCCAGGACGCTGTTCTAACTGGGCCTGTGTGTGGGAGCAGCATTAGGGCAGTGACTGGCCACATCCAGGAGACTATTCTAACTGGGCCTGTGTGTGGGAGCAGCATTAGGGCAGTGACTGGCCACATTCAGGAGACTGTTCTAACTGGGCCTGCCCCCCCCCCCCCATGTGTGGGAGCAGCGTTAGGGCAGTGACTGGCCACATCCAGGAGGCTGTTCTAATTGGGCCTGGACCCCCATGTGTGGGAGCAGCATTAGGGCAGTGACTGGCCACATCCAGGAGGCTGTTCTAACTGGGCCTGTGTGTGGGAGCAGCGTTAGGGCAGTGACTGGCAAAATCCAGGAGGCTGTTCTAACTGGGCCTGGCCCCCCGTGTGTGGGAGCAGCATTAGGGCAGTGACTGGCCACATCCAGGAGGTTGTTCTAACTGGGCCTGGCCCCCCGTGTGTGGGAGCAGCATTAGGGCAGTGACTGGCCACATCCAGGAGGTTGATATAACTGGGCCTGTGTGTGAGAGCAGCGTTAGAGCAGTGACTGGCCACATCCAGGAGACTATTCTAACTGGGCCTGTGTGTGGGAGCAGCGTTAGAGCAGTGGCTGGCCACATCCAGGAGGCTGTTCTAATTGGGCCTGGACCCGCATGTGTGGGAGCAGCATTAGGGCAGTGACTGGCCACATCCAGGGGGTTGATATAACTGGGCCTGTGTGTGAGAGCAGCATTAGGGCAGTGACTGGCCACATCCAGGAGGCTGTTCTAATTGATCCTGGACCCCCATGTGTGGGAGCAGCATTAGGGCAGTGACTGGCCACATCCAGGACGCTGTTCTAACTGGGCCTGTGTGTGGGAGCAGCATTAGGGCAGTGACTGGCCACATCCAGGAGACTATTCTAACTGGGCCTGTGTGTGGGAGCAGCATTAGGGCAGTGACTGGCCACATTCAGGAGACTGTTCTAACTGGGCCTGCCCCCCCCCCCCCATGTGTGGGAGCAGCGTTAGGGCAGTGACTGGCCACATCCAGGAGGCTGTTCTAATTGGGCCTGGACCCCCATGTGTGGGAGCAGCATTAGGGCAGTGACTGGCCACATCCAGGAGGCTGTTCTAACTGGGCCTGTGTGTGGGAGCAGCGTTAGGGCAGTGACTGGCCACATCCAGGAGGCTGTTCTAACTGGGCCTGGCCCCCCGTGTGTGGGAGCAGCATTAGGGCAGTGACTGGCCACATTCAGGAGACTGTTCTAACTGGGCCTGCCCCCCCCCCCCATGTGTGGGAGCAGCGTTAGGGCAGTGACTGGCCACATCCAGGAGGCTGTTCTAATTGGGCCTGGACCCCCATGTGTGGGAGCAGCATTAGGGCAGTGACTGGCCACATCCAGGAGGCTGTTCTAACTGGGCCTGTGTGTGGGAGCAGCGTTAGGGCAGTGACTGGCCACATCCAGGAGGCTGTTCTAACTGGGCCTGGCCCCCCGTGTGTGGGAGCAGCATTTGGGCAGTGACTGGCCACATCCAGGAGGTTGATATAACTGGGCCTGTGTGTGAGAGCAGCGTTAGAGCAGTGACTGGCCACATCCAGGAGACTATTCTAACTGGGCCTGTGTGTGGGAGCAGCGTTAGAGCAGTGGCTGGCCACATCCAGGAGGCTATTCTAACTGGGCCTGTGTGTGGGAGCAGCGTTAGAGCAGTGGCTGGCCACATCCAGGAGGCTGTTCTAATTGGGCCTGGACCCCCATGTGTGGGAGCAGCATTAGGGCAGTGACTGGCCACATCCAGGAGGCTATTCTAACTGGGCCTGTGTGTGGGAGCAGCGTTAGAGCAGTGGCTGGCCACATCCAGGAGGCTGTTCTAATTGGGCCTGGACCCCCATGTGTGGGAGCAGCATTAGGGCAGTGACTGGCCACATCCAGGAGGCTGTTCTAACTGGGCCTGTGTGTGGGAGCAGCGTTAGGGCAGTGACTGGCCACATCCAGGAGGCTGTTCTAACTGGGCCTGTGTGTGGGAGCAGCGTTAGAGCAGTGGCTGGCCACATCCAGGAGGCTGTTCTAACTGGGCCTGTGTGTGGGAGCAGCGTTAGAGCAGTGACTGGCCACATCCAGGAGGCTGTTCTAACTGGGCCTGTGTGTGGGAGCAGCGTTAGAGCAGTGGCTGGCCACATCCAGGAGGCTGTTCTAATTGGGCCTGGACCCGCATGTGTGGGAGCAGCATTAGGGCAGTGACTGGCCACATCCAGGGGGTTGATATAACTGGGCCTGTGTGTGAGAGCAGCATTAGGGCAGTGACTGGCCACATCCAGGAGGCTGTTCTAATTGATCCTGGACCCCCATGTGTGGGAGCAGCATTAGGGCAGTGACTGGCCACATCCAGGACGCTGTTCTAACAGGGCCTGTGTGTGGGAGCAGCATTAGGGCAGTGACTGGCCACATCCAGGAGACTATTCTAACTGGGCCTGTGTGTGGGAGCAGCATTAGGGCAGTGACTGGCCACATTCAGGAGACTGTTCTAACTGGGCCTGCCCCCCCCCCCCATGTGTGGGAGCAGCGTTAGGGCAGTGACTGGCCACATCCAGGAGGCTGTTCTAATTGGGCCTGGACCCCCATGTGTGGGAGCAGCATTAGGGCAGTGACTGGCCACATCCAGGAGGCTGTTCTAACTGGGCCTGTGTGTGGGAGCAGCGTTAGGGCAGTGACTGGCCACATCCAGGAGGCTGTTCTAACTGGGCCTGGCCCCCCGTGTGTGGGAGCAGCATTAGGGCAGTGACTGGCCACATCCAGGAGGCTGTTCTAACTGGGCCTGTGTGTGGGAGCAGCATTAGGGCAGTGACTGGCCACATCCAGGAGGCTGTTCTAATTGGGCCTGGACCCCCATGTGTGGGAGCAGCATTAGGGCAGTGACTGGCCACATCCAGGAGGCTGTTCTAATTGATCCTGGACCCCCATGTGTGGGAGCAGCATTAGGGCAGTGACTGGCCACATCCAGGACGCTGTTCTAACTGGGCCTGTGTGTGGGAGCAGCATTAGGGCAGTGACTGGCCACATCCAGGAGACTATTCTAACTGGGCCTGTGTGTGGGAGCAGCATTAGGGCAGTGACTGGCCACATTCAGGAGACTGTTCTAACTGGGCCTGCCCCCCCCCCCATGTGTGGGAGCAGCGTTAGGGCAGTGACTGGCCACATCCAGGAGGCTGTTCTAATTGGGCCTGGACCCCCATGTGTGGGAGCAGCATTAGGGCAGTGACTGGCCACATCCAGGAGGCTGTTCTAACTGGGCCTGTGTGTGGGAGCAGCGTTAGGGCAGTGACTGGCAAAATCCAGGAGGCTGTTCTAACTGGGCCTGGCCCCCCGTGTGTGGGAGCAGCATTAGGGCAGTGACTGGCCACATCCAGGAGGTTGATATAACTGGGCCTGTGTGTGAGAGCAGCGTTAGAGCAGTGACTGGCCACATCCAGGAGACTATTCTAACTGGGCCTGTGTGTGGGAGCAGCGTTAGAGCAGTGGCTGGCCACATCCAGGAGGCTATTCTAACTGGGCCTGTGTGTGGGAGCAGCGTTAGAGCAGTGGCTGGCCACATCCAGGAGGCTGTTCTAATTGGGCCTGGACCCCCATGTGTGGGAGCAGCATTAGGGCAGTGACTGGCCACATCCAGGAGGCTATTCTAACTGGGCCTGTGTGTGGGAGCAGCGTTAGAGCAGTGGCTGGCCACATCCAGGAGGCTGTTCTAATTGGGCCTGGACCCCCATGTATGGGAGCAGCATTAGGGCAATGACTGGCCACATCCAGGAGGCTGTTCTAACTGGGCCTGTGTGTGGGAGCAGCGTTAGGGCAGTGACTGGCCACATCCAGGAGGCTGTTCTAACTGGGCCTGTGTGTGGGAGCAGCGTTAGAGCAGTGGCTGGCCACATCCAGGAGGCTGTTCTAACTGGGCCTGTGTGTGGGAGCAGCGTTAGAGCAGTGACTGGCCACATCCAGGAGGCTGTTCTAACTGGGCCTGTGTGTGGGAGCAGCGTTAGGGCAGTGACTGGCCACATCCAGGAGGCTGTTCTAACTGGGCCTATGTGTGGGAGCAGCGTTAGAGCAGTGACTGGCCACATCCAGGAGGCTATTCTAACTGGGCCTGTGTGTGGGAGCAGCGGTAGAGCAGTGGCTGGCCACATCCAGGAGGCTGTTCTAATTGGGCCTGGACCCCCATGTGTGGGAGCAGCATTAGGGCAGTGACTGGCCACATCCAGGAGGCTGTTCTAACTGGGCCTGTGTGTGGGAGCAGCGTTAGGGCAGTGACTGGCCACATCCAGGAGGCTGTTCTAACTGGGCCTGGCTCCCCGTGTGTGGGAGCAGCATTAGGGCAGTGACTGGCCGCATCTAGGAAGCTGTTCTAACGGGGTATGGACCCTCATGTGTGGGAGCAGCAGTAGGGCAGTGACTGGCCACATCCAGGAGGCTGTTCTAACTGGGCCTGGCCCCCCGTGTGTGGGAGCAGCATTAGGGCAGTGACTGGCCACATCCAGGAGGTTGATATAACTGGGCCTGTGTGTGGGAGCAGCGTTAGAGCAGTGACTGGCCACATCCAGGAGGTTGATATAACTGGGCCTGTGTGTGGGAGCAGCGTTAGAGCAGTGACTGGCCACATCCAGGAGGTTGATATAACTGGGCCTGTGTGTGAGAGCAGCATTAGGGCAGTGACTGGCCACATCCAGGAGGCTATTCTAACTGGGCCTGTGTGTGAGAGCAGCGTTAGAGCAGTGACTGGCCACATCCAGGAGGTTGATATAACTGGGCCTGTGTGTGAGAGCAGCATTAGGGCAGTGACTGGCCACATCCAGGAGGCTATTCTAACTGGGCCTGTGTGTGAGAGCAGCGTTAGAGCAGTGACTGGCCACATCCAGGAGGTTGATATAACTGGGCCTGTGTGTGGGAGCAGCGTTAGAGCAGTGACTGGCCACATCCAGGAGGCTATTCTAACTGGGCCTGTGTGTGGGAGCAGCGTTAGAGCAGTGACTGGCCACATCCAGGAGGTTGATATAACTGGGCCTGTGTGTGAGAGCAGCATTAAGGCAGTGACTGGCCACATCCAGGAGGCTGTTCTAATTGGGCCTGGACCCCCATGTGTGGGAGCAGCATTAGGGCAGTGACTGGCCACATCCAGGAGGCTGTTCTAATTGGGCCTGGACCCCCATGTGTGGGAGCAGCATTAGGGCAGTGACTGGCCACATCCAGGAGGTTGATATAACTGGGCCTGTGTGTGAGAGCAGCGTTAGAGCAGTGACTGGCCACATCCAGGAGACTATTCTAACTGGGCCTGTGTGTGGGAGCAGCGTTAGAGCAGTGACTGGCCACATCCAGGAGGTTGATATAACTGGGCCTGTGTGTGGGAGCAGCGTTAGAGCAGTGACTGGCCACATCCAGGAGGTTGATATAACTGGGCCTGTGTGTGAGAGCAGCATTAGGGCAGTGACTGGCCACATCCAGGAGGCTGTTCTAATTGGGCCTGGACCCCCATGTGTGGGAGCAGCATTAGGGCAGTGACTGGCCACATCCAGGAGGCTGTTCTAATTGGGCCTGGACCCCCATGTGTGGGAGCAGCATTAGGGCAGTGACTGGCCACATCCAGGAGGTTGATATAACTGGGCCTGTGTGTGAGAGCAGCGTTAGAGCAGTGACTGGCCACATCCAGGAGACTATTCTAACTGGGCCTGTGTGTGGGAGCAGCGTTAGAGCAGTGACTGGCCACATCCAGGAGGTTGATATAACTGGGCCTGTGTGTGGGAGCAGCGTTAGAGCAGTGACTGGCCACATCCAGGAGGTTGATATAACTGGGCCTGTGTGTGGGAGCAGCGTTAGAGCAGTGACTGGCCACATCCAGGAGGCTGTTCTAACTGGGCCTGGACCCCCATGTGTGGGAGCAGCATTAGGGCAGTGACTGGCCACATCCAGGAGGCTGTTCTAACTGGGCCTGGACCCCCATGTGTGGGAGCAGCATTAGGGCAGTGACTGGCCACATCCAGGAGGTTGATATAACTGGGCCTGTGTGTGGGAGCAGCGTTAGAGCAGTGACTGGCCACATCCAGGAGACTATTCTAACTGGGCCTGTGTGTGGGAGCAGCGTTAGAGCAGTGACTGGCCACATCCAGGAGGCTGTTCTAATTGGGCCTGGACCCCCATGTGTGGGAGCAGCATTAGGGCAGTGACTGGCCACATCCAGGAGACTATTCTAACTGGGCATGTGTGTGGGAGCAGCGTTAGAGCAGTGACTGGCCACATCCAGGAGACTGTTCTAACTGGGCCTGCCCCCCCTCCCCCCCATGTGTGGGAGCAGCGTTAGGGCAGTGACTGGCCACATCCAGGAGACTATTCTAACTGGGCCTGTGTGTGGTAGCAGCATTAGGGCAGTGACTGGCCACATCCAGGAGACTGTTCTAACTGGGCCTGCTCCCCCCCCCCATGTGTGGGAGCAGCATTAGGGCAGTGACTGGCCACATCCAGGAGACTATTCTAACTGGGCATGTGTGTGGGAGCAGCGTTAGAGCAGTGACTGGCCACATCCAGGAGACTGTTCTAACTGGGCCTGCCCCCCCCATGTGTGGGAGCAGCGTTAGGGCAGTGACTGGCCACATCCAGGAGACTGTTCTAACTGGGCCTGCTCCCCATGTGTGTGTGTGGGGGGGGGGGGGGTTAGGGCAGTGACTGGCCACATCCAGGAGGCTGTTCCAACTGGGCCTGGACTGCCATGAGTTTTTTTTTAAATTTCATGTCCTTTACTGGACTTTGCGATCAACCCCAAATTGATTTTCTAGGCAATTTTACCATCATTGGTTGGTTATTGCTTTCTGAATTAGAAGTCAACCTTGAAGTCCAAGCTGATATTTGTAGGATACGATCCCTATTTCTCATCATTAGCGTACCAGAAGTTTAAGAGCTAGAACGCTCCTGCCCCTCGGCCACGTCTAAACCTGGTCAAGCTGGCACCAGGAAATGTCTGGGGATGTCAACGCGGTTGCCACATGACTGACCACATGACCCACAGAGTGCCCAATGCTCTATACCAACTATCGGTGTGTCGCCATAAGTCCACAGAGTGCCCAGTGCTCTATACAACTATGGGTCTGTCGCCATAAGTCCACAGCGTGCCCAGCGCTCTATACAACTATCGGTCTGTCGACATAAGTCCACAGAGTGCCCAATGCTCTCTCTATACAATTATCGGTCTGTCGCCATAAGTCCACAGAGTGCCCAATGCTCTCTCTATACAATTATCGGTCTGTCGCCATAAGTCCACAGAGTGCCCAATGCTCTCTCTATACAACTATCGGTCTGTCGCCATAAGTCCACAGATTGCCCAATGCTCTATATAAATATCGGTCTGTCGCCATAAGTCCACAGAGTGCCCAATGCTCTCTCTATACAACTATCGGTCTGTGGCCACAAGTCCGCAGATTGTCCAATGCTCTATTCAACTATAGGTCTGTCACCACAAGTCCACAGAGCCGTGAAGCGCGTTAAAACGGTCCATTGCTTTACTTTCAATTTCCTTTTGTGTGTAGCGGTTAGTCAAAAAGCGTCTAATCGAACCTTTAAGTCTGTCAAAACACTGTACGTAAAAAGTTGCAATCTACCGAAAATAGTGCCATATATATCTTTTGTTGTTGTGTGAGTGCCAATGCTTAATGTGAAGGCGAAAGACGAGACATTGCAACGAACTCCTCGTGGGAACAGTGAGTAGACATACTGGGATATGGTTGCTAGATCAGAAAAGTAAGCACCCTTAGCCATAGGAATAACCAATCTACGTATTGTGGATCGTAATGACGTCACATATTGCAGGACTGCCCCGAATACGACATATCTAGTCAAACCTCCAAGCTTAGAGAAACAACAGTGGAAGATAAACTGTATGAACCACTGAGTGAACTTTACGAAGTCAGTGAAGTGTATACAAGAAGAAGAAGAGGATAATATGACATAGCAAATGCGGAACCTTCAAATCTTTCGACATAGTTGTCAGTCTCTGTATATCAATGGGAGGTAACAGTGTAAGGAAAGTATAGTCTGCGTATTTTTAACCGACTCGGGAACTGCAGCAATTAGTAAATGCGTTTATTGCACACAGTGAGCATTTAGGGTTAGAAATAAATGGTAAGAAACCTGAAATCAATAATTAAATAGACAAAAAGGTACAACTATCTCGGAATAATCATAACATCTGATGGAAGATGTCTTGTAAAGTATGCATGCAAAAGACCCTATACTCCCCTCACGAAGCAGTGAGCATATGGTGCTAAATTCCTAAAACATGGACAAATCGACATTTAGTGAATGATGTGGTCTGCATCATGCCCTCCGCATTTACTTTCGAAGACATTTCCTGATAACCCTTTTAAGCTGAGTCTACACCGGATCACAAGTCAGTTTCCATGACCACGAGCCAACCGGCGAGGGTTAGCCCCTACGCTACCGAGGCTCCGAAGCCTTGCTAAGATTAGAACACAGCTCGCGGTACTGGTGCCTTGCTAGAATTCTCTCTCTTGTTTGTTCATTAAGAATGATGATGACCATTTATTTCATCCTGGGGGGCTTGAAAGTATGAAGTCGTGAGTTCTAAGACGGCTGGTAAGGCCTACATAATGTAGTAGCATCCATCATGTGGCATCTCCTTGTTAACATATTTATCAATATTCACTTAATAAAATAATTAATTTTTCCCGCCTGCAGGATGGCGAATGGATAAGAACGCGTGTTCTTAAACATCCGGTGTGCTGATGCCGAGGTAAGCTGCACTAAAATGTTGAAATGTTGTCCTTGACTTGGGGAGGTTAAATTACGAGTACCTCTGAGGTCGGAGTGGGTTCGCCTGATGGCGAGGGACACTGTTAATAGGGAAAGCTAACCCAAACGCAAAATTTAGTCCATCACTACTATAAACAGTGTGTATGGACTACGCTAGAGTTCAAAGCGAGCGAGCGCCCCCCCCCCCCCCCAAAAAAAAAAGAAAGAAAGAAAATTAAAAAAAAATAAATAAAATAATAATTCAGAACTGTTATATGATAGCGCCGTCATATTTTGTAGGCCTGAATTTCTTTTTCCGCATATCATATGTACATTACATCGCTGTCAACATCAGCATTTTACCCCTGTTGTTGATTTCTTAAAAAGATTACGCTCATTAGTTTGCCATTGCTTTCTGAGCGACCGGCTCCCATACCTCCGTAAGTAACCAACGCGACGCGATCCGCTACAGCATCTCGCGCAACTGCGTTACCCTACGTGGATATACGGGATTACGGAGAATGTCGTTAACCCTTAGGCCAGGACGACCGGCGTAGGCCCGAATGCACGGCGGTATATATGTTGCTAGTCTTTCGCCTGACTTTCGCAGGCGGAAGCCCATAAAATTATCAACAACTTCGCTAGCGTGCCCACATTATAATAACATCCTTTTATTTATATATTGCTATTTGGCCCATGTCATTCCTATTATAATCTTCTTCTTCTGCTGCGTTCATCCGGAGGTGTTTTTTTCGCACGTGATTGCGTTGTGCCTGTTTACAGCAGAGCTGCGTTCTTGCGCCGTTAGGCCGACACATCCGACTTCTGCAGGCATTTGTTGACCGGGTTAACCTTCCCGGGATTCCTATTATAATCATCATCATCCAATGCCTTGTCGACTGGCGTGGGCAATCATGCCTCTCCACTAATTACGATCTCCGTCGGCATGGATCAGTTCGTGTCTAGATTCCCTTCCGTGCCTTGACACAGGACTGTCAAGAAACTTTTCATGGTATCTTTCTCTATTTCTATTTCCGCAAATCTTTCCGGTTGTCACAACATGTTCCAGATTTGGTCTTCTCATAACGTGGCCAAAAAACGATGACTGCCTCTTTCTGGTGTTTGTGATAAGTTGTCTTATTATAATACACACTTATTATAACTTTGACATGTATGCAGATATATTAACTGTTTGTTAGTAATTATTTCAGGATGTAGTTATTTTATAGCGGAAAAACTGTAAACTCGCCTTATTTCGTTAATAGAGGTCGCCATGTCCGTGGACAAGAACGCTGGCTCTTAGACTTCCGGTGTGCTGATGCCGAGGTAGTGAGTGCAACTACTACAAGAAGTCAATTGAACGATTGTTTATTTCTCGAACTTAACTTTGGGACGTAAATTACAAGTACCTCAGAAGTCGGAGTGGGTTCGCCTGATGGCGAGGGACGCTGGTAGTAGGTAAAGCCAATCCACAAGCAAAAATCAGTCCAGTGGACTAGAAGTAGTAGTACGTGTATGGTCTACGCTTGAGTTCACAGCGAGCAAAAGCACACAATTAAAAAGAAAAAAATACAAATTCATTTATTCGTCTGTCTTCGCATCACTCCACCACCCAACCCTGTCTTTGGATCACTCCACCACCCAACCCTGTCTTTGGATCACTCCACCACCCAACCCTGTCTTTGCATCACTCCACCACCCAACCCTGTCTTTGGATCACTCCACCACCCAACCCTGTCTTTGGATCACTCCACCACCCAACCCTGTCTTTGGATCACTCCACCACCCAACCCTGTCTTTGGATCACTCCACCACCCAACCCTGTCTTTGGATCACTCCACCGCCCAACCCTGTCTTTGGATCACTCCACCGCCCAACCCTGTCTTTGGATCACTCCACCGCCCAACCCTGTCTTTGGATCGCTCCACCGCCCAACCCTGTCTTTGGATCACTCCACCGCCCAACCCTGTCTTTGGATCACTCCACCGCCCAACCCTGTCTTTGGATCACTTCACCACCCAACCCTGTCTTTGGATCACTCCACCGCCCAACAAAGCACCATATCTTACATTTCCCTTCGTTTAATTTTCCTTGTTTTTTTTTTTTTTTTTCAATTGTGCCTAATACTGTTCTCCGGACACCATGGCCACAGGCTTGCGAACGCAGTTCATGTGCCGGGAACCAGGCGTTCGAAGCTCAGCTGCGACCGATTTGTGCAGCAGACCGTGTCGCGTTGTGTTATAACGTGCTGGTATGGGAGCCGGTCGTTCAGAAAGCAATGGCAAACTACTGAACGCAACAATTGCCTAGTACATCAACAGCAGCTGAAAAATGCTGGTGTTGACTGCAACGTCCCGTAAGGGATACGCAACTTTAAAAAATAAAAAATAAAGTTCTACTATAACTTATTTATCTTAGAAACAGGTATGCCTGGGTCTGTTATTGTTTTGTTTTGCTGATGTCCTTATAATGTGCTAAAATATGTGTGATCGTGTTGTTGTGTAATGTTCATCTTTGCACTTCTTGTTTCTCCTATAAACAAATAAAAAGTTGGCTGCATGTCCTTTACAGGATGGTGCAATCAACCGCATCATTTATTGCAGACAGGTATTTTTGATATTTTTTCGGTATGGAGGTAGGTTAGTACGTACATAGATAGATAGACAAGCAGACAGACAAACAGACAGAGAGGTTGGTGTATAGGTGGGTAGGTATGAAGGTAGATTAGTACGTAATAGGCAGACAGACAGACAGACAGACAGACAGACAGACAGACAGACAGACAGACAGACAGACAGGTATGAAGGTAGGTTGGTACGTAGACAGACAGACAGACAGACAGACAGACAGACAGACAGACAGACAGACAGACAGACAGACAGACAGACGGATGGAAGGACGGACAGACGGGCGGGTGGGCGGGCGGACAACCGGATGGACAGATGGATGGATGGATGGATAGATAGATGGATAGATAGATGGATAGACAGACAGACAGACAGACAGGTATGAAGGTAGGTTGGTACGTAGACAGACAGACAGACAGACAGACAGATAGACAGATAGATAGATAGATAGGTAGGTAGGTAAATAGATAGATAGATAGATAGATAGATAGATAGATAGATAGATAGATAGATAGATAGATAGATAGATAGATAGATAGATAGATAGATAGATAGATAGATATAAATCATGTGCCGTGCCGATGCGCTTGGGTGGTTATGATTTGCCATCTCACTCGATCACCAGAATCAAGGGTCAGCTCTGTACTCTAGTTCCAATTATTTCATGTGATCAAACCATCCAGGTATTTATGCCTATGCCTTTCTTTTGTTCTCTTCCCATAAACAGTCAGTTGTTACCATATTTTCTAGTTTATCTCTCCTCATGACGTGTCCAACAAATCTTCACAGACTACGTCTAATTTCGGGAATTAATTCAAGGTGTTAATTTGACTTTTCCCACTGCCATTGGATGTTTTTCACTCTGTCTGCTAATTGTCCATGTTTCACATGCATAAAACAGTATAGTTTTTATATAGAACTTCATCACTGTTTTCTCACTGCAATTGACAGCTTATTGTTGGTCAGTATTAACCAAAAGTCAGTTGCATCTTCCTTACCCCAGCATTTATCTGTTGTTTGTGATTTCCTAGGCAATAATTCCCACATGTATCGTTGTCTGTATCTTGCTCGCTTGCCTCAAACCTTTCCCTCCAGTGTGGTTTTTAAAAGAGTGTCGTGTCTTTTAACATGGCCGAAATATATCACTTGCTTCTTTTTTATTTCCTTCATCAACTGTCTTTTCAAACTAGGAATAGGACGAATAAAACAAAGTGTATACATCTTCTAGCACAGCGAATTACTTATCTTTTTTGTTTGTTTTATCTGAATTGACCAGGTAGATTTTTAAAAACAAAACAAACAGAGTTAACATTACAAAAGTGATAGGCAACGGTGCAATAAGCACAGAGTAAACAAAACTATATCGAAATGGTTTATTGCGCTGGATACACGTCGGCCTGAAACAACAGTAGACTTCAGAAACATTTTATTTCGCTGGCTTGAAAGCATATACATTGTGCAAAATGCTAGGGAGTTCGCATCTACAGGAGTATGTCCTGCTAAGTTAGGCTAGGCGTGTTTTTTCTACGATAACCTGCAGACATGTTGAGGTATCGGGGTTTGTTTCCATGCCGTCATGACTCGGACACGCCCACCTAGCGGTAAAGAAACTGGCGGATACATTATTACCTTGGTTGATTGACATTACACAGACACTTCCGGTTACCGCTTCTCTGCAATAAATACTGATTTCTGAACATATTTTTAATTGCGGAAGAAAGAAATAATGTATATGAAAGTGTGGGTTTGTGTTGTGAGTGTGTATGTTTTCGTTTCGAGTGTGTGTGTGCGCGCTGGCGTGCCTGTGTGGGTGTGGGTGGGTGTGTGAGAGCGTGTATGTGTGTGTATGTGCGTGTCTGTGTGTGTATTTCTGTGTTTTCGTGTGTGTATGGGAGCCTGGCTTGGAGAAGAACGGGAGTAGGATGATTTTTACAAAAAATACGTAGACATCTTTGTGAGGGCGTGGCCATCTACAAGTTCAGTCGGTGTGCTTGAGAAATGTATCTCTATCGTGGGAAATAGTGGTAGCGACTGGCTAGTACGCTTGCCTGCCGACACTATGGCCCTGCGTTCGATTATCCCACTCAAGGCGGGAATTTACAAAATATAATAAAATGACCTGGCTCCAAAGTCGATTCGGCCTAAAATATGCTCCACGAGAAGTCTGGAAAGTACAGTCGGTCGGCGTGACAATGACCACATCACGTATCAAGTGCCGATTGTTTATAAAAGATATAGAACTAGGGGGCAGCAAGGAAGAGACCAGATAACAGGCCTCACGAATGTCGTGACTAGGGTTCTCTGGGGATCTCTCTAAACACTTCGACATCCCAGGGAATTTGAGGTCTGAGTTTGAACAGTATCACTTTTATTATAGATTTGGATAACTCTACAAGTGCTCCATTAACCCCCCCCCCTTCCCCCCCCCCCCCCCCCCCAAGGTTCAGTTGCTTAGTATCCGCAGGGATGGACATTTCGCCACTTCCTTTTGTGTGTAGGAACACTGTCTCAAACACTAGCAGATTACGCTAGCGGTTGTAATATAACAATATAACATGGCTGTGTAGCCTTCTTGTGTTACAAACAATGCAAAATATTGATGTGTAGTCAAACAATTGTAGAATTGTAAAGAAACCAGCCAAACAGAGACCGCAAGAACATCGCATGACGAGAACACAGAAGAAGAACCATCTGCAAATCTAACCATTAGAGAACTCCTGTTTGTGGACGACCACGCACTAATAGCAAAATCAGAAGATGAATTACATTACCACATGGATAGTCTAAACGAATTGTGTAGGGAACATAACATGAAAATTAGCACAAGTAATACAGAAGTAATGACTATAACTAAAGAAGAATAAACAACAACAATTCACCTAAACGAACATCACCTGAAACAAGTAAAGAGTTTCAAGTACCTGGGAAGTATAATATCATCCAGTGGCAAATCAGAAGACGAGATCGAAAATAGATGATATAAGGCAAACCAACTCATTGGACAAATGGCACCAATACTGAAGAACAAACATGTATCGATAGCTACTAAAAAAGCACTTTACAACACAATCTTCCTTCCAATTCTACGCTACCAAAGCCAAACCTGGACAATGACAGAAAAAGAGCTAATAAAAATCACAACAACAGAAATGAGATTCCTGAGAAGAATACTCAATATATCAAGAAGAGTTAAGATCAGAAATGAAGAAATCAGGACTAAAGTGGGGGTTATTAGAAGGCAGCAAGTAAAATGGTTTGGCCATGCAAGTAGATGACCAACTAACAGTGTACCACAACAAGCAATAATGTACAGACCAGATGCGAGCAGAGAAAGGGGCCGACCACGTAAACGATGGACGGGGGGAATAACAGAGTCCATGGAAATATCGATACATGAAGCCCATAAGCTTTCCCGCTGTTTATACTTCACCTCGACATCGCAAGGTACAATAGCAACCTGATGAGATGAGATAAGATGAGTAAAATGTTGCAATGTAGCCATGTTGTGTTACAAACAATAGTAGGGTGTTGCAGAGTAGCCAGGTTGTGTTACAAACACTGGCAGAACATGGTATAGCCATGTTGTGTTACAAACAATAGTAAAATATTCGAGTGTAGCCATGTTGCTTTACAAACAATAGTAGAATATTGTAGTGTAGCCGTGTAAGCAAACACTGGCAGGATATTGCAGTGTAGCGGTGTTGTGTTACAAATAATAGTATAATATGTATGTATAACCATTTTGTGTTACAAATCATAATATAATATTGATGTGTAGCCATTTTGTGTTACAAACAATAGTTGAATATTGCAGTGTATCTATGTTGCGTTACAAACAATAGTAGAATATTACAGTGTATCCATGTTGTGTCACAAACAATAGTAGAATATTACAGTGTAGCCGTGTTGTGTTACAAACAATAGTAGAATATTACAGTGTATCCATGTTGTGTTACAAACAATAGTAGAATATTACAGTGTAGCCGTGTTGTGTTACAAACAATAGTAGAATATTACAGTGTATCCATGTTGTGTTACAAACAATAGTAGAATATTACAGTGTAGCCATGTTGTGTTACAATCAATAGTATAATATTACAGTGTAGCCATGTTGTGTTACAAACAATAGTATAATATTACAGTGTAGCCATGTTATATTACAAACAATAGTAGAATATTACAGTGTAGCTATGTTGTGTTACAAACAACAGTAGACTATTACAGTGTAAACATGTTGTGTTACAAACAATAGTAGAATATTACAGTGTAGCCATGTTGTGTTACAAACACTAATGGATTACTACAGTGTAGCCACGTTGTGTTGCAAACACTAATGGAGTACTACAGTGTAAACATGTTGTGTTACAAAGAATGGTAGAATATTACAGTGTGGCCATGTTGTGTTACAAACAATAGTAGAATATTACAGTGTAGCCATGTTGTGTTGCAAACAATAGTAGGATATTACAGTGTATTCATGTTGTGTTACAAACAATGTTAGAATATTACAGTGTAGCCATGTTGTGTTACAAAAAATAGGAGAATATTACAGTGTAGCCATGTTGTGTTACAAAAAATAGTAGAATATTACAGTGTAGCCGTGTTGTGTTACAAACAATAGTAGAATATTACTGTGTAGCTATGTTGTGTTACAATCTATAGTAGAATATTACAGTGTATTCATGGTGTGTTACAAACAATAGTAGAAAATTACAGTGTAGCCATGTTGTGTTGAAAGCAATGGTAGAATATTACAGTGTTGCTATGTTGTGTTACAAGCAATAGTAGAATATTACAGTGTAGCCATGTTGTGTTACAAAAAATAGTAGAATATTATAGTGTAGCCATGTTGTGTTGCAAACAATAGTAGGATATTACAGTGTAGCCATGTTTTGTTGCAAACAATAGTAGGATATTACAGTGTATTCATGTTGTGTTACAAACAATAGTAGAATATTACAGTGTAGCCGTGTTGTGTTACAAACAATAGTAGAATATTACAGTGTAGCCGTGTTGTGTTACAAACAATAGTAGAATATTACAGTGTAGCTATGTTGTGTTACAAACAATAGTATAATATTACAGTGTATTCATGTAGTGTTACAAACAATAGTAGAATATTACAGTGTAGCCATGTTGTGTTACAAACAATAGTAGAATATTACAGTGTAGCCATGTAGTGTTACAAAAAATAATAGAATATTACAGTGTAGCCATGTTGTGTTGCAAACAATAGTAGGATATTACAGTGTATTCATGTTGTGTTACAAACAATGGTAGAATATTACAGTGTAGCCATGCTGTGTTACAAAAAATAGTAGAATATTACAGTGTAGCTATGTTGTGTTGCAAACAATAGTAGGATATTACAGTGTATTCATGTTGTGTTACAAACAATAGTAGAATATTACAGTGTATTCATGTTGTGTTACAAACAATAGTAGAATATTACAGTGTAGCTATGTTGTGTTACAAACAATAGTAGAATATTACAGTGTTTTCATGTTGTGTTACAAACAATAGTAGAATATTACAGCGTAGCCGTGTTGTGTTACAAACAATAGTAGAATATTACAGTGTAGCCGTGTTGTGTTACAAACAATAGTAGAATATTACAGTGTAGCCGTGTTGTGTTACAAACAATAGTAGAATATTACAGTGTATTCATGTAGTGTTACAAACAATAGTAGAATATTACAGTGTGGCCATGTTGTGTTACAATCTATAGTAGAATATTACAGTGTATTCATGGTGTGTTACAAACAATAGTAGAAAATTACAGTGTAGCCATGTTGTGTTGCAAGCAATGGTAGAATATTACAGTGTATTCATCTTGTGTTACAAACAATAGTAAAATATTACAGTGTGGCCATGTTGTGTTACAGACAATGGTAGAATATTACAGTGTAGCCATGTTTAGTTACAATCAATAGTAGAATATTACAGTGTATTCATGTTGTGTTACAAACAATGGTAGAAAATTACAGTGTATTCATGTTGTGTTACAATCTATGGTAAAATATTACAGTGTAGCTATGTTGCCTTACAATCAATAGTATAATATTACAGTGTGGCAATGTTGTGTTACAAACAATAGTAGAATATTATAGTGTATCCATTTTGTGTTACAAACAATAGTAGAATATTATAGTGTAGCCATGTTGTTTTACACGACAATAGTAGAATATTACAGTATATTCACGTTGTGTTACAAGCAATAGTAAAATATTACAGTGTAGCCATGTTGTGTTACACGACAATAGTAGAATATTACAGTGTATCCATTTTGTGTTACAAACAATAGTAGAATACTACAGTGTAGCCATGTTGTGTTACAAACACTAGTAGAAGATTACAGTATATCCATGTTGTGTTACAAACAATAGTAGAATATTACAGTGTTGTCATGTTGTGTTACAAACAATAGTAGAATATTACTGTGTAGCCATGTTGTGTTACAAACAATAGTAGAATATTACAGTGCAGCCAAGTTGTGTTACAAACAATAGTAGAATATTACAGTGTTGTCATGTTGTATTACAAACATTAGTAGAATATTACTGTGTAGCCATGTTGTGTTACAAACAATAGTAGAATATTACAGCGTAGCCATGTTGTGTTACAAACAATAGTAGAATATTACTGTGCAGCCAAGTTGTGTTACAAACAATAGTAGAATATTACAGTGTTGTCATGTTGTATTACAAACATTAGTAGAATATTACTGTGTAGCCATGTTGTATTACAAATAATAATAGAATATTACTGTGTAGCTATGTTGTGTTACAATCTATAGTAGAATATTACAGTGTATTCATGGTGTGTTACAAACAATAGTAGAAAATTACAGTGTAGCCATGTTGTGTTGAAAGCAATGGTAGAATATTACAGTGTTGCTATGTTGTGTTACAAGCAATAGTAGAATATTACAGTGTAGCCATGTTGTGTTACAAAAAATAGTAGAATATTATAGTGTAGCCATGTTGTGTTGCAAACAATAGTAGGATATTACAGTGTAGCCATGTTTTGTTGCAAACAATAGTAGGATATTACAGTGTATTCATGTTGTGTTACAAACAATAGTAGAATATTACAGTGTAGCCGTGTTGTGTTACAAACAATAGTAGAATATTACAGTGTAGCCGTGTTGTGTTACAAACAATAGTAGAATATTACAGTGTAGCTATGTTGTGTTACAAACAATAGTATAATATTACAGTGTATTCATGTAGTGTTACAAACAATAGTAGAATATTACAGTGTAGCCATGTTGTGTTACAAACAATAGTAGAATATTACAGTGTAGCCATGTAGTGTTACAAAAAATAATAGAATATTACAGTGTAGCCATGTTGTGTTGCAAACAATAGTAGGATATTACAGTGTATTCATGTTGTGTTACAAACAATGGTAGAATATTACAGTGTAGCCATGCTGTGTTACAAAAAATAGTAGAATATTACAGTGTAGCTATGTTGTGTTGCAAACAATAGTAGGATATTACAGTGTATTCATGTTGTGTTACAAACAATAGTAGAATATTACAGTGTATTCATGTTGTGTTACAAACAATAGTAGAATATTACAGTGTAGCTATGTTGTGTTACAAACAATAGTAGAATATTACAGTGTTTTCATGTTGTGTTACAAACAATAGTAGAATATTACAGCGTAGCCGTGTTGTGTTACAAACAATAGTAGAATATTACAGTGTAGCCGTGTTGTGTTACAAACAATAGTAGAATATTACAGTGTAGCCGTGTTGTGTTACAAACAATAGTAGAATATTACAGTGTATTCATGTAGTGTTACAAACAATAGTAGAATATTACAGTGTGGCCATGTTGTGTTACAATCTATAGTAGAATATTACAGTGTATTCATGGTGTGTTACAAACAATAGTAGAAAATTACAGTGTAGCCATGTTGTGTTGCAAGCAATGGTAGAATATTACAGTGTATTCATCTTGTGTTACAAACAATAGTAAAATATTACAGTGTGGCCATGTTGTGTTACAGACAATGGTAGAATATTACAGTGTAGCCATGTTTAGTTACAATCAATAGTAGAATATTACAGTGTATTCATGTTGTGTTACAAACAATGGTAGAAAATTACAGTGTATTCATGTTGTGTTACAATCTATGGTAAAATATTACAGTGTAGCTATGTTGCCTTACAATCAATAGTATAATATTACAGTGTGGCAATGTTGTGTTACAAACAATAGTAGAATATTATAGTGTATCCATTTTGTGTTACAAACAATAGTAGAATATTATAGTGTAGCCATGTTGTTTTACACGACAATAGTAGAATATTACAGTATATTCACGTTGTGTTACAAGCAATAGTAAAATATTACAGTGTAGCCATGTTGTGTTACACGACAATAGTAGAATATTACAGTGTATCCATTTTGTGTTACAAACAATAGTAGAATACTACAGTGTAGCCATGTTGTGTTACAAACACTAGTAGAAGATTACAGTATATCCATGTTGTGTTACAAACAATAGTAGAATATTACAGTGTTGTCATGTTGTGTTACAAACAATAGTAGAATATTACTGTGTAGCCATGTTGTGTTACAAACAATAGTAGAATATTACAGTGCAGCCAAGTTGTGTTACAAACAATAGTAGAATATTACAGTGTTGTCATGTTGTATTACAAACATTAGTAGAATATTACTGTGTAGCCATGTTGTGTTACAAACAATAGTAGAATATTACAGCGTAGCCATGTTGTGTTACAAACAATAGTAGAATATTACTGTGCAGCCAAGTTGTGTTACAAACAATAGTAGAATATTACAGTGTTGTCATGTTGTATTACAAACATTAGTAGAATATTACTGTGTAGCCATGTTGTATTACAAATAATAATAGAATATTACAGCGTAGCCATGTTGTGTTACAAACAATAGTAGAATATTACTGTGTAGCCATGTTGTGTTACAAACAATAGTAGCATATTACAGTGTATCCATGTTGTTTTACAAACTATGGTAAAATATTACAGTGTAGCCATGTTCTGTTACAAACAATAGTAGAATGTTGAAGTGTGGCCATGTTGTGTTACTAAGAGTAGGTAGAATATTGCAGTGTAGGCATGCTGTGTTGCAAACAATAGTATAACATTACTGCGTAGCCATGTTGTGTTACAAACATTAGTATAACAATACAGTGTAGCCATGTTTTAAAATGTGATCAAACCTAACGTGGTTACATTTCTTATTAATTTTTATTTTAATTAAAATGTCAACGTCCACAATATCCTATAAAACACCTTCGGTCCTGCGTGGGATGGGTCGTGACTCAAGGTTTTGTAATGTGGGCTGTGTAACAATTGTTGTTACCTCATGCCTGTAAATACCCTGCTTAAAATAATGGAAGATTGGCATCTGCTACTACAACTTTTAGCATGCGATTAATGTTGTTGTTGATGCTGCCACACAATCTTTCGATGGTTGGAAGGCAGCATAGCTAGGCATTTGGTATTCGTAATGGACTCACGTTTTATGTTTCGGAAAGTGGAAACAGGTATGCTCCAGGTGGAGAAGCTAGCATCGCTTGACAGGACAGAGATTGTGAGTATAGCATGGATTTTCTGCCCAGGGCTTGCTGGTGTACGCCGCACAGTGTATGGCGCGGTCTTCCATACTCGTACAGGTGAAGACTGTTAGACTGACCCTATTGGACAATATACCCACAGTAGAAATAGCCAATGAAGTTGGCTCTTGAAAAGACTAGGGAAGTGTGATATCAGGTCCCTATAGAAATGCAGCAAGTCCTAACAGTGAAGCAGGGACTGGAAGAATAGACTTACGCTGTCCAAGTTTAAGTATATACTACAGCTGGATTGCTTATCCAGGCCACCTCTTCTCTGCTAAAACAGTGCAATTACCTCTAGTGCTCTGTCATACGACGAATCAACAGAAACAAAAATAGACAGATTAGCAATTTCATTGCTGCTGCCACTCTGGGCGGATAACTACTTTATGAATAAGGTGTTGTGGTGAAGGCTGTCTGAGAACAGGTGGAGAATGCAGCTGAAAAGACGGGGTGGGTCTCTTTATCTAGAAAGACTAGTCCAGAATGAGGTGCGTGGAGAGTCTGGGCGATAATAAAAGCATAGAGGAAACGCAAGGCGGGATTTTGATCAAATTGCAACTGGAATAATCATCCTACAAACTCTTCTGTGTCGACTGAAGCATGTATGGGAGTGCCTCGAATGCAATTGTGTTTCCAATCTTGAACTATGTATCAAGTATACGTATATACGTCAGCTTGAATCTTTATGTCTTCATACAACTCGTGTTGGTTGGTTGGTTGAATTCTCTGGAAGACTGAGTTCTAACCCATAAGTCTGAAGTCTCGACATTCAAGTCGGCTGAGTGACATTGTTGCAGAACATTTCATTTCGACCCGGTACCACAGTACCGTTTGCATAGACACTGTTGAAGAGTGCTCATATTCTACAAGCTTAAAAACCAGCGGTGTGTGCAAGGCGGGTACTGCAACTTGGCATGCGCAGAAAGATATTATTATGTAAGCAGTTCACGATGCAACACCGCGAAAACAGACTGGCTGACTGTTGACTTAGGCTGGTAGTGTATCCTCAATGGGTATTAGTATTTCATTGCAAAACCCACACTAATCTACTTCTCCGGGGGAAATATAACTTGAGTACACAGGAGACAGACGAATGGGGTGGAACATTGGACAATGCATATTATAATAATACACAGCAACTGATAGCCTGATGACAGAGAATAGACGGCGTGTCAAGTGTTTTGCTTTCAGGTTTAACTGTAACATGTCCAAGATGAATACTAGTTTATAAATTCACAACAAAATACTTAAAGTTTAGCTACGTTTATCTGTACAACTCGAATGCGTAAAGTAAATTCTGGCGTATTAATTCAATATAAAATAATTTTAAGGTTAGCTGCATTAAGCTGTATCCCTGGTGTTGAAGACTGGAATCTTATGGCACAATCAGTGATAAGACGTCGTCTGGCAATGGAAGCATTTTTGCGCGCTTTTCATTTCTTCTTAATCTCACCCAGATAAACTGAACTACCAAATCTACCAACGGACGCGGTGAAATTAACATTTCATTAATAAGGTAGGAGAAATAACGACACAGCGGCAGGGCTTGGATTGGACACTGCAGAAGATGCTCGTTGAGAAATATCACTTTTGCCTCCCTCAGGGACTTGTAGTTCATTCCACGACACACCAACATCAAAGCATTCAGCTCTTGCTGCCATTTGCTGTATGTGCTATTCACCTCAAATTTGGCCAGATATGGAAGCATTTTATCAAAGTATACGTTGATAGCATATTTACCTCCATTGCGAAAGTCTGGGTTTGCCCCGTATCGAAGTAAACACTTCACGATGTATCTATCCAGGTCAATGGAACTCACTGTATTCATGTAGTTAAAGAGCACATCATTGAGAAGGCGTCTGCTGGTTTTATCACACGTTGTCACTGTGGTAATTAATTTTTTCATAAATAGTTTTGAATGCTGTACTTGTTCGAAAAAATTAGTAGCACTTGTTGCATTTTCTAAGATACAATTAATAGCAGACGAGTATGCACTTCTTGAAAATGACTGTCCGGATCCCATCTGTTTGAACGTTTCTGTTTCATCAAAGTGAGGGTTGGCTTTGTTGGCCAACAAAATTTTCAGACATTCTATGTAATAAAATATTTTTTTTCCAATAGTGATGTTGAATGAGCAGTTGACCAACGTGTACAACGGGAAGGTACAGTACACATTGTGAGCATTGACATCCTCGTTACTGCTAATAAGCACATTAGTCATTACAGGCAACATCTCATAACGGTAATCACACATCAAACTCTGGGTATATAGAATGTGATATAAATTGATACCATCAAACAGCGACTGTCTTTCCTTGGTTTTGTGAACCAGTAATGCTGTTAGACAGTCTGGATACATTTCACGAATTGCTGTAAGCACGGCGCTTTGGTAATCTGTTTTTGTTAGTTTCTGGTCCATTAGAAGCATGATAGCATCGGGACTTTTGGCTTTAGTGGCCAGTGTTAGAGGCTCCTTGACTGCCATATGTGGGTGATTCTTCAGTATGAATGAATCTAAGATCATTTGAACGCATTCCAAATGTCCATATTGAGCTGCAATTGAAAGCGGGGTTTTATTTCTTAGACTGCTTGCGTCATCTTTAACAGTCAGATTTTGAGGTTCCAGATTCAATATAAAATCTTTATACTTTTTTTTCCCCCTCACGCCGGGTTCCAGAACTTTAGGATAGATTACAATTGAATCTTTTTTAGGAGAGGTATCTCGAACAGTTGACTTTCTTCTGGCTGTTTTACGACTCTCTGACGCTTTAACTTCTTTTGAGGTGATTCTTTTCAGCACACTATTAACTTCTGACTTCTGTCGGGTATCGAGAATTCCTAAATCACGTGGTTTTTTGCGGGAATTATCAGTGTATATGACAGACACTTTCTCGCCTGCGTCGTTAATAACACCCTGGGAAGTTTCTGTAAATACGTCCCAATCTACTGTGATTCTGTGTCTTCTGTCTGCACCTCTCGAAGACAACTCGGGTTTTTGAAGCATACTGTACACTTTACCGACCTTGTTGGTTTTGAACGAAGGTACTGGCTTCTTATCAAGAGCATTCCGTGTCGAAGATTTTGTCTCCACAGATTGATTTCGTATTAACTGTGAACTCGCTAAAGTACCAGACGTACGCGTTGCTGCCGTGGGTGCTTGTTTGACACCTTGCATTGCTTTATCCGACAAACCTAGACTTCTAAATCGATGGACACTTGCATGCTGTTTTTTCTTGACCTTCTCTAAATCATCAAGTTCATTTTTCAAAACATTACTTACTTCGTTCATATCAATGCTTTTTCCAGACATACACTGCATCGAATTCTCAGCCCATTCTGTACTGGACTTGATTTTGTGCAGTAATTTTTCCATTTGTTTATTCACGTTGCTTCGTAGTACGTCGGGTGATTTCAACTTTTTTCTAGCATAAGATGGCAATTTTATAACATGGTTCTGATTTGATCCACTGAAATAATCATTTGGTCTGTATTTCACAATCAGCCTTAGACACTCTGTAAATCCAAACATGGCGGCTAGGTGTGCATATGGATTTTTTTTCGGCATGTTAGTTGGAGGAAACCAATGTGATTCTGCCAGAAGAAACTCGACAATCTCTGGACAATTATTTATAATGCTGTGGTGAAGAAGATCCAACCCATCGTCATCTACCCAAGTTCCTACAAAATTAGACGCTGCAATGGGAATTTGCTTCAGTCTGCTCTTAATATGTTTTAAAAGAGCAGGACTCTGTTCTTCCTGCAAGATTATGGATATTTTCAATAAGATATCATTGATCTCATCTTCGCCGATTCTCTCTGACAGTTGTGACAGTCTTATGCTGATAGATTCTCGAAGTTTCATCTGCTGAATATATGCCTCAGCAAACGTAAGCTGCTGGGCCATTTTAAAGACAATTTTCTCCCGCGGTGTAGCAGTAGTTTTATGTTATAACATCCTGGTCTTTGGGGGACAGGGCGAAATATGTATTTTTTTTTTATATTAGTTTACATACCACAAAGTTTACAACTGGCAACGTATTCATCTTCTAATAGATGCGGTTATCTGAATTTCGATGTCGTCGAATTAACTTATTTATTGCACCTTTACTAATGATACTTAGTAACAACAATTTATTTCATAACGATACAACCATGATGGAAACTTCCTGTCGACTTCCTAAAAATGCGGCTTTTGATGTCACACGGGATTCGTTCATTTAGGGGAACAAATTGAAAGTCACCAACGACACAAATCATTAATGGTTTTGTAAAGTAATCATCGGAATGTGAAACTTGCATGAGAAAGAAAAATGGACCAAATCTGAAAGAAAGACATAGCGATACTGTGCGCTTAATATGCTAAAAATGCTTTTTGTTGACAACAGGTACAGCACTATAGTAGCATGTGACACTGAACGTGGCAACATGCCCGTATCACAATTAAAATGGGTCGATTGACTATGTGATTGAACAAGTGCAAAATGCTCACACAAGAAAGGAAATAGGTAGATTTACTGAGCGATTGATTAAGTAAAATAGATCTCGCAGATCTCCGGAAACATGTCTGGTTGATCTGTCTCACTCAGCAAAATTCAGAATACAAGAATGGTGGTTGAGTTGAGTTAAGTTGAGTTGAGCTAAGAATTGATATCACTGCACTCGGGATATTCCCATACGTGCTCCGTCCCCTCGTTCAACAGCCAGGGAAGAGTCACACTACAAATCGTTCCCACCGCTATCTGATTGAAAGTTCTCCTGGTCTTCCCTCTGAGTTTTGAGATTCGACCAGAACCCCTGGTAATCCCCCGCAATCTCATCATTTCCACATACGGGTTCTCCATCTGTTTTTTCACCTTCTCCACCTGGTCACATAGGCGCACGACCACCTTCCCCTTGTCCATAGGTAATCTACCACTAAGAGATGCAATCCCTGTCAGCCTATCCGCCTGTTCATTTCCCCACATTCCCGCATGGCCAGGGCAATAACTCTATACATTTCTCACAATATGTGACCTCTGAAGCAAGGTGAGCCATTCCACACTAAACATTCTTTCTCCACCTTACTAAGTACTTAAGTCCGTGATGAAGACAATGTGTGTCGCAGTGGTCTCCTCTAACCACTGAAATGCCGCTTTGACTGCTTCCACCTCCATTCTCATGCTGGAGATCGTAACCTCAAGTGCAAAACTCTCCTTTTTCACGAATCATCCATTAGCCTTCGAAATGAAACCCCAACCACTCCGTCTGTTTCTCACCACTGATCCATCGGTGTAGATCACCATGCCATCTTCACGTGTATTACTCTGGATCAGTTGTTGCACCTCAAACTCTGTGTGGCCTGCTGCCCATTCTCTGCACTCACGACCCAGTGTTACTATTATATTGTGCCAGTTCGTTCTGTCTGCGGTTACTTCACCTCACTCTTTTTCACAATCGATGACCTCTAGATCACACACCAGACGTATAGATATTTCTGTCTGTGCCATTCAGGACCTGCCTCGTCTTAGTCTATGACCCTTGACCATATCCATGGCTTCATGTCTGGCGTAATCCCCAGGGTTGTCTGCCACGTAGCGTTTGAGACAAGAGTCAATGATTTAGTATTAGATAAGAAAATAGTGGCAGACAAATAAAGTGAGTCACCGTAGAGCGCAAGAATACAATAATTACTACATGACGTCACGGGGACAACATTACGTTACCATAGTCAGAGAGCATTTGACAACAGCAATGGAGAAAGGTGGACAGAAGAACAACATCGATATATCGACAATATTCAACTGAAAAAAGCATTATAGGCACGACATAGGATGGTCACGCAAGATGAAGAAACAACGGCACAATCTAGATTATGAAGAACGGTCAAGAATAAATGCATGGCGCAGAAGGAATGAAGAGAAATATCTGGCGTCACAACGGGCCGATCGAATTGTAGGCAAAAAGGTCACAGCTTTAGTACGTCAGTAAAAGAACTTAAATGTAAGCAATTAGTGATGGACCACGCTCAAGTATTGGTCATTTAGTTATCAATATGATGAGACTGGATTCGGCAGGCGAAACGGTATGTTTTCAATCATTATTTATTTATTATATTCTGACCGATCCTCCCAGTTGTATGGGAACGGTCATGTAACTATTTATTGATTATCTGTCCGACCGATCAACACCATTAAAGTAAATTTGACGTGGATTATCATCGTTTGCTGCTGTCATTTTGTTGACATTCAGTTTACGGTTCCCGTTAATCTGTTATGATGTTCTGGGCCAGACAACGAGAGTGAATCAGGATACCAACACCATAGCATTGTCTATGGGACATAATTTATATTGCGTGGTAATGTATGCATGTCCCATCCCATGCCGTCCCATGGGACTTTCCCATAGGATTCCAATGGGAATAACATTCCCATGGCCAGTCCTGGAAGGCTTGTCCATGGGACATGTTTTTCTGTCCCATCCAATGGTAATTTATACCTGTCCCATCCCGTCCTATCCCATCCCTACTCTATTCAGAAAATCCCCCTTTTTTCCAATGGGATTTTCATAGCCAAGCCTGGTAATTCCTATCTGCAGGAACTCTCAGGTACCATTTGGCTTGAGGGAGCCTATGCCTAACCGCCATTGATGGTAGCACCAGGAAATATGCCTCATGCATATAATCGGTATGTCCGTTGTGCACCTCAGGATCATCCGCACGGCCGCAATTTGAATGCGCTCCAACCTTTCAAGCTGGCTTTTTGAAACTGGCAGTATGTCTCGACCATACTCAGTAACATAAAATATTAACTGCTGAAAGAGCATGTAAAGCATTCTCTGCTCTTCCCAGGTTGCTGCCCTCGTCCTGAATGCATTAAGTCCACTACCAGCCTTCATTACCAAAGCCTCCACATGATCTTTAAAATACGTGCAGGTGATGCCCAAGTACTTCAGTTTACTCTCTCTACTAAGAGGACATCCGTTCAATGTAATACTTGGGATATCTGCCTTCACAATCCAGTTATCCAGGAATTATCACACAGCCGATGCTTTGCCTGGGTTTCTTCTTCTTTACGTTCATCCGGAGTGCTTTTTCAGATGTTATTGCGGTGTGTCTGGTTAGGCACCCTTGGGTCGAAACCCTTAGACCAACCCATACGACTTTTAGCGTGCATTTTGACCATGTTAGCATTCTTGAGAGACTTTCACTTTTGTGGTACTGTCCACCTCCCAGTAGGTCAAGTTGGAACAGTCGAAGACTGCACGGTCATCCCTCAAATGAAGGCAGGGACAGTCCATAGCATTTTCCGCCATCCTGGGTGGCTTCCATAATTGCAGAGCCGACACATAACACTCTGGTGCTGGGCTCACAGAGGGAATCGTCACGTCCTGCTCATGGCTGCTTTAATTCCTCACTTCAATATATTCCTCACTTCAATATACAGGATACAGAATGAAGCTATGCGCATTATTCTTGGATGTACAAGAGATACAGCATGCAGGGCGATGCGCTACCTTCTTGATTGTCCAACCATTGAAGAGAGAATACAAGTTTGCAGGGCAGGCGCCTACCTCAGAATTAACGCAAACACACAACATCCACTGCATAGTGAAATTAGGAAGGTGAAGGGCAGCAGGTTAAAAAGAGGACGATCGTGGATGGGTCAAGCCGAAGACATTCTTCAACAGGTGTGTTCACTTGAGGACTTAGAACCTGGCGAGGAGTGGGTGCAAGTGCCAACAGACTTCTGCACATCCTTTTCAGTTTGCATCCAACTAGATAGAAAATGCAGACAAGAAAATCCGGCTGCTGTTGAGGCTGAAGTACAAGCGTTGATTTTCGAGAATTCGCTAGACGGTGACGCGGTCATCTACACAGATGGGTCGGTCGTCCGACATGTGAGAAGCTCATGGACCTTTACAGCTCGGGCCGGAGGGAGAATTGTGAAGGAGGACTCTGGTGCTTTCACTGAAACCACAAGTAGCCTGACCATGGAAGTCATGGCAGTAAGTAAAGCAAAAACATGGCTCGAGACACGGACATTCACTAGGGCTTGTTTCCTCAGCGACTCAATGAACATGATCAAGAGGATAGAGGAGGGGTCGATCCGAAGAGAATGGTTGCTGCCTCTGAAGCGGTCTCGGCTGGCAAAGATTAGTTTCATCTTCGTGCCAGGGCATGCGGGAGTACAAGGAAATGAGCGGGCTGACAAGCTCGCAGGTGAGGCTACTGTGGAGGGCGGACGCGCCATGGACCAGGCTGACATTCTGAATGCTCTATGAGAAGTGAGACCTTTGCGAGAACCAAGTGATGACTGTGAATCTACAACAATGGCCAGACTGCGAGAGCAGCAAATTAAAAGAGGGGTGGCCAAACAAGAACACTACGCAGGAAGCCAAAGAAGATTGATAAACCAACACAGAACTGGCGTCGTTAGCCGCTACACGCTGCGGGATTTGCTGAGGAGGGGATCCGAGCACTTATGGACTGAATGGTTCGATGTGCAACGAGGATGATCTGTCGACTAACTAACTAACTAACTAACTTCAATATATTGGGCATTTCGTTCGCCCCGGGCCGTTCCCGCACAAACCAGACAGGTCTGCAGACGGTATCCACTCAGCGAGTTTTCGGACATGTGCTTGTCTTTGCGCCCGTTAGAGCTGTTCCAGGCACGACAGACATTCGGAATACTACCTAGTCAGAGCTGTTCCGAACAAGAGCGGCATTCGGAAACTATGTAGTCAGAGCTGTTCCTAGCACGAGAGACATTCGGACGAGACATTTCACTCGGACGTAAATGCTTAGTGCCAATTTTTAGTTTGCCACCCGTAGGACGGTACTTCCGACTTCGGAGGGCATTTTTTTAATGAGGTTAGCCTTCCTCGGGTTTCGTGGCACGTTAGACTTATTGTTGTGATGTCGCCCACATCTCAGCTGGTCAAGATAGAACGATCAACGACATCGTGGTCGACCCTCAAGGGAAGGCAGGGGCAGACCATGGGCATTCCCTTGCTGTCCAAGGAGGCTTCCATAATTGCAGAGCCGGCACATATTGCTCTGAGACTGGGCTCACCGGAGGAGTTGCCACGTCCTGCTCGTGGCTGCTTTAGTTCCTCACTTCCATGTGTTGGGCATCTCGCTTGCCACTGGTCGCTCAAGCACACGCCAGGAGCGGTCAGACTGCGGGCGACATCCACTCGGTAAGCTTTTGCTTTTGACTTCGGACCACGCAATGGATTCGCTAGTCGTGCGTTCCATTTCGTGTTATTGAGACGTTTTTTCATTTTTGTCTACACTCTCTATATGTTAGATACAGACAGTTTTCGTAACCATTTCATTCGACTGGGGCATTTTCTGCATTTTAGTACTCGCTCACGAGGTAGGCTACATGAGCTGCCGGCTCAACACCTTACCTCAGTGCAGCAGTGAACGGGAAACAGTCAGGCCCTCTAATCCGGGAATCCCTCATATTCCCCAGCTGAAAGTCTTCGAACAAGTATCAGAACTGGGCATGTGGCGTGCTCAGTATCTCACCTCTATTTCTAGGTAGGTGTGTATCGGCCCGGCTCTCACATCCGAGGGTTTGTGGCTTAGAGGCGTTCAGTCTAAATCCTCGACAGAGATCCTTAGGCTATTATCCGGACCAAGAATGTCTGCCTTCGTGCGCCTGATTTAAACTCTTGACTGATATCCTCAGTCTACCTGCAGAGCAGTGTGGTATAATAAAAACGTCCCTACCCTTTCCTATTTATGGACTCCCTTAAAAATAAACAAACCCTTACAATTACTGATTAAGTAACTTACTTAATGTAGGAGAAAATAAAACAACGATAGACTGACCGTGGCACAGCTAAATTTAGTTTGGCTTGTTTTCTCTCCCTTATCTGGCCAATCCTGGCGAGGGGGAAAACAAAGACTGAAGCGGCCATTTCTAGTCAAGACACCAGACAAGAAAGTCGACCTTTCCCTTCGGGGAGAAGGTAGTTTGTTTTAAAACCATGATTCTCTTCAAGCTATTGGTATGTTATCTACATATATTAAGATATATTTATGTATTACCTAGACCAGTATGTTTAATTAAGAATTAGTTACAATTCTCTTAAACCAGGCTGGATGATGTTTACTAAGGAAACACAGGTGGGCGCCACGCTGTAATTTTTCCTATGTCTTACAATTTCAAATCCATATGTTAATATCTTGTATAGGCATTATGAACTTATATCTCACTAGTAGTGCTATAATCTATGAATATTATGTGTACTGTAAAGTATCAACTCTCATGTCTGAAACACATTCTAGAGATTTTCTCAATGTAGGAGCAGACCCCTGATTCATGCTTCATAGTAAAGAACTAGTGTCTGTCAATTTCATATTCCTATGTTAAAACTTCTAGGCACTGTGAACAATATCTCACTATTTATGCTTAGAAATCTGCAAATAATCTATGTACTATAGAAAGGTGTTTTATCCATGCGGGGACATACAAATGATTACGCATATTCCTGACTCTTACTTAGTCAGGGGATAAAATATTTTGCCACATTATAATCTGTAACTTGGAACTATAGTGTTAAATTTTAGTACCATTCTTTTGTTAACAGATTAGTAACCACTCCATATGAGGGTGAAAATATAATCATTTCATAAAATAGTGTTAGGGACAGGCCATATTTGAATATAAATTCATGAACAATTAAACGCGTGATGTAAATGCATGTTCGGATAGGATTCACTCCGCATCACCTCACTATAGTAGGAACAGAAGCGAAGATTGATGTGAATAAATTGCTTGCAATATTCAGAAGACTGGACCATGCGGCATAAGTTATTCTTATAAATACCCTCCGAATAATAGCAGTCATTGGCAAAACATATCACAGCGATTACTATCCTCATGTGCTGTACGCAGTGGGGGAAAACAATGGATGTTTTAGTTCATGAAGATAATTCAAAAACCTAGGCTCCCTGCATCATCATTATGATTATTATGTATGATTATCATGTACTTAATATCAGAGAAATGTACAGGTATGTTTTTTTCTGGTATGAGAATTTTCTTTGTTCTGATTGTTACTTTTTACTGTGGGAATATACATTTTAATGTTGCACCTTGGGATTAGAGGATGTTGATGTAAGAATACATATGTATGTCAGTACTTAAGAAGCCAATGGTGAATAGTCTTGACCTAGTGATGATTATAGTGCCGAAATGAAGACGCGGCATTAGAGACCACAGGGATTCTGTATAGGCTATTCTCTTCAAGTAATGAGAGAGACAATATCAACATGTTGGATGGACAGAATGACTTCACCCATCCAATAGTCCCAGTAACAACAGAACAAAATATAAGTGAGAAAATATCTTACTCACTATGAAGAGTCAGAATGGCTCAACTCAGCAATGAGGGACAGTGGAACATGGACACCCACTCCTTTCCCCTTCTCCCCTTGTTGTTTTGTATTTGTGTTTGTAATTGTGTTGTAAACCTTTTACCATAACACAGTAGGTTAATGCTAGTGTTGTATTCTTGTCATCCCTTTTCTATAGAAGAGAAGCAGGTGGTGGTTGAATTTGGTGGGACTATATCACTAACACTGGATCCTGGGTAACCAGCCATAAAGTGAATGTCCAAACCATAGTCTGGATCTAGCAATACCTCCATGTTTACTGCGGCACTCAATAGCTCCATAGCGAGCAACAGATAAATTAGAAGACAACTGACTGGGTGAGTGATTAAGTCCTATTTTAGTAGGAATATCCAGGATGGACTTCAAGATCTAATAATCTACAAAGATGAAGATCATCAGAGTACTGACAACAGTGTATCGTTTGCGTTACTTCTGAGAAGTATCACCAATGGCCTCATCATTCAACCAAGTCAGTGAAACTGGGACAATCCTTCTTCAAGTTACTAAAACTAACAACAGTGAGTAACCTTCAACTGTTGGTTGGATTACCAAGTTAATATCCACAATGGATAAGTCTTCGAAAGAACATCTCACAGCTGCAAAAGTCAAACATAAGGTTCCAGCCATGCAACACCAAGTTCTAGCTATGAACACCAACTCAAACAAATGGGAAGAGACACTGAAACAACATTATAGCCAATACAAACAAATGTACCAACTTCAGAACATCTGAACCATAACTACACCAGATTACCTCAAGGTCCAAAACCTGAACACCATCAAAAGAACCATATGAAAGCAGCTAGATGAGTAAATGCCTTTACGCCTGCAACCAAAGGAATCACCTGATGGCTTGCAAACCTGGATATGTGGTGGAGTAATATTCTTCAGTTACATGCCTGCAGCAGAATCTTCAGATGAAACCAAATGAATGATTCACCACTGTATGTTCTACACAGAAATGGAATGAATGAGAACTCTATGCTGGTCCCATGTCAGCCTAACTGCCCATCATCAAGTGTGGGATGGCCTATCAACATGAACCGGGTGTGTGACAAAGCCTTTTGAACTAAATTGGGAAACGGTTAACATAAACCGAGCTGTTGGACAGTCGTCATCTTTTCATCGATAAGATGATATAGGGAAGAACCTTCTGCAGAGCTTAAGTTGCATCTCCTGAAAGTATGACAGACCTAGGCATCAATTTCAATTGGAACACAACCCAAATGGCAACCGAGTATTCTTAAATTCAGTCTCATGGAGAGAATATGTGCTTATGTATAATTCTATTCTTGGATTATGGATTAGAAACATTCGCCAGCCAACTTCGGTGGACATACTGTGAGTAGAAAATGACTGTGAGTATAATTCTGCACGGATAATTATGGACATTAACTGCTTTGCACTGGAGAAGAATGCCATCCGCAACGCCTAAATGAACACTATAATTAATTAATTTAATTATTAGTATCAACTGTTTTCATGAGTGTGGTTTTCTTCAATGACAGGAAAAGGGTAAAGATTGTTTTACATGGTAATGGTGTACACCTAAAGGGTTATGTTATGACATATATGTATAATATTTTGACACCCACTCATTATTTTTAAATATGAGAATTGTACATGGTGTCAGAAATAAATGTATGTATGTTGGGTTTCTGCACCTAGACCAATGTGATTTTATCTAGGTACAATGAGTCGAGTAAGCAGAACCAATTTGTGGTTGTTGTGTTGTTTGTAATAACCTGGGTTTTTCTGGGGTCACGGGGTACTATGTTGTAATACTGCATATCATTCCCATGCCTGTCTGAAAATGCATAGTGTTTATTACACCTATATATATATATGTAACTGCAGATCTTGAGTTAATACCTGAACTGTGTGTCCAAAAGTGTTGTGTACATCAAGTAAATGTGGTGTCCAACAAGTGGTTGTTTATATGGTGTGAGCAATCAATATCCTTCTAGCATCTATAGTTAATTTAAAGGGTGATGAAGTGGGAAGGGAAACCTACACACAGATGCCATTGTTTCAAGGATGGAACTCTTTCCTCCTGGGAGTTGTGGTAAATATCCCTGATCACCCTGCATTCTTACCAGTGACAGAGAATCAATAATACCCCCTAGACATTTTAACGAATCATTCTCAGGAATTAAAATCCACATCCCACATGTGTGGTCCCGCCCGGTATGGACTTCACCTAGTAGTGGAGTAGTCCGTGAATTTAAAACTCATGGTAAACATCACAATTGGTGTATTATTGTGAGTATATGAATTCAGGGAAAACCTCTCGCAGGTAAACCAAGTCACTTCAGAATGTTATAGTGTTAGTAACAGACCTAATCACATTAGTATGAGCTGAGTCAAGTGTTATATGAACCCATAATGGCTCAGATAAATATAGGTTTTTTTTTTTTTTTTTTTTTTTTGGTACAAAACTGTTCACAGGTAATATCTTGATTCTGGCAGATGCATCAGGTAGTTGGTTGTTGGGTATGAGATTTTGTTTTAAAAACTCATATTTTATATCTTATTGATGGTAAACTCACATAAGATAGGTAATTCAGTGAATGTTTAGAATTCATAGTCATTCCCATTTGATGTTTGAGGTATGGTTCTGCTACTCTGGTATTCTTTTTAAATGGTTTAAAAGTGGTGTACTCATGAACACACTACTATATTATGTATCCATAAGGTTTATGTTCCTACATATGAATCATGTGTTAATTAATTATTTTGTCATTGATTATCATTGTATTTTCATGCTTGATCTGCTTGTAATATGTAATATTGAAAAGTTACCAAGGCAGCAGAGAGTGATAGACAATTTTATAGATAATTAGGACAGTAAGTTAAAAATCCAATAAATTTTTTTTTAAGGGAAAAATTTAATCAACAAATGATGATTCAGTAGGAAAGTAAATAATACCTGAGAGATGAATTAAACCAGGGGAAAATAGCAGTAACTAAAGTAAATGAACTAATGGTAAGGCCAAAACCACCACTTGCAAAATTGTAGACATAGTTAATGGAAGGGAAGGAATATTGTAAGAATTTGCAGTATTTAGGGGCACCCTAATTTAATCCTTTTTTTTCATATGACATAACATGTTCTACAACACCGGTAGTAAAGTAAAGTGAATAAATGATGGATACTTATGAAGAAAAGCCATACTGACACTTATTCTACTCCACCGGTGATATGAGTAGTTATTAATAACAAACTCAGATGGCCCATATGTTAATAAATAGGGTCAACCAAAATATTCACCTGGTGATGTAAGTGAAACTGATCAACTCACTTACTGACCCAACAGAATATAAGGTATTTCTTTAAATTATCCACCCCGATTCCATTATTAATGGTAGAGGAAACAGACCGTATAGGTATGTAAAAGGTATAATTAAAGAATTAACTATATAAATTGGAATTTCAAATGAACTTCAGGAGATACCGGAAAAAATCTGTGCTAGTCTCTAGTAAGAGACTAAACATTTCAGAAAATTGGCTCCTTAGCTTTGAAATTTACAGTTTAATTCTCATTAAGTGAAATGTTCACTATGAGTAGTCCTCATCAAAAAGAGGAGTGAAACAGCTTTTAGTTAGCGATTAGCTTACGTAAAGTTATTTCAATAATTGCCTAACTAACATTAATATTCTCATAAGGGAAGAATTAAGAAGGGCAAAAATAAGTGGTACAATAGAGGCGCGTGACTCAATTGTATTTTCTTTAAAACTAACCGAGTAACTAAATTCTAGATAATGCTCGAAGCCTACTAATAGGTAGGTGAATCAGAAATCAATCGCAAGACGAAACAGATTTCTACATCTCAGTTCTGATTTGGATGTTATGCCAGCATTAAATATGTGAAAGCAGATCCAGACTAACAGAGATTAGCTTAAATAACTGATACGAATCAGTAAAAGCAACAATTAAATAAACAACTCTTGGAATAGATGCTGTTTATAAATAGGACGAACTCCTTGACGTGAAGACAGGGGAAACGCCTAAAACTTATACAGTGAACCCATGCTAGAAAAATGGAATATAGCTGTGTAAAAACCAAGCAAATGGGAGCATATAGCTGAAGAATTGCTTGATATTTACTAGAGTAGGAATTTCAATCAGGAATCCAGCTAGTAAATTATATAACAGTTCAAAGATAGACCTTCGTCAATCTAAATAAATCCAGAGTTTCCACGTATTAAACGGACGAAAACAAAACTGGAGAAAAACATTAAGAGTACCTTCCCTGTTATCTTGAGGACACAACTCAGGAGACGCCAGTATTAGAGGGATATACAGATGTAATAGTAATTTTACAAAAACTAGTAATCCACATCCATAACTGGAAAGTGAACCAGCAACTTGATTGTCTGGAAGACTATCAAAGGAATCACAAAAAGGGGCTTTTAACTTCTCACTGAACTGATTATATATGGTAGGAGACAATACGTCTGAACCTACATAACAATGTATGTTGCTAAGTTGAAAATAGTCTAAAAACCTGGAGGGAGGCAGACGACGATCAATGTACGCCAAGCGATGCAAAATTGCTCGTAATTCAACACCAAAAGCAACAAATACAGAGTGAAACTCAAACACATCAGTTAGAATTACTAATAAGGATTCTAGCGTAAAATAGATCTAGGTTAGAAGGAAAAGCAGAGAGAGAGAGAGAGAGATAGTAAGCTAAGAATTACTTCGTTTCTGATAGATTCATGTTCCCCGGAAAATTCGGTTCAGAGCGGAAATCTAGAAAAGTTGGACCTTGTTTACATGTTAGACGAGATTCTCCAGGAAAACCCGCAAGAGAAAGGGACACCACACTAATCAGTAGTTATTAAAACAGATCGGAAAATCCCATAACTCGACTAATAACCCAAACACATGATGTATTGGATGAAAATGTATTCAACAGGAACCATCTTTAGCTTCCTTTAAATACCAGATCTATAGTTAAAACAAACGTCTAACTTACAGGGAGACGGGCGAGTTTAATAGGCTATCAGTAGACGCAGAATTAACCGTCGGTTTTAACATAATCTCAAGATTGATAATCTAATGAGAGAGAAATCAAGCTTAATGATATCTCAATTGCTTCAAAAAGTCGGTTTGATGCAGACAAACCAGTACTGGAAAGTAACAAATTATCAGATAACCACTCATATTTCAAACAATAGCTGACAACAGTGGAGAGGGTGCTACACTCTTTCACTAAAAGAGAAATAATCCTTTAAGGTTATGCCAGTTGTCGTGACTAAAAGAAAATGGACGTGGCTCTGATTATATAACATAAGGTAGTAGTAAAGTAATAAGGGATGGATACTAGGGGAGTCAATGTAAAGACGGAAATTGTAGAGTACTACTCGACCATTTAATTTCTGAAAGAAAGAAATGTCTTAAATTGGGGAGGCGTGTGGTATAATAAAAACGTCCCTACCCTTTCCTATTTATGGACTCCCTTAAAAATAAACAAACCCTTACAATTACTGATTAAGTAACTTACTTAATGTAGGAGAAAATAAAACAGCGATAGACTGACCGTGGCACAGCTAAATTTAGTTTGGCTTGTTTTCTCTCCCTTATCTGGCCAATCCTGGCGAGGGGGAAAACAAAGACTGAAGCGGCCATTTCTAGTCAAGACACCAGACAAGAAAGTCGACCTTTCCCTTCGGGGAGAAGGTAGTTTGTTTTAAAACCATGATTCTCTTCAAGCTATTGGTATGTTATCTACATATATTAAGATATATTTATGTATTACCTAGACCAGTATGTTTAATTAAGAATTAGTTACAATTCTCTTAAACCAGGCTGGATGATGTTTACTAAGGAAACACAGGTGGGCGCCACGCTGTAATTTTTCCTATGTCTTACAATTTCAAATCCATATGTTAATATCTTGTATAGGCATTATGAACTTATATCTCACTAGTAGTGCTATAATCTATGAATATTATGTGTACTGTAAAGTATCAACTCTCATGTCTGAAACACATTCTAGAGATTTTCTCAATGTAGGAGCAGACCCCTGATTCATGCTTCATAGTAAAGAACTAGTGTCTGTCAATTTCATATTCCTATGTTAAAACTTCTAGGCACTGTGAACAATATCTCACTATTTATGCTTAGAAATCTGCAAATAATCTATGTACTATAGAAAGGTGTTTTATCCATGCGGGGACATACAAATGATTACGCATATTCCTGACTCTTACTTAGTCAGGGGATAAAATATTTTGCCACATTATAATCTGTAACTTGGAACTATAGTGTTAAATTTTAGTACCATTCTTTTGTTAACAGATTAGTAACCACTCCATATGAGGGTGAAAATATAATCATTTCATAAAATAGTGTTAGGGACAGGCCATATTTGAATATAAATTCATGAACAATTAAACGCGTGATGTAAATGCATGTTCGGATAGGATTCACTCCGCATCACCTCACTATAGTAGGAACAGAAGCGAAGATTGATGTGAATAAATTGCTTGCAATATTCAGAAGACTGGACCATGCGGCATAAGTTATTCTTATAAATACCCTCCGAATAATAGCAGTCATTGGCAAAACATATCACAGCGATTACTATCCTCATGTGCTGTACGCAGTGGGGGAAAACAATGGATGTTTTAGTTCATGAAGATAATTCAAAAACCTAGGCTCCCTGCATCATCATTATGATTATTATGTATGATTATCATGTACTTAATATCAGAGAAATGTACAGGTATGTTTTTTTCTGGTATGAGAATTTTCTTTGTTCTGATTGTTACTTTTTACTGTGGGAATATACATTTTAATGTTGCACCTTGGGATTAGAGGATGTTGATGTAAGAATACATATGTATGTCAGTACTTAAGAAGCCAATGGTGAATAGTCTTGACCTAGTGATGATTATAGTGCCGAAATGAAGACGCGGCATTAGAGACCACAGGGATTCTGTATAGGCTATTCTCTTCAAGTAATGAGAGAGACAATATCAACATGTTGGATGGACAGAATGACTTCACCCATCCAATAGTCCCAGTAACAACAGAACAAAATATAAGTGAGAAAATATCTTACTCACTATGAAGAGTCAGAATGGCTCAACTCAGCAATGAGGGACAGTGGAACATGGACACCCACTCCTTTCCCCTTCTCCCCTTGTTGTTTTGTATTTGTGTTTGTAATTGTGTTGTAAACCTTTTACCATAACACAGTAGGTTAATGCTAGTGTTGTATTCTTGTCATCCCTTTTCTATAGAAGAGAAGCAGGTGGTGGTTGAATTTGGTGGGACTATATCACTAACACTGGATCCTGGGTAACCAGCCATAAAGTGAATGTCCAAACCATAGTCTGGATCTAGCAATACCTCCATGTTTACTGCGGCACTCAATAGCTCCATAGCGAGCAACAGATAAATTAGAAGACAACTGACTGGGTGAGTGATTAAGTCCTATTTTAGTAGGAATATCCAGGATGGACTTCAAGATCTAATAATCTACAAAGATGAAGATCATCAGAGTACTGACAACAGTGTATCGTTTGCGTTACTTCTGAGAAGTATCACCAATGGCCTCATCATTCAACCAAGTCAGTGAAACTGGGACAATCCTTCTTCAAGTTACTAAAACTAACAACAGTGAGTAACCTTCAACTGTTGGTTGGATTACCAAGTTAATATCCACAATGGATAAGTCTTCGAAAGAACATCTCACAGCTGCAAAAGTCAAACATAAGGTTCCAGCCATGCAACACCAAGTTCTAGCTATGAACACCAACTCAAACAAATGGGAAGAGACACTGAAACAACATTATAGCCAATACAAACAAATGTACCAACTTCAGAACATCTGAACCATAACTACACCAGATTACCTCAAGGTCCAAAACCTGAACACCATCAAAAGAACCATATGAAAGCAGCTAGATGAGTAAATGCCTTTACGCCTGCAACCAAAGGAATCACCTGATGGCTTGCAAACCTGGATATGTGGTGGAGTAATATTCTTCAGTTACATGCCTGCAGCAGAATCTTCAGATGAAACCAAATGAATGATTCACCACTGTATGTTCTACACAGAAATGGAATGAATGAGAACTCTATGCTGGTCCCATGTCAGCCTAACTGCCCATCATCAAGTGTGGGATGGCCTATCAACATGAACCGGGTGTGTGACAAAGCCTTTTGAACTAAATTGGGAAACGGTTAACATAAACCGAGCTGTTGGACAGTCGTCATCTTTTCATCGATAAGATGATATAGGGAAGAACCTTCTGCAGAGCTTAAGTTGCATCTCCTGAAAGTATGACAGACCTAGGCATCAATTTCAATTGGAACACAACCCAAATGGCAACCGAGTATTCTTAAATTCAGTCTCATGGAGAGAATATGTGCTTATGTATAATTCTATTCTTGGATTATGGATTAGAAACATTCGCCAGCCAACTTCGGTGGACATACTGTGAGTAGAAAATGACTGTGAGTATAATTCTGCACGGATAATTATGGACATTAACTGCTTTGCACTGGAGAAGAATGCCATCCGCAACGCCTAAATGAACACTATAATTAATTAATTTAATTATTAGTATCAACTGTTTTCATGAGTGTGGTTTTCTTCAATGACAGGAAAAGGGTAAAGATTGTTTTACATGGTAATGGTGTACACCTAAAGGGTTATGTTATGACATATATGTATAATATTTTGACACCCACTCATTATTTTTAAATATGAGAATTGTACATGGTGTCAGAAATAAATGTATGTATGTTGGGTTTCTGCACCTAGACCAATGTGATTTTATCTAGGTACAATGAGTCGAGTAAGCAGAACCAATTTGTGGTTGTTGTGTTGTTTGTAATAACCTGGGTTTTTCTGGGGTCACGGGGTACTATGTTGTAATACTGCATATCATTCCCATGCCTGTCTGAAAATGCATAGTGTTTATTACACCTATATATATATATGTAACTGCAGATCTTGAGTTAATACCTGAACTGTGTGTCCAAAAGTGTTGTGTACATCAAGTAAATGTGGTGTCCAACAAGTGGTTGTTTATATGGTGTGAGCAATCAATATCCTTCTAGCATCTATAGTTAATTTAAAGGGTGATGAAGTGGGAAGGGAAACCTACACACAGATGCCATTGTTTCAAGGATGGAACTCTTTCCTCCTGGGAGTTGTGGTAAATATCCCTGATCACCCTGCATTCTTACCAGTGACAGAGAATCAATAATACCCCCTAGACATTTTAACGAATCATTCTCAGGAATTAAAATCCACATCCCACAAGCAGCATGTTGTGTCTCTCTTAGTCTGGCTCCTATCCCATAAGCTGTCCGATATGTAGTTTTCATCCATCGGCAAGCAGATGGGGTCAATGGGACACACAAGCCCCCCCCCCCCCCCCCCCCCACCACGGCAAGGTGTAGACACATCGGGGGAGTGCCTGGGTTTATAACGGTCCCTGCGTCCCTGCACCACTCCGCCACCATGTTTACTGCCCTCTGTAAGTCTTCCGCCAAACTTTCACTGTCCATATCCTGTCTGTAGACCAGCACATCATCTGCAAATGTCAAGATTCTACCCACACCTGGTGTCTCAATAGCTGCGACTTTGCTGGCGTAGACATTAAAGAACACTGGGGATATGGCAGATCCCTGTGGCAACCCATGTGTAAACGTACAGGGGTCAGAAGTTCAAGAACCCATGCGCGGTGCAAACTTATGCTCATAAAGGACTGCCGCAACCCAGCTGACAAGGCAAGGGCAATCCCCCATGTCCAGCAGAGTGTATACTAACCGATCATACCTAACCCTGTTATACGCATCCTTCAGGTCAAGAGCTATCGCCACTGTCTCTTGTTTATCTTGGAAGCTCCCATAGACATCAAATGCAAAAGTTGCTGCTTTGGCCCAGGTGTTCTTCCCAGGCCGATAACTCCAGAGTTTTTTGAGAAGCAGATTACGACTTTCTAATGTCGCTGGAGCCTGCGGGCTACTATCTTTTCAAGGACTTTGCTAAAGGTGTTTTGCAGGGTTATAATTCGATATCCATTAAGTCTGGAGTGATCCTTACCTGGCTGTGGGTGTGGGACCAGGTATCTATGAAGCCAATCCTGGGGTATTTCCGCCGTATTCATGTTTAGGTTGCAACAAAGAATCATTTCCCCAAAGTCCACACCTTTCACGTTACTCATATGGGTGTACTTCACCCCGTCCACGCCCGGTGCTGTGTCTTTAGGCCTCTTCAGTACCCGTCTAATATCCTCCACCGTAATCTCAGGGTCCTCCTTCCTAGTGACCGAAGACAAGGCTTTTCTGACAATATCTCTGATAGCTCTATCTTGCTGATCCGTCTGTTTTAAAAATTGTGTAAGTAAAGCCTCCCCTCTGTCCTGGTCATTTGTCATCGGTTGGTTGTTATCATCATAAACGGTACCATGTGTACCAGGCATCGCCTGTCTCTTCATCTGCCGGTGCAGCTTCCAGAATTTACCCAATGTCACATCCCCACATACTTAATTTATAAACTGTTCCCACTTCATCCTTTTTGCCTCTGCTCCCTGGAGTTTAAAATACTGCACCTTTACGTTTTTAAAATACTTTTCAACCTTCTCCAATTCTGTGTCAGCTGTATGGTGGTTATTCTAGCATAATGTAAATACGTTATGAGGAGAAATGAACTAGAGAACTTGGTGACAACTGGCAAGATTGACGTGAAAAGAACAAGGGGAAGGTAGAGAAGTAAATATTTTGATGGCTTGATCACATGGCATGGTAGAGACAAGAACACTGAGCTGATCCACGAGTCTGGTGATCACGTGAGGTGGTGAAACATGACCGCTCACGCTTATATACACGCTGGTGATGATGATGTGATTCGCAGCTGTCATACTGCCACTTTTTCTTCTTACTGTCCATGTCGTGTGGCTTTTGTGTTCATATCTTTACACTGTCTACTATCTCGTGTGCTACCAATTCTGTCTGGTGTACCTGAATACCATGATGTCAAACCATTCAGCGTCTTCTTTCTCTACCTCTCACTGCTTCTCATCCCCATGAAGTCTCACGTAGTTACGAGGTACTTCAGTGTTCCACTTCTAGTTATATTTCTAAGGAACGTTTACTGTCGTTTCTTGATGCGAGTAACCCGTTTTCCTTGTGAGTTAAATAAATTCTTTCAAGATGGTTTCTTTACCCACTTTTAAGAGGTGATATAATTTTCAGTCAAGTGTCCCTTATTATCCATAAACTTGATGTGTCTCCCTGTAGCAACATGGCATGTATGACATGGATTGTCTGTTAGATGTGTCTCCCTGTAGCAACATGGCATATATGACATGGATTGTCTGTTACTTGTCCATTACCAGCAGCTGTCCGAATAGTGCAGGTGAAGCCAGAACATCAAATGTCACCTTTCATCGGCCTGCTGTATATCCTGGGCAGTATATCATCTTAATGCGGCGAAGATGTGTTATGCCAATGTAGTCTCACTATTTATACGATAGCCACTCGTAAAGGATATTTTGAAGTGACTCTTCGCTGGCTATTGAACGAGTGGACGGAGCGCGTTTGGGAATGTCCTGGCTGCAGTGATGTCGGATTTTAGCTCAACTCAACTCATCTTAACTCCTGGGAGTTTGACACAAAGGTAACCACGGAACATAACGACATAGATAAAAACAGAAACGCAGCGGTCTGGCTGCTTCTCTCTCAGTTAAGCTGTGAAGCTGTGGTTCCATGCTCGGCACAGGGCAGTCACTGATTCACTGCCGAAGGACAATATATCGCCGCGCGTGACCTCTCATTTGTACAGATGGGCGATATATCGCCATACTAGGGTCATCGCGTTATTTGTTTTGTTTCCTGGTATCGTACGCAGTTTCAATGCTCAGTGAATGGAAATTTACATTATAGCACTGGTTCGTTTGTGTTCCATGCTTAGCCCAAATCTACTTTTTTTGGCACTGAATCAGTTAAATACACTTTGGACAATATAATACACAAGGCAGGGGAATTGACAAACGATCAACAGTTTATTCAGTGGGCTTTGTTGAGAGCGACGTTCTGCAACACAATTGTCACGGTATTGTGATAGTGGTGCAATGGTTGCACATAAACCACAGTGCTCTGTAATGATATGTCGTTGAAATCTATCTACATATCCTAATTCTGAGATCGCACCGCGATAGACAGAACCATTGATTCATGCGATAACACCAGTGACTCACGAGTTCTCGTCAGTCAATTATTGCACTACACTATTCGTTCCTGTGTTGAGCCAATTTGTTTTCCTGGCCAAGGATGATGATAACAGTACAGATGTCAGGTTTTATCTGGCTGGCATTAAACCATCGCATGAATGGTTGAGAAATATAACGCTGGATTTGAAACAAAAACTAAGATCTCTCTCTCTCTCTCTCTCTCTCTCTCTCTCTCTCTCTCTCTCTCTCTCTCTCTCTCTCTCTCTCTCTCTCTCTCTCCCTCTCGAGTTTTGTTAACTCTAGAAGGACACCAATTAATCAATAATCATAACAAAAGAATATAGTTATACGAAATAATAAATTGCAGAACCGGTTCCCTATTCTCCGAAAAGGGTGGGCCAACAGGCCGTATACATTTTAGCAAATGCCGGACACACAATCGTTGACTCACTCAGTCATCATAATAGATTTATTACATCAGTGAGGAGACAAGTGATATCCGGGAGTCTTGCTGCCTGGCACATGACATGCCAGCTTTAATGTAAGCTTATATGGCAGGCATTTACTTAGATATCAATCACAACTATTCAAACTTAGTGTCTATGCTAGCACACTGATCATTGTTCAAACTTCCTTTCCACTTATTAAGTAAATTTTATCCAGTTTTCCTTCCACATAATAAATATTATTTCATCCAAACTTCCAATACACATGATTAGTTCATTTCACCCAAACTTCCCGTCCATATATTAAATAAAATGAGAACATTTCATCATTGTGGTAAATAGTATGTTTATTCATAAATAAAAGAGCAAAAGTTGTAATGTCTTTTTTTTTCTTTTCTGTCAGTGTTCGTTGTTGCACTGTATAAAGCGTTATTCTGTCTGTGGCTGTCCATGCTTGTGCTAGAACTGTCAGTGACCTCTAGGTAATTGTAGACTACGTAAATATTGCATTAGCAAAGTATTCCAGTTTTCTGTTACATTTATGTATATTTAATTTTCTCATATATACATATATGTTATTATTTCATAAAGAAGCAGCATTACTCTATACCAGTGTATGTCGATGTGATTCTGAATGCCTTCATACATCGCGTGGTGGCTGATTCAATGGCTGACTGGATCGTGAATCCTCTGTAACTCTGAGTTTAATGCATGCTTTGACGCGCAGCTGATCTCAGCCAAGGACTTGTATCTGTCGGTACGAAAGTGTGTTGCAGAAGCCTTTGTTGCAGAGACCTCCTTCCACTCTACAAACTTTGAAACCCAACGACAGGTGCCAGACTGGTACTGGAGCTGTGCTACTGCCGGGATGCAAACAGTTTATGATACAGCACAGCTCATTCAAACTGGCTGACTCTGGACCTAGGTTGATAATATTTCCTCAAAGAGGTTTACATTGTTTCACTTTTAACAGTCTCCAACACACTGCCCAGAGAGAATTATAACTCGCTTGTACGGGAGTTAAACAATCCTGGAGGGAGATGGGAGAATGTATATTGTAACGGAAACAGAGTCCATGGCACCAGACCGCAGTTATTGTGTGGAGTTTTGTGCTTTCTGGCTTTCAGTTTTAACTGTTTCATGTTTAAGACAGATTGTGGCCTACTTAGTCACAATAAAATAATGTAAATGTAAGCTATGTTTATCTTGATCCCTAGTGCTGAAGCTGGGCATCTTATGGCACAATCAGTGAGATCATGACGTCTGGTAATGGAAGCATTTTCACACGCTTTTCATTTCTTCTTAATCTCACCCAAATAAACTGAGCTACCAAATCTACCAACGGACGCGGTGAAATTAACATTTCATTAATAAGGTAGGAGAAATAACGACACAGCGGCAGGGCTTGGATTGGACACTGCAGAAGATGCTCGTTGAGAAATATCACTTTTGCCTCCCTCAGGGACTTGTAGTTCATTCCACGACACACCAACATCAAAGCATTCAGCTCTTGCTGCCATTTGCTGTATGTGCTATTCACCTCAAATTTGGCCAGATATGGAAGCATTTTATCAAAGTATACATTGATCACATATTTACTTCCATTGCGAAAGTCTGGGTTTGCCCCGTACCGAAGTAAAGACCTCACAATGTATCGATCCAGGTCAAGGAATGTCACTGTATTCATGTAATTAAAGAGCACATCATTGAGAAGGCGCCTGTTGGTTTTATCACACGTTGTCACTGTGGTAATTAATTTTTTCATAAATAGTTTTGAATGTTGCGTTTGTTCAAAGAAATTAGTAGCACTTATTGCATTTTCTAAGATACAGTTAATAGCAGACGAGTATGCACTTCTTGAAAATGACTGTCCGGATCCCATCTGTTTGAACGTTTCTGTTTCATCAAAGTGAGGGTTGGCTTTGTTGGCCAACAAAATTTTCAGACATTCTATGTAATAAAATATTTTTTTTCCAATAGTGATGTTGAATGAGCAGTTGATCAGCGTGTACATGGGGAAAGTACAGTACACATTGTGAGCATTGACATCCTCGTTACTGCTAATAAGCACATTAGTCATTATAGGCAACATCTCATAACGGAAATCACACATCAAACTCTGGGTATATAGAATGTGATATAAATTGATACCATCAAACAGCGACTGTCTTTCCTTGGTTTTGTGAACCAGCAATGCTGTTAGACAGTCTGGATACATTTCACGAATTGCTGTAAGCACGGCGCTTTGGTAATCTGTTTTTGTTAGTTTCTGGCCCATTAGAAGTATGATAGCATCAGGACTCTTGGCTTTAGTGGCTAGTGTCAGAGGCTCCGTGACTGCCATATGTGGGTGATTCTTCAGTATGAATGAATCTAAGATCATTTGAACGCATTCCAAATGTCCATATTGAGCTGCAATTGAAAGCGGGGTTTTATTTCTTAGACTGCTTGCGTCATCTTTAACAGTCAGATTTTGAGGTTCCAAATTCGGTTTGAAATCTTTATACTTTTTCTTTCCCCTCACGCCTGGTTCCAGAAGTTTAGGGTAGTTTCCAATTGAATCTTTCTTAGAAGAGGGATCCAGAACAGTTGAATTTCTTTTGGATGTTTTACGTTTCTCAGACGTTTTAGCTTCTTTTGAGGCGATTGCTTTCATTGAATTATTAACCCCTGACTTCTGTCGAATATCGAGAATTCCTACATCACGTCGTTCCTTGCGAGAATTATTCGTGTATGTGACAGTTACTTTCTCACCTGCGCCGTCAACAACACCAGCGGGAGCGTCGGTAAATACGTCCCAGTCTACTGTAATTCTGTGTCCTCTGTCTGCACCTCTCGCATACAACCCTGGTTTCTTAAGATTGCAAAATCTCACTTTTCCGAACTTATCAGATTTTTGCGGCGTTTTTGTTTTCTGATCACGATCTTCCCGTGTGGAATATTTTATCTCCGCAGAGGCAATTCGTGTTGACCGTGAGCTAGTTGAAGTACCGGAAGTACCCACTGCTCCACCTTCTGAGCGTTCGCCCCTTTTCAGGTCTTTACCTAACACACATAAACTTCTCAACCGATGGACACTTGCATCCTGCTTTTCCTTCATTTTCTCTAACTCTTCAAATTCATGTTTCAAAACATTACTTACTTCGTTCATATCAATGATTTTACGAGACGAAAACTTCACCGAATTTTCAGCCCATTCTGCGCTGGACCTGATTCTGTTCAGTAATTTTTCCATCTGTCTATTCACATTGCTTCGTCGTGCATCCAGTGATTTCAACTTGTTTCTAGCAAACGGTGGCAATCTTATAACATGGTTCAGATCTGATCCACTGAAATAATCAGTTGGTCTGTATTTCATGATCAGCCTTAGACACTCTGTAAATCCAAACATGGCGGCTAGGTGTGCATATGGATTTTTTTTCGGCATGTTAGTTGGAGGAAACCAATGTGATTCTGCCAGAAGAAACTCTACAATCTCTGGACAATTATTTATAATGCTGTGGTGAAGAAGATCCAACCCATCGTCATCTACCCAAGTTCCTACAAGATTGGACAACGAGGGGGGAATTTGCTTCAATCTGCTCTTTATATGTTTTATAACAGTAGGACTACCTCCATCCTGCAACATGGTGGATAATTTCGATAAGACACCATTGATCTCGTCTTCGCCTATTGTCTCTGACATTCGTAACAGCCTTCTGCTGGCAGATGCTCGGAGTTTCTTCTGCTGAGCATATGCCTCAGCGAATGTCAGATGTTTAGCCATTTTTAAGATGGCAAGATCTCACTGCAAGTTATAGCAGGTATTTGATGTTCTAAAGTTTTCAAAATAACGGAGGAGGACCAGTGTATATAGTTTATAGTAGTTTACATACCACAGAGTATTCAACTGGCAATTCATTCATCATCTGATAATATAGTTTTTGTGAGTTTGAATGTCGTAGAACAACAGTATCCATTCCGTCTTAATTACTGACACTTTGCGCAAATGTATTTCAGGCGTCACAGCCATGATGGGAACTTCCTGTCGATCTGCTAAAAAAATACGCCTTTTGATATTACGCGAGATTTGTTCAATTAATTGAGGAGAAAAAAAAACAACAACTGAAAGTCGTCAACGACACAAATACATAAATTAGTTAAATAGCAATTATTGTTGTGTGGTAGTTGTATTCTGCCTCAAGAATGTTCACATCCTATATTGAAACCTTGTGAGCGTCACATATCGGGATTTCTGTGCCAGCCCATGCATTGGGTACGGGGGAATGTGCAAACTGATAGGCTTACGAGCCGGGCTACTGTGGACAGCGGACGAGCAATAGACCGGGCTAATATACCGAATGCTGTCGGAGAGGTGGAGTAAGAAAACGAATCAAGAGATGACTGCTAATATTTAACCTCGGCTAGACTACGAGGTCTCTGTGGCTGAAGGGCTTGCGAACGCGGTTTGTGAGCCCGTATACCCGGGTTCGAAACACGGCGGTGCTGGTTTTTTCGAAAAAGGTATAGAGCCCGGTCGTTCAGAAAGCAATGGCAAACTACTGAACGTAACACTTGCCTAGTACATCAACAGCAGCTGAAAATGCTGGTGTTGACTGCAACGTCCCGTAAGGGATACGCAACACAATTTTTTTTTAGACTACGAGAACTTTTCAACAAACACCGAACTAGTGTCGTCGCCCACTACACGCCGAGGGAGATACTTATGGGCTGAATTGTCCAATGTGGGAGATACTGTGAAGGAGATGCGAGCACTTATGGGCTGAATTGTCCAATGTGGGAGATACTGAGAAGGAGATCCGAGCACTTATGGCTGAATGTCCAATGTGGGAGATACTTAGAAGGAGATCCGAGCACTTATGGGCTGAATTGTCCAATGTAGGAGATACTTAGAAGGAGATCCGAGCACTTATGGGCTGAATGGTCCAATGTGGGAGATACTTAAAAGGAGATCCGAGCACTTATGGGCTGAATTGTCCAATGTGGGAGATACTGAGAAGGAGATCCGAGCACTTATGGGCTGAATTGTCCAATGTGGGAGATACTGAGAAGGAGATCCGAGCACTTATGGGCTGAATGGTCCAATCTGGGATATACTTAGAAGGAGATCCGAGCACTTATGGGCTGAATTGTCCAATGTGGGAGATACTGAGAAGGAGATCCGAGCACTTATGGGCTGAATTGTCCAATGTAGGAGATACTGAGAAGGAGATCCTAGCACTTATGGGCTGAATGGTCCAATCTGGGAGATACTGAGAAGGAGATCCGAGCACTTATGAGCTGAATGGTCCAATGTAGGAGATACTGAAAAGGAGATCCGAGCGTTTATGAACTGGATGGTACTCTCCCCACTGAGGGAGGGAGGGATCGCTTGAGAATGGACAAGGTAACAGCAAAGGGACAATCTTTACATCAGGGATAACTAAAATGACCGAACAACGTCTCCACGGCAGCGGACAAACGCCCGGAGGTCATGACCCGGGCGGGACCACCCCCAGAGAGTATTAAGAAATTGAAGGTCCGAAATGCTTGGGGAAGGGGGTTACTTCTGATGATCTGAAGCCCCCTGCCGTGTTTGCTCCGTGTCGGAGTTCTTACGACTCACTTTCCCTCGAAGGCGGCAATAACGTACCTGGCCAGGCTTCACCTTCAGTTCGTGTAATCAGGCTGGCGTCAGTCTCGTCATATCTGCCAACCGAGTCCATACTGCATTTATTTATTTATTTAATTGTTGCGCTCGCTCGCTTTGAACTCAAGCTCGGTCCATACATGCTACTTCTAGTAGCACTGAACTGAATTTTACATGTGAATTAACTTTCCTTATTGCCAGTGTCCCTCGCAATCAGGCGAACCCTCTCCGACTTCAGAGGTGCTTGTAATTTATGTCCCACAGTCAAGGACGAAAAAGTCAACATTTTAACTGGATTTATTCTATCGACTCTGCCATGCTTTAGCCCTTGTGTATTGGTGCATTATTTGCCTCTGGTATGTGCGTTCACTGCCTTTAACTGCGACATGTATTGTCCGTGGTTCCAGGTGAGCGATATTCTTCTTCTTTCGTTCGCTTGAATTATGTCTATAACTGCAATGCTGTCTCTTGTATGAATTTAACTGTCTTTTTCAGTTCACACAGCGGTCCATAGAGTTTATCTTCCACTTTCGTCTCTCTAGGCCAGAAGGTTTGCCTAAATATGTTGTAGTTTGGGCAGTCTTGGAGTATGAGCTCTGCTGTCTGCGACGACAAACCACATGTGCACATGGCTGTTTCACCAATCTTGAATTTTGTATACATGTGGTTGCGTAATGTATTGTGTCCTGTTCTGAGGCGCAGAATAATGACTTGTTCTGGTCTGTCCATAATGTGGTAGTCATCTTGAGCAGGTTTTGGTGGCTTTCTGACCGATTTGATCATACATTTCTGTTGGTGGTATATAACGGGCACATCAGGCTGTTCTTCTTTGGCTCCTTCCTTAGCCAATTGATCAGCTCTGTCGTTTCCGGGTACTCCACAGTGGGATGGTATCCACTGTATGGTGACCTTATGCTGACTGCTAAGTTCAGAAAGTAGTGTTCTTAGTACTGGCAATTTCCCAGACAGGAGCGCCTCGAGTACTGATTTTGCATCTGTCAATAGCACCACAGGATGTGTACCATGGCTTCTATTTAGTAATTTCTTTTGCTATCTCGATTGCCTAAATTTCAGCCTCATAGTTATGGCAGTACTTTCCTGTTGGTACTCTGGCCGCGTCCCTAGTATTATTTGGGTATTTTATGTACACTCCCGCTACTCTATTTCGAACAGCATTTTGTGCTGACCCATCAGTGTAGACTCGGATCCAGAGGTCCTGTGGGTATTCTTCATCAAGGAAGCTGAGATTGCCTGTTCTGCACTGTACACTGTTCTGTTCTTCCTTGTCAAATATTCCTCTCACGTCTGTCAGGATTTGTAGTGATAGAATATGTCCATCTTTCCATGGAGTTCGCTCTGGAATAGTTGTCAGGGGGGATAACAACTGTGGGCAGACCGGTGGTCTCTCTGCAGAGTCGTTTGGCCTGGTGGATAAAAATGCTTCTTTTCAACCGCCCCATAGCTAAGTTGTCAAATCTGTTCTTCATAGGGTGGCCTGGCAAGCTAAGGAATTTTTCTGTTCGTATTAGCGTTTTCGAATCTCTGCGTTCTCTCAGTGCTTGTGTCCTCCCCATCTTCTCCATCTCAACTATAGGGATTGATCTCATCCCTCCTGTGGTGACTCTTAGTGCTTGATTTTGCACCTTTTCAAGCTCTTGTAGTGTGGTTTTTGATGCTGAACACCACGCAGTTGACCCATATTCCAGGTGTGGTTGTATGCTCATTTGATAAACTTTGCTAAGTATTTTCCCACTGGCTCCCCATGTGGTTCTACTTAGTTTTCTGAGGATGGCTATTTTCCTTCTGGCTTTTGCTACTTCTTTGTTGATGTGCTTTCTCCATGTTAGCCTGCCATCAAATGTGACCCCAAGTTATGTTGGTTCTTTATCTTCTCTAAGGGGTATTCCACTGATCTGGATTATCCCTGCCTTTTGTTTTGGAGAGAGGGTAAATAGAGTAGTGCTGCACTTGTCAGTGTTTATGCTGACACAATCTATTTGTCCTTGTAACAAATGCATCTACAACTCTTTGTAGCGCTCTGGTAGCCACTGATGCATGTTCATTTGTGCTCGATAAGTCCAGATCATTGATGAAGATTAGAAAAAGTGTGGGGGACAAGACTCCGCCCACTCCGTGACGCAGTAGTACTTTCTTGCTCTTGAGCCCATCTATCTGTACTCGGGCTCTTCTGTTGTGCAAGTATGCTTTCTCCCATTTGTAATTCTTCCATTCACTTTATAGTTTCTCAGTTTCTTCATCAGACCTTCTTTCCAGACTTTGTCAAAGGATTTCTTCAAATCTATCCATGCAGCAAGCACCAGCTTCTTCTCTTGGAATGCATCCTCAATTTCTTGAGAGAGGTAGGTTGTCTGATCTTCCGTAGAGTAGCACTGCCTAAAGCCAGCCTGCTGTGGCACAAAGATGATTTCTTCTTCTTCTTCTTCGTTCATCCGGAGTTTTTTTTCGGATGTGATTGTGTTGTGCCTGTTTACAGCAGAGCTGCGTTCTTGCGCCGTTAGGCCGACACATCCGACTTCTGCGGGCATTTGTTGACCGGGTTAACCTTCCCGGGGGTTTCTTAGGACGTTTGACTCTCACTGTTGTGGTGTTATCCCCCATCCCAGCTGGCCCATATAGAACAGCCAAAGATCCTGGTCAGCCCTCAAGGGAAGGCAGGGGCAGACCATGGGCATTCCCCGCCATCCAAGGAGGCTTCCATACTTGCAGAGCCGATACATAGCGCTCTGGTACTGGGCTCACTCAAGGAATCGTCACGTCCTGCACATGGCTGCTTAGCCTCACTTCCGTATATTGGGCCTTCCGTTCACCATAGGCTGTTCTTCCGAAAACCAGAAGTATGCAGTCTGCAGATGACATCCACACAGTGAGCTTTCGATTCGGACTTTCCATGTAATGGATTTGCTATCCAAGCAATATTCCATTTCGTGCCACTAGGACACTTTTCCACCTTTTATGAAGTCCACACAGTGGGCTTTTGATTCGGACTTTCCACGTAATGGATTTGCTCTCTCATTGGCACCTTGCCGTCTTGACAGACGATAGTTTGTGCTCTAAAAAGGCATAATAACTTTTAACTATGGCGGTAGCGAGTGTGACTGATAAGGCCAATTTGCGCTGTAAATGTCCGTTCACAGTGGGTGCATGTGAATACGTGGTCATTTCCACCATCATGCACCATCTTACGTCTCAAACACTTGGTGTGTGACTTTTCTGCAATAATTTTCTCCTTTGACTTTATTCCATTTCTGATATTTGCCCTCCATGCAACACGTTCAGCGGCGACTTGCTCCCAATGTGCATTATCAATGACTGTATCAATCATGTCCCGCTTACACACATCTTTGTATCGTAGTAGAGGCCGACCCTGAGATCTCTTACCCATCTGTAATTCACCAAAAAAGATATCCTTTGGTATTCTACCATCATCCATCCTCCTAAGATGTCCTATCCATCTAAGTCTACGAAGACTGAGCATGGAATAAACTGTCACACAACCTGATCTTTCCAATACTTCAGTATTTGTGATTTTGTCTTGCCACTTAATACCAAGAATTCTTCGCAGACACCGCATATGAAAGCTGTTTAAATTGTTCTCTTGGTGTGAGTAAGTTGTCCAGGTTTCACTGCCATAGAGAAGAGTACTAATGACACAGGCTTGATAGACAAGGACTTTTGTTTTGGCAGTAAGCTTCCTGTTCTCCCAGACTCTTTTTCTTAACCTGTTCATTGTTATTGCTGCCTTACCAATCCGGATGTTGATTTCCTGATCTAGGGATAATTTGCTATTTACCACTGATCCCAGATATGTAAAATGGTCTACTATCTCTAGTTCGGCGTCGTCAATAAAGATTGATGGTACCCCATGTGCACCTTGTGACATAATCTGTGTCTTCTTTTTGCTAATTGTTAAACCAAATTCAGAACAAGCATTGGAGAATGCAGATAGTAGACATTGCAATTCTTCCTCAGAGTGGGTCGTAACTGCAGCATCATCTGCAAAAAGCAACTCTCTGATCAGTACCCTCCTAATTTTGGTCTTAGCCTTCAATCTCTGAGCATTGTAGAGGCCGCCATCTGAGCGTGAGTGAATGTATATACCACCATCCTGATCACGAAATGCATATTTTAGTAGAAGTGAAAAGTATATTCCAAAGAGGGTGGGAGCTAGTACACAACCTTGCTTAACTCCACTCTTGATTTCAAATTCTTCAGAAGTTGCACCATCAAACTTGATTATACCCTTCATGCCTGTGTGGAACGATTCCACAATGGACAGAAGAGTTGGTGGGCAGCCAATCTTCTTTAGTGCCTTGAACAGACCCTCACGACTGACCAAATCAAATGCCTTTGTGAGGTCGATGAAGGCAATAAACAGTGGTTGATTCTGTTCACGACATTTTTCTTGCATTTGTCGCAATGAGAATATCATATCAGTGGTAGACCGGTTCTGTCGAAAGCCACACTGTGATTCGGGGTAGACTTGATCTCCTAGGACTTGAAGTCTGCGCAGAACAATTCTGGCAAATACTTTTCCAACAATACACAGAAGTGAGATACCCCTATAGTTGTCACAGTCGCTCCGATCACCCTTGTTCTTGTACAGCGTTATGATGTTTGAATCTTTGAAATCCTGTGGGACTTGTCCTTCACGCCAGCATAGCTCTATTAGCTGGTGGATCTGTAGAGTGGGTGTGTCTTGCCCACTCCTGATAACCTCTATTGGAATCCCATCCTTACCTGGAGCCTTGCCAGATGCAAGTTCATTTATAGCACACTTAACTTCTGTTATGGTGGGAAGTGTGTCCAGGTGGTCAAGAGTTGCTATCCAAGCAATATTCCATTTCATGCCACTAGGACACTTTTCCACCTTTTATGAAGCCCACACAATGGGCTTTTGATTCGGACTTTCCACGTAATGGATTTGCTATCCAAGCAATATTCCATTTCGTGCCATTAGGACACTTTTCCACCTTTTATGAAGCCCACACAGCGAGCTTTCGATTTGGACTTTCCATATAATGGATTTGCTATCCAAGCAATATTCCATTTCATGCCTCTGGGTCTTCATGCACCTTTAAACGTCAACCTGTATGTAGTTAAAGTAAGATGCGGTCAACTTGAGCTTGTTGATATCTCCATAGAGCTTGTCCTCAAATGAAGCAGGTGTGGGCCAAAATATCTTTCTCTGTTCTGCATACGTTGGGCAATCCTGCAGCAAATGTTTTGCTGTCATTTTTCCAGTTCTACAATTACATTCATCGGTATCTCCTATCTTTAGTTTATTGAACAAGTGGTATTTCAGCCTGTTATGTCCTGTGCGGAGTCTGAAGATTGCTACTTGTTCTCTTCGGTCGAGTTTGTAATATGCAAAGATGATTTCACTTTCATTGTAACAATGCAGTCTGTGATTGATGATGCGCTCCATTGTTTTGCATAGACAGCTGGTGAGGCTAATTCGTATGTAGCTGGAGGCAATGAAACTATCTTTCTCTGATTTTAGGAGGGGTATCATGATTGCTTCTCCCCAGGCTTATGGAACACTGCCTAAGGTCCAGCTGTTATTGAAGATCTGCAACAGCTTTGCTTTGGCCTCTATTCCTAGGTTCCTGATAATTCCATTGGAGATACCATCAGCTACTGGTGACTTTCTCATTTTCAGTTTTGATATGACTAGCTCCAGTTAGCTGATTGTGATAGGTGCCTCCAGAACCTCATGTACTGTTTCATTCTGTCCTGTATGTTGCCATTTCTTTCGAATCTCTTGTTGTTTCTCTGGGCTAATTTCGATATTGTTATTTTGTGCGAATGAGTCCACAAAACTATCAGCTGCTTGCTTTACTGTTAAGATGTTTCCATCTTTATATAGTGCAATTTTTGAGTTTCTCCCGATACCCTCATCGTTAAGTTGTTTTATTAGCTACCACAACTTCCTTGTGTCTCTTTCAAAGTTCAGCGACTCTGTTTTGTCCTGCCAGCTTTTCCGTCTAGTCTGCAGCTTGGACCTTTGAACGTTGGCTTTTGCGTGCTGGTATTTATTGTTTATTAATAATAATATGTTAATTATTATTTATTTGGGTGGCGAGGTAAGGGTAACCCCTATCAAAGGAGAAGTAAGGTGCCTCCTTCCCTCCGCTAGCCTACGGGACACTTTTGGGCAAGGTGGAGTACTCGTTTAGCCTCCCGATCAGGGTTACGTGAAACCATGGGTGCAGGTGGTGAATGAGGTTGAAGAGCAGCCGACAGACAGTTGTGGGTTGTGGTCTCCAGCTTCACTGCGGTAGGCAGAATATCTCTTTCTTTTTTTTAGGAGACAATGGCTATGGTCATTAACCAGAATGGTCACTGCTAAGAAGGAAAGCAATGGCAAACTGCCTTCTTCACAGATGCCAAGGACTTTATGTTTTGCGATATCATCGACATTAAGGAAAACGGCGTAAATGGGTGCTCCATAGGATCCCGGTAGGGATAGTCATGTGCACCAGGTGAATCCAGACCGTCAGCAGGCTACTAGGTGCAAAAGATTATTATCATTAAAGGTAGGAACCTGGAAAGTCAGAACAATGAATGCAGATGGAAAATTTGATAACATCAAACGAGAAATGGGAAGAGAGAATATTAAACTATTAGGAATGTGTGAAACCAGATGGAGAGGGGTCGGGATCAAGACAGGAGATGATTGTAAGATTATTTATTCTGGAGGAGAATAACGGCAAAGAAGTGTAGCCATTATGTTGGATCGGCAAACACCAAATTCTATTAAAGGTTATTGGGCTGTGTCAGACAGAGTTTTATTAGTAAAATTAAACGGAAGACCTTTTACAATAAATGCCATTTAAATATATGCTCCAACAAGTGAATGCAGTGAAGACGGTATAGATGAATTTTATAATGACATGGAACTTGCTTAGAAGAAATGTAAAAAAAAAAAAAAAAAATTTTTAAATCAGAAATAAATATTATAATGGGTGATTAGAACACAAAAATGGGAAATCAAGGCGATGAATGCAGTGTGGGCAACCATGGCTTGGGAGAGCGAAACGAAAGAGGGTACAGACTTGTAGAATGGGCAAAAGAACAAAAAATTGTTTTGGGAAACACCTGATTTAAACAACATCCTAGAAGATTATGGACATGGAAGTGTCCAGACAGCAGGATTAAAAATCAGATAGATTACATCCCGATTAGAAGAAGGTTTCGAAATGCGCTAACAGTCGTAAACACAGTTCCCAATGTAGACTGTTATAGTGATCACAGATTAATTACAGGCAGACTGAGGGTAAAGTTAAAGAAAGTCAAGTATACAACAAGAAACACTAAATATGATTTGTGTAAATTGAAAACTGACAAAGAAATACAAGATAATTTTAACATAGAAGTAAAGAACAAATCTGATATATTGTCTGATCTAGAGATCCTATATCAAGATGTGGATAATCAATGGGAAATGTTGAAGAATTCAATCAGTTTAGCTGCAGAAAAAGCTATTCCAAAATTAAAGAAAGTGGGTCGTCAGACATGGGTGACTGAAGAAATTTTACAGCTAATGGTAACCAGAAAACAGAACAAAAATAAGCCTGCCAAATATAAAGAAATTCACAGAAAAGTCAGAACATTATGTAAGGAGGCAAAAGAAGCATGGCTCGAGAAACAATGCATAGAAATTGAAACACAACACAACAGTAAAAATGCAAAACTAATGCACAAAAAAATTCAGGAGCTTACTACTAAAAGAACACATCCATCAGCAGACTCCCTAAAGACAAAAGATGGAAAAATCATAATAGAAAAAGATCAGATTTTACATGTATGGTCAGATTATGTGAAAAACCTTTATGATGATAACAGAGAAGAACAGTATGATATTCAAAATAATAATGAAGGACCATCAGTTTCTAAGATGGAGGTTCAGAATGCTCTTAACCATATGAAACCTGGCAAAACCCCCGGTTCAGACAACATCACAACAGAAATGATTAATGCTTTAGAAGAATACCGAATAGATAAAGTTACCAGACTTCTGAATACCATATATGATACTGGAGATATACCTAATGAATTATGTAATGCTGTATTTATTGCAATCCCAAAGTAATCAGGAGCCTTGGAATGTGATCAACACCGAACAATTAGTATAATGAGTCACACCACGAAGATTTTGCTAAGAATTATCATGCAAAGAGTTAGGAAGAAAATACAACCTGAAATTGGGGAGGAACAATGTAGGTTTGTAAAAGGCAAGGGTACAGTAAATGTTGTGTACATACAGAGAACAGTAATTGAACGTTCTATAGAAGTAAACAAAGATCTACACCTCTGCTTTATTGACTACACAAAGGCTTTCGACAAAATGAGACATGTCGACATGATAAGGATGCTTGAAGATCTACAAATTGATGGAAAAGACCTTAGACTTGTAAAAAACATATATTGGAAACCACAAGCTGCCATAACAATTGATAATGAAGTAGGTCACTATCAGACTATTAAGAGAGGTGTGAGACAGGCATGTGTAATGTCTCCAGATCTTTTTTCCCTGTACAATGAACATATTTTCAGAAATATAGAAGATATCGAAGGAATCAACAATTGAATTGTAAGAAGACACAGATTATGGTCATCACTAGGAAGGAAGAAATACCACAATGTAATATACAAGTAAATGGGCATATTCTTAAACAAGTGAATCGGTACAACTATCTCGGAACAGTCATAACATCTGATGGGAGATGCCTTGAAGAGATTAGAACATGAATTGGTATGGCGAAGGTAGCCTTTTGCAAGATGAAAAACATACTGACCAATAAAAAGATATCAATTGAAACGAGAAAAAAGAGTGTTGAAGTGTTACATAGAACCTGTACTTTTATATGCATGTGAGGCGTGGACAATGAGCAGACAAGCTGAAAAACATCTGATGGCTGTGGAAATGTGGTTTCTGGTGAAAATGCAAAAAATACCATGGGCAGCTAGAAAAACCAATGAACAAGTCCTTCAAGAAACAAATGAAGATCGTAAACTGATTAGAGACATTAGATGTAGACAGTAAAAATGTTTTGGGCATGTTATGAGAAGAAATGAATTGGAGAACTTGGTGACAACTGGCAAGATCGAAGGGAACAGACTAAGAGGAATACCAAGAATTAAATACCTGGATGGCTTGGCCACGTGGCATGGTCGAGACAGAAACACGGAGCTGATCCACGACTCTGGTGATCGAGTGAGATGGCAAAACATGACCACACACGCCTATCGGCATGGCACAGAATGAATGAATGAATGAATGAATGAATGAATGAATGAATGAATATTTATTTTGGTGTTCTTGGCTGGGTTTGGCCTCTGCTTGCTTTCTACACACTTCCACATCATTATACAACTGTTCCAGTTCACTACTCCAGTAGGGTTTATAATGTTATGTTTCTCGTGCTGCTTGTAGAATGCATATCCCAACTCTTTAACTACTTAATTTGTCTTTCTCAGCATTCAGGCCTCTAACTAGTATGCTGGTGCGATGCTTGTGCAATGCCCAGTCTGCTTTCTTGTAGTTCCACCTCAAGATGGTGCTTATTTCACTTACATGCTCATTTTCTATAGTTAGAAAGACTGGCCGGTGGTCACTGCCTCCATGTTGTTTTCTTATAATTCGTGTAATGTTCCACTCCAGGTCTGGTGAATGAAAAGCCAGGTCAGGTGCAGTTGTAGTGTGATATGATCTCGAGTAGAAAGTATGTGTGTCAGTCGGATTGTTAATCAAAGATGAATCTATTTTCATCCTGCCAGTCTTCTAGTCTCTCTCCTCTCTGGTCCATGCGATCATATCCCAAGCTCTGCTAGTGGCTGTTGAAGTCGCCACACACAATCATGTTTTTCTCTTAATGGTAGTGTGTCCAGTGCCTGTGGATAGTCACTTCCAGCCATCCATCATGTGCCATGCTGGTAAGCGTGTGCGGTCATGTTCTGCCATCTCACTCGATCACCAGAGTCGTCAGAGGATAGTCACTTGGATAGTAGTAATTGATCAGATGAAGGTATGTATTGCCTGTCTTAAGTTTAAGTGTATGATACTCAACCCCTTCCATGTAAACTTCAATCTGGGAAGCAGTGATGTTATTTTGTACAAGGGTCAGTATCACACCCTTTCGGTTGTCCTTTCGGTCAGATCGGTAACACTGGCAACCTCTGATTTTGAAGGCTATATATATTTTCGTTGATGTGAGTTTCTTGCAAGCAACATACGCTTACTTTTTCTTGGTCCATGATGTTTTCTAGTTCTTTTTTTTTTTTTTTTTTTTTTTGCTGACTCCCTCCGCATTCCAGTGCATTATGTTTAGGCTTTGTTTGGTATGGCCAGACGCTCTATTCTCAGGTCCCCTGGCTCCACAGGACATTTGAGAAGGACCTCCAGTAGTTGTGGAAGGAACCTTTCGAAGTATAGGGCCCGCACTGCACCTGCCTGGGGGACCAAAGCAGGGTGAGCACCATAACATTTAGCAGTAGTCGACATATTTCACGGCGTGATTGTTGGCATCGTGATGTCTGTGGTGCACCTCCTGACTGGTTGCCTCCGTCTTCAGCGCCTTTTCTTTGCTAGAACAGACTGTGGTCTTACTCGAGTTTAGGTGTGTAGGCACGCACACGCGTGTCTGCGCATGCATGTATGTGCATACACATCTAGAGCGTTCTGGTTATTTCTCGGCGCCAGTGACTCGCAGCGCCCCTTCTCCTGTTAGTTAAAACAGGTCCGTCACGAGAAGGCCAGGAGTTGGACTTTTGCTACAGTGGTGATGAATGCACGAGCTATTGGGGTATTTATGCCAGGTTGGGCGCTCACCCCAATCCCGCCCCCGGCTACATAACAGCAACATTTGAAACCCAGTGAGCGATATGAATGGCGACTTCCGAATGCTATCTATCCATCCAACTGCCGGTTGCGCTTTTCTGTAGCATGTTAATGAAGTCTGATATGATTATCGCGTGTATGAGTTCCTGTTCTTCTGCCAATGCGAGTGCTCTGGAGGCAGCTGTGATCTCCATGGTCAAGCTAGATATAATTGTATTGAATGCGACTCTATCCTGTTTATATAGTTATCCCCATTTTTTGTTTCGTCGCGTAAGTTCTCGCCACGCCCGTTAATTGCGGGATACGTGAGCCGGTCCCTCAGGAAGCAATGACAAACTACTGAGCGTAATCTTGCCCAAAAAATCAACAACAGTGGTAAAATGCTGGTGTTGACAGCGATGTCCTGTAATAGGATATGCGAAAAAAAGTCAAAGATTATCTTGAACTGGGCTTCACTGACCCATTGGTGTAAATGATGTCTTCTTAAATGGTGTGGATTCCGGTCGTTCAGAAAGCAATGGCAAACTACGGAACGTAAACTTGCCCAGGAATCACGAACAGCCAAAAAAAAAAAAAAAACATGTTGGTGTTGACTGCTACGTTCTGTAAAGGGTATGAAACAACGGTTTTTTTTCCTTCTGGGGGAAAATGTTGTTCGACCAATACCTTTATCTCAGTGTCGACTGATGCAGGCAACTGACTTCGGCATTGTCTCACTAGTGTGATGAAAAACTGAGATTTGTGTTTCAATTCAACGGATGTATCAGCTCATTCATCTTCGTGTTGGAGGTCATTCTAGTCACAGACATGCTTGATTAGCTCTTCAGTCTCGGCCATCCAGGAGCGACTTATTTTGGTAAATGATATCAGCGAGCTACGCTGCTTACTGGTACACAAGTCTGCTTAGCTGGCAGCCACTTACTTGGAGGTGAGACACAACTATGCGTTCTTAATCTCCCTATTAACAAACTGATCATAGTTTTCTGTCATTCCGTTCCATATATTCAATCAACTGAGACCACCATTTCATCATTATGGTAAATATAATATTTATTCATAAATAAATTCACGAAAGTGTTAATGTCTGTATATATTTTTTTCTCTCAGCTGTCGGTGTTCACTACTGCATTATGTGCAGCTGTAGTCTGTCTGTGGTAGTCGGTGCTGATGCTAGACCTGTCACTGAACACAAAGCAATAATACACGACGCATAAAGTGCATGATATGGGTATTCCGGTTTTGTGCTAGATCTAGTTAATATTTGCAAAAGTGTATATGTCACGAACAAGTTGTGTAAGAACAAAGGCAGGTACACCAAAACCTTTTGAAGTAAATTCAGGCGTATGAAAAGGATGTGTGCCTCCCGCATTTCCCCACCAAATGTGTATAACATACATTGAAGAAGAAGATAACATTTAAGAAATTATTATTTGCGGACGACCAGGTGTTAATGGCAGGGGGCTAAAAGAGCATTCAGAGCCATCGAAATCGAGTCAATTCCAAGTGTGGGAAATACAACATGAAAATAAGCTTCAAAACAATGTTTTCCCGTAATGAATTTGAATAACGAAGACACAAACAATAGATTGCACGATTTATTGCCTGGCATATTTCGCTGCATCTCGTCAGGTACGTACTGCAGAATTCACACAACATAAAGTAAATTAACTAGATAAATCCTTCAAGCTGAACTATACACATTGATCAATCAACGCAAGCCAGATTTGTGCAAACAGAAAGACATGTTAGGCAGCTTAAAATTACCGTGGTAGATAAGTGACATTACTGTGCCAATATGTGTATATTTCAGCTTGAAGGATTTATCTAGTTATTTTACTTTATGTTGTGTGAATTCTGCACTTGACCACTTGACCACGAAGACCCCCTTATAGCTATAATTTATTGGTGTAGGTTGATCATGAATGTTTTTGTTCTTCCTCGGTTATTTTCTACCCGTCAACACTGTTAAATCTTTTTAAAAAGTATTTGCTCAGGCTATTGTGTGGCGCCTATCCGTGTTTAATTCGTGTATGTCTTTAACTGCAACTAATTATCGTACTCGATAAATCACAAAAATGCACTGAATGTCATCAGATATAGCAATGGTGATATTTATTCAAATCACATTGGTTCAGATCACATTGGTTCGAATCACACTTCGGCGTGATCGATATACGTTAATTATTGAATACTGCTACAATATTTGGAAACAATACTTATGTCATTTCTGTATTTTTATTTTATGGAATATACTTTTTCTACTATACAGCATATAATCTTCATGTCAGTTCTAGATAACTATTTGTTAAATGGCCGTCGTATGTGTACTGTTTTCTTTTATACTGCTCATATAACGTTGTTAGCAAGAGAAGTTCTGTGTGAAAGTAAATGTCTGTCTTACTACATTATATAACATATAGATTTTTATATAACATAAAGATTTCACAAACATCAAAGTGTAGTACTACACTTGTGATATAAATGTCCGTCTTACTACACTATATAATATATAGATTTCTATATAACATACAGATTTCACAAACGTCTGAGTGTAATACTACACTTTTGAAAGTACATGCCAGTCTTACTACACTATATAACACACAGATTTCACAAACGTCAAAGTGTAGTACTACACTTGTGTTATAAATGTCCGTCTTACTACACTATATAATATATAGATTTCAATATAAAATACAGATTTTACAAACGTCAGAGTGTAATTCTACACTTGTGAAAGTAAAATGTCAGTCTTTCCGCACTATATAACATGCGGATTTCACAAACGTCTGAGTGTAATACAACACTTGTGAAAGTATATGTCAATCTTACTACACTATATAACATACGGATTTCACAAACGACTGTGTGAAATACTACACTTGTGAAAGTACATGTCAATCTTACTACACTATATCACATGCAGAATTCACAAACGGCAGAAAAGTTCTAAGGCAAAATAATAGAAATGATGTATTCAGGCAACGGCAGTGCCTTCACTCGCTTTTCGTTTCTACGCAGTCGAAACCATATAAACTGCCCCACAAGCTGCGTCAAGGAGCGCGGTGACATCAACATCTTGTTAAGTCCATAGGAGAAGTAACGAAAGAGAGGCAAAGCTTGAATTGGACACTGCAGAAGATTGTCGTTGAGAAATATCACTTGTGCCTCTTTCAGGCATTTGTAGCTCATGCTTCGACACAACGCCATCAAGGCACTGATCTCCTGTTCGTGGGCAATGTATGAAGGTTCCATTTGAAACTTGGCCAGGTAAGGAAGAATGTTATCGAAGTACATATTTATGGGATACTTTTTCCCATGGCAAACGTCAGGGTTTGCTCCGTATCGAAGTAAGCATTTCACGATGTAGCGGTCTATGCCAAGTAAACAAATTGTATTCATGTAATTGAAGAGAACTTCGTTCAGAATACGCCTGCTAGTTTTGTCAAAAGTTATCACTGTTGAAATTAGTTTTTTCATAAATATTTTAGAACTTCTTATGTTTTCAAAATAATTTGTAGAATTTACTGCATTTTCTAATATGCAATTAATTGCGGACGAGTATGCACTTCTTGCAAACGACTGGCCATTACTGGGTAATCTATGGTCTTTCAATTCATCGTAATGAGGATTCGCTTTCTTATCTAGCAACATCTTTAGGCAATTTAAATAAAAGAATATTTGCTTTCCAATAGAGATGTGGAAGGCACAGTTGATCAGCGTGTACATGGGGAAAGTACAGTACACATTATGAGCATTGACATCCTCGTTATTGCTAATAAGCACATTAGTCATTACAGGCAACATCTCATAACGGTAATCAGACATCAAACTCTGGGTATAGAGAATGTGATATAAATTGACACCATCAAATAGTGAATGTCTTTCTTTGCTTTTCTGTGCCAGCAATGCTGTTAGGCAGTCTGGATACATTTCACGTATTGCTGTAAGCACGGCGCATTGGTAATCTGGAATGGAAAGTCTCTGATTCATCAGAAATAGGATAGTATCCGGGCTTTTGGCTTTGGTGGCCAGTGTTAATGGTCCCTTCACTGCTGTGGTTGGATGGTTGCGTAGAATATGTGTGTCTAAGATCATTTGAACACATTCTAAATGTCCATATTCAGCGGCGAGAGAAAGAGGTGTTTTATTACGCAGACTTTTAGAATTATCTTTTGGATATATTTTGCGAGATTCTATTTTCAGCTGGAAATCCTTATATTTAGCATTGCCCCTAATGCCAGGTTCCACTATCCTCGGTAAGATTACAGACTCTGCCCTGCCACGATGTTCCTGCTGGACTGGTTTGGTCTTTTCTACTATCACTTTGGACATTTTTCTTGGAGATGATACAGCAGGCGATATGCTTGCGTTTCTGGTCAGAAAGTATGATCCTTGGAGCTGCATGCTTTCCCGTTTCGGTTTGGTCGCACCTTCACAATATTTAACGATCACCTTCTGTCCCGCCCCTCTTACAACACCTAGTGGGGCGTCAGACAATTCATCGCAATAAACTGAGATAACGTGCTTCTTGATTGCTTTACCCATGGGCAGATTTTGATATTTTTGATATTTTGCGTGTTTGTCGTCTCCACCTCCCTCCTTGGCAACGTGGACTTTTGCAGCATCGCCATAGTCCTTACTCATGGGCTTTTTGATGCTAATTGAAGGTACAGTCGCAAAGTTGGACGCGTCATGTTTTCGAATTGTATTACCTGCTGTGCTCAGTCTGCTGGTAAACTGTGAGTGTTTTATTCTTCTTATGCCACGATCAAGTTCTTTCTTGGTGGCTTCTAGCTGTTTCAGATCATCGGCCAATGTGTTGCTGACATCATTCATATCGCCGGGACTTGTTTTGTCTTTTAGAATGGCCATCTCCACAGTGTCGGCAGTGGATTGTATTCTTCCTAATAGTTTGTTTATTTGCCTTTTCATGCCTTTGTTAATCGTGTCATTATATTTAACTTTTTTTCGAATGTTAGTTGGCAGTTTCAGGGTATGACTCAAACCACTGAAATAATCGTTGGGTCTGTAGTTCAGGATTAGACGCAGACACTCGGTGTGTCCAAACATGGCAGCAACATGCGCGTACGGGTTTGCATATGGCATGTACGTTGCTGGGAACCAATTACATACACCCAGCAAAAACTCCACAATATCAGGCCAGTTATTTATAATGACATGATGAAACAGATCCATATTATTGTTATCTTTCCAAGCTGGTATAAAATCCGCATATGTCGCCGGTATCTTTTTCAGTATAGTTTTTATGCTTTTCATAGAAGCCGGGGTTTTTTCTCCCTCCAGCAACTGTACTACTTTCAGCAAATCCTCGTCGATCTCATCAAGACTGATCCCACGAGGAGATTCAGAATTGATCCCAGTGGAGGGCTCTCGACGTTTCACCGGCACATTTTGGGCTTGAGCGAATTCCACTCGCTGTGTCTTTGTTTTGTTTGTCTGTTTCCTGCAAAATAGAAACAGTTGTGAATATGTGTGTGTGTGTGTGTGTGTGTGTGTGTGCGTGCGTGTGTGTGTGTGTGTGTGTGTGTGTGTGTGTGCGTGCGTGCGTGTGTGTGTGTGTGTGTGTGTGTGTGTGTGTGTGTGTGTGTGTGTGTGTGTGTGTGTGTGTGTGTGTCGGCCCGTAAGTTCTGATATCAGAATGTTGAGATCATGACATGATGATGCAATGTGCACATAAGTGCACGTAAAGATAAAAGTAAATGAACTCTTGTTACACGCCATGGGGGTATTGTGAACCTCACTGGGTGTTCACTGGATATTATCCCACATGACTCTGCCCCTTTCCGCAGAGTGACCTGTCGAATATTTCACAAACTTGGTAGTTCCAGCGACAACACCCTCAGACCGACCGGCCGACCGACCGGCCGACAGACAGACAGACAGATAGACAGACAGACAGACAGACAGACAGACAGACAGACAGACAGACAGACAGACAGACAGACAGACAGGCAGGCAGGCAGGCAGGCAGGCAGGCAGGCAGGCAGACAGACAGACAAGACAATCGCCATTCTGAATCACATTACAAGACAAGAGCGTCTATATAAAGACAAGACAATCGCCATTCTGAATCACAATACAAGACAAGAGCGTCTATATAAAGACAAGTCAATCGCTATTCTGAATCACATTACAAGACAAGAGCGTCTACATAAAGACAAGACAATCGCCATTCTGAATTACATTACAAGACAAGAGCGTCTAAATAAAGACAAGACAATCGCCATTCTGAATCACATTGCAAAGACAAGAGCGTCTACATAAAGACAAGACAATCGCCATTCTGAATCACATTACAAGACAATTGGTACTTTTGCTTTTATTCACCCCAAACAAAAGGGAATCCCAGGGTATGACGTCACATCCAGGGCTTCCCTGTGTTGCGCCGAACATCCAGGGGGTTTCCGTGTGTTGCGCCGTAGCTCGGTGCGCAATTCTATGCGGCCGTGTGCGATATTCTTTCACTTTCAGGTTAGGGTTAGGGTTAGGGGTAGGGTTAGGGGTAGGGTTAGGGGTAGGGTACACACAACCCTAACCCTAACCCTAACCGGAAAGTGATTTGCAGGACCGATGCAAATGAGGATCGAAGGGAGACAGACACTCACACAGAAACGGGTTGCCACAGCCCCAAAGAAACAACACTGTGGTGTGGGGCAATTGAAACGCACTGACACGCACTCCAGCCGAACACAGGGAGATCACCGTCGGTGCTAAATATAGCTCGTGACGCTAAATATAACTCACGAAGTTTGTTTGGGGTGAATTAAAGGAAAAGTACCCAAGAGCGTCTACATAAAGACAAGACAATCGCCATTCTGAATCACATTACAAGACAAGAGCGTCTACATAAAGACAAGACAATCGCCATTCTGAATCACATTACAAGACAAGAGCGTCTACATAAAGACAAGACAATCGCCATTCTGAATCACATTACAAGACAAGAGCGTTTACATAAAGACAAGACAATCGCCATTCTGAATCACATTACAAGACAAGAGCGTCTATATAAAGACAAGACAATCGCCATTCTGAATCACATTACAAGACAAGAAGGTCTATATAAAGACAAGGCAATCGCCATTCTGAATTACATTGCAAGCCAAGACGTCTACATAAAGGCAAGACAAAAAATGTGATTGTCTACGTCTGATTTCTCTGATCACTTTGCGGCTTTCATGTGTCTATCGTAGGACTTGCTTATTGGTTTTTCTGTCTGTCCATAGTATTCTTTGCATTTTGTTCAGAAACCACATTCTCAGTGCTATTTAACGTTTTTCAGCTTGTCTGCTCATCGTTCGCGTTTCCCATCCATAAGATGATAAGCGCGCGCGCACACACACACACACACACACACGCACACACACGCACAGACACACACGCACAGACATACACTCACATTACCAATTGTCGTTGATCATAATTCACTGCAAGCTCCTATGAGGTATTAAATGCTTCAATCGCTTCCATTATTAAGTCGCTTTTATACACTTTTAGTCTCGACACACAATTTAATTATAGACAATCGGTAATAAACCACAGAAAAATAGCTAGCTTCCGCCATATTTAAATATTCCATGGATACCGCATGGTTGCTTTCCAAAACGTAGTTTAAATGTTTCGCTTTTTGTGTGTGTAATTAATTCGTTTATCAACCTATCTGTATAAACATGTCCGTGGACAAATCATTATACTTGATCATTCTTTCACCTGTCTATATTTTTCATAAATGTTTACACTGAGAATTACGCTGCGTTCATATTTTTCCTTCTCCGTATTGTCAAAACAATGTTTTCCCGTAGTGAATAATGATAATGATTTCATAGTATTTCTTTTCGTTTTCAGTATCCCGTTCAGCTATCCTGAGTTATAATTGGGAAATATATTATACGTTGTACATAGTTAAGTTGAGGTGCTACATAGAGCCTGTTCTTTTGTATGGATGTGAAACTTGGACAATGAGCAGTCAAGCTGAAAACATCAGATGACTGTAGAAATGTGGTTTCTGAGGAAAATGCAAAGAATACCATGGACAGACAGAAAAACCAATGACCAAGTACTACAGGAGACAAATGAAAATCGTAAATTGATTAGAGAAATTAGACGTAGACAGTCAAAATTTTTTGGACATGTTATGAGAAGAAATGGATTGGAGAACTTAGTGACAACTGGCAAGATCGAAGGGAACAGACCAAGGGGAAGACCGAGAAGTAAATACCTGGATGGCTTGGCCACATGGCATGGTCGAGACAGGAACACTGAGCTGATCCACGACTTTGGTGATCGAATGAAATGGCGAGTCATGACCGCCCACGCTTTCCGACATGGCACATGATTGATTGATTGATTGATTGATTGATTGATTGATTGATTGATAGTTAAGCATTATTTTTTTTTTAAATATAATTTAACACAGATATAATTTTTCGACGTGTCTTATAGTAATTTGCTAGCTCCGTGGCGAAGGGGTTACGGACGCAGTACGTAATCTCGCATACCGCGTTTGAACAACAGCTACAGGTGATTTGGAAGCAGAAAAGGTATGGGTGCCAGTCATCCAGAAGAGCAATGGCAAACTACTGAACCAGTCGTTTATTGAACCACTACAGAACCAGTAGTACACACATGCCCAGGAATCACGAACAGCCAAAGAATGCTGAGGTTAACTGCTACGTCCTGTAAATGATATGCAATATGTTGAATGAAGTTCTTTTTATAGTTGTGTGTGTGTGTGTGTGTTTCTTTAAACTGATTGTCATATGTTAGGCATAATTAAGTATTCATTTTGTATATAATATTGCATATTCTTCTTTTTTAACATATGTTATGCGAGGGCGAGTCAATAAGTAAGTCACACAGTTCTGTGGGATGGCAGGTATATGTAGTTGGTGTTTTCTACAGGTGTCATTAGATGACAGCAACATCGAACTTTATATTCTGGTTCGCCAGGTGGTGCTAGGTGTCTCATGCGCATGCGCAGCGCATAAACAAAATGGCGACTGTACTTACGGAGAGTGCAACCAAAGGGCAACGTGCTGATGTTCGTGTTTATTTTTGTGGGCAAAAGGACTGCCTGCAAAGGACATTCATAAGGAAATGCTTCCTGTTTATGCTGACAAATGTTTGTCCCGTAAAGCGGTGCATTGCTGGGTAGAAAAAGTTTCTCAAGGACGCTCTAACATTGTTGATAAAATCCGATCTGGTCATCCTGTTGAGATTGCAACAGAAGCATCCTTGCAGCGGGTGGAGAAGATGATTAGAGGTGACAGGCGAGAAACGATAGACTCTGTTGCATCTGCAATAGGGTGCTCACATGGTTCAGCATACAGCATAATGCATGATCGATTGAAATTTAAGAAAGTGTGCACAGGGTGGGTACCCAGACAATTGAAGGAGGAACACAAAATGAACCGATTTGGCCTGTCCTTGCACCATCTCTGTCGATACGAAGATGACGGAGAAGACATGCTGAACAGGATTGTTGCTGGGGACGAATCATGGGTGCATCACTACCACCCCGAATCAAAGCGTGCGTCAATGCAATGGAAACATCCTTCTTCGCCTTGTGTCCAAAAATTCAAGGTCACGACATCAGCAGGGAAGGTTATGGTGACAGTGTTCTGACACTAACATAGTTATGACTGGATATATATATATATATATATATATATATATATATATATATATATATATATATATATATATATATATATATATATGTGTGTGTGTGTGTGTGTGTGTGTGTGTGTGTGTGTGTGTGTGTGTGTGTGCGCGCGCGCGCTCGCTCGCTTTTCAACTCAAGCTTAAACCATACACACTCCTTCTAGTAGTGCGGGACTGAAATTTGCTTGTGGATTAGCTTTCCCTATTAACAGTGTCCCTCGCAATCAGGCGAACCCATTCCGACTTCCGAGGGACTTGTAATTTACGTCCCAAAGTCAAGGTCGAGAAGTCAACGTTTTCGTCCAATTGACCGGTGAAGCGGTTCAACTCGCTACCTCGGCATCAACAAACCGGAAGTTTAAAAGCGAGGGCATCTTCCTTTACTGATGATCATTCCCGTGGTTGTTTGTCCCATTTAATCTGAAACTCCAGTTATACATCCAATTAGACACATTATTATTCTGAAGCATTCTGATTTATATTGTTTACTTCTAGATCAGTGATGACTAGGTTTAGAAATCGACATTTAAGAATCGAAATAATTAAATTTCGGTCAAATCCAAAGATGCTTCGTCTCCCACAGTAAATGTCGTAATGTGTAGGTAGACGGTTATCGTTTCAGTAACACATTGACTGTAAATAAAACGTATTCGTTCACTCATAATTGCTTAAAGAAAAGACCACTACTGCCTATAGTGAGTGCCTTTCGGTGTAGTACAAGGGGACTTAAGCCTGAGAAATAAAGTGCAGTCGCCGCGAACTGCGCAGGTTATGTATGATCTTTCTTTTTGGACAATACTTTCTGGAACTCGACCTAAATCCAAATTCAAGCATCCTTAAACATGTTGTTTCATCTATTACTGTATGCTCAACTGGCAGTCGTTCATAGATAGTCTTATAAATATCTGCTTTATAAGTATTCCAACTAGTGGTACTTCTAAAGTCAGCAAATCTGCTAGCTGGTTTCCTCGCACACCAGCGTGACCCTAACACGGAATCCATGTTAGTCTTTACAAGAGGGAAGAGTTTATGCGTGGTATCTCACATGCTACATACGCCCATTTTGAGATTTACGGAAACTTGACTGTTAATTAGAAACCGTGGTTGCTCTGATAATTCGAGAACCTGCCATCCATGTTTAAACTGCACTGATCGCCTTTTTCACATGAGACATTGTGGAGCATTTTGTGTCGTATTCATTGGCACTGGAATGGGGTATCATGGAGTGACCCTTAGCCGTGAAGTTGGAACCTCGGTTAACGACTAACTTCATGCTTGAGTTGTATACAAAAGTAACAGTATTGCCTATTACCCAGCTTCTTGATGATATGGCTATCATAATCATCATCATCATGCACCATGTCGATAAGTGTGGGGTAACATGTTTCGTACCTCACACATTCACTATAGTCTAAGATCATGAATGCCTAGCGTTTCTCATCCCAACGTCAGTATTATCTTATCCTAGCGTTTTGGCATTCGAAATAAGAACAAGAGTGGGACAGTTATTCCTCTTGCCACCTCTACTAATCTTACTGACTATCGACTTTATTATGAACACTACAAGCACTGCAAGAAATGGAATTCAAATCAATTGAATGTGCGGAACAGGAAGAATTATGAAACATTACGAAAGAAATGTTTTGACACATATAACACGCATAATAATTACACTATGTCAAAAACTGTCATTTACTGCCAATATAGTACCTTGCGGTGTCTGTCAGCCTCTTCGTTTCCAGGTATACTGCAATGTGATGGGATCCACTGTATTACAACTTTTTTGGATTTCTGGCATAGACCATGGAGTGCTGCTCTTAGGTCAGTTAGTTCTGTGCTGTTATTGCTCTTCAGTATTGAGACAGCTGACTTTGCATCTGTGAAGATAGCTATTTGCTTCTCTTTATTTTCCTCCATCAGGAGCATTTCTGCTGCAGTTTTCAGAGCCTCTACCTCCGCTTTGAAGTTACTTGAAAATTTTCCAGTTGCCATTGAATGTGTTTTTTTCGCTCCATTTTTTAAATTTAGGAGAATTCCTCCTCCTCCATTCTCTATTGAATTTTTGGCTGATCCATCTGTATATGCATGGGTCCAATTCCTGCTTGGGTAATGTTCTTTTATGTAGTTTAGGGTTATTTCTCTTCTTTCGGTTTCATGCTGAGTGTTCTTTTTCTCAATACCAGGAATGTTTTCTATCATCTCAGGCAGTTGCTGCTGTCTCCAAGCTGGGAACTTGTGTGCATTGTGTATGGGCTTGACTGTTGATATGTTAAGAATAGGATCTGACCTAATCCTTCGTTTTGCAGTTTCTACAAAGTTGCTACGCTTCAGTCTTCCCTTTCCAAAACCATTAAATCTGTTGTACATAGGGTGGTCTGTCAATCTTCTAAATTTTTCTGCTTGTTGCTGGGCTCTGCTATCTCTTCTATCCTGCATTGGTTGTAAACAAGTGATCTTTTCTAATTCATTAATAGGCGTTGTCTTCAGGCTTCCAGTTATGATTCGCATTCCTTGATTCTGGACTCTACTTATTTTGTTAAAGTTTGACTTAGCTGCTGTTGCCCAAGCTGCAATGCCATATTCCAGTACTGGCCTCACCCGCCCAGTATATAACTTCTTGAGAACTTTCTCATCTGCTCCCCATGTTGTACCAGCAAGCTTTTTCATGATTGCCATTCTTTGCCTTGCTCTTGTTCGATTTTTCTCAACCTGTGTCTTCCATGTCAGACTGCTAGTGTGTGCTTTTTCTCTTGGAAGGCATCCTCTATTTCCTGAGCTATATAGGTTATTTGATCTTCAGTAGATCTGTACTTTCTGAATCCTGCTTGGTGAGGTGTTAAGAGTTGGTTTTCTTCCAGATGCCATGTTAGCCTCCCATTGATAATGCGTTCCATTAATTTTCCTACACAGCTAAGAAGACTGATAGGTCGATAGCCATTTGGTTCTTCCAGGTCTTTTCCTTTCTTTGGGACTGGTATTAGTATAGCTTCCTTCCATGCCTGTGGGACTATTCCCCTCTTCCAGCTGTAATTTAGGACTGCTAGTAGTTTCTTTTTTGCCTTAGTGCCTAGTCCTATTAGCATTTCATTTGTGATTCCATCCTTTCCTGGTGATGTCTTCTTTTTTAGGGTATTCATTGCCTGTTCCATTTCTTCCATTGTTAGATTTGCCATCATATATTCTGCTGCTGTCTCTGTATATGTATGATGCATCTGTTTATCTTTGATTGCTTTCTTCTGTTCGGCTGTAATATCAATGTGGTTTGCACTGGCATAGTGTTCCATTAGTGCATTTGCAGCCTTTTTTCCTGTAAGCAAGGAATTTCCTTGTTTAATTGTTATTTGTTTGTTTCTAGGTCCTTCATTGTTCATGGCTTTCACTAGTTTCCATAGTTTGTTTCCATCCCTGTCAAAATTCAGGTTTTCTGTTTTTTTTTCCCTCCAACAATCTCTTGTTGTTTGATTTACTGTTCTTTTATATTTTGCTGAGATGGCTTTGAGAGAGATGTTCGCTTCAGTTGTTTGTTCTCTCTATGCGGTCTTCCTAGCATCTTCAACTTTGTCCTCCAAAAATTGTAGTTCTTCAGTCCAGTATGGTTTGTAATTTTTCCTTGCTCCTCTTGGAATAGACTCAGTGGCTGCCTGTATTATTGCTCTGTTTAGACTTTCCACCATTTGCTTCATGTTGCCATATCGTGTATTTACGTTTTCACAATATTTGTCTGTTAGTATGGCAAATCTGTCCCAATCTGCTCGTTTGTAATTCCAACGGGGCAAAGGCTTTTGCTCCTGTGGAACATACTCCATATTTATTACAAGCTTGATTGGTCTGTGGTCACTACCTGCTAATTGGTCCAGCACATGGCGATCGATTTTGTGGAGGATGTCTCCTGTGCAGAAAGCTAAGTCTGGAGTAGAAGTGGTAATCCATCTTCTGGAGTAGAAGCTCGGTGTGTCATCCGCTTTGTTAAGTAGATGGAGATTTGAGTCTATTTCCCAGTCCTCCACTTCATCTCCTCTTTTGTCAGTATCTGGGTATCCCCATCTTTCTGAACGGCTATTAAAGTCTCCGACAACAATGCAATTTGTGTCAGTTATTTCCATGTTTGAGAGTGTAAGATCCTTATCTGCCGGGCTATATAGATTGTAAATTCTTATTTTCACATCCTTTATCATTATATCAACACCTATAATTTCCGTTTGGTTGTCAGAGATCACAGATACTTCGCTGCAAGGTATTGTATTTCGTGTAAGTATTACAACTCCTCCTTTATGTCCTTCGCGGTCGAAACGTGTGGCCTGATATCCCTCGACTGAAAATGTGCGATTGGCGTTGAGGTGTGTCTCTTGAATGCATGCCACATCTATTCTATCTTTATGAAGACGCTGTGTTAGGGAGGCTTTCTTGTTATAAACTCCTTCTGCATTCCATTGTAGTATGTTGAGTGTCCGGGGTGTTTGGTCAATAGCTCTTAACCTACTCCTCTGTGCCTTGACTCCACAGCACAGGGGAAGGTGACCACCAGTAGTCATGGGTGGACCCCCTCGAGGCAGGGGGCCCGGCACTATCACCGCCTGATGGGACTTCACGGGATTAGCACCATATCGATTAACTTTCATCTGTGGCATCATGAAATGATAAAGTTACGTTGCACTTCTTTGTCAAGCCTGTGGCTCAGTACATCCGATTTCGACAAGCATTTGTTCGGGATGCTTTCCCTAGCCTTTGACTGTCCCCAGTCTACCTACAAGGCAGCAGGTTTGTGCGTCACTTCGTCTGGTCCCTCTCCCTTGACCTGTCCGACATGGGTGACCCTACCAGTAGCTGTGCTACCGTCGGCATAGCTCTTGGGGTCATTGGAACGCTCAAGCCCCTCTACCTCGTCAAGGTGGACGCACGGCAGAGGGGGATTGATTGATTTAGGAACCGACATCACAGCATTCGGGACATTCCCATAAGCGCTCCGTCCCCATCATCAGCAGCCAGCGAAGAGTTCCAACACTAATAGTTCCAGTAGCAATCTGATTATATGTCCGTCTCGCCTTTCTTCCGAGCGTCGAGCGTCGGCCAGATCCCCTCGTCACTCCTCGCTGTCTCATTCTTGCCAGACCATGATGATCCATTTGCTCCTCCGTGGTGTACACGTGCTTCCACAAGGCCGCAACCACGTCTGCCTTGTCATGTATCAATACTCCACCAAGTTGTTGCAGAGCCAACCAATCTGTCCGCCTGTTTATTCCCCAGCACACCGGCATGCCCCGGAGAAAAGACCCAGGAGAGCAGTGGTAACAACAATTACAGACGAACAGGCATTGATATTAAAAATGTAAAACAATTCAAACCTTTATGGATTGGAACACATATTTTCAGTGACAGCATTTGAGTACAAAACGTTGGTATTGAACAAATCGTCTGAAAAGCATATATCAAAAGAATATTAAACAATTAATTGGCCGGAAAGGAGAACAAACAGGCCTGTCCAAAAGGAACTGAGTATTGAAGAAAATTTGTTGTTAAGGCAAATAACAGTGGGGCAAATGAAATATTTTAGTAATGTAAAATTATATGAAAGTCTAGGAAAGATAATTAGGGGGGGGGGAGAGGGGTGGAATTGGGTGTGAGGAAGAGATGGAGGGGGCAGGGGGAGGTGCGAGGTGTAGGGGGTAGGAGAAAAATGCCCCGGAGGCGGGGAAGAACAAGACCACAGACTGAATTCAACATGTGATAATGTAAACAAGACATCAGCAAAGGCAGGGCAGGACATAATGGCTTATTACAGAGAGAAATTACGAAAGATTGTTATGGGGACAAGCGCAAAGGACAAGCGGCTGGATGGTTGCATGGCTGTAAATACACTGGCAGGAATAAAGATGGACAGCACATTATGGTTATCACCATGGCCTGAAGGAAAGACATAATAACATATACACAATATAAAACAGAAAAAGTATGTTGGAAAAACATAAACATCCTTTATTTTCAATAAGAACATACAAAATTAGGGTTAAATAGGATGTTTTTACTTACTATTTTAAAACCAATAACCTGTTCAGCCCTATTTAAGTTTTCATTTTTATGTATAGATAGATATATATAGATTTTTATGCATAGATGCAATTTTTCAATGTAAGTTATATTAATTTATAATGATTAAATATATATTTATAATGTATAAATATATATACATGAGGATGCTATAAATACAACAAGCAGAGGAAGTAAGGCATATTTTGGCTATTTACAATCAAAGCACCTGGCAACCTGCTACATCGGCAACTCAACACGCATGGTTTGTTTGGGAGTCGGTAGACTAGACGTACGTACACTGACTGAATCATGAAGGTTGCGACTAAACAAGGCAAACCATTTAATAGAAAACACACTAACGCCAAACCAAAGGCTAAAATGAAACTATCAAAGAAGAAGCTGCCGAAAAGTTCTTCAAGTAATCCAACTGTGAGGAAATTTAGAGAAGCTGCGAAACGCTCTGCATTCGGTAGTCATTTTCAACAGATCGGGAGTGCAAAAGCCACGTTAAATCGGCAGTTGGGTGAGTTCTTTGCTTTTCTTCCAATCATCAAATGTTTGCTTTTATTTTTGGGGTTATATATTAAACAATTTAAGTAGAAGTGCAGTTTCATCAGTTTATTGATTGACGGCAATTGTGAACTTCTTCAACTTAAAACAATGTTTTCCCGTAGTGAATTTGAATAACGAAGACACAAACAATAGATTGCACGATTTATTGCCTGGCATATTTCGCTGCATCTCGTCAGGTACATACTGCAGAAATCACACAACTTACGTGAAATTAACTAGATAAATCCTTCAAGTTGAAATATACACATATTCGCACAGTAATGTCACTTATCTACCACGGTAATTTTAAGCTGACTAACATGTCTTTCTGTTTACACAATTCTGGCTTGCGTTGATAGATCATAATTGTTTCTGCAAATTTTAACAAGCGAGTATTGTGTTCTAAACAACACGCGAAATGCAGTGTCTCTGGACACAACGTGACCACTGACGACAATGTGTCTGCCGATTGAAGACGCCGGGAGCTTCCGGTGTGTCGGCTCCTCGCGGCTAGCCACTCCTGTGTGTTGTATCTTGTTGACCCATTGAGGTATGTGTTCTGACACCCGTTTGTTAAGCTGTCTCTCCGTTCGACCAATGTAAACCGCCAAAGTCATACCGCCAAATTGACGGAGTGGCCATGGGGAGCCCTCTTGGTCCTATTCTAGCGGACATCTTCATGGCACACTTAGAAGAAAAGAGATCCTCAGACATCAACAACTTGGCCTTTTACCGGCGTTATGTGGACGATATACTAATTATCACCACAGACGAGCTACAAGCAACATCGTTTCAGGCCACAATGAACAAGACGCATAAAAACATCTCTCTATCTATGGAACACGAACACAACGAAGCGTTACCGTTCCTAGATATTCTAATGAGACTTAGAGCAGACGGCACAATTCAAAGATCGGTGTACCGCAAAGAAACATGGACTGGCCAGTACCTAAATTTTCAGAGCTTCACACCTGTCCAGTACAAACGGGGCTTAGTACGGACCTTGTTTGACCGTGCTAGAAAGATATGCACCCAGGACACACTGACAGAGGAATTTGAAACTCTGAAGGTCTTAAACCTGAATGGGTACTCCACAGGATTTATAAAGCGCCATTGCCAACAGCCCAAACCCAAAGCAGACGTAACTACAGTCCCTAAACTCAAGGTATTCATCCAGCTAACCTTTCGAGGGGATGACGTAATGCAACGTCTACAAGACCGGCTTACTACAGCAGTAGGTCGAACATTCTGTGCGGCAACTCCAGTCATTAGATGTAAAACCGTACCCATTCCTACACCAACAGTCAAAGAGCCTGTTCCTCTGTACGCCACAAACAATTGTATTTACCAATTCACATGTAGATGCCAGGCCGTTTACATTGGTCGAACGGAGAGACAGCTTAACAAACGGGTGTCAGAACACATACCTCAATGGGTCAACAAGATACAACACACAGGAGTGGCTAGCCGCGAGGAGCCGACACACCGGAAGCTCCCGGCGTCTTCAATCGGCAGACACATTGTCGCCAGTGGTCACGTTGTGTCCAGAGACACTGCATTTCGCGTGTTGTTTAGAACACAAAATACTCGCTTGTTAAAATTTGCAGAAGCAATTATGATCTATCAACGCAAGCCAGAATTGTGTAAACAGAAAGACATGTTAGTCAGCTTAAAATTACAGTGGTAGATAAGTGACATTACTGTGCGAAATTGTGTATATTTCAACTTGAAGGATTTATCTAGTTAATTTCACGTAAGTTGTGTGATTTCTGCAGTATGTACCTGACGAGATGCAGCGAAATATGCCAGGCAATAAATCGTGCAATCTATTGTTTGTGTCTTCGTTCTTCAACTTAATCAACTTTTAAGTTTGACTTTTTACACTGACGACTTTAACTTTAATTTAATTAATAATTTTTGTTATTAATGTTAGTAATATTAGTACAAATAATTGTAATTAAATGGCATTTATATTTTTTTTTTTAAATGAATAAAGTGGACTACTAGAGACCAGGTGACAGATCTGATCTGACAATCTGATCATCATGAATCATTTGAGATGGTGATGTGAACCATGCATGATTGTCCACTCACTCACGCCTTCACCTAGCACATGACACATGATGTCACATGTCTAGAGAAGGTATAGAGGTGAAATCCTATTATTTCCAAATGTACCTCATTCATCTCTGTAAACAAGTTAAAAATACAAACAAAAATGTTAATTTGTGTGTGATTTGTTAATTCAGCTTAAGTTTTTGAGAGAGTTGATAGAAGTCACATGTGTTGTTTGACACGCCCATTTGATTTTAATTAGCCACTTTAGTAACATTTTCTAAATTGTTTTTTTTTAATTATATAACATGCATAGTTGGATACCTCTTGAAAAAAAAAAAATCCAACGGTACCTTATTCAAGTCTGTAGGTCAGTTATAAGCTGAGATATTAATGTTGGGAGGCTCTATTCGCAATGGAATTGCGAATAGAACAAAATTATATTCGCAATCGAATTGCGGGAAGTAACAAACATGTCACAGCGTCTGCTCACTAGTCAAGCTTAGTTTGGGCCATTAAGAAGTCTAAGCTTCTTCTTCTCCTTCTTCTTCTTCTTCTTCTTCTTCTTCTTCTTCTTCTTCTTCTTCTTCTTCTTCTTCTTCTTCTTCTTCAGCGTTCCGAGCCATTGAGGTTCTTTGCTGCAGATACAATCCGTCTCCATTCGTCTCTCTGGTGGACCTTCTCTTGCCAGTCATTGATTCCAAGTGCTTGTAGGTCTGTATATGTATTATCTCTCCACCGTCTTCTTGGTCTACCTCGGGGTCTACGGTCATTTATTTCCTGAGTGTAAGCGAGTTTTGTTTCCCTATTATCTTCCATTCTTTCTATATGCCCCAGCCATTGTAGTCTATTAGCCTTCATGATACCAGTGATTAGCGGGGACTTAAACAGATCATAAATGTCTTTGTTACTTCTTTTTTTCCACTCTCCACTTTGTGTATCCCTAATGGGTCCAAAGATGCGTCTTAAAATTTTGTTCTCAAAGGTTTGTCTCAAAGGTTCGTCTCCTTCCATTGTACTCCAGGTTTCAGAGCCATACAGCTCAACTAAGTCTAACAAGTCTAAGAAGCTGGTTAATTTAAATAGGAATGTTCACTATTGCGAGTTTAATTCTGCTGAATTCTCTGTATTTTTGAAGGAATCACTCTTTTTCTTACTTCTGTCCGTTCTTTTGGCATCCCGTTTTATTTTTACATTACGTTAGTCCTGCTTAAATATCAAGAATAATTTTTCAGAACAGGTATCCCCAATACAAATAACGATCCCTACAAATAATTCTGTCCCCAGGCGAGTTCAAGAATTGTTAACTTTCGTTTCTGTACACTTACTGTTACCAGGCATCCATGTTTGTTTACGTTACCATCCTACTATTTATGTCCTGATAATATCGCAGCTGTGATGATTCTCTTAATTTGACACTTTCTATGGCCTCCAGTAATATGCTTCGCCTCAGAGAGACATGATTAAGCAATTCAAACACCAGGCTTTCGACACCAGTCAAAAAGAGAGAGGAGAGAGATAGATAATGAAGATAGTGTGAGAGACAGAGATATGAGAAAGATGTATTGAAAGACATTAAAGAGTGGTAAAGACAAGAAAGAGAGAGGTGGGAGATCGAGACTTAGAGAGAGAGAGAGGAGAGAGAAGAACTCGTGTTCGGATGGCTAAGCGCCTTTCCCAAGACAACAAAAGTAGAGGACAGATAAGAACAGAAAGACAAGTGCGCAGGTTCCTGTGCAGCAAGATAGACAACACCTAATACACAAAATCCGTAGAAAACATATGCCTAAAGCAAAATCATCAGATTGGTGTCACCTAATGCCAGAAAATGAAAAAAAAAATGTTGCCTTCCCGGCGGGGAATCGATCCTCCAGCTCCCGTGTACCAAGCGGAGACACTAACCACTATGCTACTGAGGACACCTTAATAGATCAACAAAATATTGTTATATGGACACCCGCATAGGAATAATCACGTGACATACTTCCATTGCGAATATAATTTTTTTCTATTCGCAATTCCATTGCGAATAGTCACTCCGATTAATGTTTGTGTGTCAGTTTATTATTTAATATAAGCATATATAAAAAAAAACAATTTTGACCTTTTCACTTTTGTGACCCTACCTACACACTCACACAACTGTGGGTTACACTGTCACCAAGGGATATTGCCACTGCTGCTATCTAACACACACACACACACACACACATCTCCACGTCATGCTGTGATGTCAGATGGTTGTCAACAGGAGGCCATGAAGCGGAGATGCATTTTTGACAAAAGAAGACCCGTTGGAAATTTGCAAAATTATCAATGATCTGGTCCGTATGACGAAACATTAATATTATGCTAATAGAAAAAGAAAGTGCTGAGTGACGAAAAATTACACATAAATACAATAATGGGTGTTGAATGTAAACATGCATTCATTATCATTGTAGTCGCTCTTAATATTCCATAACAATATTAAATGTTCCTAGCTGCAGTATGACGAGAAAAACTACCATCACCTGCCATTGAAATACCGCATTACAGCATGCAATCTTCATAATTTCAGTGTGACATTGACTGTCCACTTAAATGGTTGAAAATTACAAAATACACATTAAAATGGATGCTAAATTTAATGATTCATAGTATAATGATGTAATACATCTCATAAAACGGTATTTACGGGTTTACTTACTGCTTAGAATAGACAGCTGGTTCTCCGGTATAACAAGGATTCTCGAAGTGCCAGAAATGCGCAACGCAAAACTGGTTTGGAAAAACTATATCAAGTAATTGGTGTCTGTTTTAACTTGATCTTGAAATAATCAGGGAATTTAACATCATGAGTACTCTAAACATCATTAAATCAGAGACACAAAAACAAGAAACCGAAAATTAATGCAAAAAAAAAAAATCTCCTGTAAAATTCGACAAAATGAAAACATAGTGCCTAAAATTTGAATTTATGTTGTATGTGCAATGCTCAACTTTAAAGGATTGTACCACAATATGTGTGCTGTATATTCTATGCTATGCATACTTATTTGGTTAAATGACAATTTAAACATTTATAAGTAGGCATAGCCATTCAATATTACCAAGAAACTGTTAGAATGGACAGTTTAAAAAATAAAAATAAACATTAGCATAATATTAATTGCTGAATCTTTTCAAGTGTTTGAATCTATATAGAAGCTAGTTGCATCTCCTTTGCAGAACATCACAATTAGCCTATCAATATTTGGCTATTTGTGGCTTACTAGGCATTTGTTTACATTCAGCAGATTGCCGTTACTTTCTGAACAAATATATAGTATATAGTTAAAAAAAAGGTAGAGTAACGTCCCTAAAGAATAACTGATTATATATATAACCATCAATGTTGTCATGCATGCAAATTCTCGAACTCCATCATCTTCTTTCGTTTGCTTGAAATACATTGTCTATATCTGCAGAAATAAATAATACAATATACTGTTATAAACATTCCAAACACTAACAAAGATCAGTTGGATTCTATGGAGCCACAGAAAGACCTATTAAGTTAAATTAATTGCATATCCTCTACAGGACGTAGCTGTCAACCCCAGCATTGTTTTGGCTGTTCGTGATTCCTGGGCAAGTTTATGTTCAGTAGTTTGCCATTGCTTTGTGAACGACCGGCACCCATGGCCCATACCATTTAATAAAAAACCAACACAGCTGTGTTTCAAACGCGGTATGCAGGATTACAAACTGCTTCCGTACACAAAAAACAATTTAGTTCACACATTTCTGTAGACAAATGTTTGCCTTGATATGTCTATACTGAACTCCTCTAACTGAGGTAATTGTGTCACTATCATATTTATGCTTTGATTTTAATACATTACTCATTGGGAGAGTGATAGTTCAAAACATTTTGGGCATCAATATTAAGGTGGCATTGTGCAGTGTAGTTATAAAAATTGTTCAGATGAACAGTTATTTTTAACAAAGTGTCTATTCGCAATCAAATTGCGAGTAAACAAAGTCTCTATTCATAATTTTCGAAATTGCTGCTGGTCACGTGACGTCACCGGGACATGTGTTTCAGTTGATATTCAGTAGATGTTGATATTCAGTCAATTCAGTTGATATCATGGTTAGTAGCATAGTGGTAAATATCTCTGCCTGACACGCTGGAGACCGGGGTTTGATTCCCCGCCAGGGAGCATTTGTATTTTTGTTTCATTTTTATAATAAACAATATTAAACGTTTTTTTTTTGTTCGCATATCCGTTCAGGACATCACTGTCAACATCAGCATCTTTCGGCTGATTGTTGATTTCTTGGAAAGATTACGCTCAGTAGTTTGCCATTGCTTTCTGAGTGACCGGCTCACATACCCTGTAAGTTACCAACGCGGTGAGAACTGCTACCGATTCTCGCGCAGGTTACATTACTCACGAGAATATACAGGATTACGAAGAAAGACGTTACGCCTAGGCCAGGGAGACAGGCATATTAAACATTACGAAATAAAATATAGAACTCAGTGTGCCTGAGCGGGCCGTTTGTCGAGACTCCTGCCTTTTCACATGGGGCAGTGAGGAACAATTCATGTAATATTCACTGGCACGGGAACGGAGCATAATGTGCAGAGTTATAATCACATTAAGCAGCAGGGGCCAGGGAAGTGGAAATCCAGCAACTAATTCAGGACAATGCTCACTCGAGTGATGTGATTATCTACACAGATGGTTCAGTGTCAAGAGGTGAGAGAAGTGGCTGGGGGTTCATAGCCAAAGCTAATGGTCGATGTTTGGGGCAGGAGAGCCTGGCATATGATACAACATACAGCTTAAGAATGGAGGTGGAGGCAGTCACTGCGGTCTCCGCTGGATGGAGAATACGACACACACACACACATCGTGATTGTAACTGACTCAGAAAGCATGCTGACAAGGGTGAGGACGGGCAGACTTCGTGCGGAGTGGCTTGCTTCGCTTCGGAGGTCACGGGTGACAAGCATCGCCTGGATCTTTTCTCCGGGGCATGCCGGTGTGCTGGGAAATGAACAGGCGGACAGATTGGCTGGCTCTGCAGAACTTGGTGGAGTATTGATACATGACAGGGCAGACGTGGTTGCGGCCTTGTGGGAGCACGTGCACACCTCGGAGGTGCAAATGGACTACCATGGTCTGGCAAGAATGAGACGAGGAGTGATGAAGGGATCTGGCCGACGCTCAACGCTCAGAGGAAAGGCGAGACGGACTTATCAGATTGCTACTGGTACTATTAGTGTTGGAACTCTTCGCTGGCTGCTGAGGATGGGGACGGAGCACTTATGGGAATGCCCCGAATGCTGTGATGTTGATTCCTAAATCAATCAATCAATCAAGCATAATGGGGACGACCCTTTGCTGTGATGTTGGAACCGCGACTAATGCCTAATGACTCAGAAACTCAAAGCTTGTGAATAGAGTGTGCTCTATGGATCTGCAGAAGCTGCCGGATGAGCGCATCCCCCAGGCAGCGACAGAGTGTTTGAGTGTCCGAATCGATGGATACAATAGATGCCTTTGTTTAACGTGAATTTCATTTGCCAAATGAACTAAAATTGACTAGTGAGCGAGAATAAACGAAGTGTCTAATCACAATTCGATTGCGAATAGACACTTTGTTTATTTGCAATGCAATTGCAAATAGACACTTCGTTTATTCGCAATTCGATTGCAAATAAACTCTCCCTATTTTTAAATAAGCATTAGCATAATTAGCATTAACTCCTTGTATTTGTGTAATGGTAAAATGTATGTAGTAAAAAGTAGTGTAGTGAAATAACTAAAGTATCCTAGAAAATATCTTCATATTTGTGCCTAACTGACCCCAGTCAACATCACCATTTGTACAACTTCCTTTATTAATTGTTTAAAAAAAATATAAATCGTTCATAATAATTTTAGCGAATGCTTATGGGAATGCCCCGAATGATGTGATGTCGGTTCCTAAATCAATCAATCAATCAATCTATTTAGCAAACATGGAACCCCCTGTGCTGAGGCAGTGAGCACTGGGCTGTTGTTGGTCAAGTTGTGAGGCCTGATTGTTTTCTGATATTTATGAACTTGTTATCTTGATAGGGGTTTTTTGTGGATGCACTAATTATTGTTATATAAATTATAAGTATTGGGACCCCGAGGTAGACCAAGAAGACGGTGGAGAGATAATACATGTACAGACCTACAAGCACTTGGAATCAACGACTGGCAAGAGAAGGTCCACCAGAGAGACGAATGGAGACGGATTGTATTTGCAGCAAAGAACCTCAATGGCTCGAAACGCTGAAGAAGAAGAAGAAGAAGTATTGGGAGAATATGGAGTAGATATATTAACCAAAATGTTGAATGAAATTTACAGCAGTGGATATTTACCCAGTGATATGCTGAAATCTGTATTAATAGCTATACCAATAAGACAAGGAGCAATTGAATGTGAAGATTTTCGTACAGTTAACCTCATAAACCATATCACTAAGCTTCTACTCAGAATCATAATGAGAAGAACCAGAAAGAAAATAAAAGTGGACATTTGTGAAGAACAGTATGGATTTGTGGAAGGAAAGGGTACAAACAATGCAATATATACATTACGGACACTAATAGAAAGGGAAACAAAAAGACATATATTTGTGCTTCATAGATTATATTAAAGCATTTGATAACGTAAAACATGATGAACTGATTAAAATGTTGGAAGATATCAACATTGATGGGAAAGATTTAAGAATAATAAGGAATATTTACTGGAACCAAGTAGCAGCAATTAAAATGGGAAATAAATAGGGTAGTTATGAACATATAATGCTAGGAGTACGGCAGGGTTTGTCTTGTCACCAGATCTCTTCTCCCTATATAGCGAAGTTATAATGAAAGAGATCAAAGAGACGCCAGGAATACTAATTCGAGGTTATAATATAAATAATATAGACTATGCAGATGACACAGTATTGATGGCGGATAATTCAACAGACCTACAACAATTGTTGGACATTGTAGTAACAGAGAGTGCAAAGAAAGGACTCTCCTTGAATATCAAGAAAACAGTAACAATGGTGATATCAAAGAAAATGGTGACACCAAAATGTGACATAGAAATAGAAGGGAACATTTTTAACCAAGTGGATAATTTTAAATACCTAGGGGCATTTATAACATCAGATGAAAGATGTAGAACAGAGATTAAGAGCAGAATAGGGCAAGCAAAAGCCGTAGAGTATCTTGTGCAATAAGTCACTGTCACTGAGTGTAAGAAAGAGAGTGCTGAAATGATATGTAGAACCAGTTTTGCCATATGGCAGTGAATCTTGGAATGTAAATGAACAAATTAAAAAGAAATTAGAAGCAACAGAGATGTGGTTCCTGAGACGAATGTTTCGAATTCCATGGACTACCAGAGTAACTAACGACGACTGCCTGAAACAGGCTAATGAAACTAGAACATTATATACAACAATAAGAAAGAGACAAACAGCTTTCTTCGGTCATGTGATGAGAAGAGAGGCATTGGAGAACATCGTGACAACTGGAAAGATCGAGGGGAAGAGAGGCAGAGGCAGACCAAGAGAAATGATGTTGGATGGATTGAGACGGTGCATGGAGGAATGCCATCAGCAAGAGTTGATCCAGAACACCAAAGACCAAGATCTGTGGAGAGCCATGAATGCCTACGCCAGCTGGCACGGCACTTGACGATGATGATTAAATGTAAATAATTACACACAATTAGCTAAAGAAATAAATACATTAAATAAACTTTAGTGTGAAACGATACTGTGCATTTTCATTTAGCTGTTCATTTCCATTTAGTTTCCTTATTAAGGTAAAAGTCTGTTTTTAATGTTTTTTAATGATTTTTTTTAAAATCATGTTCTTTTGTTCGCTGATTTGTTTGATAAAAGAGTTATGCCACTAAACTAGAGATATGCTCAGTGTCTCCCAGAAGTTAATGGATGCTGATCATTCCTGTTGCAAAGGGACGCAGAGGTGTTTCCAAGGCACCAGGGCTAGGTTCTATACTGGCCAAGACCTATTGTCGCGTCCTCGTCGAGCGTCCTGGGCAACAGGTCCCTTTGGGGTCCTGGCCAAAGTCAGTAGGATCATTGATTCCTCTGAAGTCGGAGAGTGTCTGCCTGCATGACGAGGAACCACCAGTCTACACACCAATAAGCCAGACATGGGACAACAGATACTCACGCAAACCTCAGGTCCTGTGTGACATCACACTGATGTTGGACAGCAGGATGTCTTCATCCGGCATACAGGACTTCGCGCTAGAGTTCACAGCCAGCGAACACAAGCAAGCAAGCAAGCACCTGTTGCAAATTGGTTAGCTACACATCAGAACATTGTAGTCAACATTGTGTGAGGTAGCTGAATGTGTCATGCTGGTGTCTATGTACATTGGTTTTATTGAAGGTTTACTGACAGAAATGTTTCATCATGTTACTGCATTTTAGGTTCTCAGAGTGGACTGACTTTAGAAGCTCTGGAGAAACACAATGCTGCAATAGGAGAATTTACAGAAGCTTCATTGCAAGATGATGCTGCAACAATAGGAGGAACAACATTTAATACCTGGGCCACAAATCTGACAGGATGCACCAATGTCACTTTCAATCGTGTCCATCGGTACATTAATTCAAGCTCTTCTGTGCAGAAAGAGGTTTGAATAATTACTTAACATTTGTTTTCTTATGTTGTTATAGTTTAATGTCATGGCTAATGCACTAGGACAATATTAGTCAGGGAAACACATGTAGCAAGTGTAAGCAGGACAGGAAAATAGAAGGGTTGGATGTCAGAATGTGGACACAGAGAGATGCATTATTTTACCTCTCTTTTAAAACATAATCTGAGATTGTGTGGGCATGTTGATAACGTGTGGCTATTTGTGAATTAATCTGTAGCATTGTTTTCATAAACCAGTTTTAAGCACACATTCTGTTTCTCGGGGTTCAGATTAGTATACAAGATTTATTTTAGGGTTCTAGTACTTCTCTGCCGGTCTCTCTGGCTTTCTCCGTAATCCCGTTCATCATGCAGTCTCGTAGCGGGCAAGAGCTGTGAGCGGTTCGACCCCCGCTGGTGACTTGCGGGATAACTGAGCCGGCCGCTCAGAAAGCAATGGCAAACTACTGAGCAGAATCTTGCCAAGAGATCAACAGACAGCTGAAAGATGCTGCTGTTGACAGCGATGTCCTGTAAAGGATATGCGAATTTTAAAAAAAAGTTCTTCTCTGCTGAGCATGTCAGCGTGGAACTATGTTTGCGTACATATTTGTGTAGGAGAAAAGACCATCACAGGTTATTAAGCATTGAATGTGATAATGCATCTTATAAAGACATAAATATATGACCACTGCTGTCTTTATGAGCAATAGTGGCTATTAAGCTTGCCTTCTTAGACCGTGGTCTGGGTTCAATCACCAGCCGCGGCAAGGTTATTTATTCTGACCAGTGGATCTGGTGTTAATTTAACCTCATATAAAGTAGGTACAAGACAGTTTCTGACATTTTAAAGGCAGGAAAGGTGAGGAGGGGAACTGGTCATGCTGACTCATGCTCTGGCCTAGAACATGTACTTCACATTTCAATGCTAGTACCTCTCATGAGACTAGCTTTACATTTCCTAAATTGTACTGAACTGTCTTGTAATTCACTCCTCAGATTTTGGCTGTTTTAGCCGCAGTGACAGAGGTTATCAAAGAGAAGGGTGGAGAGGGAAAAGATGTCCAGTATTTTGCTGTTCTGGTGAGGCTGAATGTGGTGTATATTTTATACTGTTGTTTTGTCAAGTACCATCTCCAATATGACACTTTGCTACATTGATCTGTAGGCTCTATTTTTCACGTTTTAGTATATTATGTCAAACTGCTCTGCCATCATTTCTTGATACCTTTTCCTTTTAAGTGCTGCTGCCTCTTGCTCATCTGTTTTCAGCTCTTAATTGTCATAAAATGGCCACTTTATACATTAACTCATTGAATCCTTGCCACGCTGTCTGTAAAAACCCAATTGATCTTTCCTACTGAGCAAGTGCACAAAATGTACACAAGAGGAAAAATAGGTTAATTTAACATCTTTAACCCTTTACAGGGCAGACGTTTGTCTGTTTTGTAGCCCTGAACGGGCAAGAAGAATTTTGAGGTTCGGTAAAATTTCGGGTTACGTTAGTAAAATCATCACATAAGGTGTTAGTCAACCGATTTTACTTAAATAAAAAACAAAATGAAGTAAAAAGCATGCAGATTATTTTACTCACGTGAATGTTCCCGGTAATCCATACATGAACACAAATATTTACAGAATACAACATATTATTTGTGATTGTCAGTCATTTATACGACAATTTACAAACACATTTTCAGAATCAGAATCACTTTCTTTAAAGTCTCACGACTGCTAAGGCAAAGTAACGCTATCACTGATATCTAGCTCTGATTAATAGTCATCTTCGTGCCCTTCAATGTCACTTAAAGTATACCCCGGAACGGGCAAACCGCCCGAAAGCGCCCGTGACTATTATGCATTGTAAAAATGCGATCTCTCGGCTTTTCGAGACTTCCGATTGTCTACTTTCAGTTTTGCCGATAGCTTGTCAACGTGGCCGACATTCGCAAGCATGTACGTTGAATTTTAACGGATTAAAAAAATAGTTTTTGTGGGTTTTACGCTTTGTATTTCAAAATGGATTTCGACGATTCTTCAAGTGATAGCGGATATTTTGCTGGGTTCAATTTAAGTGACATTGAAGGGCACGAAGATGACTATTAATCAGAGCTAGATATCAGTGATCAGTGTTACTTTGCGTTAGCAGTCGGACTAAAGAAAGTGATTATGATTTGGAAAATGTTTGTAAATTGCCATATAGATGACTGACAATCACAAACAATATGTTGTAGTGTGTAAATATTTGTGTTCATGTGTGGAATAGTGGCATAATTCATATGAGTAAAATATTCTGCATGCTTTTCCCTTCATTTTGCTGTTTATTTGACTAAAATCTGTTGACTAACAACTTATATGTGATATTTTTACTAACGTAACCCAAAATGTTAGCGCTCCTCAAAATTCTTCTGGCCCGTTAAGGGCTACACAACAAACGTCTGCCCGGTAAAGGGTTAAGATAAAATTATGTGCAATAATGTAAGGACTCTTACTATCAGGAGTAATTTAGCCTGCCACTTATTATAGTTTGGCCCATTCAACAGCTTAATGTATCTGTTTATCAGAAAGTATACTTCAAGACTAGAACATGACCATCAGTGGATAACGGGTACCTTACATAATCCCCTTATTTTATTTCTTTGTTTATAAAATTGTTCATTTCCTATCCATTTGGCAGTAGTGGTTGATTATGCATGTCTGTATAATGTAGTAATTACTATATATTAGCCAGCCCCGTGGCGATGGGGTTGCAGACACAGTTTGCAATCCCGAATACCCGTGCTCGAGACACGGCTGTAGGTGATTTGGCAGCAGGCGCCTTATGTTGGTTTTTATGAAATGGTATGAGTGCCTGTCTTTCAGAAAGCAATGGCAAACTACTGAACATAAACTTGCCCAGGAATCACGAACAGCCCCAAAAATGCTGCGGTTGAATGCTACATCCTGTAAAGGGTATGCAACAACTATGTATTAATAAAATACGTTTTCTATTAATCTCTGAATATTTTGAATGATTTAATTTCTCTACCCATTTGTGTGTTTTCAGGTGTCAAGTTTGCAAGAGGCGGACAAAACAGATACAAAAATGGCAATGGCTCATTTGTTGAGCATTGTTATTAGAAAGTGAGCACATGTTAAATTGCATTACAGAAATTAGTGAACTAAAGATTTCTATTTGTTGTACCAAATAGGAGATACCAGTAATGTTTATTCAAAAATAAACTTGACTCTACTGGGACACACGGACACAGATAACTTCGTATTTTAAAAATAAAAGTTAATTACAATAAAAGTTTTGGAAAGCAACTTTAGGATATTAAAAAAATATAATTTAATGCTTCAGAATATGTAAAAGTAAATTGGCTGGCTCTAAAACATTTAACTATCAAAGTTTGCAAGATATAGTGAATAGGACATTACTGAGCAGAACAATTAATTGCATCATCGATGCACCAGAAACAGCAAATGGGATCATTTGAAAATTAAAAAAAAAAATTGTGCATTATAAGTCACAACACTAACTCTTAGCTGGCATATGAGTCGCAAGACTCTTTTAACAGTGGGCACTGCACTGACATGTAAGTCACAACACTAACTACCTATGAAGTCGGAGTGGGTTCGCCTGATGGCGAGGGAAACCAGTATTAGAAAAAGCTAATCCACTTGCAAAAACCAGTCCAGTGCACTAGAAATTAGTTGAATGTGTATGGGCTGCTCTTGAGCTCAAACCAAGTGAACAAAACAAAAACACTATTGCTTAGTTGGCATAAGTCACAACACTCTTTTAACAGTTAATCGCCAAAACACTTACACATGTCTCAATTGCCTTTGGTGTTAGTGGGCATACTGGCCACAGCATTCTATTGTTAACGGGTATAGAATTACAGTTGAGTCACAGGATTTATTGCATAAATGAAATTAACGCTCCTTGTAGCCAAAGGAAGAGACAGTTGACTTGGGTATGTGACATTAGGTACACTGAAGTATTTGTTTCTGCATGTTACAGAGTTCCGGTAGCTGTTCTACAGAGCAGATTCTCACAAGTGGCCAAGACATTGTTAGACGTCATTACAGACTGTGTAAAACAGGAGACGCTATCTCCGCTGAAAGCTGTAAGCTTGTTTTCATGTTAATTACCTCATTTATACTTTTTTTACTACTCCATCCATCCATCCATCATGTGCCATGCCGATAAGCGTGGGCAGTCATGTTCTGCCATCTCACTCGATCATCGGAGTCATGGCCAAGTCATCCAGGTATTTACTTCTCGGTCTTTCCCTTGGTCTCTTCCCTTCGATCTTGCCAGTAGTCACCAAATTCTCATTTCTTCTCATAACATGCCAAAAAAATTGTGACTGTCTACGTCTAGTGGCTCTAATCAGTTTACGATCTTCATTTGTTTCTTGAAGGACTTGTTCATTGGTTTTTCTGTCTGTCCATGGTATTTTTTGCATTTCCCCCAGAAACCACATTTCCACAGCCATCAGATGTTTTTCAGCTTGACTGCTCATTGTCCACACTTCACATCCATACAAAAGTAAAAATTTTATGTAGCACTTCAACACTTTTTTTCTCATTTCAATTGATATCTTTTTATTGGTCAGTATGTTTTTCAATTTGCAAAAGGCTACCTTCGCAGTGGCAATTCTTGTTCTAATCTCTTCAAGGCATCTCCCATCAGATGTTATGACTGTTCTGAGATAACTGTATCGATTCACTTGCTTAAGAATATGCCCATTTACTCATATATCACATTGTGGTATTTCCTTCTTCCCAGTAATGACCATATTCTGTGTCTTACTGTTCAGTTCTAACCCTAGTTGTTCACTGTGTGCAACAACCGTATCTACTAAATGTTGCAGGTCATGTTCAATGCCTGCAGTTATCAGTAATTTACTTTGTTAATTATGTACATATTTTCTGTAGAGGTTACATCATATTTATTTTGTCAATGTTCATTTCTGTTGTGCAAATTGTCATTTGTTTACCATGAAGGAAAGACAAAGGTTATATCATGTATTTCTGTAGGTATGTGAAATGAAAAAAAATAAACAGCTGACCTTAATATCTTAGTAGACTTGTTCATGGTTGGTTGAATTTTGCAGTTAAAGTTTTCCATGGTATGAGGCAGCCAGTCTCTAGCCAACTCTTTAGTAGTAGTCACTTTTTATGAGATGCCTGGTAGGTTGTAGTGCTACTATTCTTTGTAGCACACAGGCGATTATATGTAGCTGTATGCAGTATATGTTTCCATGGGAGCCTCCGTGGTGAAGTGGTCAAGCTGTCTTACTCGGGCTCTGAAGGTTATGGGTTCAATTCCGTGACTTCGGTTCACGCGTTCATTTTTACGGAGGCTCCCGGAGGTCGTGCTGTGTGCGACACTTTCCACGCTGCGGAAAGAGACTGAGCCATATGGGATAAAACCCGGTGTCAATGAAGTTGACCTTGTTGACTTTTAAGCAACTTTTTTAGTATATGTTTCCATATATAAGAGCAATTCTGCAGCCAGGAATTTAACTCCTTGAATTCTTCTGTATTAGAGCTTATTTAGGTGATTCAACTCTCATAATAATCTTTATTTAGCTCTTAGAATCTTATTTTCAAGGTTGTATTTGTCAAGTTCTAATTTTGTGTCTTTTTATGTGCTGATTTACAGGCCCTGTCATGTTTAGCAAGCATTCTTCGTGTTCAGGACATCAACAGATGGGCAGAACCATCTACAGAACATGCATTTAGAGCAATTCTGGCATTTGTATCTCATAAAAAACCAAAGGTATATTGTCGTGTCACCATGGGAAAGTAAAGTATTTAGAATGATCTTTCACAGCCTTTTTCAGTTTATTAAATAAAAGATATTTCAGTTTCTGCTTTTATTTGAATGTTTTTTGTTTTTATTTTAAACTTTGTGATTTTTATTAACTGATTTTTATTTCAACTATTTCTGGTTCTTCTTTGCTCCTTTTCATATTATGTATCATTTAAATATTTAAGAGGTCATTACTAGCTACTAGGACTAAAGTGGGGGTTATAGCTGTGATAAATTTCATCATAAAACATCAACTTAAATGGTTTGGCCAATAGAACTAGGCTACCAATTAAAAGTATACTGCAACAAGCAAAAGATGTACAGACCAAATGGAGCCAGAAGAAAAGACCGACCATTTAAACAATGGACAGAGGGAATAATAGAGTTTGTAGAAATCTCAATATACAAAGACCATAAATAGGTACTCTCTCACTGTTTATGCTTCACCTCGACACAGCAAGGTACAAGATGAATGAGATGTTATGAGATCACTAGCAACTTGTTTATAAATGTATTGTCATGCTGTGTTGCTGAGCTTATGAAATTGTCTTATTTTCCACATTCTTCAGCTGCGCAAGGCTGCCCATACAGCAGTAAAACTTGTTCTGCGAGGCAGTTTGTTGATGCAGCAGACCCCAGCTCCTGCCTTTCACCCCGCTGCACCACTCACAGCTCAGCATTGCTTGAAGCAGATCCAGTCATCCAAAGGTAGGCTTTCATGGAAAACATTAAGACATACTCCTTTATAACAAAGATATATGTTACTTTTGAGTGGCCAACCAAACATGACAGAGATCCGAAAAGGGGTAAGGGAATATTAATACTGTAATTTTCTTAGAGCAGGAACCTGTTTTAAGTACTAGCATGTCCTCTGAGTGGTAAGAGGTGCCATATATAAACTTCCCTAGTGCCTTGCAGGTTTCATCTCATTAGACGAAGGTAGCAACTGCAGGATGTAATGGAGAATTTCTGTTGTACATCCCTAGTACCATGTATGATTTGGCAACTCACATAAATTCTGGTGACACAATAGGTCATGTGACCAGGAGAGCATAGTGAAAGAGGAGGCAGGTTTGTAGAGTGGGAAGAAGAGCATGGTATGATTGTTGGAAACACCTGGAGCTAACAGCATCTAATTAAGTCCTGACAATCCAATGTAAGTCAAGTTGACTACATCCTCAATGCAGATTTTGAAATGCTTTAATTGTCACAATAACTGTTTATGTAAATACAATTTGTTTTTTAATACATACTTTCATTGCATGCTATTTTGTTGTCCCCAGGGCCATCAAGTAAAGTTGAAATTCTTCACATTTTGTCATTATTGAAGGATGTCCTCAGTGTTTGTCCCCATTCTAATGTGAAGTCCTTGTGTGAATCTCTGTTAAAGATCATGACTTTGACAGATTTGGTGAGTATATTGTACAAATCTCATTGATCTCATTGATCTTTTTCTGTTTGATGAGTTGCCTTGTTTTGATTGTTTGATGGGACAATATTGTCTTGTTACTGTTTAAAAGATCATGCTTCTATTTTATATGCTTTTTGATTGTGAGAAGTCATTACTGCAACAGTACATTTATGCAAAGAAATTGATGGATAACAGCCATTGAAGTCTGATTTATGGAAATTATGCATCAATAATTACCACAATAAGTTGTTGTGAAAGCCATGTACAAAATTTTCAAAGTGTACATGTGAGCAGTGGTTGGGCTCAGTCATCAGGTCAGGTTGATTTTGTTGCTGTTGCTGACAACAGACTGTTGACCCACCCTTAGCTAATGGGTTTTCTGCATTAGTATGGGATGTAAAGATGATTACAAAAAGAGCTGTCTACTCCACCTCAATATCTGCTTTATTATTTCAACACAATGCATATATTTTTTTCATAATGTTATCATAATCTAATATGGTACATTTATAACATTCACGGTTGACTTAAATTCCCCAGATTGTACGTTCTACTTGCATGGAGGTACTGCATAGATTATTTATCGCCAAGCCTACATCTAAGATAATGCCTGCTGAAATGAATGGCCAGATTATAACAGTGAGTTAGTTATATACAGTTTGTGTGGTTTATTTGAATGTCAAGGAAGTCTCAGACTACATGTTTTTTCTACTGGCTTTTGAATGTTTAAAGTTAGTTTACATGTATTAAACTGACTGCAGCTGGTCTCCCTGGTGTAGGAATTTCATCTTTCTCTGTAATCCCATATATTCTCGTCGGTAGCGCAGCTGCACAAGATTCTGTAGCGGATCGCGCCGCGCTGGTAACTTACGGGGCTATGTGAGCCGGTCGCTCAGAAAGCAATGGCAAACTACTGAGCGTAATCTTGCCTAGAACATCAACAGCAGCTGAAAGATGCTGGTGTTGACTGCAACGTCCTGTTAGGGATATGCAACATAAAAAACTGACTGCATAGACAGTTCTGTAATTATTTCATACATATATTCCCTTCTGGGAACAGTGAAATGAACACTACACTGTTATACAAGGTGTTGCATTAGTGTAGTGGCTAGATGCTTGCCAGCTCTGTGGTCACGGGTTCCATCTGCTTCATGTATTTATGATCTGGGCTCCCAGGTTGATCCAACCTAACATGGGTAATCAGAAAGGGCGTAATGGTGACCTGCGTGATACTGACCATACACCAAGTGCCAACTCGTCTATACAAATATGTGTCTAGCACCTATACCAAATGTGTCTTAAGGCATGTAAAGGTCCTTGACTTTAATTACTTGCATTGTTATACACGAATGATTTTCAGGGGAAAAGCAGGCTGTTAAAATTTTTCTGTCTTTAAATGTTAGATAGAATTGTCTATGTGATATGATTTAATTAGCTATGTGTGTTTATCTGTTCAGGCATTATATGACTACCAGCCATCAGAGAAGGATAGCCAGCCTATGATTGCATGGCTCAAAGTGATGGAAGCAGCAGCAGTAAACTTGTCCAGGTAGGCAGGTGATTTTGTTTCTGTTGTGTCACATCCTTTCATAACCAGTAGCGTTTGATTACTTCTGCAAAAGTGGATTCATCTGCAATATTTTAATGGTTAATTAAAATAAAAATTGCGTTTCTGTGATGGATTTATGCTCATTCAAACAAACAAATCTGATTTGCTCTTCAAAAGATTGGTGTCTTGCACAGCTTTTTTTTGGGGTTTTATTGTTTCTGGAAAGATTTGATTTGTCTGAAGGGGGTAGTAATTGTTCCTTTCATGTTGTAATGTTACCTTTACATTAGAATTTTCCAATGTCAGTGATGTAGTGTTAATAAGATTATACTTACTCGTAATTTATAATTAAATTCAGGTACAAGGTTGGTTGCAATTTATCTTATATTCCTGTCTACTAAATGTTTTGATGAATGTGGTGGTGTATCCTTGCTTGTCACATCCTTATGGTTGTGGACTATGTTCTTAGTCTTAAGAGTAAGTATGCACCCTGCTCACTGCTACTCTCAGCAAAGTGTATACCGGAGGTGTCCACTTAACATGGTGGATGAAAGTAACATTGAGAATATGCATTGTTCCTTTGGCAGCGTTGTGTGTTATGAACCATTTTGTGATCACTAAAGAAGAAAATTATGGCTTTTGAGCTTGATTGTTACTGAAGAATTCTTGGAATACCACCGACCAAGAAGTAAAATACAGAAATTCTACAAGACCTGAACAGAAGAAAACTGGCTCATAAAATGCATCATTCTCAGAAACTGAAATATTTTGGTCATATTAAACTTTGAGAAACCCGGGATGGTTAACCCGGTCAACAAATGCCAGCAGAAGTCGGATGTGTCGGCCTAATGGTGCAAGAATGCAGCTTTGTTGTAAACAGGCACAACGCAATCACATCCGGGAAAAAAAAAATGGATGAATGCAGAAGAAGAAGAACAACAACGTTGAGAACAAAACGCTTGAAGAACAAGCAGGGATCTGCCAGCACAAAGGTGGACATGGGAATTGAAGACACTGAGGATATGAAAATGTATGAATCAAAGGAGCAGGGATCTGCCAGCACAAAGGTGGACATGGGACACTGAGGGCATGAAAATGTATGAATCAAAGGAGCAAGAATTTTTCTGGTAGGCTGTGATGAGACCGGTGGTTTGCAATGGGCTTGCTATATTATAATGAAGGTGTTATTTCTGTATATTGGAATTTAGTGAATTTTGTATTTTATTTTGTATCCTGAACATTTTCAAAAAAAATATATATTTGCACACACATACATGGAGGTCTAGTTAATTAAACACTAATGATATTAATTTTGAATGGCTTATTACTTTTATTGTGTGTATGTGTTTACAGTATTTACAAGGCTGTTTCCTCTTATTTTATAACACTTGAGTAGAAGGCAAGAAAGAAAATGATTTAATTTTGTATGTTTTTAAACATTTTCAGCCAGGATGCAGAACTGGGTATTAATCACCTACCACGGCTCTTTTCCACCGGCATGGCATGCCTTCTGTCAGACCGACATGATGTGGCTAAGGCTGCTGTTGCTACCATGAAGGTTGTTTAACATTTCACATCTCATAGAAAATTGTTGAAGTTGCTGTTGTGTACTCAACTATTTGAAAGTCTCGTTATTTGAAAGCTTTTTTTCATTTCAGACATTTACAAATGCATTGCCCTGCTTTAAGTAGATATAGGTGATGAAGTGTCAAGAATACTGAACACATGTTTTGGGTTTATTTAAGTCTTTTCCAAAAGTTGTTAATTTCACAAAAGACAACTTTTAGTGCTAAAGGTTCAGTAATGGCAATTCTTTAAATGTAATGCTTATTTGTCAAATCATCACAAAACATATAGTTGTATATTGTGTACACAAAAAGTATATATAAGTATATTGTAATCAAATATATAAACAGTAGCAGTAATCTGTTTTGTCATCTATGCCCTAGGTTTAAATTTTCATGTTAGAGCTATGTAATTCTTTGCAGATGTGTTGTTATTTATGTTTTCCATATTCTTTCGCAAATTGTTTTTCAGACATTGCTGTTGGAGTGTGTGGAACCAAATAAAGATGTAATAATGGCTAATAATGCCAACGTTCAGACAATGACCGCACTGCAGAAAGTGCTAAAGTCACTGGAGGCAGGCTTGAGCTACCAGTTTCACTCTATGTGGGGATTAGTGTTCCAGTTATGGTCCACTGTCTTTTTAGTAAGTATGAATATTAGCAATCTTATTAAAATTCTAGTTTGCATATTGAATACAAGAAAGTAATCTGTTGTAACTAACTTTAACCTGTCTTGTATCATATCATTTGTAGATTCCTAATTTTTTGCCTTTTTTAAATTCACAGGTTGTTGGCAAGATCATCCCAGAAAAGCTGCTGAAGGTAATCTTATTTTTAAAGACATATCTCACCATCTCATCTCATCATGTTTCTCTTGTACCTTGCGGTGTCGAGGTGAAGTATAAACGTTGGAGTGCCCGCTTATGGCCTTCATGTATTGATATTCCCATGGATTGTTATTCTCTGCGCCCATCGCTTACGTGGTCGGCCTCTTCCTCTGCTTCCCTCTGGTCTCTACATCATTGCTTGTTGTGGTATACTGTTAATTGGTAACCTACTTGCATGGCCAAACCATTTGACTTGCTGCCTTCTAATAAAATCTAGTGCAGATACGACCCCCACTTTAGTTCTGATTTCTTCATTTCTGATCTTATCTCTTCTTGATACATTGAGTATTCTTCTCAGAAATCTCATTTCTGTTGTGATTTTTCTTTTCTCTTTTTCTGTCATTGTCCAGGTTTGGCATTGGTAACATAGAGTTGGTAGGAAGATTGTGTTGTAAAGTGCTTTCTTAGTAGTTATTGATACATGTTAAAGACAATGATTTTTCAAATTGGACCTGGAGTAAAAATGGGACCAGGTATTTCTGTCAGAAAGTAAATAAAGCAGGTCATCCTATTTTGCTGTTAAATAATTGAAAATATAAGCCTAATGCTATCGTAAACTTGTCTGAATGACATGTGAATAGGATTTTCTGATCTGTTTTTGCTTTCTTTGAAACATGTCCCTTAAAAATTTTTTCACTAAAGGAGTAATTTACTTACACAATCAAACTCATAACAGATAACTTGCTTCAGTAAATCAGTGAATTATAATTAGGCAGTTACAATAATGCAACATTAAAACACTTCACATAACGTGTAAGATATGTTTGAATCTGAATGAATAACAGTAATGATAAATACTAAGATGGATGCTAGTAGTATTTGTATAATTCCCTATGTCATGAATTGGAATATTCTTTGAACTGTATCGACCATTTTCTTCTGTAAAATTTCAATTATTTCTTACAGTGCTTGTCATCAATGGGTGACCTGCGTGACACACCTCACTTCTCCTACAAGGTAGAGATGGACCGCACCATTGGCAGTGCTGTGAAAGCCATGGGGCCACGTCTGGTGTTAAAGGCAATTCCTTTGGGCATTACTGGCGAGCAGTAAGTTTGTATATTAAATTGTTGTTGATTCCATTCACCTCAGTATTCCTAAACATAACTAGTCAGTTATTTTGCAACATGGCATCTTTTGTCCCTCTTGGTGTATTTTGTCTATTTTTATTTTTATTTCCCCTCACATCTTATCGCCCTCCTGTCAGTCACAAAACAACCACATGTATACAAAATTCAAGATTGGTGAATCAGCCATATGCACATGTGGATTGGCGTCGCAGACAGCAGAGCACATACTCCAAGACTGCCCAAAATATAACATATCTAGGCAAACCTTCTGGCCTAGAGAGATGACAGTGGAAGATCTATGGACCACTGTGTGAACTGAAAGACAGTTAAATTCATACAAGAGACAACATAGCAGATATAGACATATTTCAAGCGAACGAAAGAAGAAGAAGAAGTAACAAAGCTGAGTTAGCAGAAATAAAATTTTGTTTCTTCTGTTTCCTTAACCTGTTGCTACACTTGACATGGTTAGTGAGACTTATATTGATCACAACTTGTTAATAAAACTATAGAGTTTGATGTTTGATGCAGATACATTTGATTTGGTTTGGCTTTGTAAATGTTCACCTTCATTGTACACCCTCATCCTGTAGGTAACATTTACAAGGGTTACAACACAGTGCACTAACTCCATAGGAGTGGTGTGGATACAAATGTGCATGTATCCAGATCAGGCTTTTGTGGGTTGGTTTTCTGTGTTTAAAAAAATTTTAACCATTTCATTTCCACCTGCTAAGGATTTTTTATGCAGCGGTCTTGATCTGAGAAGGCAAGATGTCCACTCCACTAGTTCAGGATCAGGGGGAAAGGTTAATTATTTAGCTAATGTTTATAAGTTAGCTACTAACAGTATTCTTTTGATGTTCCATATCAAAAATCATACATGTCTATTTTTCAGTGATAATTTAGAATTCCCCCGAGCATGGCTTTTGCCCGTCATCAGAGACAACATAACTCATACAGAGCTTGGCTTCTTCACATCATATTTTCTCCCATTGGCGGCCAGGTTTAAAGATATAGGTATGTATTATGTTTATGCAGTAATTTTCAAGGTTCGTAGCTGAACTTAAAAATGGGGAAATCTCGGTAATGGCAATATAGATCTACAAAAAATAAAAGAGCGAAAGAAGTTTTACAAAAAACTTGGCAAAAAAGGCTGACAATATTGGTATTTTCCTTGAAAACTTTTTGAAAAGGGCTGGTAAATTTGGCTTTGATTCTTGAGTGGTGTATGTTGGCCATCCGTTCAACGGTATAATTGGTATAGATGTCAGATTAAATGACAGAGTAGAAAGCTACGAACAAGTTTTAATATTCATATCATTACTTGTGTCCTTTGTAGTCCAGTTATTTTTCTCTTGTTTTGTTTTTATCGATGCATAAAAGATGGCTATGTAAAATAGAGGGTCACAGAGAATGCAATTTACGGTATATCAATATTCATGCAGTGCACGTCATCATAGACGTGGATACTGGATAGAACACATATTGTGGGGAAAAAAAATAAGAGCAAGGCAAAATAAATACTGGAAACCAAGTACAACACATGAGGATGGAATTTTTATATATAGATGTGTGATATGATACAGACGTGGGAGGAATTGCAGGGGATAGCAAAGAACATTTGGGTTTGGCACAGGATGATTGAAGATTATGCTTCATGGAGAACTGCACGATAGACGAAGATACTGGATACATGACAGTTTATTACTGAATGATTGATTGATTGACTGATTGATTGATTTAAGAACCAACATTACAGCATTCGGGGCATTCCCATAAGTGCTCCGCCCCCATCCTCAGCAACCAGCGAAGAGTTTCAACACCAATAGTGCCAGTAGCAATCTGATTATATGTCCGTCTCACCTTTCCTCTAGCATCGAGCGTCGGCCAGAACCCCTCGTCACTCCACGCTGCCTCATTCTTGCCAGACCATGATGATCCATTTGCTCCTCCGAGGTGTGCACATGCTCCCACAAGGCCGCAACCACATCTGCCTTGTCCTGCATCAAAATTCCACCAAGCTTTGCAGAGCCAGCCAATCTGTCCACCTGTTCATTCCCCAGCACACCGGCATGCCCCGGAGAAAAGATCCAGGCGATGTTGCCATCCGTATCTTCCGAAGCGTCGTCCGTTATTACTGAATGTTACAAGCAAACCCACAGTGTTATCTTGTTTAGAAAGGTTATGATTTGAATGTGATGATGACAATACTACTTTATACATTAACATCATCATCAGCTTAACTATCTGTAAAATCCAAAGCCATAAATGAGTACAGTCTTCCATTAACCAATGACTATTTGATAAATGCTCACAAGCCTTATAACTATAAGGCCTCGACAGCAGCCAGATTTTCTTGTCTGCATTTTCTGTCTAGTTGGATGCAAACTGAAAAAGACATACAGAAATCTGTTGGCACTTGTACCCACTCTTCGCCAGGTTCTAAGTCCTCAAGTGAACACACCTGTTGAAGAATATCTTTGGCGTGACCCACCTTCTTAACCTGCTGCCCTTCACCTTCATAATTTCACTATGCACTTTCTTATTGTTGTATATAATGTTCTAGTTTCATTGGCTTGTCTCAAGCAGTCATTGTTAGTTACTCTGGCAGTCCAAGGAATTCACAACATTCGACTCAGGAACCACATCTCTGTTGCTTCTAATTTCTTCCTAATTTGTTCATTTACATTCCATGATTCACTGCCATACAGCAAAACTGATTCTACATAGCATTTCAGCACTCTCTTTCTTACATTCAGTGACAGTAACTTATTGCATAATATACTCTTCATTTTCTGAAATGCGGCTTTTGCCTGTCCTATTCTGCTCCTAATCTCTGTAGTACATCTTTGATCTGATGTTATAAATGCTCCTAGGTATCTAAAATTATCCACTTGGTTAAGGATTTTCCCTTCTATTTCTGTCACATATTGGTGTCACCATTTTCTTTGATATCACCATTGTTACTGTTTTCTTGATATTCAAGGAGAGTCCTTTCCTTGCACTCTCTGTTACTACGTCGTCTAATAATTGTTGGTCTGTTGAATTATCTGCCACCAATACTGTGCCATCTGCATAGCGTATATTATTTATATTATAACCTCCAACTAGTATTCCTGGCATCTCTTTGATCTCTCTCATTATTACTTCGCTATACAGGGAGAAAAGATCTGGTGACAAGACACACCCTTGTCGTACTCCTATCTTTATCTGTTTGTAACTACCCTCTTTATTTCCCATTTTAATTGCTGCTACTTGGTTCCAGTAAACATTCTTTATTATTCTTAAATCTTTTCCATCAATGTTGATATCTTCCATTATTTTAATCAGTTCATCATGTTTTACTTTATCAAATGCCTTAGTATTATCTATGAAGCACACACATATGTCTTTCTGTTTCTCTATTGACCTTTCTATTAGTGTCTGTAATGTCTGTATTGCATTGTTTGTGCCCTTCATCCCTCCACAAATCCATACTGTTCTTCACTAACTTCCATTTTTATTCTCTTTCTGAGCCGGCTGCCTGGCCGAGGGGTTAGCAGCTTTTCTCTGTTAATCCCGAATACTCTTGTAGTCAATGTGAGCGGACGAGAATTAGAAGTGGTTCGAGTCACGCTAGTGACTTATGAGAGTGTGCCGGTCGCTCTGAAATACAGCAGTATCCATTGATATGGTTTGCCACGAAGTCTTAGGAATATAATGTGGTGGTTTTCCCTTGACTTCCACATTCACATGGTGGTCTTTTACCTCTACCTTTGACAGCCATTTCCGTAAGGGCAAGTGAGTGCCCAGCTCTGCTCAGCTGCAGAGTTGTCCACTTATTCCAGTGGATACTCGGTCCCCAGAGCTATGTTAGTCACACCGTGGTGTGTTTCCATACTCTACCACGGGGAGGTGTAGTTGGGATTTTCCCTTCCTAGAGTTGTGGTCTATGACCAAAACTCTCCAGTACTTTTAGAGGACACATAGAAAATACTCTTAGGCTTCTTCTTCTGCGTTCATCCGGAGTTTCTTTTTTCGGACGTGATTGCGGTGTGCCTGTTTACAGCAGAGCTGCGTTCTTGCGCCGTTAGGCAGACACATCTGCGGGCATTTGTTGACCGGGTTAACCTTCCCGGGGCTCTTAGGCATTATCCTAACATTCTCCATCTGTCATATTCTGTCGACCGTAACCTTAATAATCTCAATCTTTCATACTTTCTTGGTTTTTTCCCTCTCTTTCCGGTTATCACAAACATATATCTTTAAATAAAACTAAATATTGTCTGTTCAGAAAGTTAATGAGCTACTAAGATAGTGTTAATATAACTTTTGACTAGAACAGACATTGTAGAAATCAATGTGGAGCATATGTTATTGATATTTGTTCCATATTGAATGTAAAGTACAAATGCATTGTGTGGCAATATCTTGCTCATGTTTGTAGTACTTCAACATACTGTATTCTCTCTATCCAACCATGAAGCTGAAGTCAGTGCCAGAGATAACCAGACTGCAAAGTCAAAAGCCTACGAAACGTTACAGATGCAAATTTGGTCTATGCTAAAAGGTTTCTGTGATCATCCTACAGACTTACAACAGGTATGATTGTTTCTTTCAGTAGCAGCCATTTACATTCAATACTTCAAGGCTTATTTGATCTTCTCCTTTGAGGCAAATGTGCACAATGTAAATACTTATTTTACCTTTACAGTTGTGATTAACTGTTGAGAATATGTGGATGATTAAAAGTGGCAGGAAAATTCTGATATATTCTTATACCATGTGGCATTGGTAATCATGTCTGTCCACAGCCTTCTGTCTTGCGTACTGTCAATCATTTGTTACAGATGTTCCTCCATGCCATGATGCCAGACTTGTTCAGCATTTGGCCACCTACCTGTCTTGTCTTCTAACTTCCCTATTATCATAATATACTCCAGCTTTTCCCTTCTCATGATATGCCCAAAGAATGTGGATTGATTTCTTCTGAGTAGCCAGTTTCCTTTGTGAGTTAGTTTAGTTTAGTCGACAGATCATCACATCACATGGGTGTAACTCATAAGTGCTCCATTCTACTCCTAACTCAAGCTTGAGTCAGGAGAATCTCAGCTCAGTGCATGAACTTCGTAGCACTGGTGAGGATCATGAAATTCTTTGAGCAGATATTAACACAAAATTTTGCCCGGGCAGCGCTGTTAGGCTACTCTTTTTCGATTTCCAACCGCCAAGGGATTTCTTACGTGCGCAACAATACACAAGGGCGTCCTATCTCACTACCCAGAGACCAGGGGAAATTTTGTTACTAGAAGTCCATGTTAAAAAAATCCCAGCCTTCACCGGGACTTGAACCTGGGACCTCCAGCACTAGAGGCGGACACCATACCTCGAGACCACTCGGCCTCCATGTGAGTTAACTTCTTTCAAGATATCTTTATTATACTTTTTAGAAATCTGACATGGTGTTCTCATCATAATTCTGACCTGTTCACTCACTTTGAAATAAACGCAACTAAACTTTAGTTTGGTTGTGATGAAGAATAAAGCATAAGAATGCATAAGAATAAAGAAAAAATGTGTATTACTTTCACAAGAGTCAAATATGTACACCTTGGTAAAAAAGCAGATACATTGTCTGGTTTCTTTACTTGACTCTAATTTAACATGAAGTACAATCATATGCTGCATATTGGTTGGTACACAAAAGGTAAATCATGGCACATTGGATAAGGAATAGCTGAGGACAAATGGTGTGTAGTTTGGGACAGAGTTATTTTAATTACTCATTCCCGCAATAGCCAGCAATAGTTTAAGATGCTATGGTAGTTTTGTTATTTATTAAGTAAGCATTTGATGGTATTATCAGAAGTAACATCAACTAAGGGCAGCAACTATTGTAGAGACCAGCAGACTAAACATCTGGATGGGAGGTTAGAAATGTGCTGATATAACTACCTTTAGATATTGTCGTAACCAGGCGTTCTCCTTTTCAGAGTTTCACGGGCATTGCATTGACATTAGGAACAGCCTTGAGGGAGCGGGAAGATTTGAGAATGGACGTTATGAGTGCTCTGCGGTCTCTTATCACATGTAGTCTAGAATCAGGTGGGTTATTTACACTTGTTTTGTTTTTAACTGTGGAAGGATTAAAGTATATCGTCTTAGCCCCAAGCCAATCTATTTTCCTAATCCAAAACTACCATTAAGTATAAGTATGTGGGTAGCCTAAGCTTGTGTTCTGTGTGAGCGTCATAAGATATATCATATCTATTTGTCTTGTTTGCCAATTATGAAAGCAGTACATCTAGAGACTCATGTTGTAGCAGTCAGCATACTGTCACCATACATTGGATACCGTCCCACTGGAGTACCTGTAAACAACAGGGCTGATCAATTGTTAAAGGAGGGAGCAAAAGAAGAACAACCAGATGTGCCCGTTACATACCACCAAAAGAAAAGAACGTTCAAATCAGTCAGAAAGCCAGAAAAACCTGCTCAAATGACTACCACGTTATGGATAGACCAGAACAAGTCATTATTCTGCGCCTCAGAACAGGACACAATAGATTACGCAACCACATGTATACAAAATTCAAGATGGTGAATCAGCCATGTGCACATGTGGATTGGCATCACAGACAGCAGAGTACATACTCCAAGACTGCCCAAAGTAAAACATATCTAGGCAAACCTTCTGGTCTAGAGAGACGACAGTGGAAGATAAACTCTATGGACCACTAAGTGAACTAAAAAAGACAGTTAAATTCATACAAGAGACAACATTGCAGTTATAGACCTATTTCAAGCGAACGAAAAAAGAAGAAGAATGTTGTGTCAGAAACACATCAGTAAATTGGCTCTTTGGGAGCTGGATTAACACAGTGGTTTGTACGCTTACTTGACGGCCCGGTAGTCATGGGTTTGAATTCATATATTTTAAAATAGGATCTGGCATCAAGGCCAACTCAGCCTAAAATGGTAAATCAGGAAATATTACGCCCCGTGGCAAATGTATTACGGATGCAGTTCGTAATCATGCATACTGCGTTTGAAACGCAGCTGAGGGCGGTTTGGCAGCAGGCCGCGTAGTTGGTTTTTTTTTTAAAATGAAAAGTTTATGAATGCCTGTCGTTCACAAAGCAATGGCAAACTACTGAACGTAAACTTGCTAAGAAATCATGAAGAGCCAAAAAATCTTGTAAAGGTCTTGTAAAGGATATGCAACTAACTTTAACACTTCGAGTGCTGATTGGTTCATGAAAATATGGGTCTAGTGCCATATTCCCACTCCACCTCAAAGCGTGACAGAAGCATCCTTAACTCATTTAAAAGGATCTCGTTTTTAAATCCCAGCAATAACATGTCATAGATTTGTTTTATACTGGAACTGCTATATGAAGGCAGTCATGTAGGCTAGAGCTGTAACCTATAAACATAGTAGTCCTCCTCCTGTGTTGTACATCTCCTTAATTGACCTAGTCTAACGGAGCTCTGGGGCAGTACTACAGAGGCTGGCATGGTGCTAACCACATGACCCCACCTATACCATTTGGTCATGGAAAATATGAACCTATCACTGTATCCCCAATGGCATGTCAATGAACTTTACTATTTACCAGGTAGGATAATAGTGTGTAACAGTAACATTATTTTTATTCACCAGATTCTGATAAGGCAGTGATGGGGAAATTTGCCAAGAACTATCTGCCTATTTTGTTTAACCTGTTCGCAACACAGGGTCTCAACGAAGGAATGCATTTGGCAGTGTTGGAGACAGTTAAAAAGTACCTCTTGGTTGCAGACAGTGAAGTAAGAATCTGCACGTTTTCTGTCATCATTTATATTCATTAATATGCAAGATCAGCATGCAAGATTGTGCCTATTTTATTTCATTATGACTACCTAGGCCAGCCATCTCCTATGTCAATCATTCATGTGCCATGCCGGAAAGCATGCGCGGTCATGACTCACCATTTCACTTAATCACCAGAGTCGTGAATCAGCTCTGTATTCCTGTCTCGTCCATGCCATGTGGCCAAGCCATCCAGATATTTTCCTCTCGGTCTTCCTCTTGATCATGCCAGTTGTCAGTAAGTTCTCCAATCCATTTCTTCTCATAACATGTCCAAAAAATGTTGACTGTCTACATCTAATTTCTCTAATCAGTTTACGATTGTCATTTGTCTCCTGTAGTATTTGGTCATTGGTTTTTCTGTCTGTCCATGGTATTCTTTGCATTTTCCTCAGAAACCACATTTCTGCAGCCATCAGATGTTTTTCAGATTGACTGCTCATTGTCCAAGTTTCACATCCATACAAAAGAACAGGCTTTATGTATCCCCTTAACACTTTTTCTCGTTTCAATTGACAGCTTTTTATTGGTCAGAATATTTTTCATCTTGCTACAGGCTACTTTCGCCATGATACATGTAATTTAACAGTCAGCGACAGCCATCTTCTGTACACATGTAATACAGAGGTCACTGACAAGTCTATACACATGTAACAGTAACTCACAACAGTTTTCCACACACATGTAATGGACCATTAACTTTCATAGTCAACAGCATTAATTGTGATTTTTAATTTCCTGTTCACAGTTGCTGTCTGACTTTCTGGACAAATGCTTGGTGATGATGGGAGATTTGGAAGCAAATGTGTTCACAAAGTAAGTCTGCCGCATTTGACCTAAACATGTTCACTGAAATGAGAAGCATCATGCAGTATAAACAGTTATAAAACACTAACAGAGAGAGGATGGCTAGCTGGGCAGGATTTTGGAGACCAGATTTTTCAACCCTGTCATAATGAGTTCTAGGACACTTGCTTGGTATTTGAATCTCTAAGACGGATTTTTGACCTGGGCTTCGAGGTCAACCAAACTTTGAAATAGGTACTAGGAAATGTGAAGGGGAATAAGGGCGGCTTTGTGATATCGACCACATCACCCATGGAGTGTTCTTTGGTCTAAAAAAAATACCGCCATATGCCATGTCCCAAGACGTGTGAGAAGGGCCTTTGTAAGTAGGATGCATGACCACAGTGCATTAGCATCTCTGCATCCCCTCACATGCCAATAAGGCACAGTTTTCTCAGTTTTCTGAAAGTAATACACAGTTTTCAAAATTGATTAAAAAGCGAACTTGTACCACGCTTCTGAATTGCCATTAGGGACTACTTTAACCCCCTGGCCACAAAATTGAAAACCACTGATGATGGTGTAGGCTTTAATGATAGTGTTTCATTGTTATAAGCATTTGTGAAATAAAGTTGGGTTCTACAAGTTTCCCTATGTAATGTCAAATATTTTTTTTTACATTGGCACCTTTCCGTCTTGACAGACGATAGTTTGGTACATTGTGCTTCAAAAAGGCTTAATAACTGTCATATGGCAATAACTACGACCCATGGCGGTGGCGAGTGTGGCTGGTAAGGCCAATTCTTGCTGCAAATGTTTGCCCACAGTAGGTGCATGTGAAAACATGGTCATTTCCACCATTTTGCACCATCTTACGTCTCTCACGCTCTGTGTGTGCTTTATCTGCAATCATTTTCTCCTTTGTCTTTATTCCATTTCTGATAGTTGCCCTCCATGCAACACGTTCAGTGTCGACGTGCTCCCATTGTGCATTATCAATGCCTGTATCAATCATGTCCCGCTTACACACATCTTTGTATCGTAGTAGAGGCCGACCCTGAGATCTCCTACCCATCTGTAATTCACCAAAAAAGATGTCCTTTGGTATTCTACCATCATCCATCCTCCTAACGTGTCCTATCCATCTAAGTCTACGAAGACTGAGCATGGAATACACCGTCACACAACCTGATCTTTCCAATACTTCAGTATTTGTGATTTTGTCTTGCCACTTAATACCAAGTATACTTCGCAGACACCGCATATGAAAGCTGTTTAAACGTTTCTCTTGACGTGAGTAAGTTGTCCAGGTTTCACTGCCATAAAGAAGAGTACTAAGGACACAGGCTTGGTAGACGAGGACTTTTGTTTTGGCAGTAAGCTTCCTGTTCTCCCAGACTCTTTTTGCTAACATGTTCATTGTTGTTGCTGCCTTGCCAATCCTTATGTTGATTTCCTGATCGAGGGATAATTTGCTAATTACCTCTGTTCCTAGATATGTAAAATGGTCTACTATATCCAGTTCGGCGTCGTCAATAAAGATTGATGGTACACCATGTGCACCTTGTGACATAATCTGTGTCTTCTTTTTGTTAATTGTTAAACCAAATTCAGAACAAGCATTGCAGAATGCAGATAGTAGATGGTGTAATTCTTCCTCAGAGTGGGTCGTAATCGCAGCATCATCTGCAAAAAGCAACTCTCTGATTAGTACCCTGCTAATTTTGGTCTTGGCCTTCAATCTCTGAGCATTATAGAGGCCACCATCTGAGCGTGAGTGAATGTATATACCGTCATCCTGATCACGAAAGGCATATTTCAGTAGAAGTGAAAAGTATATCCCAAAGAGGGTGGGGGCTAGTACACAACCTTGCTTAACTCCCACTCTTAATTTCAAACTCTTCTGAAGTTGAGCCATCAAACTTGATTATACCCTTCATGCCTGTGTGGAACGATTCCACAATGGACAGAAGAGTTGGTGGGCAGCCAATCTTCTTTAGTGCTTTGAACAGACCCTCACGACTGACCAAATCGAATGCCTTTGTGAGGTCGTTGAAGGCAATAAACAGTGGCTGATTTTGTTCCCGGCATTTTTCTTGCATCTGTCGCAATGAGAATATCATATCAATGGTAGACCGGTTCTGACGGAAGCCGCACTGTGATTCGGGGTAGACTTGATCTCCCAGGACTTGAAGTCTGCGCAGGACAATTCTGGCAAATACTTTCCCAACAATATACAGAAGTGAGATACCCCTATAGTTGTTGCAGTCGCTCCGATCTCCCTTGTTCTTGTACAGCGTTATGATGTTTGAATCTTTGAAATCCTGTGGGACTTGTCCTTCTCGCCAGCATAGCTCTATTAGCTGGTGGATCTGTAGAGCGAGGGTGTCTTGCCCACTCCTGATTACCTCTATTGGAATCCCATCCTTACCTGGAGCCTTGCCAGATGCAAGCTCATTTATAGCACACTTAACTTCTGTTATAGTGGGAAGTGTGTCCAGGTGGTCAAGAGTTGGCAGGGTCTCTATGGCGTTGAGGGCATCATCCGCTAGCTTGGTCTCACTTGAGTAAAGCTCTAAATAGTGCTCGACCCATCTATCCATCTGCTGTTTCTTATCAGTGATGATTTCTCCAGTCAAGGTTTTCAATGGTGCACTTCTTTTGATCATTGGACCACAGGCTTTCTTTATCCCTTCATACATGCTTCTGATGTTTCCCTTATCACTTGCGATTTGAATGGACTCACATAACCTGATCCAATAGTCATTCGCACACTGCCTGGCAGCCTTTTGTACATCCTTCCTTCCTCGCTTGCTTCAGCTCACTCAGAGTGTTACGCGTTGGTCTTTCCTTCTTTCTTAAGAGAGCTATCCTCTTTTTATCAATCAAGGGCTGCAGTATCTGGCTGTTTGCCGCAAACCAGTCCTGCCTCTTATGATCCACAGTGCCGTAAACCCCTACCGTTGTTTTATAAATAGTTTCCTTAAGTTTACTCCATTTATCATTTACTATACAATTTTCTGATGTATCATTGAAAGCGTCTTCAAGTTGCTGTTGAAATTCAAAGCACTTTCCAGGATCATGAGTGTTAATAATATTAATCCTGGGGCTAGACTTGTGTTTAGCTGTGTAGATTCTCTTTGGTCTGTCTAACCCTTGCAACAACCAAAGAATGATCTGTATCACAGTCAGCACTGTGGTAACTTCGAGTTAATGATGTATGGTTCAGATGTTGTCTCCGTGTGATAATGAAGTCCAGCTGATGCCAATGGCCGGATCTTGGATGTTTCCATGTGACCTTATGCATCTCTTTTGTTTTAAAAAAGGAGTTTGTAATACATAGGTAATTTCTAGTGCAATGCTCCAGCAGCCTTTGCCCATTATCATTCATGCGACCGATGTTGTATTTTCCAAGGCACACTGGCCATGAACTCGAGTCCTTGCCCACACGAGCATTGAAATCACCGAGCATATAAATGTAGTCGGATTTTGGAACTGCCTTGATCGCAGAGTCTAGCTGCTCATAGAACGTATCCTTCACATCATCAGAGGTAGTGAGTGTCAGTGCATATGCAGTGAGAATGGTGGCAAATCCACAAGAGGTTGCCAAGCGCAGTGATAATAATCTTTCATTACCTCCAGCTGGGATATCAATCATTCCCAGTAGCGAATTCTTCACTGCAAAGCCCACACCGTGTTGCCTTTTTTCTGCCTGCCCTCTTCCCTTCCAAAAAAAGGTGTAATTGTTTTCCCTGAGTGACCCTTCCTCAGCGAGTCAAATATAGATGAGGTTGAAATCTTCCTCTCCCTCCCTGCCCACATCACCCTATTTTCATGATGATATTTTAGGCTATAATGTTATGTTTGTGTTGTTTGTTTTGTTGTTTGTCCATCAAGAATGATGATGACCATTCATTTCATCCAGTGGGGTTGAAGGTGTGGAGCCGTGGGTTCTAAGATAGCTGATAAGGCCTATTTTGGCTCGAAATGTTCTTTGACACTGTGGGCAATGTTATAGCTTTTTAATAACTGACTAGTTGGTACTGTGACCTAGGGACAGTGATCACATTTTCAATGACAGCCACAGACAATATTCATGCAGAAACCACCTTGCGTAGATTTCAATGTTAGGGTGGTAGGCGTTGGCCATTCAGAAAGCAATGGCAAACTAATAGTTTCAAAATTGCCCAGTAAATCTAAGCCACAAAATGCTGGGATGTCCTGTAAAGGACATGCAGCTAACATTTCACTGATTGAATGTTACCTAGTGGAGATTTTCAGACATGAAACCTCAAGTTAGCGAACAAGCTACATTTTGATTTGATATAGCAAATTGTATTCTGTTTTGAAATATAGGTACCTTTTTCTTTCAACAGCATAGCACTGCTAGATCTGGCTATTGCCATGGTTCCATATGCAGACCCTGCAAGACTGAACCAGATGTTTGAACTGGCTCTGCCTCGGCTTCAGGTTAGTAGTGCACTTTTATCCCTTTTTAAAGTGCACTTTTTACATTTTGAGGCTGATGTTTTTAAGCATTCATGATAGGATAACTTCTATTGAGCTTTTTATTTCATTTTTCTCTGGTCATTCAGTTAAAATATTCAGTGTATTACCACTTGAATCTCAATATAGTTTTAAAAACCATGGGAGTTTTTAACTCTTAATCTTTCACAGTTTTTATCTTGTAAGAGTTTGTAATTTCTTCTTCTGCTGCACATGTTCCACCTCATTGAAGCATAGGCCTTCATCAGACACATTGAAATGTTGTATCTTTTGCTGTTTCGTGCTGCTTCTTCCATGTCATCCCCATATTATTCATCCCTTGCCTGTAATTCTCTTCTGTTTGTGCTTGTTAATTCTCCAACTTTGCTCCTTTTTTTCCAGAGAGAAGTCAAGTTACACTATAAGATGATTTTCTCAGAGTGTGTCCTATCCATCACCTGCACCTTTTCATGACCTTTTGATTCTCTGGAATTTGCATACTTTCCGTCTCAAGCCACCTCTTATGTGCAGACAGCATGAATAATCGAGAAGGTGTATTTACTTGTCATTTGTACATTGCAGTTTTGCATGTGATGATGCTCTTGTTCTTATTTTTATTTCAAAATACATGTATAATAGAGTAAGTAAATAACAGGATATTTGAACTCAATATCTAAAGTTGTTGATAATTAAAAGAATTTATACTTTGCTCACTTCCAGTCAGAAGACAAGACCATTCAGAAAAAGTCTTACCGTGTGCTTGAAGAAATATGCAGTGGAAAAACAGCAAGCTGTAGAGATCTCTTGACAACCAACCTGGATAAAATTACTGAAGCATTACTTCACTCCCTTTCTAAGTCTAGCCCGTCATCAAAAGCTGTAAGTGTTGCTAGTAATTATAGATAGCCATTTTTAATTTCATCACTTGAACTTTAGCCGGTCTCTCTGGTCTAGGGGTTATATGACTTTCTCCGTAATCCCGTATACTCTCGTAATGTGACGTGACTTGCGCGAGAATTGGTAGCGGTTCTCTCCGCGTCGGTAACTTAGGGGTATGTGAGCCGGTCGCTCAGAAGGCAGTGGCAAACTACTGAGCATAATCTTGCCAAGAAATCGACAATCAGCTGGATGATGCTGATGTTGACAGTGATGTTATGCGGGGGGGAAAAAAACTTGAACTTTAGTTAAGTAGTTTTTAGTGCTTCTGTCTACTGATAAATGTTTATCAGTGTAAGAAAAGTCATCTTAAAACAATCATTAAAGCCGTTCGAGTTACATTTAAACTTCTTAAGCAATGAATTATCTTGTCGATAAGAGGTAGCAAAAGTCAATCTAGTGATCAGAGTGGTGAGTTTTTAGCAAGAAAAATAATTTGTTACTGCTGGCAACAAATATAGTTTGTTACTATAGAACAATTAGTTAGTTACTGCCCACAACAAATATAGTTTGTTACTATAGATGACATGATTTGTTACTGCAAGCAAAAAAATAGTTTGTTACTACAGATGACAAACAATTTGTTACTGCCCGCAACAAATATAGTTTGTTATTATAGATGACAAATAGTTTGTTACTGCAGGCAACAAATACAATGTGTTACTATAGATGACATAGTTTGTTACTGTAGATGACAAATAGTTTGTTACTGTTTGCAACAAATATAGTTTGTTACTATAGATGACATATAGTTTGTTACTGCAGGCAACACATATAGTTTGTTACTATAGATGAAAAATAGTTTGTTACTGCAGATGATAAAGTGGTCAAAGGCAAGAGAATTGTACTGAGTTCTATTCCATATGACCGTGTCTTCTTTCTGTAGAGTGTCCCACAGAGCATGAACTCCGTAGCTCCATTGATGACATCCCTAGGGATCTCTGAAAAACTGTACATGCGAACTGGATGATGAGTCCAAAAACGAACCCATGTCCTTCGTCGCATGAGGGGGCAGATGACAGTTAACAGTTATTAATATTTATTTATAAATTATGTTTACTACTCATTCATTCATTCATTCATTCAGTCAGTAGCATGTCCTTTGCAGAACCTCGCTACCATAACAACTTTCCGGAAAACCTCTCGATCATAAGCAAGATGTCCCGCGTCTGATACACCCATCTGGAGATCATCCGCCACATCCTGCACCCATCTTCTCTTTGGCTTTCCTCTTCCTCTCATCCCAGGCATATACCCCTCCATTATTGTTCTCTCCAAACTTTCGTGGCGTTTCAAGTGACCAAAATATTTCAGTTTTCTTTGTTTTATCGTCTTTAATAGCTAACCTTCTTCAATATTCAGCTCTTGAAGTATGGATGCATTTGTTCTTTTCTTTACCCAAGATATTCTTAGAACTCGTCTATAACATTTATATTCAAAGGCATTTATGCGCTGTTCAGCTTGTTTAGTAAGTGTCCAGGTCTCACAGGCATATGTTGCAATGGGAAAGATGCATGCTCTTAAAAATCTAATTTTTGTAATTCTGTCTGTCCCATTCTATAATTTATTCAGTTGTTTTAGTCTTTGAAGAGCAATTGATAGTAGTCGTTTAATTTCTTTCATTGTGTCACCGTTGTTGGTAATCAATGACCCAAGATATTCAAAATTTTCCACCACCTCCAATTTTCCCTCATTAACATATATTTCTTTCTCCATAGTGGTTTTATCTGTATGCATTATCTCATGATAATGAGATTGATAATGAGCACATGATTGATTGACATAGGAGATGGCTGGCCTAGGTAGTCATAATGAAATAAAATGTCAAAGACCACTGATATTTAGGGCATCATATATCTCCCTATTTATATAATCTCTTACATTTCTCATATTTTTGGCGTACAGGTTAAACAAATAGGGGGACAGCACACATCCCTGATGGACTCCTTGCTTGATGTCAAACCAATCTGATGTCTCGCCATCTATTCTAACCGCTGCTTGTTGGTCTAGATAGAGCATTCTTATGAGTTGTATTACATGTGGAAAGCCCATATTCCTCATGATTTCCCAAAGTTTCTGATGTTGTACAGTCAAATGTCTTTGAATAATCCACAAAACATGAGAATAGGTTTACATTAAATTCTCTGCACTTCTCTATTATTAAACGCATGTTGAGAATGTGACCTCTTGTTCCTCTCCCTTGTCTAAATCCAATTTGAACCACGTTAATTTCTTCTTCCATTTTCTTACGAAGTCTTCCCATTATGATTTTTAGTGGAATTTTACTTGCATGACTGATGTTTACTACTACATGTACATATTAGTGATCACATATAACAGTGATGAAATATATTGCTGCTGTACACATTTTCCCTTTGAAAATTTACTTAATGAAAGTGATGTGTGTGCTCTTAATATTAAAGTGAAAATTGCACAAGATGTACACCATTGTAGTTTTGTTTTACATTTGTAGTTTTAAAATATGCAAGGTTATTTCTACCACAGCCTCGTCTGCGATGCCTCATCCACGTGTATAAGAATCTGCAACAAAAGAACATGTACATTTTCATGGCCACACTTCCTGAGGTAAGGTTTTGCTGAATGTTTGATCTCTGTCATTTTTGCATAATTAATTAAAGAATGCTAACAATGAATTGTTTTGGGAAGTTTTTCAGTAATGTTTACCAGTATAGAGCAAAAAGAGACAATGGTCTCTGTTTAGAAATTAAAATTACATTGCTTACAGTCAAAGGGGTGTGGGGGAGGGAAGGATAACAACATGATCTACAGTAAGTCTTGCAGCCTGGTTGTAGTTTTAACAGTTTGTTACATTGATATCTGCTTCTGGCATTTTCAGAACAATGCTGAGATTCAGAATGTTGCTATATTGATAGCAATAAATGTCACTCATTGATAATTTGAGATGCATTGATCAGTTTTGTTTTACCATATAAAGTGATATATTCCGAGGAAAAGCCAGACAAACACATAATCAGACTGCAACTGATACCATAAGTACTGGGACTCTTTGAGGCTGTTGAAGATGAGGACGGAGCATATATGGGAATGTCCCAAGTGCTGTGATGCCAGTTCTTGGCTGGCTAAAATAACGTAAGTTCAAAGTATAGTGAATTATCTGTGGACACATGTTTTTAATCAATAATTTGTGAAAATGTCTGTCTATTAGGCCATCTTATGCACCAAAGAAATTGGAGTGAAGGCTAGAGCTGCAGCGTTTGAGCTGATCGTGGTCATGTCTGAAGCATATGTGAGATGGCATGGAGATGTTTCTGAGAAAGGTAGGGGAAGTTAACTCTTATCTTATTTGTATTGTCTGCATGATGGTTGTTTATTATTTGACTCATTGTTTGGTCCAAAGTTTTAATGTTTAGATTAGTTATTCTGTGCACTTTATTTTGCCACTTGTGTATTTTTCATGGTCTAATGAGACCCTTCTGTGTTGTCTTTTCCATGGCATTTCTGTTACAATTTTTGTTGTTCATGTGTTCATTTGTGCAGGCATGTACTTCTGCTCAGTAATTTGAACCCTTTATTGATTACACTGAATCAAGTGAATAATGGATCTACACAGATTGATCTCTTTTCACTTTTTTTTAGTTCAGTGTCAGCTCTGGGCACTTTTTCACAGTGACATAGTTATTTCCTAATCGGACTACAGCAGGATTTGGTAATACAACATTGAGCCAACAAGGATATTTCAAGATGCTGTTGAGAAACAACAAACTCATATGCTATACATCACATAGATGCCAGGTCAGGTCACTATTTACCAGGCTTGCGTCTTTGGGAGGTGTAAAATATGAATTGGTATTTGTTATTTCTGCACAGTATCTTAACATGCCCTTTTTGTCTGTCTCAGTAGTATAGTTTTTATCCGCCTGTCTTTATCTTTTTTTTTTAAATTTTAAATCTAGAATTCATTCAGTATGATTATTTTATCTAGATAGGATTGTTTAAGAACTCTCTGAACACTTATTGTATGCTTTTGTAGTAGCTTAGAAATTGTTACTTTGTTTGAAATTGTTTTTCCATTTCTGTGTTTATTTCTATCTTAAATATGAACTGTCTTGTACACATTATAATATATTTTGTTTTAAATTCTGCGTTAACAGATGTGTTCTTACAGTTCCATATAATTTTATTACACATTGCAGTACATATTTTCTAAATGTATTGTATTGTACATATTATAATTTCATAATGTGAACATTTTCTTTACCCTGTACTAACAAATTTGTTGCTGCTGTTTTATATCATTTTGTGTTAAATATTGTGATACATATTATTTCTGACATTTTACCTTCTGGTATTTCAGAGAGCTTAGGAGAGTTTGTCAGCAAGGTATTAGCTGGTCTCGCAGGCTCTCCCCACATGGTCAGTGCTACACTGTTAGCCTTAACCCGCATTGTGTACCACTATAAAGGTAAGTGATACTATAGCTGTGGTACTTTACCCACATTTGTTTTTACCAGTGGTTTTTCTGCTTGCCATGCCTCTGATTGTTACAAAGTGCACAGTTGTAGTTTTACATACTGAATCTGAGTTTCCATGGGATATCAGTGTTTGGAAGTAACTGATACATTTCCTTATATATGGGCACCTTATGATGGTAAGAAAGCTCCTTTTGTACCATTTTTATCAATGAAGCACATACTTTGATCTGTCTTTCATTATAACATATAAGTCCCAATGTATGCTAGTCCATTTCCTATATTACTATAGAATCATCGCAAGCACATTGATCCGTCTTTCATGTCACTTTCATGTGATGACATGTAAGTATATGCTAGTATATTCTAATAATACTATTCATTGCAAGTACATGAGTTGATTTCTTTAATTATGACATGTTCCAACAAATAAAAAACTCAAGTGCATAAACTCTTCAATATTTGGCTGCATATTAGTATTTGTATGTTGTGAGTAATAGAAAAGTAGTTTGCATTATGTATATATTGATTGTCTGTTTTTATAATCTTTGTTTGTCAACTATTTACAGATAAACTTGCTGGAGCAGTTCTGAACAATATGATTGACAGTGCTTGCTTATTACTGTCTTCAAAAACAAGAGAGATTATTAAGACGGCTTTGGGCTTTGTTAAAGTACTTCTTTCTGCCTATGAAAACACAGTTCTGGCAGCGCATCTGAAAGATTTGGTATGGCATTTTGTTTGTTTCTTTCATTTTGTTATTCAAGTTTTCTTCCTTTTGGTTTGTTATTTATTTCAGTGTATATGTATCAATCCTCAATCAGATGCCGTCTCCACAATGAAGGTTGGCTGCGATGGATCTCCAACACTGTCTCTCGCCTTGAGTGTACATTCTGTCAGACTGATGTTCGTCTATCTCTTGATGTTATCTTCCCACTTGTATCATTGTCTACCTCTTGCTCGCTTGTCCTCAACCTTGCCCTCCAGTATGGTTTTTATAAGAGTGTTATGTCTCTTAATGTGGCTGAAATATTTCACTTGCCTCTTTTTTTATTTCTTTCAGCAACTCTCTTTTCTAGTACCTCTGTATTTGATTATTTCTGTTTCCATGAAATACGACATATTCTTCTGTATATCCACATCTCCAGGGCATCTATTCGACTTTCTAGTTGCTTGTTCAATATCTAGGTTTCTGCGCCATACAATAGTGTTGAATATATGTAACATTTGACAATTCTCATTTTTAATGCGTTACTAATCTCTAGATACTAATCTCTAGATACTAATCTCTAGATGTTAATACTGATTTCATGCTGTTGAAAGCATTTTTGGTCATTCCTATTCTCTTTTTGATTTCTATTTCACTTCTGCCATCATCTGTTATTACATGTCCAAGACAGGAGAAATTTGTTACTTGTTCTAGTATCTCCCTGTTTACTGTGATGTTCATTGATGACCTTTCCATTCCATTACTAATTATCATAGTTTTTGTTTTTAGGATGTTAATATCTAAGCCACATTCTGCACTATGCTTGTTTATTTGTTCCACTAGGTTTTGTAATTCTTGCTCGCTTTCTGTTAGTAACGGTATCGCCAGCATGTCTAAGATTATGATTTTTCCCATTGATGTTAAGTCAGGCATTTTGACTTGTTTAAAAATTCTTTCTGTGTATAGGTTGATGAGGCTTGGGGACAACACACACCCCTGTCGTACTCCTCTTTTTATCTCTATGGGTGACAAATAATTATTTCAGCATCTAATTGACACCACTTGTTCCCACTAGAGGTTACTAATAAGTCTGATGTCCTTTCTGTCTACTCCTATGTCTTGAAGGCATGTAACTAGTCGTTCATGTTGTACTCTATCAAAAGCTTTTTTGTAGTCTATAAAACAGACATATATATTTGTCTGAACTTCTGTTATTTTTCAATTAACAGCCTCAAACAGATTATTGTTTCTCTGGTGCCGCTGTTTTTGCGGAACCCAAGTTGCTACTTCCTCATCAATTTTATTTTGAATTCTTTCTTGTATGACCTTGTAGTATCTTACTTATATGGCTCATTAAGCTAATAGTTCTGTAATCCTCACAATCAACAGCTCTTGGCTTCTTGGGTAGTGTGATGAAAATGGATGTTTTCATATCCTTGGGAATGTACCCACTATTATATATATCATTACCTAATTCTGTGATAGTATCAGTGCCAAAGATTTTATCATCTCTGTTGTTATCTTGTCAGGTCCTGCAGCCTTGCCTTCTTTCATCTTTTTAATAGCCTTCTCTACTGTTTGGTCTATCTTGAGTATTATACAATGTTGGTTTATTGACTCTTCTGTCCCAGAATAACTCTTCTGTGTATTCTGTCCATCTTTTTATTATGTCAGTATTATCAATTATTTCTCAATCTTTTCCTTTGATACAAACATGTCCTGTTATATTGTTTGTCTTCTTTGTAAATCTTTTTATATGTTTATGCAATTCTTTCGAGTTGTATTTTATTTCTAGATCCTCTATTTCTTTGCATTTTTTCTGCAACCATTCTTCCTTGGCAACTCTGCACATGTGGCATATTTCTCTGTCTATACTACTGTCCACAAGCTATAATATACTATCCGCAGTGTTACTAAATAGACTAAAACCATATTCAGAAGACATATTAGGTGACTACCAGGTGGGTTTTAGACAAAACAGATCAACAATAGATCAGATATTTATCTTACGACAAATAGCGGAGAAAAATTGGGAATATAAAAGAGATCTCCATAACATTTTTGTGGATTTTAAAAAGGCTTATGATAGTGTCCATAGGAATAGTCTATGGAATGCTATGCAGGAATTTGAAATACCAAGGAAGTTAATCAACATGACCAGACTATGCATGGAAGATATTTATAATATAGTAACATATAAAGGCAGGAAATCAGACCCTTTCCAAATATCTGGCTTGAAACAGGGTGATGCACTATCGCCGCTACTCTTCAATCTGGCTTTAGAGAAAGTTGTAAGGAAGATAAAGGAGGAATGTGATATTGGAGGAACATCCAAGCTGCTTGGTTATGCAGATGATATAGATATTATAGGGGAAAATAAACAAAAGTCATTGGAAATATTGACTCACTTGAAGGAAAAAGCCCAACATATGGGGGATGGTTATCAACCAAGATAAGACAGAATATATGGTAATTTCAAGAGACGGAATGGCTAAAAACTCTGGCCACATACAAATAGATAATATGACCATTAAAAGAACAGAAACATACAAATACCTGGGTACAATCTTCAACTGCTCCAACATCATAAGGGAAGAAATACAAACTAGAATCAATTCTGGAAATAAGATATACTATGCACTACAACATCTACTAAAATCAAAGGCGCTATCTCGTAACACCAAAATCACAATATACAAAACACTGATCAGACCAGTTGTGCTGTATGGCTCTGAAATCTGGAGTACAACGAAAGGAGATGAAGCCTTGTTACAAACCTTTGAGAACAAAGTTTTAAGACGCATCTTTGGACCCATTAGGGATACACAAAGTGGAGAGTGGAAAAGAAGAAATAACAAAGACATTTATGATCTGTTTAAGTCCCCGCTAATCACAGGTATCATGAAGGCTAATAGACTACAATGGCCCGGGGCATATATATAAAGAATGGAAGATAATAGGGAAACAAAACTCGCTTACACTCAAGAAATAAATGGCCGTAGACCCCGAGGTAGACCAAGAAGACGGAGAGATAATACATGTACGGACCTACAAGCACTTGGAATCAACGACTGGCAAGAGAAGGTCAACCAGAGAGACGAATGGAGACGGATTGTATCTGCAACAAAGAACCTCAATGGCTCGGAACGCTGAAGAAGAAGATTAATATTTATTCTGCAGTGTTCTTTGCTGTCTTTCTTTGAGTCATTTTGCTCAAGATTTCATCGGTTATCCATAATTTCTTTTTCATATTTACCTTCACTGGCAAGGTGGTATTTGCAATCTGTATGCTAGTTTTTACGCATTCCCACTTTGTATTAATTTTATCTTCAGGATTTTCACGTCTATATTGTTCCATGCTTTCAACGATTAGCCTGTCATATTTATTTTTTTCTTCAACCCGGTATAGTTGACTGGTGTCTGGTTGTTTCAAATAATATCTTTTTGAGGTGTCTTTGATGTCATTATTCAGTGTTTTATTTGTAATTTTAAGACTACAGGATTGTGGTCAGAGTTAATATGAGCACCAATATATATTTTAAACATTGTTTTTAAATCTATTTCTAATCCTAATGTAGTCAGTTTGGTTTCTCGTTCTGTCTCCAGGGCTTTTCCACGTATACAGTTTTCTGGGGTTATGTTGGAAAAATGTGTTACAAACAATAAGATTGTTTTCCTTGCAAAACTGTATCAGCTGGTCTCCTCTGCTGTTTCTGTTTCCCATACCACGCTGCCCTACTATCTGCTTATATTTAGTTTTTCCAACCTTTGCGTTCATGTCTCCCATGTCAATTAGGACCTCTGATGATTTTACAACTTTCAGTGTTTGTTGTAGGTCTTCATAATATTCTTCTAGCTGATTATCACTATAATCAATCGTTGGAGCATATGTCTGTTGAAAGGTCTTGCCTTAATTTTGAGTAGTATTCTATCTTTACGAGTCCAGAATCCACTAATATTTTTTTCTAAGTTTCTTTTTACTACTAAAATGGCTACTCCTCTCACATGGTGATCTCCTACTGAATTAATGAATATGTAGTCGTCTCTCCTTATATAGCTCACATCTGTCCATCTGGTTTCATATATTTTACACGCGCGCAGAAGATAATTCTGGGAAGTTGGTCATTTCTTTTCTCTATGAACTGTTTTTGAGCCAGAGAATAATATTATATTCTGAGATAATGAGGGATAGACTGCACTAAAAGTATCCTGAAATGGCAAAGAAATTAGGGAAACTAGCAGAGAGTCATTTGCCACATCATGATGATAATATTCTGTAAAAGAAGAAATGGTGAGGGACAGAAAGAGAAAAAGTGCTGGACACTTCAATGTATTGGCATATACACCATTCATTTTCGCAGTTTTACAGCTTGAAAAATATAAATTTAGACGTTTGATAAACTGAACAGTCCCAATTCTGTGTTACAACAGGGATTTTTCTGTTCAAATTGTGTCTATATGCATTTGGTTGGGGGGGGGGGGGGGGGGGTGGAGAACCATGGATCAAAAGATAGACTATTACCTGGTCGGTGGTTGAATGCCTATTAGACGATGAATTCTTTATCTGGTGATATATATAGCTATGTCACCATCCCAACCTAAAAGTAAATGGAACAATAGATTTTGCTAAACAAAGAAAGATAATGAACATGAGTCTAGTCACCATGCCTCATAATTCATTACCAAATATATGTGGTTTATCATTTCATACTCCTTTACTTTACTTTATGTGAATCTTTTTTTTTTTTTTTTTCCTCTTCTCTTCCAGCTGAGCAGCCTTGATGAAATTGCTGTGAAAGGCAGTATGAGACGTTTAACTAAGATTATTTATTTGAAGCTGATCAAGCGATTTGGGTAAGGATATGCATGGAATATAATAAATTTATGCTTGTAATCACAGAACAGGATAATGATCAAATGATTTTATAATATTAACACCTTATTGCAAACTGTAATGGAGAGAAAAGTAGTGGGCAGACAATGTTGTTCTTTCGCCCTTTATTCATGGGTAGGATGGATGTGTGCAAAGGCCCTCAACCAACTCCTGACTAGGGTTGCCAGATTCGTGGGCACCAAAAGGACATAATAAGACAAAAAAGAAGACATATTGAATGTTTCATTTGAATCGTTCCAGATTAAACCCACAATCAGTACAATTTATTACAATAGCTGCCAATAAGTGTCTTACTCATAGTGAATCGACCAAGAAACAATCATGTTAAAAAATAAATATAAATTCAATGGAGGCCTTTTTCAAAATGCTAAAAAACTTTATTTGAACAGCCAATTGTACAATTATTACCTTATAATCTTTATTAATTACTCATAAAATATATTAAAAAAAAAAACAAAATATAAGAAAAGCTGGACATTTTAAAGGTTTTTAGCTTTGCCTGCCGGACAGAGAATATTAGGCTACAAAGGACATGTCCTCTTTTTGCTGGATGTCTGGCAACCCTACTCCTAACCATCATATCATTAGCTGTCTCATGCAAATCTGTCCATGTCATTGTTCTCTCTTCCCCCCCCCCCCCCCACCCCACCCCATGTCTCTGCTTTTTCTTCATCTGTTTTTAAGTCTTTCTCTATATCTTGTGCCCTGAGGATTCCTAGCTGTATTATTCTCATGTTTTCTCATTATATGGCCTGTGCATTGCAGTGTCTTTTCTTCGCCTCTGGATTCACTGGTGGTTATCAAGTTTTCTCCATAAACTTCACATTGATGATTCTGTCATATCATTTTAGTCCTGTTATTTTACGCAAGCACCAATAAATGCAAGTTTGTAGTTTTTGTGTGTGTGTAAGTTGCTGTCCATGTTCCTCATCCATTACAGTGATTACTGATTTATATTAGAATTTAAAGAGAGTGTTACAAGTGGGAATTTAATGTCAGGAGATGTATTGAAATAAGCCCATCTGAATACACTCTAAAGGTTAAAAATGTCAATTGAGGGCCATTGCAGACGCCTTTCAAAGTGAATCTTGATGTTGATATGTTGAAGTTAAAAAGAAATTTTATAATTGAAACTCGCTGCTCAAAAGTTGATTTATAGTACAAATTTCAGGCTCTCTTTGAACTCTAGTGTAGTCCATATGTTGCTACCGCTAGTAGCTGCTGCTAATACTGAGAAGTGCACTAGGCTGATTTGTTTGTGTAGATTACCAGTTTTTTGTGTAGATTACCAGTGCCCTCCGCCATCAGGTGAACCCACTCCCACTTCTGAGTTACTTGTAATTTTGTCCCCAGTTTTGTCCCCAGGACTAGAAAACATTTTAGTACAGCTGACTTGTGTAGGGGTTGAATCCGCTACCATGCCATCAGCGCACGTGATGTTTAAGAACTGGCGCTCATTATTTTGGCCATGGTGCTCTACTTTATTTCCAGTAATATTGCTGCAGAATAAGTTTTGTAGTCATTTGTTGAAAAATGTCAAATATGTGAGGTATGCACTTATAACTTCATCATGCAAGAAGGCTACAAAAATGTGTTTACATGTATATACACATTAAGTGTATTGAATCATTTCTAATACCAGTTTATTTACCTCATGCACTTCTAATAATTGTGGCTGTATATGCAGGCAGTCAGATATCTCAATAAGCACACTAGTATAGTTTTCTGCTGGATCATTCTTTAATTTGTTTGGTGAAATTGTCGACACAATTTGCTCACTAGATACGAATTAATCGTCAACTTAACGAAAGAAGGAGTGCACAAACTGTTGAAGAACATCCACAAATCACAAGAGAGGGCCAAGAGAAAACAGAATGAAGATGGAGGCAGCGAAGATGAAAATGAAGAAAGTGAGAATGAAGATAAAATGATAGCTCAACCTGAAAGGTAAGTCAGTGATCTAGTGTTGTACTAACCTTGTCTTTTGAGTTGTTCACTCCTATTTGAGCTGAAGAAATTGGGCAGTGGTTATGTAATCTATTGACAGTGCAATACCTAAAGCTGTTGGACACATTACCAACTTGGGCATAATCCCAGCTGGTGTGTATGTGCTGTGCTGAATCATGACCTGTTACACTCTAATATACCTCTTATCAGATGTGACATTCCAGAACTGGTGTTGCACACTCCATTGATTTCTGGGCTGGGAGAGGGGAAGGAGACCTCTGTAACAGTCCACTCAGAGATAGTATCTATGTACCATGTCTTAACACCAACCTAACTCCCATAGATACAAGCCTTCTTCAGGACACAACACAACCTGAACACCTGCTCTAGACCTCAGAATTAAGGCTCAGTCTTCTAGAGGATCAGTAGACCAACCACCAGATTCCCCTTGAGATTAATGTCATGCGGTGCTATGGTATTATTGTCAGTAGTCAACAATACAATGTTCCCATGGTTTACAAGATTGAGACATGCTTGCATTCTTGTCTTTCTTTTGTTGTTGCTTTTGCTTTAAGAAAACATAAATTATGTTCATCTCCAAGAAGAAATACGGCAATGTAATATTCAAGTCGATGGGGAAAATCTTAACAGGTGAATCTTTTGAGCTGTCTGGGAACATTCATTGAATCAGTTGGAAGATACCTTATAGGAAATATAACTAGAATCACTATAGTAAAAATAGTCATTTTTGCAAGGTGGAAAATATATTCATAAATTACCTTTCAGATGCAGTGAATAAATGTGTTAACGTGCTATATGGAGCCTATTCTCTTGTAAACCTGTGAAATATTCTCAAGTGGCAAGAATGGCAGCAGAAATGTAATTTCTGGAGGAAAAAACGTCGACAAACAGAAAAACAAATGGTGCTTACCATTAAGAAGCAGATTAAAACTGCAAATTCATTAGAGAAATTAGATTTTGTGGGCATGTTATGAGAAATAAACTTAAAACCAGACTAATTTGTTGGCATGTGATGAAGACAGATAAAGACCTGGATGGCTGAGCCAGATTACACAATGCTGCAAAATCTGGTCTGAGACTGGTGATTGTGTGAGATGGTGAATCATGATTGCTTATGCTTACCAGCATGGCATGTGACAACAGTGATGAGTTTTTTTGTTATCTCCACCTGTTTAGCAAATGGCACCCCTCTGCTTTTGCTGTAATAGATGTTTCTAATATCAGGCAGATCTAATCAGCCACTCCAGAATCCACCCTGAGATTGATAGATGTAAATATGTTCCTTTCTGACAAATACCACCCCTTGTGCTGTCTCTTGCTCTGTAATCTGTTCTTTGCCCATGTTAGCGAGCTGATGAGGGAAGCAAATTATAGTAGCACTGTAAGCTATCATGCATGGGAGGCAACCAATGATTGGTATGAGACTGGCTACCTCAGGCTGTAGAAAACCTGGCTGCAAAACCTAACCAATCATGAACAGGTCTACAGCAGGCGTGGCAAGAGTTTGCTGAGAACTTGTACTCTATTGGGAGATGGAAGTCTTGAGGAGGAGAACCTTTTCTTTGATAATTATATATTATATTTTTGTGATTCTCTTATGTACACTGAGATGATGTCACCTCTGCTTTGTTAAAAGTGTCTGATGTATTTGGTCACAAGTGCTGCTTTCATGACATGGAAATTGTTTCTTCTCAAATGCTAGCATTGATGACCTGCTCAGGGACACCGACTCTGAAATGGATGATGACGATGACAACAAGAAAAAAGGTATCAAGAAAGGCAAGAAAAAGCGTGGCAAGGATGCATGGTTGATGGAGACTGGAGATGATGAAATTGTGGACTTCATGGACCCAACGGCATCAAAACAAGTCTTAGGTGAGACATCCCCAGCACACCTTTTTGTGTGTGTGTGTTAAATTTTAACGTGGTAACCATACCTGTTGTACTATAAACGCTGATAGAATTTAACTTGTTAACAGTAGTGTACATGTTATCTGATCCTACATCATTGATTATCACCCTCATTATTGTATCATATTGCTAGCTTACTGAATAGAAAGAAGCTTCTTGCTTTCTCTCTGATAAAAAAGCAATTAGAATGTTTCTGTGTTTCTAAAAAAATGTTACATCTCTTCAGTATCATAGTTCTTGTGCTGTGAGCGAACATAACTGTCAGTTGCTAATTAATATAGCTTGCTAAATCTCTGTTGTGTGTACCTCCAAAAATATTTTTATCTTCACCCATCATCCTGATATATATCACTGTCATATTATCACAGCTTTTATTGTTAATGACATTTTACTGTTATATTTATCATTTAAGCAACCAAGCCGAAAGACAAGAGTGGAGATAAAAAGACTGAGGGCAAAGAGAGAGGCTTTAAGTTATCTGGTGATGGTAGACTTATCATCACACAGGAGGAAGAAGAAAACGACAAAGGTACAATTTCTTCATGACTTTCTTATAATCTCTCTCTCTCTCTCTCTCTCTCTCTCTCTCTCTCTCTCTCTCTCTCTCTCTCTCTCTCTCTCTCTCTCTCTCTCTCTCTCTCTCTCTCTCTCTCTCTCTCTCTCTCTCTCTCTCTCCCTCCCTCCCTCCCTCCTCCCTCCTGTGTGTGTGCGAGCTGTCTGTCATACTCTGTTTATGCATACCTCTCTTTGTGTATATGAGTGCATATGTAATTTGCTTTACATATTTAGATTATGATTGACATCAGGGTATGATTGTCTGGTGTACTAACCTAGTGATTGATGTTTAGTACAGGATCACTTTGATCCCACACTTATATCTCTATACGTTCTGCAGTCTCCTCCTATAGATCACACAAGAAGAATTTCACATTGCATAAACTTTGCAGCACTGGTGGGGATTAAAATGTGTATAGCACAATCACATATAAATTGCTCTTTCGTGGGTAGGATTTCTAAGTTTTTAATGTAGTCTCGGCAGCGCCCTATTTGGCCTTTTTTTTTCAATTTCTTCAGTTAAGACAATTTTACATGCACAAATTGTTACTTGTCCTTCAAGTTTTGTCCTTGTCAGAGAAAGTTGGCATGAGTTAAGAGGCAGACCTTGTGCTCTGTAAGTCGTTTAACTCCCTGATGAACTAACTACAACTCTGAGAGAAGTAATGTAGTTTGATAACTCTGACAGTTTCAGTATTCATACTAGTTTTATTTAGTCGTCACTGGATACCAGGCAGCCATTGTAGCATGGTGGCTAGTTGCCCACTGGTGGTCATAGTTTTGAATCCGCACTGAGGTTGATTTTGAGGCCTGGGTTTTAGGTTGATGCAAACTAAATAAAAAGGCAACAGGAAATATCTTGGGAAGTAAAGGCAACTTCATGACACCGACCACAGCACGACACAGACCACAGCATGTACTGAATGCTGGTTATAAAAATATGGGTCTAGCACCAAGTGCTTAACACACTTTAAGGCATGTGAATGGGTCCTTGGCTTATTTGCTTCACTATCTACCAAAGGACATTTCTGTTTTGTAGTGTCTTAATATACTTCTTAATGTGTTGCTGTAGATAAGACTGATTTATTGTTATAGTATTCTACACATATTATTTATGTGCCAAATTTTATATTTTGGAAACCTCATAAATATTAGTCACATATTGGTTTCATTTGAAGGTTTCAAGGGCTATTTGTTGAGCAGCATTTGATTGATATGTATTATGGATATTTTGAGAAGTCTTAACCAATTGCTTGTTATGTTGACAGTTGTTCCCTTTCATAATCTTGTGTCTATTAATTTCAAGTTGCATTTGTTTGCTATTCAATTGCAGGTAAAGCTGGGCGTAAAAGGAGAAATAACGATGATGATGATGAGGATGATTTGGAAGATTTGTTGGCAGCAATTGGAGGCGAACTCAAGGTAAGAATTCAATTTAATGTTTTCAATTTGTTGCCTGTAAAATATACATGAATGACTGAAACATTCGTTTAACTGGTGAGAATACAAGGACTAAAACTGTAGGACAGAATGACCAACATGAAGCTTTGGCAGAAAACTAGACATCACAGCGAACCTAGAGGTGAAGGAAAGATGCTGGCGCTAAATAGGACACACATCTGAATATTGTATAATTGATGGAACCTACAGGGCAACCAAAATGGAGTAATCCCTAAAACATGGAGATATCTAGATAACAGAGATTAATTGTATGGGGAAGGCGTGGAGGCAGCTGCTGGGGTTAGTAAAAGGCTTAATTTGTGTTGGATGATTGTCAGTGCTCCATTAGGGGATAAATAAAAGAGAAGAAGAATATATACATATTTGCTTATGACTGAGAACAGTCCCTGTAAGTGTATAGTTTCCATTACTAGTCACCAGTAATATCAGACATTTGCTACAGCAGGATTATTATTGATTTATGTATGTATACTTTGACAGCAATTTATGTAACTGTTAAGCTGAATCAAAACTATAGGTTTCTTTAACATTACCAGATCTTTAGAAGGTTTTGTAACACTTGTCAAGTAGTCACCATGCACTGGATTTAATTAGCACCAGTTAAATCGAATAGTTTAATTAGGTATTGTCATAGTTGACTATGAGAGAGAACGCTGGATAGGTTGGCAGAGTAACACTGAAGAATATTAGCAGCTGAATAACCAAGAACACAGAGGATTGTTGCTTGTGGAGGATCATCTTTGCCTACACCATCTAGCAAGGCAGTGATGATGAATATGTTAGAAAGAAACTAATTTTCATCTGAGTTTTTCTTTGAATATCAGACCTAATTTAGATATTTAGAAGCATGTACTGCTGAATGAAATTAGATGAATTCCATATGTAGGTGGTGCTTAGATTTACTTGCTTGCCATTTGATTTTTGTATTTATAATTTCTGAATGAAATGTTGTTTTATTCTGCTTAGAACAAGACAAAGAAGCGAAAGATGGATGCTGCAGCAGCTGCTCCCGGTGATAGTGATGATGAAAATGCCACCTCAGCAGCAAAATATAAAGGTAAAACAGCTTTATAAAATTATAATCTGTACTTCTCCTCATGCAGTTTTCTGGCTTAAGACAAGGGACAAAAGTCAGAATGGGAGAAAGGGGAGAACATAAATTCAGGAGGGTGAAAATAAGCATGGCATAGAAACATGGAAGAGGGTTAAAAAAAAGTTATTGCAGATCCTTTACAGGACGTCACAGTTGTTACAGTGTTGGATCTCAAGGAGATCTGAACGCGGGTTCAAACAGGCAACAATAACTCCGTTAACTATAATATAGCAACATTTATTGGAATGAGGTATACAGTGCATTGGCGCAGTGGGTTTAACAAGCCCGCACTGATAAGTTGCTTATCACAGTGGTTTAACATCATACATGGTTATAACAAACATTCTATGCAAACTATCTAGCATATGTCTATGACCCTAAATACACATGGGTCTGAACTACTAAGTCCCTCTAAGGCAGGCCCTGTTGCCTCGCCGAAGTCCTGTCTGTCTCTGCCGGTTCACACGTGTCGCAATCCGACACGGGTGGTACTCTATCCGAGTTCCTCGTGGACCCCGCAAGTGACAGAATTCCCCCCTCTCCCCCGATTTGATGGGTTGTTATAAGGTAATTAGTTCTGTACTAATTCTGTCCCAGAATCACATTAAATCGGTGTTTGTAGTTTGGTGGACAGTAACTTGGTAACCTACACATTGGCATCAACACTCATGTATTCTCCCATACACCACTTCTCTGATTTGCTGAAGAGGTCTCTCTCTCCTGTGTCCTTAAAAATGCTTATCTGACCGAAGTTACGTGACGTTTCCTAGTTGTTTCTACAACCCGTCCTTCTCAAAGTATCCCACTGATACCAAGATAATTAACCTCTGTATTAGAGAGGATTAACAAGACACAAGTCTTGGCTAATTAAGTACACCTGCAAATCTTGTTCTGTGTGTGCATTTCAATACACTTTTACTCTCGTATGTTGTATAATGCTGAATATGTAGTTACGCTGTTATTTTACCCCATCTGACTACATGTGTCCCTGTTGGCTTGTTAGTGTGTGGACTAAGTAGTTGCTTCTAATAAAGTGACTGTATTTTAATTGATAGTTTTCAGTTTTGAGTTTGATGTAAAGTGTGTGTTGCATGTGTGGCTTATCTCCAAGCGTCACGAGTTGGGATATCCTTAATCATGAATTACCCCAATGTGTGTAATGCATGATCAGGCATTCCAAGCAGTGGTGCTTAGATGTAGTATCCTAAATCCTAAACTAAGAGTACTAAACTAACTACTAAACATGTATCCACAATTTAGACAATTAATACAATTTACACGAAAGACGCAGACAAATTAAAATAAATACGTTTTGCGTACAATTTGTCCGCTCAGTATATCGCTCTCTCATTTAATTCTGTTTCTTGAGTGTTGTAATCAACGTAGTTCTCTTTTGGCTGTTTGCAAAGTCTCTTAGCAACAGCAAGTATGGAATGTTCTCAATGTCGAGTATGAAGTGTTCTTAATGCTTTCATGATCAATGTCAGTTCACTTGTTGAATTCATTTCACACATAATGTCTCGATCGGAATGTTTATAGAGCTTTTGGTGATTGGTAGTATAGGGTTCTTAACGTGTCATGTTCGTAGGTGTTATACGTAACCTATTCACTTGGGTGATATTTCTTCTAAATGAAAGTTCTCTAGCAGGTGTAGAGGTACACTGTTCTATGCCACAGAATAAAATTATCACAGCTAGTTGTATGGCAAATTGTTAATGTAACTACTGTTAGTCTGATGGTGCATTCGTTTGCCGTGATAAAATATCAGCAATAATGTTGTCAGTGCCTCTGATATGTCGGATTTCGAAGTCGAAATCTTGAAGAAGAAGACACCATCTTTGTAAACGATGGTTTTTCGGGACACTTTGCTTCAGCACCAACAATGGCGAGTTATCGGTGAGTACAACGAAGTGGGAACCTAAGAGGAACTTAGACAATCTGAGCATACAAAATAATAGACTTAATGCCTCCAATTCCACCGTTGAATAATGGGTCTCTGCTTTCTTCAGCTTACGGCTCACGTAGAGAATTGGGTGTCTCACTCCTTTCACTTCTTGCATTAAACATCCACCAATTGCGATAGCACTCGAATCTGTGGTCAAAATAAAGGGTAAATCTATGTTTGGTAATCGTAATACTGGTGGATTAGAAAAAATGCATTTCAATCTGCATATTGCATCCTCTAAGCGAGTACTTTTACAAAATTGTTCTGGATGATCTTTTGTCAACATATTAGAAAAAACTGATGTAAGTTCTGCCCAATTTGGTATAAACTTAGCATAATAGTTTATAAGACCTAATAAACTTCTAACTTGTTTCTTCGTAGTTGGAACTTCTAGATTGAGAATTTTAGAAACAATTTTATCATCTGTCAACAGTTTGCCTTCAGAAATTCTATGACCAAGGAAGTCTATTTGTTTATAGCCTATTTCAACCTTGGAAGGTTTGATAGTAAGTCCAAAAAGATAGATTTGGTTAAAGACTTGTTGGAGTGTAAGTAAGTGAGAAGTCATATTAGAAGAATGAATGCATATATCATCAATATAAGATTGCACGTCTTTGATGCCGTGCAATAACAACCTAGTTAACCTGACAAAGGTGGCGGGAGCGTTTTTGAGCCCAAATGGAAGGTATCTCCATTCGTACAACCCCAGAGGTGTTGCGAATGCTGTTATATGTCTGGAAGAAGGGTGTAGTGGAACTTGCCAATAACCTTTCGCTAAATCAACCTTCGAAAATAAGGATGATTGAGACATATTCAAAATGAGGTCTTCACAGCTGTTCATTGGCTCTGCATCTGTAGTGGTTATCGTATTTACCCTTCTATAGTCTACGCACAAACGGATTGTTTGGTCATTCTTTTTCACAAGGACAATTGGTGAAGAATATTGGGACATAGATTTCTGAATTATTCTATTTTTTTTCTAAATCCAAAATTTCTTTGTCTAACTTTGCTCTATAATGCAGAGGAATAGAATATGGTCTACATTTGACCGGTGTCAGATCTGTCAACGCAATTGTATGGGTTATTTTGTCAGTCCGTCCAGGTTTGTTAGAGAAGATAGATTTATAATCGTTAAGGAGAGACAAAATGTCTTGTCGCTGCTGTTGTGTCAAAGTGTCAGAGATTTGTATGTCCTTTATACTGCCGTCGTCATTTATAATTGGTACTGGAATTTCAGTATTGTCTACGTCCGTCTGATTTATTACAGATGCTACTGTTTGTAAATTGTCCTCAATGTCTTTGTCGTCGTCGTCGAGATTAATCGTTGTCAATGTGTCGTCAAATTGGTCGCCGTTGTCATTATCCCATATTGTCGGTAATGTAAATATGTCTTCGTCGTCTTTGTCGTCGTAAGAGTGCGTCGTTAACGATGCTTCGTTTGTCGGGGTGTCATTCAGTTGGGTACTTGTCATTTCGTTTCTGTCATCAGTTAACTGCGTCTGCTTACTCGTGTCACTGTCCTCTCTAGCATAGTATGGTTTTAACATATTTACATGGAATATTTTCAACTTTCCATTCAAAGAAATTTCGTAGTCAACTTCCGAAATTCTTCTCACAATTTTAAATGGTCCCTGCCAAGAGGTTGATAGTAAATCTCTCTTGTCAGGTAGTAATAGTAAAATATCCTGATCTGGTTTCAATACATTTGTTTTTGCACCTTTGTTGGCATACTGCCTGTACCTAAAACCTTTCTCCTGTAATGATGTTCTGGCCAGTATACAGGAACGTATGATTTTGTCTCTGGTGTCAGTGACTAAATCATAGGTGGAAATTGGTAGTTGGATATTTACAGGTTGTGATATGATATCTTTGTAAATAGTGAGAGGTCCTCTTGGGTTCGCTCCATACATCAATTCGAAAGGAGAGAACCCTGTGCTTGATTGTGGGACTTCTCTATATGCGAACAGCACCGTTGGGAGAAGTATATCCCAATCGGCTGGATTTTCAGCTGTCACTTTGGATAGCATATGTTTCAGGTCCCCATTTAGCTTTTCGCAGATACCATTCGCGGCTGGTCGATAGGGACTGGTGAAACATTGCTTTATGCCTAGTAACTTAGTTACCGATTGAGTGGCATTCGATATGAACTGAGTTCCCCTATCTGAAATTATTTTCTCCGGGAAGCCAAAACGGGAGAATATATTTAACAATACGTCCGTCACATCCTTAGAGGAGACAGATTTTAATGGAAGCATTTCTGGCCATCTCGTACATAGATCAATAAGAGTAAAAATATATCTATTCCCTTTGCTTGAGATGTGGTTTAACGGGCCTACTAGATCAACTGCCACAATTTGAAATGGCCTCGAGGCAGTTGCGGTTGATTGGATTTCTGCCGTAGGGTTTTTTCCCTTTTTAACCAGTTTCTGACATATATCACATGATCTACAATAGGTTTTTATGTCTTGGCAAAATTTAGGCCAATAAAATTGGGTCAGGACCCTGGCTCTAGTCTTTTCGTAACCCATATGACCTCCGAAAGGTGAGTCATGGGCTATCTTTAGTACCTTCTCACGATGTGAATGAGGTAAAACTACCTGCTGTATCGTGGTCTGATCTCTGGTGTAATATCTAGTCAGAACGTTGTTCTTTAATCTAAATGTCCACGACGCATTTTTAGTCAATTTTGGTTTAAGTCCTACTAACCTAAAATACTGTGAAAGTGTAGGAACTGCTTTCTGTTCTTCTCCAAAATTAGTGCTGGTAGTGTTTGGTGATACAATTTCTAGTGACTCCTGCAGTTGGTCGGTGTGGGTTTTGTGAGTTGTCTGTCGTGTTATTGCATTCGTGTGTTGTGTGTGTTGTTGCACATCTACAGGCTTGGTGGTTTGTGGATCGCTGGCATCCTCAATTCGAGGTTTTAAGTTGGTCGTATCACTGACCGATTCGACCGCCCCTGCATTATGCACCTAGGTGAATTCTTTCTGAATTACTTCATTGGTTGTCTCCCTTGTTCTTTTGGCAGATTGAGACAAGCACGAATGGTGTTTCTCGTTAGAATCGCTGTTTGGGATGCTGGATACCGTTTTTCTGCTCCCAATCTCTGATTTCCTTTTCAGAGCACGATCGTATGTTGGGCAGATTTCCAAGTATAATTTCAGCGACAGGATTTTCGAGTACTGCGCACAATACTCGTCCTGATATGAAAGGTGTGCAAATTTCGACAAGAGCAAGGGGGTATTTCTCTATAGTGCCTGAGAATGTGCGACAAGTTACGTGTTTGTGTGTGTAGTCTTTGTCGTTGACTAATGTTTTCTTAATTCCACATAGCGTTGCGCCGGAATCGCGGATTAATGTGCACTTTTTGTTGTTTACAAACCCTGTTGAGAAATTTAGCTTGCCTGTAGATAAGGCAGCGTTGGCCATTTCATTAGAAGTAGGAATGGTGTGGCCACATAGTAATGTTGTGTCAAGTTGGAATTTCATACAGGTGTTACATTTATTGTCTGTAATGGTGTCAATAATTTGCACGGCATTTCCTAGCTCACTCAAGCTTTCGTTTTGATTGTCACACTCATTCAGTAATTCAATATCTTCGTCTGATGAAGTTTCAACTAGTGCAGCATTGGCTTGTTTCAGTATCTTTCGGCCTTCACAAAAACGAGAATAGTGCCCAAAGCTGCTGCAAAAATAGCATTTGACCGCTCTCTGATACGCATTTCTCTTGTTCTTTTGCTTCTCCACGATCATTTTGAGATGATGTGGATAGTTGGGCGATTTATCGCACATCGCGTATTCTTCGTGAGTCAAACTGCAATATTGGCACTTCACTGGCTTCCTGACATTCGAGCGTGGTTTAAACTTGCTTTCAGTTGGTTTCGAGTATCTAGTGTTTACAACTGCTGCTGTTTCGTTTTGACTTAGGTCTAATTGGAAAATATCTCTGTTCGCTGTGAAAAATGCGTTCCCCTTTGTCTCTACATCTTGAATACTTTTACAGTCCATCTGTTTCAAAAACTTAGCAAAAGGTGTTGGGATAGTACTAACTATTTTGTCAATAATAATGAGTTCTTTTAGTTTGTCATGGTTGTTGTTAGTTTTAGCTGAGTTAATCCACTTTGTGCAAACATCCTGAACCGTAGACACGTAGTCAATGAAGGTTTGGTTAGGTTGTGGGGATAATTTTGCGAACTGTTGTTGGTAACCTGCTGTATCTAATGAGAAATGTTGGAGTATTCGTTGCTTTAAGTAATCATAATCCTTTCTCATATCCTGTGGAACTGTCTCTATTACTTTCAAGGGTTCCAGAGCTAGGTTTCTCATTAAAATAAATGCCCAATCTGATTTTATGATCTTATGGTAGGACATTAGACACTCAAAATTTTCCAGGTATGCACTGATAGTCTCCTGAGCAAAATGCTTTCACGAGGCCTTTATACTTATTATATTTTTGTTCCTCCTCCTTGCTTCTCAGTTTATTTACCGATATTTCTACGTTGGAATCAATCTCCATCTGCTTTAGTCTTATTTGTGTATCGGCATTCAATTGGGCTAGTTTAGCCGCCGCCTCAAGCTCCATTTGTTTCTCTTGAGCCTGCAGTTGCATCTGCATCTTTTTCTCTTCTGCCTGCACTTGCATATGCATCTTTTTCTCTTCTGCCTCAATTTGCTTTTGTTTTTCTTCCCGTTCTAGCGCTCTTTCTTCACGGGCAATGTTCTCTGCATGTGTCTTCTGTGCCCATTCTGACAGTTTTTCTTCTTTATAACCTAATTTCATACCTAACTCAATACATTTTTCTAACGTAGACATCTTGTCTTTTATTTGTTGGTAATTTTAATGAAGTTAAATCCCTTAGAAAAATGTTGGGGAGTAGAAAAGTTAGTTATCTCCCTCGATTTTTACATGTGCAAATACAAATGCAAAATTTTGTTGGCTACAAGGTTATCAATATACATACAAATCAATGCAAAACAATAATGTTACATGGATGGAGGATGATAAGTACCGCTTAGGGTTGCAATGGGCATGATATGAAACTCATCTTATATTTCCTGAGCTTGCGAATGTTGTCTCGTTCTCTCGCCACTGTTGGAAGATAGGTTACCTACACCACAACTCGCGGAACAATCTGCTTGTAGGATCAAAAACAAATTAGTAACAGTCAAGTAAATGTCACAGTCATGTCAAATTTTATAGTATTCACATCAATCATTTATCTGCAGAGGGACTAATACTAATACTATTTCATTACTAGATAGCTGCACAATTATAAGAATATGTTCAGTAATAAATTTGATAGTATTTACTTAATTTTTTTACTTGGCAATCAGTAGCCATCTGAACGTAAAGCTTGTGCCAAAACCGGAGCTTAGCCCCCAAAAAGCCTGTTACAGTGTTGGATCTCAAGGGGATCTGAACGCGGATTCAAACAGGCAACAATAACTCCGTTAACTATAATATAGCAACATTTATTGGAATGAGGTATACAGTGCATTGGCGCAGTGGGTTTAACAAGCCCGCACTGATAAGTTGCTTATCACAGTGGTTTAACATCATACATGGTTATAACAAACATTCTATGCAAACTATCTAGCATATGTCTATGACCCTAAATACACATGGGTCTGAACTACTAAGTCCCTCTAAGGCAGGCCCTGTTGCCTCACCGAAGTCCTGTCTGTCTCTGCCGGTTCACACGTGTCGCAATCCGACACGGGTGGTACTCTATCCGAGTTCCTCGTGGACCCCGCAATAGGCGGGCCACATCAGTGTCCACGGGACAGTGGACTCACTGACCAGTCCTTCGAGAAGGCTTTGGATTACTCTGGCCTTCGAGTGTCTTACTTCTTTCCCTTGGGCGGGAGTTGTAGCCCTTTTCCCGTGTATATTATCTTATGTTAGTTTACCGTATAATGTGAGGCTGTGACAACAGTCAACATCAGCATTCTTTTGCTGTTGTGATCGCTTGACAAGTTTACGTTCAGTAGTTTGAAGAGGGTTAAAACGTAATTAATCAAATCTCATATCTCACTTTATGCAGTTTTATAAGAGGGTTAAAAACGTTGCATAAAATAAATACAACTTGAAGATCAGCGGGAGAAGAGATTTAGTTAATTATGTTTAAATGAAGAAAATATAGGATAGTTGAAATTAAAAGCACATTAAGATCATTTCGTGAGCAGACAAATTTTAAAAATAAATTTTCCGTGTAAATGGGAGTTCCTGAAGCTGTAAAATCTCTTCCTTCTGTTCAAAGTAATAGCAGTTAACCTGAATCAGCTAAATTACTGTATTTCTTTTTGCCGTAGATAGCAGTTCATAAGAGCTGTTCAAGTTATTCTGTACAGTATTGCAAGGGCAAACAGATGCTAATAACTTAAGAATTAGACAGATGCTCCCATCACACGAGAGATAATATATCTACTGATGATCCGTTATAGAAAATAAAATAATTTTCGTCTTTGTGATCATTGATTTTACTGAATCCTGACTTTTAGAATAAAAACATTACAGTAGGTGTTATAATGTGGTGAATGAGTAAAAATAATGAACTGTTTTAAAAGCAGTTTTGAGCAGTTTAAAAATGGATATAAGAAATTAAAGAAAAATTAACATGTGAGAAAGTACTTAAAAACACTTAATTCTATGCAGTTTAGAAACAACCAGCATCCCACATCTATGTTTGGTGTGCATGCCTGTTTTTTCAAGTATGTTGATGTTTGGGAATCCATTTTGTTGCTGTCAAGTGTTTCCAAACAGCAGCAGTTGCTTCTGTAAATGTCTTTGCTTAAAAGTAACTTTAAAAGAAGTTACAATTTTCTTTGTTGATTAATATTTCATTGTGTGATGTGTACACTTTGAATCGAGAGAATAACAAATGTTTAACTGAACATGTCTATTTCAGCTGGTGGCAGTGGCATTCACAGGCCTGTGGCTCAAGCTAGCCGATCCCTGAAGGAGAAGGCTGGTGCCTTTGGTCAAGATTACAAAGCAAAGGTGACACTTTACTTACAGAATTACCATTAAGTAGTTAAATGGTACCAATCAGTTGTCTCATATACGATCTATAGCAAAACAGATTTGCTTGGTGTCCTGTCTTGAAGAAAAAACTTTTATAAACTGAAAATAGAAATGTGAATATCATCGTTTGTGGGTGAAAATACAATTCACACAGTGAATGTATTGGTTATAAAATAAGACACACCATATGTATATATGTGCTTTTATAATATATACATGATTTCCACACTGGACTTTTAATAGTATAAAAATGCAAATACCTATTCAAAAAAAGGGAATGATGATCAGATTATAGTTCATTAGATTAACAATTGGTCACATTTTCTTTGAAATTGTAATCTTGTCCCTTTGAGGTTTCTTGAAATATGATGGAAGATAGGCTGGCATTGCAGATTTTAGTCTATTGGTGAATAATGAAATTGTTAAATCATCAATTGATGGCAGTTTTTACACAATCTGTTGATGATGACATTGCTTTCAAAGTGTTAAGTTTCTTACATTTGAAAATATTAGTTTCATGTGTTTTAATAATATTCTCCAATAGACAAAAGAAATGTAGAATTGTACAATTGTATTAATCAGAAATAGATTAAGTATGTGGTCAGGTAAAATGCTATGAAGATTAGTCTGTTTTACTATTTGACACCAAGGCAATATTTTAAAATATTTTTATTTTCTATATAAATATATTACAGACAAAATAATGATCAACCAGTAAAGCCTGGTTTGAAGTGTTTGTCTTTTTAGTCACATTTAGATTCTACTCCAGGATATATGGTTTGGTAAGAAGTAACCAGAATAAGAAACTGATCACTGGCTTCTCATATATCTGCTTAATGACACCGTTTCTTGTGTTTACAGAAAGCTTCGGGTGATATAAAACAGAAAGGCAAACCAGATCCTTTTGCCTATGTGCCTTTGGACTTCAAAAATCTGAACAAGCGGTGAGTCATTAAACATTTTTTAGTGGTTTCATATTATAGATTTGCCATGGCATTTTTTTAATGATGGTGCCTTTTAAATGTGCCATTTGTGTAAGCCACCGTGGTATAATGGTTAGTGCTTTTATCTACCTGCCAAAACAATGGTCTGGGTTTGATCCTCAGCAGCAGCTAACCCAGTCTCATAAAACAGGTACCAGACAATCTTGAGAATTTTATAGGAATTGTCAGTGAAGAAAAGGCACTCCCCCTGATTATGTCATAGCCTAGAATATAGGAAGAGCTACACTTGACAGCCCAATGGCAGTGACCTTTTAGTCTGTTCATCATTTATAGTTATACATTTTTTGTCTAATGACAATACATGATTGATGTTCATGGTCTGATAGTTTTAACAGATGCTACACTCAGTAAGAGTCATGTTGGTGTAGTGGCTAGTGCACCTATCCATCAACACAGCAGTCTTGGGCTTTACACCCTGTGCAAGTAGTGATTACTTTTCCCAATCACTATGGCTCTGGGATAGATGATATCCGTCTCATAAAATAGGGACAAGTGTTTTGGGACCCACATGTGCCATTCAGTGATGGACACAGGTGTCTAATACACCAACCACAGTATGCACTTTGGCATCTAAATGCACTTTACCTATACACTCATGGTCATAGCAACCAAGATAAGAAACACCTGAAACCTGTTGAAAAGCTGAATGCAGAAAGCATATTTTTTTTTAATGGCGCAAAAGTTAGGCATAATTCAGCACTATATTATGCTGTTGCTGTCCTAGCTGTTAAAAGTAAAAAGTAAGGACCCATTTACCCACCTGAAGGTGCATTGGCCATATGGTGCCAGACCCACATTCTTGTAGATCTGTCGGCACTAGGTGGGTGATAGTCAAAACCATGCCAGACCCATATTGTAGAACTATCGGCACTAGGTGGGTGATGTAGTCAAAACCATGCCAGACCCATATTGTAGAACTATCGGCACTAGGTGGGTGATGTAGTCAAAACCATGCCAGACCCATATTGTAGAACTATCACTAGGTGGGTGACATAGTCAAAACCATGCCAGACCCATATTGTAGAACTATCACTAGGTGGGTGACATAGTCAAAACCATGCCAGGCCCATATTCTTGTAGAACTGTCACTAGGTGGGTGATAGTCAAAACCATGCCAGACCCATATTGTAGAACTATCACTAGGTGGGTGATGTAGTCAAAACCATGCCAGACCCATATTGTAGATCTATCGGCACTAGGTGGGTGATGTAGTCAAAACCATGCCAGACCCATATTGTAGAACTATCGGCACTAGGTGGGTGATGTAGTCAAAACCATGCCAGACCCATATTGTAGAACTATCACTAGGTGGGTGACATAGTCAAAACCATGCCAGACCCATATTGTAGAACTATCACTAGGTGGGTGACATAGTCAAAACCATGCCAGGCCCATATTCTTGTAGAACTGTCACTAGGTGGGTGATAGTCAAAACCATGCCAGACCCATATTGTAGAACTATCACTAGGTGGGTGACATAGTCAAAACCATGCCAGGCCCATATTCTTGTAGAACTGTCACTAGGTGGGTGATAGTCAAAACCATGCCAGACCCATATTGTAGAACTATCACTAGGTGGGTGATGTAGTCAAAACCATGCCAGACCCATATTCTTGTAGATCTGTCGGCACTAGGTGGGTGATGCAGTCAAAACCATGCCAGGCCCATATTGTAGAACTATCACTAGGTGGGTGATGTAACCAAAACCATGCCAGGCCCATATTGTAGAACTATCACTAGGTGGGCGATGTAACCAAAAATCATGCCAGGCGCCTTTACTTCTCAAAACTTGTCCTGGTATCCATGTTCGGCTGGGTCGATTGGGGAGCCCAGGTCAGTTGTAAAAATCTGCCTCTACAGAAATCCAACCCATGGCCACTGGGTTTGTGGGTGAGCATCTACACTACATCCCCACTGCTGCTGGGTATATGATGTTAAACCCATATGGTTATTTGTAACTTGTTTGATGGTGTCCGGATTATACCGGCAGCCATTACATTCTGTTTCCTCTTTTTGACTGAGTTGACCTGAGAGGCCAGGTCAATTTAAGAAAAATCTTTGCTTGATGGGGATTTGAACATATGACCGCAGAGCAGGCAAGCTTGCTAGCCACTGCACTGCCATGACTCCCCAACATCTATGTCTTCAGTGAGGATTCCTTGAATTTATGTCTAAAGTATGTGCATTATTTGTGTAATGTTATGGCGCATGAAATACATTTTTATATTTTATTTCATACAGCAAGCAGATGAAAGTCAAAGGGTCATTCAAAAATTTGGTTCAAGGTGCCAAGAAAGGAGCAGCCAGTGGCAAAAAGTTTAAAGCCCGGCGTGGCAAAAGACAATAGTAGCCTCTGGATTAACGATGATGTGCTTCAGATGTTACCGTTCCAAACAAGGATGCCCCGATGTTACTCGGGGTGCCCTCCCTTATGTTTACAGTTGTAACCAAGCACTGGGAAGATTTATTTGTAGTCCATTGAATTTGTTTCTCCTGTTGAAATTTGTTGTAAAATTATGCTCTGTAACTGTAAGCTGCAAATGATAAAATGTGATGTATGCACAGACACACCTTAGCTGGATATCATGATGTGAATGCTTGTTTGTTTTATCTTCTTTTTCCTCTACCCCTTCTGCCCAAAAAAGAGGGGGAAACAGGCAAAGAGATACAAAGAGAAGAGACATTTGAGGAAATATGTTTTTTGTTGTAAAATATAGAAGTCATGGGGGAAATCTTCACACTCAATTTTGTATATTATGCTAAAATAGACTTTGTATATCTGTGTACCTAGTACTATTTTACAATATGCACAAAGTGAAGTCTGACTAAAACACTTGCATTATTGTATGTGATCACATCTTGAATGCAGTCACCATTGTAATTCATAAGAAAATATTGAGCCTCTAGGAATTGTATGATTTGTTTACAATGCAGTATATTATGTTCTCATGTTCACTCTATATTGTTGTGTATGCATCTGTCAAGCTAGCAGGTTCAGTACTTTTAATTTATTAAAGACATCTTTGAAATATATGACCAGTCCTCTCCAGCATATCTCATTGAAGTACATCATCATGTGCTCATGCTCCTGAATGGTTTCACTTTCTACCGATAGTTTTACACCAAAGTGTATGTTTTTTATATCACAAGTGTTAACTTGCTTTCCAAGATTGCTGTTTGTTGATATGAGATTTGTTCATTTTGATTTTCTGTCATGTCTGTTTGGGATCCACCAAAAATCTTTAAGAGAATTTATGATATATATGTTGTTTTCACATATTTAAAGATATATTTGTGTATATGAAGTAGTAATCTCTCACATGCCTGAGCAGTAAGAGGCTTGGGTTAAATTATGCAGTTTCTTCTGCATAGACTCGTTTTCATATAATTCTGACCTCTTATGCATTAAAATAAATACTGAACACAGGGAAAACAATATTTATCATAATTTATTTTGTTACAATCCTGACATTTCTGTGTGACCATCCAGACATAGGTATATTGTAACATTCATTCTTAATTCCACAGACCAGTTGTACATTATCATTTAAATGTATTATTGTAGACACACATGACTAGACTTTTTACCTGAAACGGTTTCTTATCTGTCACTTTAATAGTGTTCATTCATAGCTGGCCTTAACCCACAGTAATATTCCTTATGATCATGTGCAAGTTTTGTATGTACAGACATTCTGGTCCACTGCTGTGTGTGCATGGAAACTGTTTTTGTTTTATGACAAATAAATACATGACATGAAAGCTGGTTCTTGACTCAACATCTTGACTCACGTGAACATTCTGCATGTAATTCTATATCTTTCTTATATTTGTCTTTGCACATTTCCATCATATCACCCAGTTTACTGTCTGTCCTCAGCATTCTGACCTCAGACGTAACTTATTATGGGTGCTTTTGCGACATTTCACATTGTAGAAATATATGTTTAATGTTTAACATTCATGGCATTAGTTCAGTACTGGATCCTTCCCTGACATCTAGACACAAACTATTGTCAGACACACCTGACGCCGGCAGGTCTCAGCCCTGGACATGCGTGCTGCCAGCCATCATTGTGGCATACATCCAGTCGTGTCTCATGCCCAGTACATGAGACATTGCTTAACCACGTGGAGTTTGTTTCTCTATGCCAGTCACCAACCTCTATTTCTCTACCGTCAGAGAAACTCATTTGCTGGCAAGCTACTCTGGCAGAATATCCACTCCAACCATCTCCACATATAGGCAGCCACATGCCCTGAAATAAGATGATTATACATGTCAGTCTGCTTGTTGAAAGAAGTGAGTGTGACAGAGAATACAATAATGATAACAATGAGTACAACTTCCTGTTTATCCAATTAACTGGGAACTGAAGGACGCGGCACGTAATTGAACCCACAACCTTCGGAGCCCGAGTAAAACGGCTTACCACTTCGCCAGGAGACTCCTGCTTTTTTTTAAAAAGCCAATTAACTGTGATAGAATTGGTGTGTCCCAGAGATATTTTCTTCTTTTCATTTGATTGGAATCTACCTATATCTGCAATTTGTTTTTCTTGCATGAACTTACTGGGAAGACGTGGCTAAGAGGTTCTGCATCAGACTCAGAAGCTACAAGGTTCAAATCTAATCATAGTGATAGACATTTTAACATTGGTTTCTAATATCACATGTCCCTGTGATCTCTGGCTAGTGAGTTTAGATACTTATCCTTCTTCCCACCCCACCGCCGTCGCCACCACCACCCCACCACCCCGAACTTCACCGCCACAACCACCACCACCACCCATATCACACCACCACCACGGCCACCCTACCACCACCACACACGAAACAGGTAAAAAAATCCTACAGCAGATGGATATCGTGAATGGTAGTCCTCAAGGCTTTGATCCTGGCAGACGTTGTAGAAGAAAATCTACCCACAGGCAGATGGAGTGTTGCCTTGGATGGAATCTGTCCTGAGGAAGTAACCTGGCAGCAAATGCTGGCTGAAATCAGGCACACCTTTGAGGTGCATAACTAGCTTTGACATATTCCCCTTGAAAGAGGAAGAAGAAGAATATTGCCACCAAACAGAAACACTATTCAGCTCATCAGCTGTATCAGTATACAGCAGGGAACAGACACGGTTATATGCTCTCATCAAAATGTGTCATGATCAGTAATGTTTTATCACACAGAAATGTGGACACTGAACAAACATGCTATTACATTCATTTTGGTGATCTGTGCTCTCTTGTAAATGAGACACTATAGATACATATAACACAGGAAATGTGCATTTTAGGCAGACTGGCCTAGTGTTTATTACCAGGCTAAATGATTGAGACCACAGCATGACATCATCATGTGCCTTGCCAAAAGGCATAAGTGTACCTGTTTCCTCAGCTGTCGGTCTTTGGTATGTTGGATCAACTCTGCTGATACTTATCCATGCCACCGTCTCAGTCCATCCAGTATCATTTCTCTTGGTGAGCTTCTCTCCCCATTGATCTTTCCAGTTGTGACGATGCTGTCCAACAACGCCTCTCTTCTCATCACATGATCTAAATAAGCTGTTTGCCCCTTTCTTATTGTTGTATAAAATTTTCCACATGCCTTCCAGACAATTGTTAGTTACTCTGTCACTCCAAGGTACTTATAAAATTCATATCAGGAACCACATCACTGTTGCTTCCAATCAATCCTAATTTGTTCATTCACATTCTATGATTCACTGCCATACAGCAAAACAGGTTCGATATAACATTTCAATACTCTCTTAATGACATTCAGTGGTAAGTCAATTAGTGCATTTACATTTTCTGTAGTGCAGCCTTGAAACCTGGAGTACAACGAAAGGAGACAAAGCCTTGTTACAAACCTTTGATAACAAAGTTTTAAGACACATCTTTGGACCCATTAGGGATACACAAAGTGGAAAGTGGAAAAGAAGTAGTAACAAAGACATTCATGATCTGTTTAAGTCCCCGCTAATCACTGGTATCATGAAGGCTAATAGACTACAATGGCTGTGGCATATAGAAAGAATGGAAGACAACAGGGAAACAAAACTTGCTTACACTCAGGAAATAAATGACTGTAGACCCCGAGGTAGACGAAGAAGACGGTGGAGAGATAATATATATATAGACCTACAAGCACTTGGAATCAACGACTGGCAAGAGAAGGTCAACCAGAGAGACGAATGGAGACGGCTTGTATCTGCAGCAAAGAACCTCAATGGCTCGGAACGCTGAAGAAGTAGTAGTAGTGCAGCCCTTGCTTGAGCTATTCAGCTCTTAAGCTCTGTCACACATCTGTAATTTAGTTTATCAGCTTGGTTAAACTTTTTCCCTTCTGTTGTAATACAACAGGGAGTATCTGTGGTCAATTAGGTACACTGCCTGCCTCGTACTAGAAGGTCATGAGTTCAGTTCTGGGCTAGGAGACTCCTGGGGGGTCATCGCTGGAGCTACAGTTTGTGCTTTGTGCGCTGCTTTCGGCAGGTCACCTTGTGGAAAGAGACTGAACCATGTGTGATGAAACCCGGTGCAATGAAGTCAATCCTCTTGCCTCTGTACTACAACAGTATTCATCACCCAGTGCCTTGCCGGCTGGCGTGGGCAATCATGCCTCTCCACAAATTAAGGTCTCCGGCATCGTGGATCAGTTTGTCTGTTGACTCCCTTCCGTGCCATTACGTAAGACTGTCAAGAATCTTCTCACACTATCTTCCTCTATATCTCTTTCCACAAATCTTTCCGTTATCACATTATGTTCCAGTGTTTTGTCTTCTCATAATGTGGCCAAAAAAACGATGACTGTCTCTTTCTAATGTTTGTAGTAAGTTGTCTTTGTGACTCAGCTTCCCTTAAAATGTCCTGATTGCTTATTTTGGCTGTCCAATTAATTTTTAGCATTCTTCTATAAAACCACATCTCCAAGGCTTCCAGGGATTTTTTCACCTGTTTACTAATTGTCCAGGATTCACAGCTGTATGTTAAAACTTTCTATGTAACCTGCAAAAACTCTTTTTCTAACTTTAAAGGACAGAGACTTATTGCACAAAACATTCGTTTGATAGGATGTAGTTTTTGTTTGTCCTATTCTGTACTTTTATCTCGGTGACGCATCTTCCATCTGATGTTATCCATGTGCCTAGATATCTGAATTTCTGCACTTGCCTCAAAATCTCATTTACTTTAATTGCACATTTAGATACAATATGTTTCTGTGATATCACCATGACTTCTGTCTTTCTATTATTCAAACTAAGGCCCACGTTTTCACTTTCTACAACCACTGTATCTATTGTTTCCTATAGACAACAGTATTGCATACCTGGTAATCACTGATACTTTCAGCTGGCTTTGTAGACAGTAGGAAATGTTCTGGGAAGCAAAGGTGGCCACCGTAATATTAACCTTATCAATCGCTGTTTAGTCTATACCAATGGTTCTCAACCTTTTTTGGCCCGTGCCCCCCCCCCCCCTCTCACCATATTTTCAGAATGTCATTTCTCCCCCCCCCCCCCGTCACCATATTTTCAGAATGTCATTCCTTCCCCCCCCCCCCCTTTCGTATTTCCTACCTCAAAATTTGGCCCGTGGCCCCCCCCCCCCCTTTCACCATATTTTCAGAACGTCATTCCCCCCTTTCGTATTTCCTACCTAAAAATCCCGCCCCCGCCCCTACACAGTACACGTAATAATGGAAGCTAAATTTAATAGCACAAACTAAAACAAGTCTAGACGTCCACATAAAACATGATTTGTGGGTCTACTTACTTTATAAATTGAATTTTAGAAGGGTGAGACGTACAGAACCGTACAGTATGAAGGGAAAAACAATATCAAGTAATCGGTTCTTGTATTAGCGCTATCTTGAAATAAAATCTCCCCCACCCCCACCCCGGGGGGAATTTCCCACCGTTAAGAACCACTGGTCTATACACAATAAAGGTCTACCGCCATATATCCAGTACACCTCAATGTGTGTAACAAGGGTCCTTTACTTTATATTTTCTAGTGCCTTTTATCCCCTGGTGGAACACAGGCTGAGCCCCTCCTCCAACTGAAGCCCTCCAATATTGTTGCCATCTCCTTCTGCTGCCTTCATGTCTTTTCAATGTGTCTCTAATTCTCTTTGCTGTGTGCTTCACTTGTTTGTTTATTCTACTGCCTCCAACTAGTATGGGACCCACATGTGTCTCAAGCGTTGTTTTTTTTTTTTATGTCATTGCTGCAGACTTGTCTACCCTTGACGTGTGTATTGTTACGCACATAAAAAATCCCTTGGCGGTTGGAAATCGAAAAAGAGTAGCCTAAACGGCGCTGCCTGGGCAAAATTTCGAGTTAAAAATCTACCCAAAATATTTCAGGTTCCTTGCTGGTGCTACAGAGTTCGTGCACTGAGCTGAGTTTCTCCAGACTCAGGTTTGAGTTAGGAGGAGAACGGAGCACTTACTGGTTACACACGTGTGCCGTGATGTTGATCCCTCGACTAAACTAAACTAGTAATCTAGTTGTAAACACTTCGAGATATCTCAGTAAAACACATCAGTAATCTAGTTATATACACTTCCAGATATCTCAGTAAAACACATCAGTAATCTAGTTATATACACTTCCAGATATCTCAGTAAAACACATCAGTAATCTAGTTATATACACCTCCAGATATCACAGTAAAGCACATCAGTAATCTAGTTACATACACTTGAAGATACTGACTGCAGGGGTTTGTTGTAATATAAAGGATAACTAGTAGGATAGGTTGAAATGCTGTAGAGTACAGATGTTGTATCTCAGGTTCTTTACATTAAATATAATTACACACGGAGCAATGCAGAACTAACAGGTGAAATGTTTGCTATAATGCTGGCATGATGTGAAATGCTAGATTGCTGAGTTTGTGAGCTGAAGGTATACAAGTTACTTACCCTGTGATGAATCTCAAGTCTGCCTACTTTCTCTTTAGTTGATCCATCAGTTGATACTATTCTTAGCATGTGATCTGTCAGTATACAGTTATTAAAGGGCACTTTAACATATCATAGCATGTGATCTGTCAGTACACAATAGTAACGTAAGTATAAAGTATACTAACTAACATGTGGACTATACGTATACAGTACACTAAATAACACACGTCCTATATCTATAAAGTTCACCAAGTAACGCATGGCTCGTTGACTATAAAACTCAGCACATGGCTTGTGAAAATAATATTCAGTAAATAACATTTAGAATGAGTATAAAGTTCACTAAATAGCATTTGGACTGAGTATAAAGTTCACAAAATAACATTTGGACGGAATACGAGAAACAAATCAGTATTCTGCAACATTAAAAATTACCATATGTATATTTTGTAACAATAGCTTGAAAAAGAAAACAATTAAATAAATTAAACATAAATTTGAGGACTTGTTTTACTAGTTACAGTCTTGTCAAAAAAAATCTGTCTTGAAACGAGCATATATCAAATATTTCTAATTTTTTGATAATTTTAACGGCACAATATTATTTAATTGATTCAGTGCCGAGGAATAACATATCGTCAAATATCCTCTCCAGGTCGTGATAATCTATCTGTACTTCTGCACCATACTCAAGAGCCCAAGGGTCCCCGACCACAACTGCCTAATCATGCACCAAGTTGTGCAGCCTTAGCCAATCTGTCCGTCTGCTAGTTTCCCACCGTGCTCTCTAGTTGCACACTCTTATGGAGATGAGTGTTAGTCCCTGGGTGGTGAATTAGTTGTAGCTACCCTGTACTGTCGTAGGGCTGCGCTCCACCTAGGTTCATGGACCTCGGAGGCGTGCACTATTACCCTGGGATTACCACAAGTATCTGCAATATAGTTTGTGCCATTCAATGCACACACAAGCAAGCATTTAAGCACCAGAGAGTATTGACAATTGCAGATGACGTCCTTGTGTATAGGCAGGGGAGAAACAGGAAGTAAATAGCGCATGAATTGCCTGAGACAGTAAACAAAGTGATCGACTAATGTACAGAGATGGGGTAGTAATTTACCCAGATAAGCTTCAGTGTCTAACAACTTTCGTTTTAAAGAGGTGTGTAAAACGGGAATAGCTTTAAATGAATTATATGGTTTTATATATTAAAAGAAACATCATTTTGTATGTGATCATACACTGTATATCAATTCACTCAGCGTGCCATTGAAGATCATTCCACTTGCCGCTCTTGGCATGTGTGTCATAGGTTCCGACGGCTGATTTAGATTATCCTACATGGCACTTAGGTTTACAGCGACAGTGACATAATTTGGTAATGAACATTTGTTGAGAAAGCATCTTACTTACCACATATAACTCCTGCATCTAGCTCGTGACTGCATTGAGCTGTCTCCAAGTATGTTACAACAGGACACTGTGGTGTGGCTAGGCACGATGCATTGAAGGTCCACGTAGTCCCAGCCCCGGGACCAAAGTGACCCGACCCAGCCGAAATGCCACCTCTGAATCCAAGGTGGCGGCATATAAGGTCCGCTTCGACGTGTGTGAGGTCACGATGGCACAAGGCGCCCCACAGGCCGTTGTGGTAGATCTCTACCCTTCCCTGGTCAGGCCTGCCTCCCGCGACCAATGTTATCAGGGGGTCTGTAAGATGGACAACCATAGAAAATGATGGAAAACATATAAATCATATCACTGGGACCAGACTGTACATTCATTCATTCAATGTTTACCTTGGAATGTTAAAGTCCATTACAATCGTAGCTTACTTTGCATAATTAAAAACACAATACGCACACAAACATACAATGCTGATTTGCACCTTCAATGGGTTATGATGTCGATTCTCAGAATACTTCGATAATTAATTTGCCCAATAAATTCTAGTGAGAAGTCGATTAACAGATGGAGCTGGAGACTCCCCAGGTGGTAGGTGAGTGAGCTTCTTCAGCATCACAAAGATGTTCCTCTGCTGAGGCATTTGGACTTCACAATTTCACGATGCATAAACATGAACTGGGCACAGACTGACACTTGAGAATTCTCCTGTCGCTAATGCTCCGTCTGTCTCCCCTTTCCCGCGTCTCTGTGTCGCTTCCCCCCCCCCCCCTCTCTCTCTCTCTCTCTCTCTCTCTCTCTCTCTCTCTCTCTCTCTCTCTCTCCGATTTCTATATTTATATATTTCTAACAACTAGGGTTAAAATTAAATTGTTAGAATACACAGATTATGGTCGTCACTAGGAAGAAGGAAATGCCACAATGTAATATACAAGTAAATGGGAATATTCTTAAACAAGTGAATCGGTTCAATTATCTCGCAACTTTTATATAACATCTGATGTTAGATGCCTTGAAGAAATTAGAACAAAGATCGCCATGGCGAACGTAGCCTTTTGCAAGTTGAAAAACATACTGACCAATAACAAAGATGTCATTTGCAACGAGAAAAAGAATGTTAAGGTGCCACATAGAACCTGTACTTTTGTATGGATGTGAAGCGTTGACAATAAGCAGACAAGCTGAAAAACATCTATTGGCTGTGGAAATGTGGTTTCTGAGGAAAATTCAAAGAATACCATGGGCAGACAGAAAAACCAATGACCAAGTTCTACAAGACACAAATGAAAATCGTACACTGATTAGAGAAATTAGACGTAGACAGTCAACATTTTCGGTCACGTTATGAGGAAAACAAATAAATAAATTCGAGAACTTGATGACAACTGGCAAGATCGAGGGGAAGAGAACAAGCGGAAGGCAGAGAAGTAAATACCTGGATGGCGTGACCACGTGGTATAGATGAGACAAGAACACTGAGCTGATCCGCGACTCTGGTGATCGAGTGAGATGGCGAATCATGACCGCCCACGCTTATCGGCATGGCACACGATGAATGAATATGTTTCTGTCTCACTTAGATTTTCTTTTACAATAATACCAAATATCTGCGCCTGGGTTAACAGCGGTCTCTCAGAGAGAAAATAGTCGAAGTGACGAAGGGGATGCTGGGGTAGGGCACACATTGAGAAAAACCTCAGGTATGTTTTCTTTGCTCGCTTTGAACTCAGTCGTAATCCATACACGTGACACCACGTCTAGCGTGCTGCACTGATTTTTGCGTGGTATTAGCTAATAGTATCACTAGAAAGTTCTTTGTCCATAACCCACAGGGTCAGTTTAGTCTTCGGATCAACATCACGTCACACGGGTGTAAACCATAAGTGCTCCTTCTTCTCCTAACTCAATACTGAGTCCGGAGAAACTCAGCTCAGTGCACGAACTCCGTAATACCAGCGAGGATCCTTAAATACTTTGGGTAGATTTTTAACTCCAAATTTTGCCCGGGCAGCGTCGTTAGGCTGCTCTTTTTCGATTTCCAACTGCAAAGGGATTTTTTACGTGCGCAACAATGCTCACGGGCGTCCGATCTCACTACCCAGAGACCAGGGGAAATTTTATTACTAGAAGTCCACGTGAAAAAATCGCAGTCCTCACTGGGGCCTGAACCCGAGACCTCCAGCACTCGAGGCGGACACCGTACCTCGAGACCACTCAGCCCCCCACAGGGTCAGTGAAATAGTGGGGGACCTAAAACACACGAAGAGTAGATATAGAGACTGATAAATAATGTTGGGAGGCGGACATGGAAGGAGCTGACAGAGATAGCCAAGGATAGGATGGGTTGGTTGAGTGTCTATGCTTCAATGGGAGATGCAAGAGACAAGTAAAAGAAGGAGAACGTAGGAAAAAGGTTGTTAATGTAACATCTCGTCAAAAAAAAACAAAAAACCTTGGTAATAGCGTAACCATTATGGCATTCCTCTAGAATTTACAAGGTGAACGAAATATAGTTTTAAAAAATGTGAAGGTCCGTTTTACATGCCTTAAATCGCACTGGACATACGTGCTAAATCCTAGAACCAATCGGCACACGGCTCGTGATGTGGTCAGCATGACCGACCGTCTTTACTTCCGAACACATTTCCTGGTGCCCATTTAAAGCTGGGTCAACCAGGGAGCCTAGGTCAGTAAAAAAACAAAACAAATTTGCCTCTTTGCGGATCGAACCCATGACCATCGGGCTGGTAGGGGAACATCTGGCCATTACGCTACCGCGACTCCCCAACGCAAAATAGGGAGCCCTAAAACATATAGAGCGGGAATTAGAACCATGAATAATATGGGGAAAGACATGGAAGAAACTAAACATTTAATAGACATAGGAAGGATTAACGTGTGATGATTGAAAGCTACTGGAGGATGCAGAATGAGAATGCGACAGATGAATCTGACAGGAATTCAGGTGCAAGGAATACAGAAGTATTATTATTTAATGCTATGAAATTACATAATTTGTTTTCCTATGTTTTTTTTTTTGCGCTCGCTCGCTCGCTTTGAACTCAAAAGTAGTCCATACACACATCAGGCGAACCCACTCAGACTTCAGAGGTACTTGTAATTTTAGTTAAACTGTCCGGTGTAGGGGTTATGATGGACTATTCTTCTGTGTTTTAGAACTGAGAATTTGTGAAGGCTGCAGGTAAAATACTAACATCACGATGTTTGAAGACAGCAACCTATGCCGTTGAGAAGTTAAGATGTCTACGATTTCGGGCTCCACAAATAGTCACGGAAACAATAACTTAACTGAAGACGATGTTCGTTAGCATATTCTAAACTCGGTTAACGTTACAATGAATATATCCACGCAGCGGGTGCACCATCATCAAGTGTATCGTAAGTGGCTTCAAGTACCTTCAAGTATCCGTCAGTCTGAGAAGGTGAGATATGTCTTTACAGGCTTGCTAAGCACTGTAATCTTGCTAAACTTGTAAAGTTCTTTGTATACGTGATAAAGATGATCGGTTGTGAAAGATCGTTTTCAAAAGTACACTTAGCATATTGATGCAGTCTTAACAGTTTAACATTCTTCTCCTTTGTTCCTCTTTCGAAGCCAGTGCGTCACAACTAATCACGCACATGAAAGTGTCCGATATCGGCATGTATTTGCGTCATGTTTGCTTCCTCTATAAATAGACTCCATCCAAAGTAGTGGGCTCTTTCCACCGGTAGGCAGGTTGGTCTTTCCTAACAATTTTGCCAGCGCGGTGGATTTACGGCCAACTCTTTGCGATTTTCATCTTCCGCGATATATTTAACCTGCACAATTTGCGCACGGGATCTCCTGTTTTTCACCCTCATCGGCTAGGTCTCCGATCTTACCATCCAAGAGATCAGGGAGCGCGTAATATCATTAGGCAACAATAGTTCTTATAAACATTTCCAGCCTATGCTGGGATCGAACTGGTACCTTCTGAGTCTGAGACGGACATCGTAGCCTATCAGCCACGGCTCTGTCAAATTAACATGCAGTCTTAGAAACACGGGACAAACACAGAGAGAGCCATGGGGCAAACACAGAGAGAGGCATGGGACAAACACACATACACACACACATACACAGAAAGAGAGAGAGAGGGGGGGGGGAAACACACACACACACACACACACACACATACACACACACACACACAGACATGGGACAAACATAGAGCAGAAACATGGGACAAATACAAAGCAGAAACATGGGACAACCCCATGACAGAAATATGGGACAAACATAGAGCAGAAACATGGGACAACCCCATGACAGAAATACGGGACAAACAGAGCAAAAACACGAGACAAACACAGAGCAGAAACACGGGACAAACACAGAGCAGAAACATGGGACAAACACAGAGAGAAGTACGGGACAAACAGAGCAAAAACACGAGACAAACACAGAGCAGAAACACGGGACAAACACAGAGCAGAAACATGGGACAAACACAGAGAGAAGTACGGGACAAACAGAGCAAAAACACGAGACAAACACAGAGCAGAAACACGGGACAAACACAGAGCAGAAACACGGGACAAACACAGATCAGAAACACGAGACAAACACAGAGCAGAAACACGGGACAAACACAGAGCAGAAACACGGGACAAACACAGAGCAGAAACACGGGACAAACACACAGTGGCGTCACTGGGGTTGGTGTCACCCAGTGCGGTAAACTCTTGGTGTCACCCCTCTAGACTTTCACCATGGTCTTCTTCCGAGTGTTCCTGTACCATATATAATCGCATATAGTAATGTTTGTAAAATAAGTCAAAAAGTTAATAAGGACAGAAGAAAGAAAACAAATTGAACAATATAACTTCAATACTTCAGGTAAAACATAAATAAAGAACTTCGACAAACTCGGACAAAGTTAATTTTTTGTTATTTTGCTATGTCTGCTTTGTCAAATTTGCAATTTTTTTATTTTGGTGTCACCCCTTGATGGTGTCACCCGGTGCGGCCCGCACCCCCGCACCCCCCTAGTGACGCCCCTGCAAACACAGAGCAGAAACACGGGACAAACACAGAGCAGAAACACGGGACAAACACAGAGCAGAAACACGGGACAAACATAGAGCAGAAACATGGGACAAACACAGAAAGAAACATGGGACAATCAGAAACACGGGACAAACACAGCATCATGTAGACGCCAGCAGATTCCAGCTTCAAGTGGATCATGATGTGTGTAGCCCAATCTTGCCAGTGTCACGTGCTTTAATGTTTAGTGAGGTACTTTAAACAATAATGTGTAAATATATGGTGAAGAAACTGGAGGAAGCACAGATGTGGTTTATGAGAAGAATGTTGAGAATAATGCGGACAAAAAAGAAAACAAATACTAAAGAGCTGCAGGAGTTACAAGAAGGCTAATTATAACCACAAGGAACAGATACATGAAATGCATGAGGCATATCAACAGACGAGATAGAACAGAGAAAGTATCCTGAATTGGAAAATTACTAGGCAAAAGAGGCCGAGGAAGACAGAGAATGATGTGCGTAGAAAGCTTAAACAAGTGAACAGCTGATAATAATACGAGCAACTAATAATAATATAAGCAACAAAAACTTCATCAACATATCAAACGGCAGTTAGGAAAGGAGAGTCGTGATCGCCGATGTTTGCTTCAGACCTGGTGCCCGAGGGAGAATAAGACTGTGACCAATGGAAAGGATAGTTGTAACTATATGCTGGTTATATCATGAGAACAAAAATGCATGGGAAAATATCGTGACCAATGGACGGATCACCAGTAGAAGAGGAAGACCTAGAGAGATGATGATAGTTGTTATAACGCGGTGGTATGGAGGAATAATATCAATACAATTGATCCAGAACACCCCGGATCGAGATCCGTGGAGATACAAGAACGCCTGCGCCATTTGGCGGGCACATGATGGTGCACTGACTGTGACTACTTACCAGGTTCTGACAGGAGTTTGGTCAGCGCTGGCATGATTCTGTTCAGCTGTAAACTTGTGCTGTAGATCGTCTCCAGTGATTCTCTGTTCAGTGTGGCCTCATCCTTTGTTGACTCGTTGAGGTCCCCATGTGATGATCTGTCTCTGTGGGAAGTTGTCCGAGAAGCTCCGTGCCCAGTTGTTTTATTGTTGTCTCGACTAAAACTTGCATAATGGTCTTCTTGGCTTGAACCAGTTTGAGGAACTCTCCGCAGCAATGCATAATTTTGCATAACTCCGTACAGAGAACGGTTTGTCATAGATTCAAGAACCTGCACGTTGTGGTGTATCTGGGGCAGCCAGCCTGTATTGGAAGCGACTGCTTCGACCAGTTTGAGCGTCTTTTGTGTTACGTTGGTTAATCTGACAACGGGGTCAGATTCGTCTCCACTGGTCCTGGCCAGAAGGGTGGTTGCCATCTGCGTTCTGATTCCTTCTACGCGAGTCACCTGGTCTTGTAACTCAGCTGTTACCTTGGAGAGCGACACCGAACTTAACTGAGCTAGATCTGTCAGCACCTGCAGATTGCATAAAAGACGGGTTTGTGCAGTAAACGTCTGTGCAATAAACATGCATGCACATATATCTCGAAACACCCGTCCGCACATATGTATGTGTACACACAGCCGTACATATACATCTCTCTCTCTCTCCCTCTCTCTCCCTCTCTCTCCCCACACACACACACACACACACACACAAACACACACACACACACACACACACACACACACACAAACATACATATATACACAAATGCACTTAATAAATCCTTGCATTCATGCGCTTATGTCTGCCTGCCTACCTCTCTACCTACAAAGCAAACTGCCTGCCTACTAACATACCTATCTACTTACCTAAACAGATACCTACCTACATGTTTATCTGGCTATCAAGCTTCGTGCATACCTGTTTACCTATCTATGCTCCTAAACACATACCTGCCTTACTGCTTACCTATATATCTATAAGCAGACATGCGCATATTTGTAAATAACACATATAATTATCAAAATAAACAGCCATACGACACAGATTAGAGTTCAGCCACAAGCAGACACTTTCAAATACATACATGAGCTCAAGCGTGTACATAAACATGGAGAGTTAAAAAAACAAAACAAATATGTACAAACAGACACGCCTAAATACCCTACCATTCACGCATACCTACCCACCTACCTACCTAGACACCTACCTACCTACCTACCTAACTACCTACCTACCTGCCTACCTATCCACATACATACCTACCTAACTACCTACTGACCTATCTGCCTGCATGTAGAAGGTAGGCAGGCAGGCGGGCGGACAGACAGACAGACAGACAGACAGACAGACAGACAGATGGCAACACGTCAAATATCCTTACCTCTAGCAGCTGGCTGCCATTTTTAATAATGGCGGTGACGTTACTGAAAACGTCCATTTGAGCACATCGTTTGCTGGCAGCTTTAAGACCAGCATTCCTGTGTGGAGTTTGCTTCTCTGCTACATGTGCCTCGGGGATGATGTTGCTTTGGTAAGACTCTTCATCTTCAGTAGAAACTTGACCACCAAGAAACAGGGGATCGAATTTTCGTGTTATGTCCGCCTGCTGTATGAGCATGGAATCTGTGTTTGATAAAATGTGCTCTAGCAGTTGGCCAGTATTGCGGAAGTAGCTAACAGCCTGTAAGACACTAGCTGTCATGTTGAAGAGTGCGCTCATAACCAGTTCGTCGTTGTCATCCTGGTATTTCCTGTTGACCTCCGGGGTTGGTTGCACTGTCACATGTTGAGTTCTGCTAATGTTTTCACTTCTGTTATCAGAAGTGTAGGCTATAGGCTTTGTGGCGTCATCTGCACGGACGCTAATGTTTTTGTGTAATTCACTTTTGCAGTCGCAAGGCTTTTCCTTGTCTTTCTTGTTTTCTTCTTTTTCGTTTTCGTTATCACTGAACCTTTTGCCGCTCCTTACATCCAACTTCGCTGCATTGATGAGTCTGACAAAGGAAGCGTGTGTCTGCATCTTGAACTCTGCAAACCTCAGGTCAATGTGTTCGGATATTCCAGAGAAATCCACAGAGCAGCTGGTTGGTTCTGGCTGAAACAAAATGTGCATGTCTATAATTACAAATACTGATATGAAAGAAATTATAGAAATGAAATAAAAAGCAATTACAAAATAAATTACACCAGAAGTTGAAGAAAGAGTTTTCTTTAAAAAAAAAAAAAAATCAATATTTTATTTGAGCTCGCTCACTTTGACCTCAAGCGTAAACCACCACGTACTACTATTTCTAGTGCACAGGACTGATTCTTTCCGTGTGGATTAACTTTCCCTATTCCCAAAGTCCCTCGCCATCAAGAGAACCCACTCCGATTTCAGAGGTACTTGTAATTAACGTCCCAAAGTCAAGGACAAGAAGTCAACATTGTATTCCAACTGACCGGTGTAATCAATGATTTAAGCGGCACAATGTATTGTCGTAATTTAGACACACAACAATCTGTTGTTAGCAAATTGCTAGTGCAGTATGGGAAGACTAGTAAGTCATGTCACTGCCATCTACTCACAATAGAATCTTGTGTAGAACAGGGAATGGTTTTGAACCTGAGGATTAAAGGCCGCGAACTGTGCAGGTTTGGGTTTTCTTGTTTGCCCCTAATAAACAACAAATCCATACCTTACCGAGGATTCGAACCCGGGTCTCCCGAAGAAGAACCCAATATTCTAGCCACTTGGCCAGCCGCTTCTATTGACCAGTAAGAACTTAAGATAATGACACTGAAAAATGTTGCAATACGTGTGTGTACTAAGTGATTCAATGAGCATGATTCGGAAGGTCGATGCAGGATCTGTACGTAGACAGTGGACTGATTCGCTGCGGAAGTCTGTTGTCCGTAAAGTCACCTTCATCTTCGTCCAGGGACATGCGGGAGTCGAGGGAAATGAACGAGCTGATAAACTGGCTGGCTCTGCATCCCCTGCAGATGGCCAGCCCATGGATCGTGCCGATGTCATCAACATCCGTAAAGAGATGTCGAGAACAGAGGACTTTAACGTCAGTGAATCCACATCGTTGTCCAGGATGAGAGACTTGGGAGTAAGAATTGGCATGGCTAGACAGGATAGGTACGTCGGGAAAATGAGGGGCCTCATCAACCAACACAGAACTGGCACTATTAGCCGCCAGACGCTGATGCATATGCTGGGGTGCGGGGGGGGGGGGGGAGATCTGAGCACTCACGTCTTGTCCGGAGTGCAATGACGATACCCCAACTGATAACTGATAACTGATAACTAACATATTGCAAACCAGCAGTTGACATTCTATTCCAATTCCAATTCAAATTTTCAAAACAAAAATTCCAAATTCGGTCGCGTTCAAACTGCGTCTTTCAGCTGTGGTTATTGTTGAGGTCCGTGGTTTTTGTGGGTTCATTCACCCTAATTCTTGGCTTGTGCGCTCTTACGAGTTAGTCCTGATCCAGACTGGTTCTGTTTGTTTGTGTCTGTGACGTCAGCTAGGGGATCGGTCGGCGGCTGTCCTTTGTGCTCTCTCCTTTTGTGGTATCTTTTGTTACTGAAGGCTTCTGGCTCGTCTGGCTTGACTGGTTGCAGTCCTTAAAAGGACTTTTTATTTGGCTTTTATGCCCCTCTTTTGTGTATTTTCTGCAGGAGCTTATCGATGTTTTCATTTTCCTATCTGTGCCAGTTTTCTTCTTCGAGTTTGAGCTTCTGTTGCCATTCGAATTTTCCTCTGCGGTCAGAAATGGGACGATCTCTCCTTCATCTATATAGTATTTCCATGGGTGATCTTCATCCTCGTATAAATCTGGTTCTTCAGCGATACGGAATGACATTGGTTTCCCCTATATTTTCTTGTACTTCTTTGCTTTTTCTTTCTTGCGCCTTCTGTATTCCTTGCACCTGAGTTCGCGTGTCCTCTTTATCTCCGCGATTTCTTCATCGGTAAATAGTGGCGGCATCGGGGCGTCCTCTCTGTCGTCGTCAGGCTGCTCATCTGGGTTTTCTTCGGATGTCTGGCTGGATATTGGCTTCCCTTTGGCTGTTTCGGGCGTCGTGGTTGGGCTGCTGGCTTTCGCTTCCGATTCAGGCTCGGTCTCTTGGTTTTCATCTTGCGGTTTCTCTGTAATTTCTTGTACGGCTTCTGTTGTTTTGTTTCGGAATATTTCCATTTCTGCTTTCTGTAGTTCTCGCTCTGATTTAATGGTTTGTAGGATTTTTTTCCGTTCTCCTTCTTAATCAGTGCCATATGTTCCACTTCTTGCTTGATGTTTTGCTGAATCTTCTTTATTTCCGCCAGTAGTTTTTTTGTTGTCGCTGGTCGGAGTCGGCGTCAGCAGTGCATTGACTTGTCTCTTCAACTCGTGTATCTGTTTTTGCAGTTGATCTCTTTCAGCTTGTGCTATACCCGTAGCTGTCTCGCCCCTTCGCATTGCTTCCTTGACTGATGTATTCGTGGTAGTTGCGATCTTTAAGGCGTCTCTGTGTCGTTGCAGGTACGGACAGCCCAAGTATCTTGCTCCATGCTTGCCCAGGCAGTTGGCGCACTTTATTTTGTTGTTAGGAGCTCGGAAGTCCGTGTCCAGCTTGGCCAGCGGACACTCCTTGAAGGCGTGGTGATCGGCGCAGTAACGGCAGATTTCCGTCTTACTGCGACATATTGCTCTGCTGTGGCCGCCCACTGTCATCTGGAACATTGGTTGACTCTAGGGACGAATCTCTCTGGCTGCTGTATTCTCTTGTTGATTGATACTGTTATCGGCATCTCGCTGCCCTCCGATGTCACCACTGCCAAGGTTGTAGGAATCTTGGAGTAGGTGAGTAGCCGCTTCGCCTTCAAGAATCGGATGTGGAGATTCTCATCTTGTAGCTGCTTCAGGATTTCTTGATCTGCCAGCTCCACTTGGATTCGTTTGACAACCCACTTGCTTGTCGGTGAGTCGCTGTTTCCGACTCTGGTGTCTTTCTCCTTCCTCTGCTTCTTCGTAGGTTTGGCTCTTGTATGTGGTAGGCTGTCGATCTTCTCCCTCGTGGTAGCTTCAGTAATACTTGTAGTTTCAGGTTCTTTGTTACAGCTAGCAGGCATGTTCTCCACGTTCATCTTCTTCACGGTCTTGTCGGCTCCAACGCTGCACATCTTGGATACCGCGCGTTTCTTGTTGTTGGACTTGCGACGTGACATTTTCCCCCTTATCAGGCTTCTTGACTGGTTAAGGTTAAGGCGACTTGTCTTGTTAGCGCCTCGCAGTGCGAATGGAAAAAGGACGTGACAAAAGACGGGGACATTCTATACGTATTATCTTGTATTTATAGCATTTATGTCATGCACGAGACTCAGTGAATTAGCACATCTATATGTGCTATCCTTGTGCAGCCCACCGTTTGCCCATGACATTCATTTTATAACAGACACAGAGGGAAAACCCCAAGAACTCATAACAATATTCGAAATCATCAAAATCTTATGTTATACAAATTAATTGTTATTAAAAGACAAGATCCGTTAATGAATAATACTACAACGCAAAACGTGAAACAGGCAATATCGGACCAATAGATCAAACAGACAAAGAAGTGCATACTTTTAAATATCTCTGGTTGCCTATATGTAAGGATGAAAGTGTAGGAGAATAAGTCAAGACACGACCTGAGCTAGGCTCATCTCCCATGACAAGGCTGACTGTAATCTGATATCACCAGCCCTGCGACAATGAGACTATACACAGCTTTGATGGTACCTATTCCCGTGTATGGATATGGATTCTGCACATCTGCAGCAACAGGTGCAGTCTGTTGATTATACATGCTACAGAAAGTGTATATGTATTTTGTATGTAGAGCACAAGACACGTGTGTTTGTTGAGGGGTGAATGAATAAGCCACCCGGCATGCTGTCAATGCCGGCTTCGTGGCTTAGAGGTTATGACTTTTCTCCGTAATCTCGTATACTCTCGCCGGTAACGTGAAGACGGTGAGAATCAGCAGTGGTTCGAATCGCATCGGTAACTTACGGGGTATGTGAGCCGGCCGCTCAGAAAGCAATGGCAAACTACTGAGCGTAATCTTGCCAAGAAATCAATATACAGCTGAAAGATGCTGATGTTGACAGCGATGTCCTGTAAAGGATATGCACACAAAAAAATGCTGTCAATAATCTCTCTCTCCCCCCCCCTTTCCCCTCCCCCAACAGTGATGAATCAAAACGAAATAATGTCTGAGTTAGTTTAACTTGGAACGATTCCCAGAGAAAATGTTTCTCCTGAATGCAGTTGAAAGCAAGAAGAAACAGACAAAGAAACTATTCAGTGCTAACAGTTGAAGGCAAGAGCCAAAGAAACAGACAAAGAAATCATTCTCTCATAAAAGAAACGACAGACCACGCCATAGGTACACTTACAGGTGTTGCTGATGACAGGAAGCAGTGAAAACTGTTGATTTGTTAGAATCTGAATAACGAAGACACAAACAATAGATTGCACAATTTCTTGTCTGGCATATTTCGTTGCATCTCGAAAGGTACATACTGCATGAATCACACAACATAAACTAAAGTAATGAGATAAATCCTTCAAGATGAATTATACATGAATATAGAACACAGTTCTCACCTTTAATTGTTCGATTTGTTGAACTGTTTCTTCCATTAGCTTAGACATCTGGGCAGTCATTTCGCGGGAACTTCTAACCACCGTGTCCTCTAGCAGTGTCTTCATATCCTTGTTCTGTTTCTCTAGGTTTTCGTTAATGTAAAACACACTTGATTCAAACTCACGCAGGAGGTCTGCCGAGCTTTTCTTTAGCTCTGAGACATCTGCGGCCATAATATTGACAGTAACACCGTGTGATCGTTGTTCATCTCCGAGCTGGGTCACCTGAAAGTAAAGCAGTTAAAGACACGATCTCAGTAATACTTTTTGAAAAGTTTTTCTCAGGTCAGACAACATATTAATATTGTATGTTTACTCTACTCAACCCGTGTGGTATATTTGTTATGTTATTGTTAGCTCTCTGTATGTGTGTATAACGTTTACGTGATTTTGTAAAAAGCAATTTTCATTTACCTCTTTCTATCCCAAATGGCGTGGATCTGCGGGAACACGAAGCCCTGCAATGTCTATTCCAAAAGATATCTCTTTACTTATGTTTATCCTTATTGTTGTCTATCTCAATCAGGTGTAACGTTACTTTTTACATTCATGCAGTTACCACTTTGCGTCAGTTTATTCCAAGTAGCAGTCAGTTTATTTATATTCCTCTCAAGCAATTTTTATAATATTTCTGTCGCGGCGATTGGGCAATCTTGAGCATAGCCTACGATGGGTAGCGTTGTGATGTTCTGTTGTGATAATTTGGTGTGTCCAGTGTGTGCCACGTGGTTACACACCCGCTTCACACGCGTGATCCGGGACTGTTTCCGGATCCGGTCAGGGATATGCACTACTGAGGAGCCCAAACGAGGGCGAAACTCGAGTATAGTGCTTCCATATTGACGTGGATAGGCCTTAGGTTCATACCAGAATGCGATCGGCGTTGCCAGTAGTGGGTTGTGCTCAATATTTAAATTGTTGCTTTATTCTATCGCAAGTTGTTGTCTCTTTACACATATCAGTCTCAAACAGTTGTCTTTTTACGCCTGCAAATCGCAAACAGTTCTCTTTACGCCTGAAAAAAAAATCTCAAACAGTTGTCTCTTTACGCCTGCCAATCTCAAACAGTTGTCTCTTTACGCCTTCCAATCACAAACAGTTTGTCTCTTTACGCCTGCTAATCTCAAACAGTTGTCTCTTTACGCCTGCTTATCTCAAACAGTTGTCTCTTTATTCCTGCCAATCTCAGACGTATCCACGTTTATCTGTCTTAAGCAGTTGTCCCTTTACTTCTGTATATTTCAAGCAATTGGCACTTTGCGCTTGTCATTCTCCATCGATTGTGTCTTTACTTGTCTATTCCAAGCAGTTGTGACTTTATTCCTGTCTTTTTCAAATAATTGCAAAGTTTTTTTTTTTTTACACCTGAAACAGTTGACTCTTTCTTCTTATTTTCTTCCCCCGCACTTTCATCCCCCAAATAGGGCATGCACACCCAACCAACTCACGACAAAGCGTTGGCAGGCTTGTTCACAATAGCTGGAATTTTGCAGCTCAGCTTTTCTACAGGATATAATTGCCAGCCTGATGCCAAACCATTGAGGCGGATAAAATTAAATCTCTGTGATTCCAGATCGACTCAGCCTAAAATAGGTACCAGGGAATATCATGTGTAGTAAAGGCGACAGGCGCGGTATTGACCACATGACAACACCGAGTGCCTATACAAATATGGGGCTATCAAGTACAGCAAATACAACTCAGGGCGTGCGAACGGGTCTTTGCTTTTACTTTATGGTTTAATACCCGTTGATCAGGCGTTGACCTGGATTAGAATCCTCGGTAAAGTGTGGATTTTTTACTATCGGGGGGGGGGGGGAGAGAAAACCCCAACCATGCACAGTTCCCAGGGACTGCACTAGCTAGACCACCTTACTTTCTCAGACCCCCCTGTCCTACACCGCAAGTATTGTTGGCAGTACATGATAGTTTTTGTGTGTGTGGACAGCTCAGGCATGCAGCAAACACCAGCTCACAATTTCTGCTTCTTAACATTTACCTCTCCAGCCGCCGTCCCACCAGTGTCACACCGGACTAGTTTGTCGAGTTGGTGTAACCTTAAGCTGACAATAACACGAGGGCGCTCACACAATGGTTAGATACCGGCTCTTGTCGGTCGCTACGAGAGGGAAAGATTGACCGCCCATTACTCCTTACACTGAAGCATACAAAATGTGTTTAGTTTAGTTTAGTATAGTTTAGTTTAGTTTAGTTTAGTTTAGTTTAGTCGACGGATCAACATCACGGCACACGGGTGTAACCCATAAGTGCTCCGTTAAACTTCTGACTCAAGCTTGAGTCCGAAGAACTCTGTAGCACCGGCGAGGATCCTGATCCAAAATGTGTTTGTTCTAACACTTCACATTCCGACAGCGGACTCTAGCCAGGGGTCTTGTTTTACCCGTTATGTCACTGCACCATTGATAGTTTCATGGGGATTCATGCAGTTTATTTTAAATGTTCTGGTCCTTTCCTTGGGTCTACTCCATGTTGGTAATTTGATCTTTATTCTAACTTTTATTTTAACCATGAGAATAATGACGACGTCACTGCAACAAAATTCTCTTATGAACATTCTGTTACATATAATACTTAATGATTCTCATCCTCATTCGCCTCTGCCTAGTATTCCCCAAGGAAGTATACGGTCTCAGTGCTCTCATACCACGTTTTTCTATCAATTGATATCTCTTGTGATGCCTTCCATATATCGCCCATATCACTCTTCTGTCTCTAATTCTCCTATCATGTGTGTTTTGATCTCCTTAAACTTTGTTTACCTTCCAGATGCGAGAAGTAAGGAGATCTGGTCATCCCATTTATTGGCTGTCTCAGATTCTCAGTGCATGTCTTTATTCAGCTCCGGCTTAATTATTAATTAATTATAAACTGCGATAATATACTATCTTAACACACTGTTTAACACAATTATTAATAATTATATACCAAGCTATACTGATCGACACCTATAAAAGCAAAACAGAAGACCAGAAAGAAGACTTGCCATGTGCGGTGACGAGCTCGAAATGCGCCTTTAGCTGCTACAAATGGAGGTGTGTTGTGTGGCTTTGCATTGTATTGTGTTTGTTTTTTCCCCCTGCTTTTTCTCCACAAGCAGGCATTCCCTATACTACTTATACAACTAATACTCTTTTCATGTGATCTATTCTCTTTCAATGACAATTAATTCGGTTGCTGGATTGGGCTGTGATTTATGTTGCATTGTTTTTCTGTAAGCGTATAGCACACAACTGTAAGCACCTCTATTGTCTATTTTAGTCACTGTCTGAGGAATAAATTCACAGGTCACTCATGGTAAGGAAAAGAAAGAAGCAGAGATCAGAGGACAGATAAACAATATACACATTGAAAGCTATAAGCAGAGAGGGATCAGAATCTGTCCTCTGGATATTTCGAGTCCCTGTCTACATGAACCTTTCGTTATTAACATAACCAAGTCTGTTTGTCGTTTGTCCGCGTGATTGCAGTCAATCCTGAGAACCTGTTTTCTGACAGTCTCCGAGTCATTGTCCGTACTCTGTAATCTTCCCCTCATCTCACGAATGTGCCGAATGGAGTGGTACTGTAGGCTGGTCACGGCTGACTCCAGGGATGCAATTCGTATGGTCAATGTCTCGAACTTTTTGTCCACGATTTTCAGCATGTCCGAGGCAATAGAATCATCGAGATCTCTGTCCGAAGGCTGGAAATCCACCTCGTTTTTTTCTTGACCGGCTGACCACCAGAGTAAGCAGAAGACCACAAGCAGAAGGCTGTAAAGTTTGCTTGCTGGCCCTGGCGCCGCCCCAGCCATACTGACACGTGTACTAGTTTATTCAGCCTTGGAGTCTGAAATTACAGAAAAGATAACATTTGTCAAATGATATACATCTATAAGACATGCATTTATAAACATTAAACAAATTCTTTTCCCGTTGTGAATATGAATAATGAAGATTGAAGATATTGCAGAAATAATTGCCTGGCATATTTCGCGGTATATCGTGCTCAGGTGTACACCACAGACCTGGTTCAACATATACTGAAGCAAAGTAAAATGAATCCGGTTAGTTGAAATCCATAAAACACGCCGACTATTTGTGATCGTCGGCTAAGCGAATTCATTTATGTTGCCTTCATATGTGCTGAACCACTGCAGTAGTATGCACCCGACCACAACAAATCTATGTCAGGCAATGGAGGTCAGTATGGCCGAATGGATAAGTGGGCTTGCGCTTAAACTTCCAGTGTGCTGATGGCAAGGTAGCGGATTCAACTCCTTCACCGGTCAGTTGGACTAAAATGTTGACTTCTCGTTCTTGCTTTGGAGACGTAAATTACAAGTACCCCAGAAGTCAGTGTGGGTTCGCTTATGGCGAGGGACACTGGTAATAGCGAAAGGTAACCAACACGCAGAAATAGGGCCAACGCACTAGAAGTAGTCGCACTTGCATGGGCTATGTTTAAGTTCAAAGCGAAAGAACGCCCCCCCACCACCCCCCCCCCCCAAAAAAAAAATCCCAGGCAGTAAATTGTTGTAATATGTTGTTGTGTCAGTGTCAACCGGCTGCCGTTAACGTCCCAAAAATTTCAAGGACCCATTTTTTAAAAGGAATAATCGATCTCAGAGTCACGTGGTCCGTAGACAGAGCCCGATACCTTGGATGGAATCTGTCTAGAGAAGTGGTTCTCAACCGGTGGGGAATCCCCCCCCCCCGGGAGATTTTATGGTTTCCATGGGGGGGGGGGGTTAAGATCACAGATTGGCATTTTCAAATTGGCTTCAGGACCACACAAAGCGTAATCGGGAGATTAAGCGTACTCATGACGTTACATTCCCCGATTATATCAAGATCGAGTTAATACAAGAACCGATTACTTCATATTGTTTTCCCTCCATAACTTACTGTTCTATGCTTCTAGCCCTTCTGAAATTCGTTCTATAACGTAAGTAGACCCGCAAATCACGTCTTAAAGAGTCAGCTGGTGAAATTAGAGCGCATACAGAATGAAGCTATGCGGGTCATTCTGGGATGCACCAGAGACACTCCAGTAGTGTGTATGCGTTACATCCTTGGTCTGCCTATTGTTGCTGGTAGGCACAAGGTGATGCAAGCGAAGGCATACCTCAGAGTAGCTGCAGATACAGATCACCCGTTGCATGAGGCGCTGGACGTAGTTAAGGGTCAGAGACTGATAAGAGGGAAATCATGGATGGCTCAGGCGGAGGATACGATCAGACAGGTGTGCCCCTTGGAGAACATTAGGCGAGGAGAGGAGTGGGTCAGAGTGCCAGCCGTGCAGTCAGACTTGTGCAGAGTTATAATCACATTGAGCCGGGAGTGCAGGGAGTGGCCAGCAGGGGCCACGGAAGTGGAAATTCAGCAATTAATTCAGGAAAATTCTCGCCCGGGTGATGTGATTATCTACAAGGATGGGTCGGTGTTGAGAGGTAGGAGAAGTGCTTGGGGGTTCTTGGCAAAAACTAATGGTCGGCGTTTGGTGCAGGAGAGCCTAGCGTATGATGACACTACATCTAGCTTAAGAATGGAGGTGGAGGCGGTCAGTGCAGCTTTCCGCTGGATAGAAAACACGATACATACACATATTGTGATTGTAACTGACTCAGAAAGCATGCTGAGAAGGGTGAGAACAGGCAAGCTTCGCGCAGAGTGGCTTGCTTCGCTTCGGAGGTCACGGGTAGCAAGCATCACCTGGATCTTTTCTCCTGGGCATGCCGGTGAGCTGGGGAATGAACAGGCGGACAGATTGGCTGGCTCGGCAGAACTTGGTGGAGTATTGATGCATGACAAGGCAGATGTGGTTGCGGCCTTGTGGGAGCACGTGTACACCTCGGAGGAGCAAATGGATCACCATAGTCTGGTTAGAATGAGGCAGCAAGGAGTGACGAGGGGATCTGGCCGACGCTCGACGCTCAGAGGAAAGGCGAGACGGACATATAATCAGATTGCTACTGGAACTATTAGTGTTGGAACTCTTCGCTGGTTGCTGAGGATGGGGACGGAGCGCTTATGGGAATGTCCCGAATGCTGTGATGTCGGTTCCTAGATCAATCAATCAATCAATCAATCACGTTTTATGCAGACGACTAGACTTGTTCTAGTATGTTACTAAATTTAGCTTCTATTTTTACGTACATTGTGTAATTTTCGACTATTAAGAAAGAATCAAACGAAAATGATGAAGCTCGCATGATGATATTTCAATAGCAGAAAATAGCCGTTTCCTTGTCAGACTACAACGATGACTAATATCGTTATGGAATATTAACAGCGATTTAAATGCATGTTTGAAATCGACATCCATTGTAATATTTAAGTGTATTTTTTCATCACTCTACACGGGACTGTTTAATTTTGGGTAACTTGTCATCAGACCTACGAGCGCCGACAGACAGGCCATGCAAGCAGACGTCATCACAACATGGCGTGGTCTGTGTGTGTCTGTATGTGTATGTGCGTTGTGCGTGCGTAAGTGTACGTACGTACGTATATACATACATACACCCACATGCACATATATATATATATATATGTGCGTGTGGGTGTATGTATACATGTGTGTGGGTGTTTATGTATGTTGTTCTTGACTTTGTCGTTTTATATTTACAGAATCTGAAGCCAATGATGAGGTGAAAAGAAAAGAAACTTTGATCTTTCATATTTGCAATATGGATTCACAAATATCGTCATCAACGGTGAAGAACGACCTCATTGTGTTATTTGTAGTAAAAATTTGTCAAATGATTCTATGAAACCAACAAAGGTGAGGCAACATTTGTTGAATCATCCTCAACACAAGGACAAGGACAAAACCTATTTTGAACGTCTTGGGAATGCTGTCAAAAGGATGAGACTGGATTTAACAGGGGCATTCCAAGAAACAAACCAACAGGTTACTGAAGCTTCCTATGTCATAGCACTGGAGACAGTGAAGCAGAAAAAAAACTCACATACAATCGGGGAAACTTTGATCAAACATTGTTGTCTCAAGATAGTGAAAATTGTGTTGGGAAATTAATCAGAGAAAAAACTTTCAGCGGTTTCACTATCAAATGATACTATTCAAAGGAGGATCAGCAATATGGCCAGTGACATCAAGTATCAAGTTGTGCAAGAGATCAAGTTTGCAGTATTTGGCCTCTATTAAATTCAAATTGATGAATCAACTCTTGTGGCATCGTGTTCTCAGTTGATGTTGTTTGCAAGGTATGTGCATTCAGGACCATTTAAAGAAGAACTTCTTTTTTGTTCTCCTCCTGAAACAACTACCAAAGCCTCTTATATTTTGGAAAAGGTTTTATCTTTCCTTGAATCAGAAAATCATTTATGCGATAATATGTGTGGGTGCTGTACAGATGGAGCACCAGCTATGTTGGGGACCAAATCAGGATTTCAAGTTAGTGTGGAGAAACGTGCCCCAAAAGTGAAAGGCATTTATTGCATGATCCATCGTCAGGCACTGGCCTCCTAAACACTTCCAGCTCCATTGGGGAAGGTTTTGGATCTAATCGTCCAGATAGTGAATTTTGTCAAAGGAGGAACTCTCAACTCACGGCTTTTTAAGTAGTTATGCATTGACATGTATGCACGCCACCATCTGCTTCTTTTCCACACAAATGTTCGATGGCTGTCAAGAGGAAATGTAACTGAGCGAGTATATGAGCTCAAATTAGTTTTTGAAGTTCAGGGTAAGATGGACTTTTTCGCCTGGCTGGATAATGAGGAATGGTTCTTGCGCCTTGCCTATTTGGTTGATATTTTGGAGCAGTTGAATATATTCAATCTTCAGATGCAAAGAAGGAATACAAATATTATAAAATTTGTGGATGCCTTGAGAACTTTTATGAGCAAGCTGGAAAATTGGAAAAGAAAGGTCAATATGACAAATGCTGCAATGTTTCAGAAGCTGTCATCCGTTCCCGTTGTTGATGGTGAAGATCAAGTACATCCACAATTTGCAAAAAATGAAATTTCGCAGCATTTGACAGCGCTAGAAAATGAATTTGAGCGATATTTTCCTGACCTTAGTGATGATGAGCTGGATTTGATGCGAACCCATTAAAATTATCAGTTGAAACAGTTACTGATGATTGTCAAGATGAATTTCTGGAGCTGAATATTATTCGGGAGCAAAAGATGTGTTCGATGAGTAACCAGTCACGGAACTTTGGCCTTTGATATGCGATTCCTACCCAAAAGTGGCAGAAAAAGCAATCCGTGCATTGCTTCCATTTGCGTCATCCTATGAGTCATGCTTTTCAGCTCTGTTGGAAATTAAAACGAAACGACGTAATAGATTAGATGATGAAAATGATCTCCGTTGTGCCCTTTCAAGCACTCCTCCACGTATTTCAGAATTTCTGAGGGAAAAACAATCACAGTGTTCTCATTGATTACAATCTTCATTTAAATGAAGTTAATGTCGCATCTACAATATCCTGGTGTTGTATTGAGCGTTTTGTTTGATGAAGCACAATTTTCTGGTATTCAGGTGTCGTATATTAGTAGTATAACTGTTTGTTTATTGTAGTACGATTAATATGGTGGTTTAATAAAATATTGTGAATATAAAAATGCTTTTATTTAAGTTTTAATATTCATCAGCATATTCATTTGCCATTAATTTAATAAAACTACGCTATAAAATTTATCTTTGCATGTAAAGGTTATGAAGCTGTAGAAGAAGAAGAAGAAGAAGAAGATGTAAAGGTTATGTACAATTATGGAAGAAAATAAGGATTTTCAGTATAATAGGTATGTTATTTTTAATGCACTTTTTGAGGCTGACAATTTTGGAAAGGTGAGGGGGGGGGGGGAGGAGTGGGGGGGGGGGGGAGAATGACAGTCTGAACATATGGCGATGGGGTGCATGGGCCAAAAAAGGTTGAGAACCATTGGTCTAGAGCAGGGGTCACCAAACATTTTTTTACGGCGGACCGGATAACTGACAAAATGACGTGCGCGGGCCGGATATTCATTCTGTACAATATTTGCGCCGTCTCCGTGGCGAAGGTCTTACGGGCGCGGTTCGTGATCCCGTATATCCGCATTCGAAACACAGCTGCGCGCTATTAGGCAGCAGACCGCGTTGCGCTGGTTTTTTACGCTTTGGTATGGGTGCCGGTCGTTCAGAAAGCAATGGAAAACTACTGAACATAAACTTGCCAAGACATCAACAACGGCAAAAAATCCTGGTGTTGACTGCAAACGTCCTGTAAAGGATATGCAACTATTTTTAACAATACTTGCAAGCCAGAACGAAAGCTGTGGGGAAACAAAAACGAAAATCTAAGTTAATCATGGATGAGTGGCGTGCAATGCAAAAAACAAACAAACAAACAAACAAAGACAACCAACATATTTATTTCATCATCATCATCATCATCAAGTGCCTTGTCGGCTGGCGTAGGCGTTCATGGCTCTCCACAGATCTCGGTCTTTGGTTTTCTGGATCAACTCGGCTGCTGATATTCCTCCATGCCACCGTCCCAATCCATCCAGTATCATTTCTCTTGGTCTGCCTCTGCCTCTCTTCCCCTCGATCTTTCCAGTTGTCACGATGTTCTCCAATGCCTCTCTTCTCATCACATGACCGAAGAAAGCTGTTTGTCTCTTTCTTATTGTTGTATATAGTGTTCTAGTTTCATTAGCCTGTTTCAGGCACTCGTTGTTAGTTACTCTGGCAGTCCAAGCAATTCGCAACATTCGTCTCAGGAACCACATCTCTGTTGCTTCTAATTTCTTCTTAATTTGTTAATTTACATTCCAAGATTCGCTGTCATACAGCAAAACTGGTTTTACATAGCATTTCAGCAATCTCTTTCTTACATTCAGTGATAGTGACTTATATGTATTTACTTTAAAAAAAAAAGGATCAAAGAAGGCGACGTTAACAAAAAGATAGTTACATCAGACCTAGTGTGCACATATCCGAATCTCACAAACTAAGCAGCAAAAAATTTTAGTGAGATTTGTGAAACTGGTATTTGGCTTTCAAGTTATCATCAATGTTTGGTTTGGAATTGCTGCATCCAATCTAGAGAATTGCTTTCTGTTCATTCTTTTCTTGTTCATCTGTCAATCTCGTTCGATGTGTTGACGTCACATACTTGATTTTTGAAAATGTTTGCTCACAGACATAAGTTATTCCAAACACTGATACCATACCAGCGGCAAATTTCTTCGGTTTCGGAAACTCAACATCAGGTAAGCAGCGGTAAAATTCAACAAGGTTTCCTTCTCTGTGCTTCTCTTTCAACAAGTCATTTGCTTGCAAATCAATGAGCTCCAACTGTAGTTCAACTGGCACATCATCAAGGTTATAATCAAACGGATTCTGGAAAAGAAGAATGTCACTCTCAGTTCTGTCAAGATCTGAAATACTCTCCAAAAAATGCTTCTTCAAGTCACGAAGATCCCCCCCCCCCCCCCCCCCCCCGGAAAATCGAGGTTGACATCTTCGGCGATGGTAGCGCAAAACTCTTTGATTGAAACAGTGAAAATGAGAAAAGTTTTCTCCTTCCATTTGTTCTTTAAACAAAATCCTCCGAAATCCTTTGATGATTTTGCAGAGATTACAGACGAGGTTATCTTTTCCCTGAAGTTTCAGATTCAGTTCATTCATGTGGGATGTATTGATGACCAACAATGTCAACTTTGACAGCCAGGTAGGATCTGACAGCTGTGGATCAGCTCTATCTTTTTCAGTGAGGAAAACATCTATTTCGTTTCGAAGCTTGTAAATACGAAAATGAACTCTACTGTAGTTGGGCCACCTCACTGATGTGTGATAAGGCAAGTCACAGAATTCAGATTCAATTTCTTCAAGAAAATCCTGGAACTGACGGTGATTGAGTGCATGTCCCCGAATGAAGTTCACAGCAGAAACGACTGGTTTTCGTACACAAGAAATATCTAAGTCTTTCCCACAAAGTCCTTAAGCATGTATGATGCAGTATACGAACAGAGCGCCCGGAATTTGTAAATCTTCATACTGATTTGCTCCATCAGATCCTTCCTCACTCCAGCCATGTATTTTCCTCCATCATCTGTAACACCTCGAAGCTTATTCCACTGAAGTCTTGCAAAACTTTTTGCACTTGTTGTTCCATGCATGCTGCATACGTGTGCCAATTCTTCCGTTATCCTAAAGTCGAAATTGACACCACGAATGAACACGAGAAGTTGTGATGTACTTGAGAGATCAGTAGACTCATCCCCTACAAGTTCTTAGTTTTTTCGCGTATCTGTAGCACTATGTTCTCTCCAAGTTCTTCTGATCTTCACACATCTGAACTTGCCGAAAAGCTGATAGTTCCAAACAAATCCGTTTCCTCTGGACACAAGTCATTTGTTGCTTCCATCATACACTCTTTGATGAAGTTGCCATTAGTAAACGGTTTTCCCCGTTCTGCCATCTTATGCATTATTTTGTAACTTGTACGAGTGACAGATTGATTTTCAGCAAACTTTCTCGTGAAGAGATGTCTTTGTGTTTCTAAACCACGTTTCATATTTCTGAGAGCTTAACTTACCAGAAAACATTTAATATGCTGACAGATGTTTTGTTTCGTAGTGACGCCGAAGATTGTACTCTTTCAAAACGGCAACACTTTCGCTGCATATTACGCAACTGGTTTTCTGGTCCTTTGTTTCCACAATGAAGTACTTTACTCCCCATTCTTCATTGAAAACGCGACACTCGACGTCCACTTTTCCCCCCTTCTTAGTAGCCATAATGAAGGGTGAAGTACACGGGATCTGAATATGAAAAAAAAAAATACTTTGAATTAGAAACATAATTAAAATCCTATTGAAACACAAGAAAAGCAGAGGACTAGGAGTCACTGGTGAAGCTACGGCTCACCATGGGTACATATAAAGGTTATATGTACCTTTGGCAATATAATTATAATAATAAGGTAACAATCATAATAAGGTTTGCAAAACATATAAATAGGGCCGGCCTAAATAAGTAGCCTAGAGCAGAGTTTTTTCAACCGGGGTTCCGCGAATGGCAGCCAGGGGTTCCGCCGAAACAGACCAAAATCACCTGTAAGCAACATTTCTGTCCATCTGGTTTATTACATAAAGTAGGACACACACTTGGATCATCGCAACGAGTTCCTTGAGCAACGTAAATAAGAATCTGCTCCAGCAGAAAGGTTGAAAAACACTGGCCTAGAGACCAGCTATCGAGAGGTTTTCCGGAAGGTTGTTATGGGAGCGAGGTTCTGCAAAGGACATGCTACTGAATGAATGAATGAGAGACCAGCTCGATTAACACCTTGACCGGGAAATTCTTCTGAGCTGGGGATAATATTTTCGTAATAACACGAGCCTTTTATGGCATGTTTATGTTATGTTTGCTATTTTATTTCCTTTATTCACACTTGCAGTTCACTTACCTATCACTGTCAAAGAAATCCTTGTTACATACCTATAACATTGATGACAGACAAACAGAAGTAAATATTTCTGGAGCACCGGACCTGTGTTGACAGCCGGACGCATCTGGGGGAGGGAAAGATGCGCGCGCGCGCGCGCGTGTGTGTATATGTGTGTGTTGCCATGAAACCATGGTAACGTTAGAGCGTAGGCGTCGCTACCACGAGCCGGGGAAGGATTTGGGATGGCGTGAAATACGCAAAAATTACAACAAATAAGAAAATCTAGATACAATAATTTATAATTGAAAATAGTAAATTTAAGACACATAGCCGCCATGAGGTCTCCGCTCGTGTGAAGATCTCCTATTATTCTAAACATAATATTTACATTTAAATTGTATCACATCGTCTTGTGTTCCATACGTTATATCAAGCAAGTTCGAGAACCGTCGGCGGGCCGGATGAAATGACGTAGCGGGCCGGATCCGGCCCGCGGGCCGTAGTTTGGTGACCCCTGGTCTAGAGGAAGCAACTTGACACGAACGCACGCGCAAGTCAGTCACACTGACCTGCCAGGTGCATAACTGGGATGAACTCTCCTCGAAACAGAAATCAAGAAGAGGGGAACAACATGGGGGAACTACCGTGGCCATCAAATGAATATGATAAAAGTATTTAAAACTGCCGACACTCATAGATGGTCAGGAAACATGTGTAGACATCACGGAACACATTAAGTAACGGACAAAAATGTGAATCTATAATCACAATTTGTAACTAACAATTCTTGTCTGGAAGAGCCTATTGAAACTAGAACATTATTTACAACTATAAGAAAGAGACAAACATCATTTTTTGGTCATGTAATGAGAAGAGAAGCATTAAATAATATTGTGACAACTGGAAAGATCAGTGGAAAAAGAAGCAGAGGCAAACCAAGTGAAATTATGCCGGATGTATTGAGGCAATGGTATGGAAGAATGTCACCAATAGAGTTGATCTAGTGCACCAAGGACCGAGATCTGCGGAAAGACATGAACGCCTCCGCCAGCTGGAAAGGTACATGATGATGATGATGATGATGATGATGATGATGATGATGATGATGATGATAATCACACTTCAACTGTATTTTATTCTAGTCACAAAAGTACGAAACGGTTACTAACTAATAAAGTCAAGGTTGATGAGAATACTATAAACCCAAGTACTCCCGCCACTCCTATAATCTATTTCTCCACAAACAGCGTGTGAAGAAACGTGAGCTCTCTGCTAACATCTGTTACAAGTATTTGTTTAGCAGACATCACCTTGGCATTTCACCTGTGTCAAGTGTTCCGAGAACACATGCTGGCTTGAGTGCGGAAGTCCGCTGAAACAGCACAGAACTCGTCAGATGGATCTACCCATTCAAGTCTGGCTCCCCGCTTGTGAGCACCGGAGATAGCTTACATAAGGGGTATTTATATCCACTCCCAGGCTAATGCCTACGGCTTTCACCCGTGACACATGTTCTCAATAGGTAAATGAGTATTATACATGGCGGGTATTTGCCGAATGGTTTCATTCCTGTCGCATGTAATAATAATAACAGCTGTTCAGCTTATAAAGTAAAGCGTGAATGAGATAAAATCGTGTATGTTTGATTATCTTTGTGGCAAGATGTACAGTTTATACAGAGAACAAATGCTTCATTTTCACATAGGGAGTTTGGATACACTTTATTTGTATTCCCTTCCAGTACTATCTGTTTTGGTCTACCAGCCCGTATTCGCCAACCAGTCAAGGACTCACTCAATCGTTCATTTATAATCACCCTCACTCACTCACTCACTCACTCACTCACTCACTCACTCACTCACTCACTCACTCACTCACTCACTCACTCACCCACTGACTGACTGACTGACAGCCTAACTGAATAACTGACTGGCTGGCAGGTTGACAGACTGACTGAGTGACTGACTGACTGAGTGACTGACTGACTGACTGACTGACTGACCGACCGACCGACCGACCGACCGACCGACCGACCGACAGACTCCCTCCCTCCCTCATCCACCGACCGACCGACCGACCGACCGACCGACCGATCGACCGACCGACCGATGAATCCCGATATAAATTTAAATGCTCTCTTATTCGCCGAATGGAAATTTAAAACAAAAACATACATACATTAAGCTTACTTTTAGTAGTAGTAGTAGTAGTAGTAGTGCCGGTCTCTCTGGCTGTGGGGTTACAACACTTTCTCTCTGTAATCCCGTTTATCACGCAGAGTCTCGCAGCGGAGCGAGAACTGAGGTGGTTCGACCCCCGCTCGTGACTTGCGGATACTGAGCCGGCCGCTCAGAAAGCAATGGCAAACTACTGAGCGTAATCTTGCCAAGAGATCAACAGACAGCTGAAAGATGCTGCTGTTGACAGCTAAGTCCTGTAAAAAGGATACGCAAAACATTATTAGTAGTAGTAGTAGAAGTAGTAGTAATAGTAGTAGTAGTAGTAGTAGTAGAAGTAGTAGTAGTAGTAGTAGTAGTAGTAGTAGTAGTAGTAGTAGTAGTAGTAGTAGTAGTAGTAGTAGTAGCACCAGCAGCACCAGAAGCAGCAGCAGAAGTAGTAGTAGTAGTAGTAGTTGTAGAAGTAGTAGTAGTAGTAGTAGTAGTACTAGTAGTAGTAGTAGTAGTAGTAGTAACAGTAGTAGTAGTAGTAGTAGTAGTAGTAGTAGTAGTAGTAGTAGTAGTAGTAGTAGTAGTAGTAGTAGTAGCAGCAGCACCAGCAGCAGCAGCAGAGGTAGTAGTAGTAGTAGTAGTTGTAGAAGTAGTAGTAGTAGTAGTAGTAGTAGTAGTAGTAGTAGTAGTAGTAGTAGTAGTAGTAGTAGTAGTAGTAAAGCTCACTTTTTATTAATAGACTGGAGTGATATAGATATATTTTCAAAATGATGAGTCTTTTATAAAAAGATAGTCACCTCGTAAACAGAAAGGGAATCAGAGCAAGAAGAAGACAGAGCAAGACATGGAATGTCGGAGCTAGGGGAACTCTTGATAAGCATGGGCATACATGGTTTACTGCTAGCCCTTGACAGAACAGTGTAACTCTACCAAAACGTCTAACACCAAAAACACCAAGTTCAGAACGATAAAGAAGAAGAAGCAGGATAATAATAATAATAATAATAATAATAATAATAATAATAATAAGAAGAAGAAGAAGAAGAAGAATAAGAAGAAGGAGAAGAAGAAGAACAACAACAACAACAATAACAACAACAACAACAACAATAACAATAACAAAAAGACGAAAAAGAGGAGGAGAAGGAGAAAGTAAAAAAAAATAGAAGAGGAAGTAGTAGGAGGAGGATATACAGAAGATGAGAAAGAAGAAGAATCAGAGAAGAAGAAGAAGAAGAAGAAGAAGAAGAAGAAGAAGAAGAAGAAGAAGAAGAAGAAGAAGAAGAAGAAGAAGAAGAAGAAGAAGAAGAAGAAGAAGAAGAAGAAGAAAAAGTTTCATGAACAAATACTGAAGTTCTGGAAACTGATGAAGCAGCTGGGATTTTACAGAAGTTTACTAGCTCAATTAAAGCAATATACAAAGACATGAAATGTACAGTTCTTCTAGCGGGAAGACTAATAAATATACACATTAAAAAAACTGTGTATTTGTTAGTCTTATATATATACACACATGCATTGCACACATAAATACTCACGTACCTACATACTCGCCTACCTACCTAGGTACGTACGTGCGTGCGTCTGTAATACATACATACATATGTATAATATTTACATACATACACACACACACACACACACGCACACACACACACACACACACACACACGCACACACACACACACACACTCACACACACACACACACACACACACACACACACACACACACACATTTACACGTATATTTACAATACATAGCTGTATAACAAAGATAATACACAACAGAATAAGATAATTTGCACACATATGAGACATTAGCAAGATGGAAAATTCGTTGTCCCCAACAAATTTTGTCATCTGTTGGAGTGCTATCCTGTGCTTTAATAAAGTACAATTAAAAGTGTCACTATAAAAAAGGTTAAAAAATATGAACATTATTGTCTGAATTATAAATTTCTTTATATGACAAAATGTACTTCCCTTTGTAGTTCACATACATTTTCACCGAAAATAAGCACATGTATAACAAATAGAAAACAACTCCACCGAGAATACTTAACTTAAGTAATATCTCACAGACCCCACGGGACAGTAAACTATTTCTAAGTAAACTTACAAGCACAGTTGAATGGAAAAATAGATCCTATTTTTAGCCGGTGCTAGCCTCAGCTGACTTCAGTCTAATGCCTCATCTATAAATATCCGTAACGCACAAACAACTCACGGGTTACTGCTCTGAATCCTGGAGAGTCTAAGCTGGTACTAAGTGGTGAGTACTTCTAAACCAAGAAATCCCGTTGTAAGCACTCACGCGAGGCATGCAATAATACAACCATAAAGCAACATTTGTACGCCCCTATGCTATATCACAGTGAGTGCTGCGCGATGTGTTGTTTTTATTAACGCGGCGTTTCACTTTCTCGCCTGCTGTTTATGCTGACATCAGAGCCACCAAGAAGAAATACAATAGAATGCTCAATGTACGCAGGCGGATACGGCAGCCGGATACACAACGGGGAAATAGCGTATTCTTGCCTTGTACACAAGTGGCAACCTGAAACTGAAATAACAGACATCGCAGACTGAAGAAGAAAAAGAAGAAACGATTGACAGATAGTGCCAAGAGGCGTAAGTGATATATGTTACCGCCTATACATTAGGAGGACAAGAGCGTTCGCTCTTAAACTTACGATACGCAAATGGCGAAGTAGGCGGTTCCACCCCCTGACCGGCATTAAGCTGGACTTACACTTTGACGTCTCGTTTAGAAAACAATGGCAAACTATGAATATACAATTGTCTAGAAAATCAACGCGAGATTGATTGCAACGTGCTGCAAAGGACATGCGACATTTTAAATACACGAGGAAACAGTGTCTAGCTTCTTGTCCAACACTTGTTCCCTGTCCAAAACATCAATATTTCTCATTTTAGAGCCTGTGTCGACCCTCAGAACAGCATTAGGTCAGCATGTGTCTTTACTCTCTCTGAACTAAGGACTGAACTCGGACTGCTGTAGAGATACGCAAGAGCTTTAGCCACCATGATACCTATATCTCCAGAAAGTAAAACTCGATGCTTGCCACAATCAGATAGAGATGACCGGCTATATTCTATTATGTATTATGTTCTCTTCTGTCTTCTTTCGTCATTTAACTCACATAGAGGCATAACACCTGAAACAAACTCACCCTAAGCGTGCTATAGTTGGCTATTAACGCATTTCTGTCCATGTCTCTCCATCCTATATTATTCATTTTGTCAGAGTGCCAGTGAGTGTGAGAGAGGACACAGGACAAGGACAGGACATAGGTAGAGCAGGGGTAGAGTAGGACAGGACTGTATACCCATTGAGAGACAGGACACGGGGTTAGAGACTGGACATGTCTTTGAATGACAGTCCAACCTTGGACTAGACGACCTGAGACATCAGCCACCAATGGACGGGGGAAGGACAGGACGATACCAAAATACCGAGACATCCGACTTAGCACGGACGACACGAGGTCAAACACCACGTGACCACAGACCGAGGCAAGAACGAACAGACTGGATCTGACTGTGGTTGAGAGAGGAAGTGTTTTGGTTACCCGAGAGAGAATGTGCTGAATGCCTCACGCTAGAGATTTACTATTGTTGTGAGAGTGTTGATAGTAGACAGCCTGTGCACTGATATACGAAATGAAGTGTGATGTGAGAACGCATGAGTGCTTTGCTGATTAATGTTTGCACGGGTCGCTAGATTTGTCAGAGCGTGATTATGACTAATGTTAAATGATTGCTATATGAAATAAATAGCTATACATGTGATCCCTATTTTGACGGATTATTTGCACACTTATATATTACTGTTATATCAACGACAACGAGCGACTGAGACGTTGACAGTAATTATGGGGGATCGCTCCGTTTTTGCGAAACCCCAAGACAGTTAAAACAGTAATACAATTTTTGACTGCTATTGGTTTCACTAAGTAAAACTACAAAGTCACGACCCAGACAATCTGACGATACAACACACTTTAACACAACGAAAACTAGTTAGTTACGACAATTTGAGTTCCCAGACACAAAGACATTTGACAGACAAAAAGATTCAAACAAACTCCTCCATTACAATGTATTAGTAATATTCCTTTCTCAACGTAACTATTTCACTTTTTGTATGACATTGAACTGACGTAACCATCGACGATACTAATATTTTCTTTTTTCTGCAACAGAGAATGTGTATTCTGATGTAATAATAAATTGTTGATGTAAAATGTGATATTTACATATAAGCTGCGTGCAAACACCATCAAGAACTGTAGCGCTGGACCAAAGAATTCCCAATAAGGTAAGTACTTTATTTGTTGATTATTGTCTATAGTTTCTTTTTACCATATCTTGTAATCACATTTACAACCAAATAAGAATTTAATCAAAGGGAAATAATAAATTATATATAGATTGTTATTGCTGTAAACCAGAATTGTAAACATGTCAACACTGAAAGAATGCATTGAAGCTGGTAAAGAATTTGGATATAGTGGTGATAAATTAGCTGAATGGTCTGAGAATAAATGTAAAGAGATTTGTGAAAAAGAAGAGAGAGAGAGAGAGAGAGAGAGAGAGAGAGAGAGAGAGAGAGAGAGAGAGAGAGAGAGAGAGAGAGAGAGAGAGAGAGAGAGAGAGCACAACAACGCCAACAAAAATTAAAAGAATTAGAGCTAACAGAAGCTAACAAATTAAAAGAATTAGAGCTAACAGAAGCTACCAAACAGAAACAGATTGAAGTTGACACGTAAATGAAAATGAAGCAGTTAGAAACCGACTCTCAGATAGAGATCTCAACAAATAAGTTAAAAAGTAAAGAAGAAGAACAAAAGTTCAAGATATTTCAAGGCATTGTCAAGCCCTTTTGCTCTGGAGATAGCATCTCAGCTTGGACTGAGAATATCGAGACATTAATGAAATTCCATGAAATTTCTAAAGATAACTGGGCGATGATATATATGCGCAATCTCGCATTGGAGTCATTAAAAGTTATAGAAACAATTCTACAAGAGCTAAGAAAAGATTATGAATGCATCCGAGGCCGTAGTATGCAACATTTCTTCTAGAAGCTCAGGGGTACCAACTACAATTTTCTAAATTAAGCCCACAACCAAACCAGACATTCTTTGATTATGTATCGCAGGTTCAGGTTACCTTTTCGAAATGGATAACTTCAGCAAAAGTAGATAACAGTTTTGACTTATTGAAAGATTTAATGATCAGCGATAAAATCATTACATCCTTATCCACCGCTTTTGCTATGTTTTTACAAGAATGTGACTGTCAGAACATTCAACAGGTAGAGACTAGAAGGTCAGCCTTTTTCAACGCAAACAGAGACATTTTCACACTAAATTCCAGCAAAATGAAATAGCATCAGCTGCAAAGTTTAAGCAACAAAAACCATTTGCTTATAATAATATATCAAAAGTAAATTTAACACCATGCACATATTGCCATCTATTTCACGAACATTTGGAAATATGTGATAAAAACCCAAATTACGAAACTCATCTGAAAATGATGGTAAATAAACAACAAATGAAGCGGAGACAATACAAGAGAGCTATAAAATGTTTTTTTTTCTCGCAGTTATGGACACTATTCTGGGTAGTGTGACGGACGAAATCTGCTAAAGAAGACAAACGCTGCACTTGTAGACACATCAAGTTCTGAGAGTGAATGTGACAGTGAGAAGGAACATGAAGAAATAAATGCACTAGAAGTGATTGATATATTTGATGTTGATAAATGTGAAACATGTAATACATTTTACAGTGATGGCATTTTGAACTGCGGCCACACTGTACCATGTTCATATGAAAATGTAAATGCAGTTGTTTCCTCGAAAGGGAAACTTGAATTTCATAACAGGTTTATTAACAACAAACCCGCCATAATTCTTCGTGATTCCGGTTCCACTCTTATTGGTTTGAAAAAGTCATTTGTAAAGGAAAATGATTATACTGGGAAATTTGTGTCTTGTCGTACATTTGCGGGTAACATCGAGAGATACCCATTAGCTGTTGCAAATATTTACACACCTTTTTTGTCAGGAAAATTTATCTGTGCACGTTTAGACAACCCTTGCGCAGATGGAATAATTGGAAATCTACCAGAAGTGAAGAAATGTTCAAATAATGAAATTAAAGCCTGGGAGAAAAAATACCCAAGGCCCAATGCTGTTAAGACATCAACGACAGCTACAGATTTAGTTACAAAGGGGAGCACCCCGTGGCAGAGATCAAAACCATGCAACAGGCCTCTCAACCATTCAAAACGGTTGCCGTTGAGCGGTTCGAACCTCCAGGCCACATTAAAAATAACAAGTTTACACCTTGTCAAGACGTACTTTTGTTATTGCCAGACAAAACACATCTTTTGTCAACGTCTTGGCAAGGACCTTTTAAAATTGTGAGACAGTTATCAAATCTGCATTTTGAAATTTGAATGAATGGAAACTTGAAAATGTATCATAAAACCATGCCTAAACCGTACCACTGCAGAAATGAAGACAGAATAACTAACGAAATAGCTGCAACTACAGTCATTAATCAAACTGACACGGACAATATGGAACTTCACGTTCCGACAGTTGACAGCTTAGCAACGATAAGCGACATAAAAATTTCTCCCAAACTTATCGAATTGCAAAAACAGGAAGTAACGGACTTAGTACAAGAATTTAATACTATCTTCTCTGACACACCTGGAAAGACAGATAGCATTCGACATCAGATTATCATTACAGACACAACGCCTATCAAATGCAGACACTATTCTATCCCTTTGCACTACAGAGGCGGATTTGATAAGGAAATTTTGGATTTAGAAAGCCACAGAATCATAAGAAAATCCCAATCGGAGTACTCTTCTCCTATTGTGCTCGTCAAGAAAAAAGACGCAGTATTAGATTATGCATCGATTATAGGAAATTAAATAGTGTGACAAAAATAGACGCAGAACCCAGCCCATATTGCGATGATCTCATTCTAAACAGGTCTAAATCTACAATTTTCTCTAAACTGGATCTCACCAAAGGGTATTGGCAAATGCCTATGAACGAAGGCTCTATACATCTGACAGCCTTTTCAAAATCCTTAGGACTTTATGAAAGGTCTTTCCTTCCTTTTGGCTTAAGAAACGCACCTGCCACATTTGTGAGATTTACAAGACTTTTACTTCATGGCTTACCTAATATCCAAACTTGTATTGACGACATTTGTGTAAATACTACTGACTGGACAATTCATCTGTTGACACTTAGGCAAGTATTTGAAAGAATCAAACCTTTTGGAGTCACTGTAAGACCGAATAAGGTAGAATTTGCCTTCGACAAAATAGATTTTTTAAGCCATAAATTTTCAAATGGCAAAATGAGTACAGATGATAAATTATTTCCAAGATCTTAAACCTGACTGTACCAACCACCAAAACACAAGTCAGAAGGTTTTTGGGTCTTGTCAACTATTACAGTAAATTCATCCCAAATTTGGCTGAGTTGACATGTTGTTTTTAAATTTGCTGTTGAAATCACAGCCAGAAAAAAATTGTTAAAAGTGCCTACTTGGAACAAATAATCAACAAAATAAGAGACTTTGTCTCTACGCCACCAATTTTGCGCTTGCCTAATATAAGCCTCCCTTTCATTTTAAGGACAGACGCCAGCAGCACTTCCATTGCTTCTGTATTGCTCCAGCGCTACGATGGAGTAGACCACCCAGTGATCTACATAAGTAGGAAGTTAACCCCAGCAGATAGCCGGTACAGCATAATACAACTAGAGGCTCTAGCTGTGTCCTACAGCATTACTAAACTCTCCAAGTACCTCCTAGGCACACACTTTGTCATCGAGACAGATAACTCATCTTTGCTAGTCATCCAACAAGGTAAACCGAAGAACAGTCGCATCGCTAGATGGACCTTGCTGCTCCAAGATTATACCTTTACTATTCGCCACATTAAAGGAGCTGATAACATTCTTGCCGATCTGCTTACTCGTATGCCAGACACACCAGCCGACTAGATGGACCAACCTCATCACCACAGTTTTAAATAATTGCAATATTTTACTTAGTCGCACAAACTATCACATAACAGTGTTAATTATTTTCTAAGACGTACACGAATAGAATAGTCATTTATTTATGTAATGTATTTAATTTATTACATAGACTTTTCGCAAGAAACATACCACAGGCATATTTAATATATTTCAGTGTTAATTTAATACTCAAGTGTGATTTAAAAGTATTAATCTTTTGTGTAATTAAATCATTGTTACTACTTAAATTACATTGTACATATTAAATTGCTAAATAGTTAAAGCAAGGGCTTAAGATTATAAGCCCTTTTTCAGTAAATGATTTTGCTAATTGATAAATTCAGTTTGGTTTTAGTATTAAGATAGTTTAATATTATCGTTAGTTAATACCAATTACCTTACATTAAACATCTATTATTTAACTTTATGTATATTTGTAATAAGAATATGCAGTGTGAATGAATGAATTAAAGATGTACGAAAGACATTATAAATGGATTAAAATTGAGGGTGTGAAAGAAATAATGTGCAATATTTTTCACGCACATTTGCCTCAATGTCACATATAGTATTCGTCATCTGCAACACATGTGATTTGTACCATTTTAAATTGGATGTGTGATGTTACATTTACACTACGCTAATAGACATATTTCTAAGCATACTAGTCCTTCATGAACTGGGAAGACCAAACTAAAGACACTTAGACAGAGTTAATACATATATTATAAGCACGCACACATGTTTGTAATTAACATAGATATAATTACAAATAGCTCACACACACACACACCACTAACAGATAAAGTACTTCCACTATTAAAGTGAAAATAGGACATTATCTTACATATACCAAGGGACATACATAGTTCTTAACGGGGTGGGGGTGGGGGAGTGGGAGGGGGGCACTTGATCGTACATAGAATCACTGCCAACAAGCGAGAGCTAGATAGGGGTTTAATAGTGAGTACACACATCTGGATTGCTACTGGTACTATTGGTGTTGGAACTCTTCGTTGGCTGCTGAGGATGGGGACGGAGCGCTTATGCGAATGCCCCGAATGCTGTGATGTCGATTCCTAAATCAATCAATCAATCAATCAATCTGGATGAAACGTTGAATTGCCGTTTTACGGGGACCAGGGGAATATTTCTCTTGATGAGTCTCCTTAAAAAGAGACCATTGTTACGTGGGCTCTGTTGGTGTCTTGAGAGTGTTGCAATTTAAGGCTCACGCCAAGAATATAAGACAACGTTACCTTGGTCCGTAACAGTCCCTAGTAGTAAAATGAGTGAGAGTGGTAGACTCTTTGTCAACTAACCAAATGTATACCACTGAACAACAGCAGTGGGTTTGTGTTTCTACAATAGATAAGACCCTTTATAGACTACAATTGTCACCCCCAACCTACAGTAACCATGACGATTTACTGACTCCCTTCGTCCTCTGACGAATTAGTTTAAACTAATTACATAAAGATAACACATCGTGTCACTAATGAGTATAAGATAAGTAACACAAGGGAAGCGACGGGAGCGTGTCAGAGTCCTAGTGAGCGTGAGAGAGGACACAGGACAAGGATAGGACATAGGTAGAGCATGGGTAGAGTAGGATAGGGCTGTATACCCATTGAGAGACAGGACATAGGGTTAGAGACTACACATGTCCTTGAATGATAGTCCAACCTTGGACTAGACGACCTGAGACATCAGCCATCAATAGACGGAGGAAGGACAGGACGATACCAAAATACCGAGACATCCGACTTAGCACTGATGTCACGAGGTCAAACACCACGTGACCACAGACCGAGGCAAGAACGAACAGACTGGACCTGACTGTGGTTGAGAGAGGAAGTGTTTTGGTTACCTGAGAGAGAGAGAGAGAGTGTGCTGAATGCCTCACGCTAGAGAATTACCATTGTTGTGAGAGTGTTGATAGTAGACAGCCTGTGCCTGATATATGAAATGAATTGTGATGCGAGAATGCATGAGTGCTTTGCTGATTAATGTTTGCACGGTTCGCTAGATTTGTCAGAGCGTGATTATGACTAATGTTAAATGATTGCTATATGAAATAAATAGCTATACATGTGATCCATATTTTGACGGATTATTTGCACATGTATTATATTACTGTCACATCTACGACAACGAGAGTTGTCACGTTGACACATTTCTATCTCTATTTTTCTTCTTCATGTAATTTTGGGTCTTCCTCTGTTTCTGTTGTCCCGTGCATTCCGGAAAAAAGGCGCTTTTAGTTGTACAATATTTAGGTTTTCTCAAAGTGTGTCCAAGCCAGCGTGTGCGCCTTTTCTTCACTTCTTGATTCACTGCTATTTATATTATATACAATCACATTCAGAGACCATCGTCTACACTCTATTATGTATTATATACTAGTCACATTCAGACAGAGACCATGTATTATATACTAGTCACATTCAGACAGTGACCATGTATTATATACTAGTCACATTCAGACAGAGACCATGTATTATATACTAGTCACATTCAGACAGTGACCATGTATTATATACTAGTCACATTCAGACAGAGACCATGTATTATATACTAGTCACATTCAGACAGTGACCATGTATTATATACTAGTCACATTCAGACAGAGACCATGTATTATATACTGGCCAAAGTGTTGGATACGTGTTAGTGTCTTTGCTGACGTCACAGAAAGTTATGTCATACATACATTTGCTAAGTTGAACTGGCCTCATTATTTAATCATCAAACTTGACTTTGAAGATCAGTGTTTCCTGGGCTACACCTGCTGGGTATGTTACGCTCTATTACTTCTACGCTAATGGATGTCTGCAAACCGGGTTAAACACTTTCGGCACAGCTTCCTTTTCCATTCGTTAGAATTTTCCGGTATGTATTTACCCCCCCCCCCCCCCCCCTCACATCCTTTTCTTCTCATAACAGGGCGTGCGTGCGCGTGCCTCCATTCACCAGGTAAATGTCAGTTCTGAGCTTCATGAAGGAGAAAAAGAAGGAGAAGAAGAGGAGGCGTCAGTAGCAGCAGCAGAGGAAAAAGAAGAAGGTATAGAAGAAGGAAAAAAAGTAAAAAGAAGAAGAAGAAGTAGTGGTAGCAGCGGTATGCAGTAATAGTAGTTAGCAATCCAGTCTCATCTGGCAACAGTTTTACACTTGTTGGCCTCAAACATACCGACTTGTTAAAAATGTCCATGCATGTACAAACACATGTGTATATGTTGGTACATATGTGAGTATGTTGGTAGTAGTAGACACCTTGCAGTCTTGACAGACTAAAGTATGTGAGTGGAATATGGCCAATATTCCATCACAATGTCTGGGCAGAGCTTCAGAGATCATGTGATGCCCAAACGACATGACCCCTCCCTCGGCCTAGTCTTGTGTATTCCAGAGGAATGGGTAACCAATACGTCTGGCACAAGGTAGGCTGCAGACGCTGGCGGCTCAGCGTCAATCCACCGAGACCTCACCACCACGAGCCGGTGGCGAGTATGTTGGTACATATGTGTAAATACGTACAGACTGGGTGATGGAATGGGAGTATCGGATTTTAAAGCAGAAGTAAGACACTATCTTAACACCGCTAACCTCGGGGACATCCTTGGTCAAGGTGGAGTACCGGTTAACTCCCAACCAGGGTAACGTGAAACCACCTGAGCAGGTAATGGATAGGGCTTGAGAGCAGCCGACAGATAGTTGGTGGTTATGGTCTCAGGCTCGCGACGGCCGGTAGAGAATCTCTGTATTGAGACGACGAATGCTTTCAATCACCAGTAAAGTTATTGTGAAGAAGAAAAGCAAGGACAGACTACAAGTCTTCTTCATTGACGCCTAGTAAATCATAATACTGGAGATTAGCATATCCCAATGTATAAGAGCGTTCGCTTCTAAATTTGCGATATGCTGATGCGAGTTAGCGGATTTAATGCCACCACCGGTCAGTTGAACGAAAATTCGGATTTCTTGTTCTTGACTTGGGGAGGTAAGTTACAAGTACCCCTACAGTCGGAGTGGGTTCGCCTGATGGCGAGGAACATTGGTAATAGGGAAAGCTAATCCACACGCAAATAACAGCCCAGTGCACTAATGCAGACAGATGTGTGATTTTGTATTATATCGTACAATGGGCAGATTTAACGTATATCTAGGACTTACACGATGTGATGTATAAGAGGAAGTCCCTCTGTATCGGATGCGACTACCTCTAACATTGAGATCAGTTGTGAATCTCCTGGAGCCCAGGCTTTGTGCCATGGAGAGGTTATTATGCCTTTTCTTTGAAGTACAATGTAACAAACTATCGTCTATCAAGACGACCAGGTGCCAGCAGTAAGTAGTAGACTCTCCCAGATACACAATTTGCAATTTGCCACATCATAGTTCGTGCCCTGTGTAGAGATTCTCAGAATGCCATCTATAGGAGGAAAGGTAAAGGACTCGTGTCCATGCCGTGAGGCCTGTTGGGTGTATGGTGGGTACAGTAAGTAAACGACCCCGTTACACTCATTAAAGTGCATTGGGTACATGGTGCTAGACCCATATTGTTATAGACCAGTCGGCGCTCGATGGGAGGGATGTGGTCACTATCACGGCCGGTGGCCTTTACTTCGCAAAACAGTCCATGGTACTCATTGTAGGCTGGGTGTATCTGGGAATTCAGGTCAATTAAACATAACAGAATAGTTCATGGTAAGAGATTCGGAAACATTACCACGGGAGGAAGGTGGTGGGTGGGTGGCGGAAGGGTAGGGCAGGGGAATCAAGCGCGCTATCACCTGTTGTATCACGACTCCCAGTGTCACCCATGGGAGGAGACTGAGTAAATCAACCGAAAAGAGAAGTTGAATTGATACGGTTGCCACAAACAGCCAGTTAACGCTGGAGTTAACTGCCAATTCCTGTAAAATACATGCACATAAGTAGAACAAAATCATACACGACAAAATGGAGGTTGCGGTTAGAGCCCTCGTCAGCACACACAGTAAACAGACACTGATACTACAACAAAACAAATATAAATAAATAGTTAACTGCATGTACTTTACATAACGTCGCATTCAACCCCAAAATATTTTGTCTGTTTATGTTTTACTTGGTAATATTTACGTTCAGTAGTTTGCCATTGCTTTCAGAACGACAAACTCCCAACCATCAAAATCAACGGAAGGCGGTCTGCTTCCAAATCGCCTGCGCCTGATTTCGTACCTGGACTCGGTAAGTCGGGGAACTGTAAAATATGTTCACTGCCCCTAATAGACGGACGTCGGATCGATAGGAGAGAATAACTATACAATAGTAACTTAGCAGTGAAATGAGCTCATCAATTTCATCGGAGGACACAGGGACACTAGGGAAATAACCGTTTGCACCGAAGGTAATTCTTTATGAAACAAACCAGACAGATTATCAAGTGAGAACAGTTAACTATAGTTGCCCATGCAACATTTGTCATGTATATACGCTGTTTACTGTTCCCAAACAAAGCTTATATTAAAGAGAAAGATAGCGTCAAAATGTGATATAACAATGCAGAGGAACATGTTTAACCAAGTTAATAAATGTAAATATTTAGGGGAAATCATAAAATCAGAAGGAAGATGTGAGACAGAGATTAAGATCAGAACAGACCATGAAAGAGCATATGCATAAGTGTTTGTTGTTACTGTGTTTCCTCATGATCTAATAATGCAGTTTTGTTTTATTACATACAAAGAATAGCTGTATTTCAGAATGTTAAAAAAGTATCTTATGCAATTAAGTCACTATCACAGGATGTGAGAAAGAGAGAACTGAAATGTTCTATAGAACCCGTTTTGCGGTATAGAAAAGAATCATGCAACATGAAAGAACACGTTGAAAAGCGCTTGGGGGAAAATGTAAATTGGTTTCTAATGCGAATAAAACGGCTAATGGAAGAATAACAGTGTGTAAATATATAAGAAGACGACAAACAGCGTTCTTTGGTCGTGTATTGAGAAGAGAGGCTTTAGAAAACATCGTGACGACTGGAACGATCGGTGACAAATCAGGTAAGGCCAGACCGTGTGAATTGATGCTGGATGGGCTGTGACAGTGGCATGGAGGAACACCATCAACAGAACTACTGCGACAGTGGAATGGAGGAACATCATTAACAGAACTACTGCGACGGTAAACACACAAAACTTAAAATCTTCAACTCTTGTGTGATTCCAATGTTAACGTATGGGTGTGAAAGTTGGAAATCAACGGTAGCTTTAGATAAAAAATTAGACAATTTTGAGAACAAATGTCTTAGAAGACTTCTAAACATCCACTGGACAGACTTCAGAACCAATTCGCAAATAAGACAAGAGACTAAGCAAGATCCAGTATCCAATTTCATAAGAAGACGCCGTTGGAACTACATCGGCCATGTACTCAGAATGGACAAGTCAAGACTCCCCTATCAAGCCCTCATATGGTCACCAGTAGGGAAAAGAAAACGGGGAAGACCAAGAGAGACCCTGCGTAGAACCATCATCAGAGAAGGCTCATTCAATGGCCAAGTAAATATCCAAGATCTACAACAGGTAGCAGCGAACCGCCAGGCATGGAGAGTCAGGACTTCTGCCCTATGCGCCGCCTTAGGCTCAAGAGGAAAGACAACTAACTAACTAACTGCGACGGTGGCATGGAGGAACATCATTAACAGAACTACTGCGACAGTGGAATGGAGGAACATCATCAACAGAACTACTGCTCTGAATAGTCCACAGACTAATATCTGCGCTGAATATTCCATATATATATATATATATATATATATATAGAGAGAGAGAGAGAGAGAGTCATAAAAACTCCTCCGTGTAGCAAACATGACAGGGGGCTTTTGATCGTCAGAAGTGTACCCTCTTCCCCGAGTGTTGTGGTCCATTATACCCTTAACACTCTCTAGGGTTGGGCCCGTCTGGATCATGACTTCGGGCGTCTTTCCCCTGCCGTGGAGACGTTCGGCCACTTTCGTGGACCGTGTTGTCCTGCTTGTCTCTAAGCTGTTCACATGTCCACTCTCAAGCCTCCCCTCCCTCAGTGAGGCGAGCCCGTGCAGCCTGTGCTTGCCCCTTAGCACCTGCGGTCGTGGGGCTTCTTCCCCAGCCACGGCCTCCATCACCTCCATTCGTTTCCGTTGCCGTGTTCCTTCTTCGTGCTCCGTTCACGCCACCGCACCCTGCCAAGAAGCCGATTATTCCATTGGTTTTTCGACCCACCTCTTGGTCTCTGCAGGTGAGGGCGACTAACGGACGATTACCGCTCTAGTATGGAGGTTGGGCTTCGGCTGACATTTGTATGATTAACTGCACTCGGACTTCAGTGAAGGGCTCTTATGCAAGCTTTAAGAAGCATTGGTCATATGGCGTAATATCTATATTTTTATGGACCAATCGGCACTGGGTGGGTACTGTAGTCAGTATTATACCAACCGCCTTTACTTCCCAAGACATTTCCTAGTACTATGCTAGGCTGAGTCGTCCTGGAAGCCCAGGCCAATTTTAAAAATTCGAATCCGATTCGTTACGAACCAAACCCAAGAGCACCGGGGCAACATACTTGCGGCTAGTCACTACACTAGCGCGGCTTCTGTAACAATATTTCGGAGTACTTAGCAACATTAAACACATATCCAAGGGAATTAAGCACCGAAGTCTGCTACGTACATGTTAATGGTTGTTGTCTCCATTGAGAGTCTAATGGTTGAACAACAGAATATGAATTGGAGAGTCCTAGTTACTTTCATTGCATACCGGGCTTCTTGTAGTCTGTAGTAATAACGAAGTGTTTGCTGTTTTCATAAAATGATTTCAGTGTAAATATAGAATGACGGACGGTGGAATATAGGTAGAATTAGTGTGTATATATATATATATATATATATATATATATGTAAGTATGTATTTATGTCTGTCTATATGTCCCTGTGTGTGTGTTTGTGTGTGTGTGTGTGTGTGTGTGTGTGTGTGTGTGTGTAAATGGATAGATGGATAGACAGAAGCAGGGAGAGAGACGGATGGATGGATGAATGTGTCAGGAATACAGTTTCCATTCTTGTCTGCGTATTTACATATTAGACGTGTCCGCCTCTTTACATTAAAAATATATCTCTGATTCTCATATTCATAACATATATGGTCACTTTATTTTACCGTATTGTGTAGATTACGTTAATCTTAATTTGCCCTACAGTTCCCTGTATTCCGTGACTGTTTACTTCACAATCGAGGTTACCTGCTACGTAGTAATAAGCCTGTCTGCCTGGCCGGTGATAAACCTAACAACACAAAAGCCGAAACAATCAAAGTCAGCACGATGAGGCAGTCATAAAATTGTCGAAATCAATCACATTTGATTGTTGGGTTATGAGTGAAGATATCCCTCAGGACTTCATAACTAAAGTTCTGCTAGGATGAAATTGCTGGCTTGAATGTTGAGCTCGGAATTCAAACAGAGAACAATCACCATAAATGTCCGATGCGAGATCTGGAGAGACAGAACATGGGATAAAAGAAGATGGGAGAGAGAACGAAAGAACGAACGAACAAACTTTATTTTTAAAGGATTAAGAATTGGGCACGCAGGCCCTTCTAACATTCTGCCATTCTATCACTCTCTTTCATACATTATTTCATTCACACATCATTCAAGGCTAATGTCACAGCCAACAGAGAACAGCAACAATATAAAAGATATGCATTATAAAAGCATGGGCGAGAGGAGAGAGAGAGAGAAAGAAAGAGAGAGGGAGAGAGAGAGAGAGAGAGAGAGAGAGAGAGAGAGAGAGAGAGAGAGAGAGAGAGAGAGTAAAAGGGGAAAAAGAACGAACGAACGAACCAACGGACTTTATTTTCAAAGGGTAACAAATTGGGCACGCAGGCCCGTCTTACATGTGGTCCTTCCAATCACTCATCTTTCGTTCATCAGTAGTGCATAGGAAAAAACATTGTCAAATGAATTTTGTAAACATAAACAATGCATATTACCATGTTATGAGACATATCCACCACCCACCCACACTTCCCCCATTCACCCCACATCCCCCACCCACCCAACCACACACAAAACTCATACAAACATACATCCCCCCACCCATCCACCACATCCCCCCACCTACACATCTCCCCACCCACACACACACCTCCCACCTACCACACATCCCATCCACCCACACCCCAAGCACACATACATTCCCCAACCCACACATTAGTGAGAAGACTGGGAGGCATATGGGACAGCTGGCAACTGGTGGGAGAGAAAGGAATGGGGTAGAGACGTGGGCTATTAACTCAGTCACTATTCTGGAGGGGTGACCCAGAGGTCAGGTTTGGAGATTATTTGGTTTGGATCCCAGCATATGACTCGGCACTTGTATAAGAACCTTTGCTGTCTAATTATATCAGGCGCCCCTCTATTTAATGATATCAGGCGCCCATCTGTCTAATGATATCAAGCGCCCCTCTGTCTAATGATAACACGCCCCCTATTATTTCTAGGGTATTGAGATAGGATACCTAGCTTTCTCGGATAAGGGTGGCAAACAAGAGATCCTTTGTCCAATTGAGTACATTAAAATCCCACGGCAGTTAGAAATCACAAAGAGTAGATCGCAAGGCCAATGCCCTGGCACAATAATTAGCAAAGAAAACCTACCGGCGGGTAACAAGAGTCTGCTACACAGGAACATAATTTGTCAACCGGATACACATCTCTCACAACCGCATGCTGAAGTTGCGCCGTTGACCTCTGAGGAGAGTGGCTAGGTGTAACTCAATGACCCAGAAAACTGAGAGAGGAGGGAGAAGAAGAAGACAAAGAAGTTCACTATTCACCAAAAATGTGTAAGTAGAGAACTGTACTGGCATTTAATTTCAACACATACTTAAAAAAATAATGCATACCGACATGCGAGGTAGTTGTTGCAATTCACCACTTATCGATAGTTCATTCATTCATTCAGTAGCATGTCCTTTACAGAACCTCGCTCCCATAACAACCTTCCGGAAAACCTCTCTATCATAAGCAAGATGTCCAGCGTCTGATACACCCATCTGGAAATTAACTGCCACATCCTGCACCCATCCTCTCTTTGGCCTTCCTCTGTCTCTCTTCCCAGGCATATACCCCTCCAATATTGTTCTCTCCAAACTTTCGTGACGTTTCAAGTGACCAAAATATTTCAATTTTCTTTGTTTTATCGTCTTTAATAGTTATTGTTATAAATTAGGTCTGTTTTAGTAAGTAATTACCCTCTCAGTACAATGATATAATAACATCTGACGGAAGATGCCATAGCAAAACTAGTCTTTCACAAGACGGACAACAAATTCGCCAATAGAAAGCTGTCACACACGCACGCACGCACGCCCGCCCACACACACGGTAAATATAATATAGTAATGTAAATAAATATATACTCTTTTCAATAATACGTTTATGAACAGGTTACGAATGTGGAATGGAGACGTGTAGTGCTCAGCAATTTTACATATGCGGCCAGAAAAACCTGAAATATTTCTATACACAGACAGACAGCCAAACAGACAGACATACAGATACATAGACATACAGACGATAAACAGACAGACAGATACATAACTAGACAGACAGACAGGCGATAGGCAGACAGACAGATAAGACAGACAGATCAGACAGATTGTTGCATAGCTAGACAGACACACGATACACATAAAGACGATAGATAGATAGATACATAGATACATAGACAGACATACTGTAGACAGACAGACAGACAGATAGATAGATAGATAGATAGACAGACAGACAGACAGACAGACAGACAGACAGACAGATACAAAGATAAGACCGACAGATAGAGTGACAGACAGAGAGATAAATCAGACAGACAGACAGACAGACAGACAAACAGACAGCTGTCTAGACAGACAGACAGCTGTCTAGACAGACAGACAGACAGACAGACAGACACCTTGCCGCCTTGACAGAGGATGGTTTGTTACATTGTGCTTCAAAAAGGCCTAATAACTACAACCCACGGCGGTAGCGAATGTGACTGATCAGACCAATTCGCGCTGCAATGGATACATGTGAAACCATGATCATTCCCACTATCACGCACCATCTTACGTCTCTCACACTCAGTGTGTGACCTATTTGCAATCATTTTCTCCATTGTCTTTATTCCATTTCTGATCTTTACCCTCAATGCAACACGTTCAATGGCGACTTGCTCTCATTGTGCAATATCAATGCCTTGACCGAAACCCTGACTGACTGTCAATTAACTATTAGTTTATGGCGAACTAAGTGTTCTAGTGTTGTTTTACGAATGTGCTTTTCTAACGATTTGGATAGTGATGATAATATGGGAATGGATCTATAATTACTCATGAGACCATCATCTAATGAGTCAGCTTTTAATTGAGGATACACTTTAGCGATGTTAAATGCTGATGAAAAGTGACCTTTTGTGAGGCATTGATTATATTTAAAAGTTAATGACTTGCAGATCACCGGTGCAGCGCAGCGAAGTAGCTCTTTTCGACCACGTGCAACATACTGGGTAGTGATCATTCATTACATTAATAGGTACGGTAAATTCTGCGATGCTCTCAGCACATGTAATATAAATGTGATCTATAAGTGTTGCAGACGATTTTGTTATTCTAGTGGCTTGTTTGACCAATTGTTGGAAGTTATATGACTATTATTTTTTCCCATCTTTTGTTGGATTTGTTAATGTCTATGTTGAAGTCTCCAAATAGTATGATTTCTCTCACATTACTAAAGACTACACAGACAGACAGACAGACAGACAGACAGACAGACAGACAGACAGACAGACAGACGTCTGTGTGTGTGTGATCTTGGCACTATGGGGCTAAATTAGTATTTTACATCATACCTATTCATGTTTAGAACGGTTGACAATTTCAAGTGAAATAACAAAATAAACACACACACACGCGCGCGCACACACACACACACACACACACACACACACACACACACACACACACAACCACACAAATGCGAAACATTTAAAGTGAGCGATAGAAACAATGTAATCTATTCTAAAATAAAACGAAACAGAAAAAAAAAAAAAAACGCCACTGACCCCGGATGTAAATACGGCATCCCAAAGTGCTCAGCGCAAATGATACGCCATATTTGTGGCGGCGTCCATTTTCTCCTAGATGCTGAAATGTTCCTGATTACTATGATTGTTGGCTAATGTTCCATAAGGGAGACATTGGAATGGCGGCTTGCAATCAATGATAAGGATAATGATACGTACGGTTCAATGCTGAAATATAGGATGGTCTGTTTGTGTGGAGTTTATGCACAAATCTGTGCTTCGGTTTGGTTTTACCTCCGTGGTGTTATGTTGCCGTGCGTGTCTTTGCTTTTCTTTAGAAAAATCCATAGTGATGTATTAGTCTTTCGCTCGCGAACCAGCTTGTGCCCTTTTTTTTTCCGTATGAAACGCTAGTTGAGTCTATCTTTACTTTATGAAACTATTTATGTGTTCTCGTAAACTTGTTTCTGTTTATGTCTGAACAATTGATATACATGTTAATGAATATGTCTGCTTTGATTTATATAAGCATGTCTGAAGATATTTATTTATTTGTGTGTGTTTTGACATTGTTAAGAGGTTTCGTCAAGTCAAGCTGTTAAATCAAAATTTCCTTGTGGACTTTCCTTATGGTCGCTTGCTTACACAACAGACATATATTGGCTTGCCCGTCTGTCGGCCTGTTTGCAACTCTTCTGTTTAGCACACATTGTACGTCATAGCGCATCCTGGAGCGTAAATAACACAAGTGGCTTCAATCGGCATGTGAAGAAAATGTTCATGTTTTAATTGAAATGTTATTCATAAGTTATCTCTTTGTAAACACGCTTGTAAGAGGGGCTAAATGTCTAGCAGTGACAGCGCTACGTGTAATTGAAGATGCTGAGGTTCTAGTTTAAATGTGGACGCTTCATTTCTACAGTATACTGAACTCTCTTCTTTTGTTCGCTTGAAATGATCTGCAATTTTGACAAACATATTAACACAGACTTTGTGCGGAGCGTCCTGATTGCTGTGGTTTCCCGCTGGCTGGTTCCCTCAGTCTTCGGCACCTTTGTGTGTGTGCGTACGTGTGTGTGTGTGTGTGTGTGTGTGTATGTGTGTGCGTGTGAGTGTAGTAGACTGTGGTTTTACTTGAATTTAGACAAGTATTATGTACATACGTATTTACGTATGTGTATACGTACATAAGTATCTAGAACAGTCTAGTTTTACCGCAACAAAGACTCGTCGACGTTCCTTCTCCTGTTAGTTAAAACAGTTCGGCCACGCAAAGACCAGAAGTTGGACTTTTGCTGTATATGTTTTATTTTGCGCTCGTTTGCTTTGAACTTAAGAAAATTATTTCTAGTAACACTGGACTGATTTCCCTTTACCAATGTCCCTCGCTCTCAGGCGAACCCACTCCGACTTCTGAGGCACTTGTAATTTACGTCCCCAAGTCAACATTTTAGTCGTACTGACCGGTGTAGGGGTTGAACCCGTTACCTTAGCATCAGCACACCGGGTGTTTAAAAACGAGCGTTGTTCTTATCCATTCGGCTATGCTACCATCACTGTCAGAAATGATGAATGTACACGCCGAGGGCGGGGGGTGGGGGGGGGGGGTTATTTTGCATGGCTGAAAGCTCATCTCCAACACTGCGCGCCCGGATCTGACAGAAATTCGGAACCACGGAACTCCCTAAGATCCCCCATTGTGGATTAGGTACCCCATTTTCCCGGGCATAAGCGACAAATAAAAGTCATCAGTTCTCGACATGGTGCTCCCAACACAATGCACAAACTCCGTGGTAATAACGAAGAGCCCAGTGTGTGTATACTAGAATATCTCCCCCCCCCCCTCCCATACACACACACACATACATAAATACCCATCCACCCACCCACCCACCCACCCGCCCTCACATAACACCATTAATAATATATTGGAAAATGTGTTCTAGTTGTTAAATGTTGCTACATCAGTAGTCTATACCACTAATTCAAACATGCGACTCGCGGGCCGCGCGCGGCCGTTTATAAATTCAAGTACGATCCACGACAATCCAATTTTCAAATGTTACAATGCTCGTCTTTTATTGTTATGATTACAACGTTTTTAATAATGCATATATTACATTGCGTCAGATATTTTGTGTAGTTTATTGTAGTCTTCTACATAAATGTGACTTGCATAATGAAATGTATAGTTTAAACAACATGAAAGTTTACAGGTGAAAGAATCGACTTTAATGTTCAAGGTTTTATCCCAAATGACACGGCCTGTCATCGCTCAGCGACTATTCGCCTGCCCAGAACATCGCACAAAGTACCAGTTCCGTAGCTCTAGAGATGACTTCCAGGTGTCTCCCGAACAGGTGTATTCTGGTCTGAACGAGGCAGTCCGACAACGAAATCACAACTTTCAGAACGCGAGGCAAACAGCTTGACCACACTGTCACAGAGAACAATCCCCCATTTTGAATCACAATTTTGCCACCCCAGTGGCTACATGTATTATTGATATGACTTCCAAGAATATTTCAGTTTGACTTGCCTTGTCTACACGGCTTGCTCTTTACTATTTTCAACTGCCGGGGGATTTGTAACGTCCTTGTCACTGCAGTCAAGGGCACTATTTTGAATCATTCTCGGGTTTCTTATTTGCAACACTCGACTACAGTAGGGTTCGTATTCCACAGGTATTTTAGCTACTGCATCACTACTTACTACTTAGCTACTCGGCCTCTCATTGGGTATTGGTGCACAGTAAGGCTTATGTGGTCAGAGCCGTTTTGGGATCATGTGTATAGTGTGGAAGAACAGAGACACCGTCATTGCCTGGAGATAATGACCAGAGGGTTTGACAGACACTCTATACTCCAACGAAAGGCCAGAGGGACACATAATCAGACTGCAGTTGGTACCATTAGTAATGGGACTTAGTGCTGAAAATGTTGACGGAGCGTGTAGGGAAATGTCTCGAGTGCAGAGATGTCGGTTCTTAACTTAACTCAACGCAACTCGGTCTCACATGAAAGACATAAGATAATAAAGAAAGAAATAGGGCTGTGCCAAAATTCGAAACACACTAACTTGGAGAATACATATCGACTCAGATTAATAGAAGGTCACGATGTTGTCACACATTTCTTCTGAATTTGTTTTACATGACTTCATTGGGGCCGGCAACCAGCTGTCTACACCAGCACACCACACAATCAATCAATTCCTATACACAACTGAATTAACGAGACCTTGCTGAGACTCAATTCCTTTATTGGGGGAGATGGGACTCTGACGATTGCGCAAAACTCTGATTATGCGGGGGTGGTGGAGTATAAAGGTTCATTCTGATGATGCTGGTATTGACTTGCAATAAAAATTGTTGTTCAACATGTAACGCCTCGTTCCTTCCTCCTCCTCACTCAAGTGAACTATACGCACCTAGCGTTGACTTCAGGGAACGTTGTGGTTCGTGTCATTTATATTTAGAGATCACGAGCACGTTTATTAATTATCCAAATTGTTTACAAATTATTGAACGTGATAACTAGATTTTTGCGAAAATGATAAAAATGACATACAGATTGCAAATTCTAACGTATGAGTGAAGGAAAATAAAAAGCAATTATGTATAACCGATGAAATCTTAAGCAAAATGACTCAACGAAAGAAAGCAAAGAATACTCTAGACTAGAATATATATTAATAGAAAGATAAACACGTGCAGTTGCCAAAGAAGAGTGGTTGCAGAAAAAATTCAAAGAATTATAGGATGGTGAAATAAAACGCAAACTCGGAAGAATTGCATGAATATGTAAAAAAAGATTTACCAAAAATAAAAAAAAAAATAACAATAATATAACAGGAAATGGTTGTATCAGAGGAAAAATTGAGAAATTATAATTGATAATACCGATACAATAAACAGATGGGAAGAATACACAGAAGATTTATTCTGGGCCAGCAGAGTCAATAAAAAAACATTGTATAATGACAAACAGTTTAAAAGCTGAAGTAGAGAAGGCTATATATATATATATATATATATATATATATATATATATATATATATATATATATATATATATATATATATATATATATATATATATATATCGCCGATCGTTGGGCGGCGCTTACCAAACCCGACACCCCACATTGTGTTAACGGCTTCGGGCTGAAGAGCGCAATTGGGAGGGTACAAGCCTAATCCTGGTGCGAGGAAATGCAACCTAAAGACAAAATGTCATGGCAGGGTAGACCAGGCCCTAAGCCTTGGTTGGCAGCTGGTCTAGAGTCGAAGCTCCGACAGGCGGATAATTAGAGCATTACTTTGCTGATCCGGCAGCTTCTGCAGCTTGTCGTGTTCCAGATGTATAGGCGTTACCATTCCTCTGGAGTGAACTAGGCAGGGCGAGAGAGGGATCACGCTGCATGGGCAACACATGCTGTCTATATTTTAGCCCGGGCTTTGTGCTATGGAGAGGTATAACTCCATCCCTGGTCTTAACCGGTCTCGGAATCAAAGCGGGAGGTAGCATTTAAGGGTTATAAGTCCTTGTCAATTGGTGTAGACATGGGGCGCCACGGGTTGCCTCTGACGGTGGGAGACACCTACAGGTGTCACTGATCAGCTGCCTCTCGCCTCAAGCTGGGCAACCCCCCGTCCAATTGGGTGCTGATCCGCAAGAGCCTGCCTGCTTCAATGGGTGCTTGTTGCTAGGACAAAATCTGTATCGCAGGCTGTAAAACCAATATACCAAGTATTACTAAAAAGAAAACTAGAAACCTCAACCTATGACTTGCAACCTGGAACATAAGAACCACGTGTCCAGAATTTGTCACTGACCTGACGAATATTGACGATGTGAGAAAAACGGCTGTGATTGACGCCGAACTCAATCGTCTTAACATTGATATTGCTGGTCTGCAGGAGACTCGCCTCGCTGAAGAAGGGCCACTCAGGGAAAACAATTACACCTTTTTATGGAAGGGTAGAGAGCAGGCAGAAAAACGGCAACATGGTGTGGGCTTTGCAGTGAAGAATTCGCTACAAGGAATGATTGTAATTCCACCTGGAGGTAATGAAAGATTATTATCCCTGGCAACCTCTTGTGGTTTTGCCACCATTATCACTGCATATGAACCGACTCTCACTTCCCCAAATGATATGAAGGATTCGTTTTATGAGGAGTTAGACTCTATGATCAAGGTAGTTCCAAAATCCGACTATATTTATATGCTTGGTGATTTCAATGCTCGCGTGGGCAAGGATTCAAGTGCCTGGCCAGTGTGCCTTGGAAAATACAACATCGGTCGCATGAATCAAAATGGGCAAAGGCTACTGGAGCATTGCACCAGAAATGACCTATGTATTACAAACTCCTTTAAAAATAAATCAAAACAAATGCATAAGGTCACATGGAAACATCCAAGATCTGGCCGTTGTCATCAGCTGGACTTCATCATCACACGGAGACAACATCTGAACCAAACATCGTTAACTCGAAGCTATCACAGTGTTGATCACTGTTATCACTGTGGATCTTAAGTGGCTGAACTGGTTTGCGGCAAACAGCCAGACATTGCAGCCGTTGATTGATAAAAAGAAGATAGCTCTCTTAAGAAACAAGGAAAGAACAACGCGTAACACTCTCAGTGAGCTGAAGCAAGCTAGGAAGGTTGTGCAAAAGGCTGCCAGAAAGTGTGCAAATGACTATTGGATCAAGTTATGTGAGTCCATTCAAAATGCAAGTGATAAGGGAAACATCAGAACCATGTATGAAGGGATAAAGAAAGCCTATGGTCCAATGATCACAAGAAGTGCACCATTGAGAACCTTGACTTGAGAAATCATCACTGATAAGAATCAGCACATGGATAGGTGGGTTGAGCACTATTTGAAACTTTACTCAAGTGAGACCAAATTAGGGGATATTGTCCTCAACGCCATAGAGGCCCTGTCAACTCTTGACCTCCTTGACAGAAGTTAAGTGTGCTATAAATGAACTTGCATCTGGCAAGGCTCCAGGTAAGGATAGGATTCCAATAGAGGTTATCAGAAGTGGGCAAGACACACTCACACTACAGATCCACGAGCTAATAGAGCTATGCTGGCGAGAAGGACAAGTCCCACAGGATTTCAAAGATTCAAGCATCTTAACACTGTACAAGAACAAGGACGATCGGAGCGACTGCAACAACTATAGGGGTATCTCACTTCTATGTATTGTTGGAAAAGTATTTGCCAGAATTGTTCTGCGCAGACTTCAAGTCCTAGGAGATCAAGTCTACCGCACACAGTATGGCTTTCGACAGAACCGGTCTACCATTGATATGATATTCTCATTGCGACAAATGCAAGAAAAATGCAGTGAACAGAATCAACCACTGTTTATTGCCTTCATCGACCTCACAAAGGCATTTATTTGGTCAGTTGTGAGGGTCTGTTCAAGGCACTAAAGAAGATTGGCTCCCCACCAACTCTTCTGTCCATTGTGGAACCGTTCCACACAGGCATGAAGGGTATAATCAAGTTTGATGGTGCAACGTCAGAAGAGTTTGAAATCAAGAGTGGAGTTAAGCAAGGTTGTGTACTGGCTCCCACCCTCTTTGGAATATACTTTTCACTTCTACTGAAATATGTCTTTCGTGATCAGGATTGTGGTATATATATGTTCACTCACGCTCAGATGGCGGCCTTTACAATGCTCAGAGCTTGAAGGCCAAGATCAAAAGTAGGAGGGTACTGATCAGAGAGTTGCTTTTTGCAGATGATGCTGCAGTTACGACCCACTCTGAGGAAGAATTACAACGTTTGGGGTACCATCAATCTTTATTGACGACGCCGAACTAGCGATAGTAGACCATTTTACATATTTGGGATCAGAGGTAAATAGCAAATTATCCCTAGATCTGGGAAATCAGCATCAGGATTGGTAAGGCAGCAACAACAATGGATAGGTTAAGAAATAGAGTCTGGGAGAACAGGAAGCTTACTGCCAAAACAAAAGTCCTTGTCTATCAAGCCTGTATCCTTAGTACTCTTCCTTATGGCTGTGAAGCCTGGACAACTTACTAACACCAAGAGAAACGTTTAAACAGCTTCCATATGCGGTGTCTGCGAAGAATACTTGGTATTAAATGGCAAGACAAAATCACATATACTGAAGTATTGGAAAGATCAGGTTGTGTGACGGTATATTCCATGCTCAGTCTTCGTAGACTTAGATGGATAGGATACGTTAGGAGGATGGTTGATGGTAGAATACCAAACGACATCTTTTTTGGTGAATTACAGATGGGTAAGAGATCTCATGGTCGGCATCTACTACGATACAAAGGTGTGTGTTAGCGGGACATGATTGATACAGGCATTGATAATGCATATTGGGAGCAAGTCGCCGCTGAACGTGTTGCATGGAGGGCAAATATCAGAAATGGAATAAAGTCACAGGAGAAAATTATTGCAGATAAGTCACAAACCGAGCGTGTGAGACGTAGAATGGTGGATGATGGTGGAAATGACAATGTGTTCACATGCACCCACTGTGGACGAACATTTACAGCGCGAATTGGCCTTATCAGCCACATTCGCTACCGCCATGGGTTGTAGTTATTATGCCTTTTTGGAGCACAAACTATCGTCTGTCAAGACGGCAACGTGCCAATGAATCATCATCATCAAGTGCCGTGCCGGCTGGCGTAGGCGTTTGTGACGAAACGGATAAATATCGTAAGATCTCTGCATAATAGCCCTTTGAAGGGAGTGCCATGCGTTGGTCTCCCTTTAATTTTATGTCAATTAATAGGGGAGTTCCCTAGAAAAGTAGTGCGGGGGCGGAGCTATTCTAGTTATTTATTGAAGAATCTAGAATGTTCCCCCAAGTGCGTACGTGGTTTTGATCTCTAAGTTCACGAGTGCGTTGTGCAGCACGGGTTGGAGGAACTCATCGTGACTCTGGTTTTCTTCATGAATCATGAAAGTCACGCAGCCCGTGTAGGCGAGTGGAAGGCGGACTGACGTTGTCGGAGTCAGTCGCCCACCAGACCTCAGCGTGGAGAGATCATGGCCAGCAGGCTGCAGTAATTTGGATGTCAATAGTCGCGGCCAGAGCGGACATCTGCAGTCAAAGTTTGTGATGTTTCAATCACAGGTTAGTTGAATACTTATTCTATTATTTAACTGTTGTCGTGATACCCCGCCGATCTCCCCGAAAGAATTAATCGCCGTCGAACTGAGTCGTGGCGTAGCGTTACAAGTTACAGCTGGCTATCCGCATGTTAAGTAGGTTTGATCGATTAGCGATGTAATGTGTTATCTGATGGAACAAGCCGTATTCCACAGCGAGTGGTGTGTAACTAACATAGGCCGAACGAAGTGCTTTACCGTGTGTAGCAGTTACTGGTTTGGTTTATTAACTACACATGAAAGGCAACAGTTTGTCAGTCAGCACATCAACCTGCTAGACGCTGTAAATAATGATAAGGTAGAGCTTATTATTAGAGATGTGTAATGTGCTTCGTGACATTAGAATGGTAACGTAATTGTTCTATCAGTGATGGTGATGTTTCGAGGAATCAAGGTGAAATCAGCAGTGGTGTATTTGCTGTGTGCAGATAGCAGTGTTATTCCGCGTAAGCCGAATGGCGTTGCATCGGTAGGATAACAATTGATAAGAAGTATTCATGATACTATTGTTACTGCTTGTTGTCATGTCCGTCCGCTAGGATGACCGTGCGTGTTCCATATTGCGTTTGTCTAGGCAGCGGGAGGTAGGCCGGTACCCCCAACCCGATCGGTAATAGGTCCGACCCAATGCAATCGTGCATATCCGATGGATGAACATACCCGATCGAGGGTGATGCGGCGCTCCGTAATTCGAGGCCGAGGTGTCTAGATAGATCGAGGTTTGAACCTAACCGTTTCTGTCTCTAATATTCTACTCTTCTGGAACCCTGACGCGGTTCATGGAGTACTTGGAGTACTGCCGTGAGGTAGTAGTTGGGAGGGGCATAACCCCCCCCCCCCCCAAAAGGTGGAGCCAGAGTTTGGTAGTGGAGTCTGGAGGTTTGCTACATTGGATGACGTGACTTAAGTCGTCACGGGACAAGGTACACGAGACCCACAGTAGCTGTGGGAAAGTGTAGTGGTGGATGGCCACCATAGCTGTGCTCGACCGGCACAGGTATGACTGACCTGCAAGATAGTCAGTGAATACAAGGGCAACTCAGGATCTGGGGCAGGGATCCCAGACCTGACACTATGGCTGTGATATGATTTTGTCATTTAAGTGTAACAAGTCCTGAGTTCTCCTTAGTTAATGCTATAGTAATGAATTATCAGGAGTATAATTCATTATGGACATATAGTTATTAATGTGTGTAATTCATCAGTCCATGGGTGAAGGGATTGATGAATTGATGAGTCTGTCAGGAAGGAGATGTCCGGCTGGACACCTTCTCGATACAGTAATCCCTACACTGAAAGGAAAGTAAGTGTATATGTTGATTGAGGATGGGAGATGAAACCGGATTGGACTGGCACCAGGCGAAGGATGCTTGACAGAGTCATACAGTCGACTCTGGTGCTAGGGGTTATATGTAGCCCAGAAGTGTTACTTGACTGAACAGGTGTGCTATTGCTTTTTCTACCATCATTATGCCTATATATTATAGTGACTAGGTAGATCTATGATGTGATGATTTCATACTCATGTTGGTAGACATGAGGAATGTCTGAGAGGCAGGTGACAGGGTGGAGATGCTGGTAGTCTTTGTTGTAGTTGAGTACTCACACCAACCTCTCCGTGTTTCAGGATCTGTTATTACTATACAGAAGAAGATTCGAGAGCTGCACCATGAGCTCTATGGGCCCACTCATTCCAGTGCCTATCCAGAAGTTGATTGAGGCTATACTGGGAGTGGTTGTCTGAGTCTGCGAGATCAATGTTGGAAGGAGCTGAGTGCTGAATAAGTCGGTAGGTCTAGGGTAGGACCTCCGTCAAGAGTCCGACGAGTGTCATCCGATCCTGAGAGGATCCAACACTGAAACGTCTGGTGATTCAAGCCAGTGAAGCACTGGTGACATTCAGTCTCTGTGTAAACCTTGGTAATTGCAAGGGAGTGACCTTTCAAGTTGTGCAGAGTGATCATTGTTACCGGTCGCCATGACCTGTGTTATATGCTTCTGGCCCGGCTGGGTTATGGGACACCATGTATCAGTTGATGCTTACATAGTGTTTTTACATTGGTTACCTTTATGAAGCCAACATGTGGTCTAGTGAACTAGGACATTGATTACAACATTGGTGGAAACACCTGAGTGACATGGTTGTTAAGGTAGGGAGTTACCTCATGCCAACGTTATGAACTGTTGACAATGTTTGTGACGGTAGGGAGCTACATCATGCCAACGTGATGAACTGTTGACAGTGTATGCTAGGTTGTGATTACTACCCATGGATCAGGGTAGGTACATAATACTGTGTGAAGATCTATTGTCCAAGGACATGGAACTAAGGTGAAGTGTTTAGTCACCTGATAGACTTTACCAGTGACCTTGTGTGTTCATGTGGAGCAACCGCGTATTGTGTAGGTGACATATCAGTGTGTGGGTCACCTATGAGATAGAAGAGTGACCTGGCTCTTGTGTATTTTGAGACGGCGCTACATGTATTTTTTCTGCAAGTGGGAGACCGCTAATGTTCTAGGGTCGGCCCAGACTTCATCAAGAGTGTGACGAGGGAAATAGTACGACAGCAAGGAAGGATCCTTGTTCATCAGTGCAGTGTCCGTCAGGCAGTGGTACGGCGCTTGATCAGCCCTTGCTTGGTTCTCTGGGTGAAGAGGGAACTTTGGAGAGGCAGCAGACCTTGGAGTTCCAGTCCACTGGAGGAGCCTGGGTGAGTCGCTACCACGACTGGACAACCGCACGAGCTATCGTCCGCCTCCATGATGAATACTCATCTGCGTCTTTGATCTTGTACATAGTTCTTCTAGTCTGGCTTTCAGCCATCCTTCTCTGTGTTGTGGTTGACGTAGTTCAGAATTAAATTTGTGTTCTCTTAGCTATGACTTTGTGCAGTGATATGACTGGTGTCTGGTCCGAGCCCCCTTGGGGTTTGGAACCTAGGTGAGGGAGGGAAGGTTAAGCTGTCCCGGCTTGTGTGGGGCCTGGTAGATGTAGAGTGCTATTGAGGTGGTTGGAGCAAAGGCAGGGGATAGTATCTATCGTGGCAAACCAGTCCAAGCCCCGGCGGTCTTGTCACAAGATAGAGTGGGGGCTCGTCCGGGATCTTCTCTTTGTTCTGACATCTCGTAGGAATAGGTTATAGTGTCATCTGTCCTATACCTATTATCTACTTGACGAGTAGGGCTACTGAAACCTTTCTCTTCGACGTGGACAGACATTTAGTTAAGTTAGTATAGATACAAAGTTACAGTGTTGGTTGGAGTACAGTTAGCATTGTGATTGGGTATTGCATATCTATACTGATACTAAGTTACACTAAGCATGGCTACTCGTACTTTAGATTTAGCTAAGGTGCGGGCATCTGCAACTGAGTTGGGATTGGCAGGTGAGGAGTTTAAAGCCTATGTACTGGAAGTAGAGAGAGACTTCAGAGCAGAAGAGAGGGAGAGAAGAAAGTCAGAAATTGAGCTGGAAGCTCGAAAGGTAGCACTTGAAGAGCAAAAGTTGGTGGCAGACCAACAAGCACAAAAACTGGCAGCTGACCTAGAGTCTAAGAAATTAGATGCTAGGAAGTTGGAAATGGAACATGAGTTCCGTATGAAGCAACTTGAGGTAGAGGCTAAATCGGTTGGTGAGTCTGAGGGAGCAGTAGGTGGAGTAGCTTTACCTAGCTCATCAGTAGCCAGCAGACCAGCTTACCATGCTATGAAATGGCCGTTTCCACCATTTGACCCGGACCAAGAGAAGATAGATCAATTCTTAGAGAAGTTCGAGGCAATGTGTAAAGCTATGGGTTTAGAGCCTGAGCGTTGGAATCTTAAGCTTTCACAAGGACTCCGTGGCACCGCGTACGAAGTGTATGCGCGTCTTCCCCCAGGGATGGAAAATGATTATCCAACCCTGAAATCGGCTCTTTTGAAAAGATTCGAAATGACAGCCCATGCTTACAGGCGGAGGTTCAGAACTTCCAAGAGAGAACCAGGTGAGATGTTCTCGGCCTATAGTGTGAGGTTGAACTCATACCTGTTGAAGTGGATGGCGTTGGCCAATTTCAAAGAGGATTATGAGAGTCTGAGAGAGTTGATGGTGGTGGATCAAATGAAAATGCAGATGTCCAAGCCTTTAAGGAATTTCTTAGGGGAAAATGGGGCGGAAAGGCTAGACATAGTAAATAAGTTAGCTGAAAGGTATGTGGAAGTCTATGGTGAGACTGGGGATTCCAGTCAGACTGATTCACAGAAAAGGCAGAAGGGGCTTGATCAGAAGCCCAAGACCAAGGGTCCCAAAGAATCATCCAATGTAGCAGATCCTGTGGTAAAAGACTCTGGTAAGAAACCCGATAAGCAAAGCCCTCCCGCCTCCCCAAAACGGAAGTGGAGTAAGAGGTGGTGTAAGCACTGTAAGTCTCCTTCCCATAATACTGTAGATTGTCTGAGGAAGCCAAAGGACTTGCACTTTGCGTGTCTCGCCTCTACTAGAGGTAGACCTAGCGAGACCACACCTAAGGGTCGGGAGAAACCAAAGTCGGAGAAATCACCTGTGATCGAAACGATAGAGGTGAATGGGAAGCAGGTGGAATGTCTATACGATACAGGATTGCAGTTTGAAGCTGTAATCTCATCCCACCTTGTGAGCCCAGGGCAGCTCACCGGCGAGACAAGAGAATTTCAGCTGGCCATGAGGAGCTCTGTAGCTATGGACTTGCCGATTGCTCGGATTGACATTCGGTGCAGGTACGTTACCGGTAGCATCCAGGCGGCTGTGCTGCCTGATCCTATTTACCCTTTGATCCTCGGTCGTCCGCATGTATTCCTGGGGGACCCCAGGGAACATTGTCTAGTGAGCGCTAGGCAGGCCAGGGCTAAGGATGGAGAAAGGCAGTGTGGTAAGGAAATAGACCATTCTCTTGCGAGGTTAGTGAGCAGTGCTCAAAGTAGGGACCCGACTTTGCGTCCTTACTTACTGGAGGTGTCCCAAAGTCCTGTCCCGCCAACTCCGGGTCAGTTCTATGTAGAAAACCGGTTGCTTTATCGTAGAGCCGGGCAAGGGGATAGCCAGTACGGTCAGATGGTAGTCCCTACTGACTACAGATCCCGCTTGATACATAGAGTGCATACCTTATCCTTAACCGGACATAAGGATGTGGGGACAACAGTCCAGTGTCTTTCCAGCCACTACCACTGGCCTGGAATGACAGGCGACGTGCGGAGATATATCCGGTCGTGCCCAACGTGTTGTCTGGCAGCACCAAAGCACAAGACCAAAAACGGTTTATCTCTGCAGATTGGAGATAGGGTTCTCGCGCTTCTCCCAATCGAGGGGGCGGAATTCGAACTCGGATGGCAGGGCCCTTTTCCTGTGGAGCGGATAATGTCCCGATCCACGTATGAGGTGAAGGTCCGCGGGGAATTGCGTAAGTTCCATTGTACTCTCCTTCAGAATTTGGAGAGGTCCGAGGTAGTTTCTCCACAAGATAGTGCGACTACCATCGCGCTAGATTCGGTTCTGGGTCCAGACGAGGGCGAGGAAGACTCAGTCCTACGCAGTACATCCTGTGGGGAGGGTCTGCGGTCTCCTGAGCGTTCAACCGTAAATAGGGCGAACGGGCTCCGTCGGGAAGAGGCCCATGGTGTTAAGCACACTGGGAATCGAGGTCGGACAGGCGAAGTCACAACTGGCACGACGGGATCGTCGGGTGACTCGATACGCCGACAGGCTCACTGTCCTTACTCGCGGGAGAGAAGGCAGGAGCAAGGGTACTCCAGACGAACCTGGAGTAAGCGACCATTCATTTCGGTCGACATCCGCGAACAGTCCACGAAGGTGATGCCTAGTCGGGATAGGAAATATCCTAGTGTCGGAAGGGACGAACGAACCTTCAGTAAAGTAACCGATGGCCTGCAACAGGTGGATGCGGAACAGTCCAGTGTAGACAGATCCTGTAAGCCAATCACCAGGCCGTTACGTTTCGGGCCTAATCGCTGGAGATAACGTATGTTTGAGGCGGTGGTGGGTGATCCAGCATCCATACCATTCTGGTGGATCTCCGCAGGGAAAGTGAATGTTATGGAACGTCTTTTCCTGGGAATCCAATCTTGATAGAGTAGAGGTTCAGAGTTCAGACCGATCTTTGTCTAGTGAGTTCGACCGGGTCGACCATCTTAAGTGGGGGCCTATGTGACGAAACGGATAAATATCGTAAGATCTCTGCATAATAGCCCTTTGAAGGGAGTGCCATGCGTTGGTCTCCCTTTAATTTTATGTCAATTAATAGGGGAGTTCCCTAGAAAAGTAGTGCGGGGGCGGAGCTATTCTAGTTATTTATAGAAGAATCTAGAATGTTCCCCCAAGTGCGTACGTGGTTTTGATCTCTAAGTTCACGAGTGCGTTGTGCAGCACGGGTTGGAGGAACCCATCGTGACTCTGGTTTTCTTCATGAATCATGAAAGTCACGCAGCCCGTGTAGGCGAGTGGAAGGCGGACTGACGTTGTCGGAGTCAGTCGCCCACCAGACCTCAGCGTGGAGAGATCATGGCCAGCAGGCTGCAGTAATTTGGATGTCAATAGTCGCGGCCAGAGCGGACATCTGCAGTCAAAGTTTGTGATGTTTCAATCACAGGTTAGTTGAATACTTATTCTATTATTTAACTGTTGTCGTGATACCCCGCCGATCTCCCCGAAAGAATTAATCGCCGTCGAACTGAGTCGTGGCGTAGCGTTACAAGTTACAGCTGGCTATCCGCATGTTAAGTAGGTTTGATCGATTAGCGATGTAATGTGTTATCTGATGGAACAAGCCGTATTCCACAGCGAGTGGTGTGTAACTAACATAGGCCGAACGAAGTGCTTTACCGTGTGTAGCAGTTACTGGTTTGGTTTATTAACTACACATGAAAGGCAACAGTTTGTCAGTCAGCACATCAACCTGCTAGACGCTGTAAATAATGATAAGGTAGAGCTTATTATTAGAGATGTGTAATGTGCTTCGTGACATTAGAATGGTAACGTAATTGTTCTATCAGTGATGGTGATGTTTCGAGGAATCAAGGTGAAATCAGCAGTGGTGTATTTGCTGTGTGCAGATAGCAGTGTTATTCCGCGTAAGCCGAATGGCGTTGCATCGGTAGGATAACAATTGATAAGAAGTATTCATGATACTATTGTTACTGCTTGTTGTCATGTCCGTCCGCTAGGATGACCGTGCGTGTTCCATATTGCGTTTGTCTAGGCAGCGGGAGGTAGGCCGGTACCCCCAACCCGATCGGTAATAGGTCCGACCCAATGCAATCGTGCATATCCGATGGATGAACATACCCGATCGAGGGTGATGCGGCGCTCCGTAATTCGAGGCCGAGGTGTCTAGATAGATCGAGGTTTGAACCTAACCGTTTCTGTCTCTAATATTCTACTCTTCTGGAACCCTGACGCGGTTCATGGAGTACTTGGAGTACTGCCGTGAGGTAGTAGTTGGGAGGGGCATAACCCCCCCCCCCCCAAAGGTGGAGCCAGAGTTTGGTAGTGGAGTCTGGAGGTTTGCTACATTGGATGACGTGACTTAAGTCGTCACGGGACAAGGTACACGAGACCCACAGTAGCTGTGGGAAAGTGTAGTGGTGGATGGCCACCACAGCTGTGCTCGACCGGCACAGGTATGACTGACCTGCAAGATAGTCAGTGAATACAAGGGCAACTCAGGATCTGGGGCAGGGATCCCAGACCTGACACTATGGCTGTGATATGATTTTGTCATTTAAGTGTAACAAGTCCTGAGTTCTCCTTAGTTAATGCTATAGTAATGAATTATCAGGAGTATAATTCATTATGGACATATAGTTATTAATGTGTGTAATTCATCAGTCCATGGGTGAAGGGATTGATGAATTGATGAGTCTGTCAGGAAGGAGATGTCCGGCTGGACACCTTCTCGATACAGTAATCCCTACACTGAAAGGAAAGTAAGTGTATATGTTGATTGAGGATGGGAGATGAAACCGGATTGGACTGGCACCAGGCGAAGGATGCTTGACAGAGTCATACAGTCGACTCTGGTGCTAGGGGTTATATGTAGCCCAGAAGTGTTACTTGACTGAACAGGTGTGCTATTGCTTTTTCTACCATCATTATGCCTATATATTATAGTGACTAGGTAGATCTATGATGTGATGATTTCATACTCATGTTGGTAGACATGAGGAATGTCTGAGAGGCAGGTGACAGGGTGGAGATGCTGGTAGTCTTTGTTGTAGTTGAGTACTCACACCAACCTCTCCGTGTTTCAGGATCTGTTATTACTATACAGAAGAAGATTCGAGAGCTGCACCATGAGCTCTATGGGCCCACTCATTCCAGTGCCTATCCAGAAGTTGATTGAGGCTATACTGGGAGTGGTTGTCTGAGTCTGCGAGATCAATGTTGGAAGGAGCTGAGTGCTGAATAAGTCGGTAGGTCTAGGGTAGGACCTCCGTCAAGAGTCCGACGAGTGTCATCCGATCCTGAGAGGATCCAACACTGAAACGTCTGGTGATTCAAGCCAGTGAAGCACTGGTGACATTCAGTCTCTGTGTAAACCTTGGTAATTGCAAGGGAGTGACCTTTCAAGTTGTGCAGAGTGATCATTGTTACCGGTCGCCATGACCTGTGTTATATGCTTCTGGCCCGGCTGGGTTATGGGACACCATGTATCAGTTGATGCTTACATAGTGTTTTTACATTGGTTACCTTTATGAAGCCAACATGTGGTCTAGTGAACTAGGACATTGATTACAACATTGGTGGAAACACCTGAGTGACATGGTTGTTAAGGTAGGGAGTTACCTCATGCCAACGTTATGAACTGTTGACAATGTTTGTGACGGTAGGGAGCTACATCATGCCAACGTGATGAACTGTTGACAGTGTATGCTAGGTTGTGATTACTACCCATGGATCAGGGTAGGTACATAATACTGTGTGAAGATCTATTGTCCAAGGACATGGAACTAAGGTGAAGTGTTTAGTCACCTGATAGACTTTACCAGTGACCTTGTGTGTTCATGTGGAGCAACCGCGTATTGTGTAGGTGACATATCAGTGTGTGGGTCACCTATGAGATAGAAGAGTGACCTGGCTCTTGTGTATTTTGAGACGGCGCTACATGTATTTTTTCTGCAAGTGGGAGACCGCTAATGTTCTAGGGTCGGCCCAGACTTCATCAAGAGTGTGACGAGGGAAATAGTACGACAGCAAGGAAGGATCCTTGTTCATCAGTGCAGTGTCCGTCAGGCAGTGGTACGGCGCTTGATCAGCCCTTGCTTGGTTCTCTGGGTGAAGAGGGAACTTTGGAGAGGCAGCAGACCTTGGAGTTCCAGTCCACTGGAGGAGCCTGGGTGAGTCGCTACCACGACTGGACAACCGCACGAGCTATCGTCCGCCTCCATGATGAATACTCATCTGCGTCTTTGATCTTGTACATAGTTCTTCTAGTCTGGCTTTCAGCCATCCTTCTCTGTGTTGTGGTTGACGTAGTTCAGAATTAAATTTGTGTTCTCTTAGCTATGACTTTGTGCAGTGATATGACTGGTGTCTGGTCCGAGCCCCCTTGGGGTTTGGAACCTAGGTGAGGGAGGGAAGGTTAAGCTGTCCCGGCTTGTGTGGGGCCAGGTAGATGTAGAGTGCTATTGAGGTGGTTGGAGCAAAGGCAGGGGATAGTATCTATCGTGGCAAACCAGTCCAAGCCCCGGCGGTCTTGTCACAGCGTTCATGGCTCTCCATAGATCTCGGTCTTTGGTTTTCTGGATCAACTCTGCTGCTGATATTCCTCCATGCCAATGAATAATATATATATATATATATATATATATATATATATATATATATATATATATATATATATATATATATATATATATCATCTCATCTCATCTCATCTCATCATGTTCCTATTGTACCTTGCGGTGTCGAGGTGAAGTATAAACAGTGTGAGAGTGCCCGATTATGGGCTTCATATATCGATATTCCCATGGACTCTGCTATTCCCTCCGTCCAACGTTTACGTGGTCGGCCTCTTCCCCTGTTTCCATCTGGTCTGTACATCATTGCTTGTTGTGGTATACTGTTGACTGATAACCTACTTGCATGGCCAAACCATTTGACTTGCTGCTTTCTAATAAAATCTAGTGCTGCCTTAACCCCCACTTTAGTCCCGATTTCTTAATTTCTGATCTTATCTCTTCTTGATATGTTGAGTATTCTTCTCAGGAACCTCATTTCTGTTGTGATTTTTCTTTTCTCTTTTTCTGTCATTGTCTAGGTTTGGCATTGGTAGCATAGAGTTGGTAGGAAGTTTATATTGTAAAGTGCTTTCTTAGTAGTTATTTATACATGTTTGTTCTTTAGTATTGGTACCATTTGTCCAGAGAGCTGATTTGCCTTATTGCACCTATTTTCGATCACGTCTTCTGATCTGCCATTTGATGATATTATACTTCCTAGGTACTTGAAACTCTTTACTTGTTTCAAGGGATGTTCGTTTAGGTGAATTGTTGTTGTTTGTTCTTCTTTAGGTATAGTCATTACCCCTGTTTTGCTTGTGCTAATTTTCATGTTATGTTCACTACACATTTCGTTTAGACTATTCATGTGGTCTTGTAATTCAGCTTCTGATATTGCTATTAGTGTTTGGTCGTCTGCAAACAGGAGTTCTCTAATGGTTAGATTTGCAGATGGTTCTTCTTCTGTGTTCTCGTCATGTGGTATTTTTGCTGTCTCTGCTTGGCTGATATCTTTACATATGTTGTCTATATATGTTATGAACAAGTGAGGGGACAGGACACAACCTTGTTGTACTCCAGATCTTATGGTGAAGGGTTCTGAGTATCCCACAGTTGCTCTCACTATGTATTCACTGTTGTTGTATAAACTTCTACATAGGTTTGTTAGATGTGTACTCACTCCATATTGTTTAAGGATTTCCCACAGCTTGTTTCTGTCTACTCTATCGAATGATTTTTCTTGGTCGACAAAGGCGAAGTAGAGTGGTTCATTGAATTCTATTGATTTTTCTATAAGTTGTCTAAGAGCAAAATTGGCATCTTTGCATCATTTGTTTTCCCTAAATCCAAATTGTGTTCTCTTAGCTGGGGTTCTAAAGTAGTTCGTAATATTTTTTCAAGAATTTTGCTAAATATTTTCCCAGTATGACTCAACAGTGAAATGCCTCTGTATTGTGTGCAGTCTCTTTTGCTGCCTTTTTCCCCAAATGGGGATAATTATGGCATTTCCCCAGTCTCGTGGTGTCTGTTGTTCTACCCAAACATGGTTGAACAGTCTATGTAGCCAAGCTGTTCCTATTTCTCTTGCTGCTTTAATTAGTTCATTTGGTATTTTATCATGTTCCGGTGATTTGTTCAATGGGGCTAATCTGATGGCTTCTATAATTTCTTCTTTTACTATGTCTGGTTCTAGTTCTTCGGTGACATCTGCGTAGGTCTCTTGAAGTCCTGTGGCATCTGATGGGATGTTGAAAAGTTGTTCGAAATACTGCTTCCATCTGATTAGGATTTGTTTTTGTTCACTTATTAGTTCTCTATATTCGCTGTTAATTATTTCAGTTGGGTCAAAGGGTTCTCCTCTGGTTCGCATTGCACTTATCTTTTTGTAGAAGTTTCTAATTGCCTCCTTGTAGTTTTTATTTAGGGTTTCTCCATACACTTCCCAGTCTTTTTGTGTTTCCCTCTTTACTATTCTACTCACGTCTTCTCGATATTCTATATTCTATGTAATCACATTCCTGTTTGCTCTTCAATCACTTTTTATATTTTTCCTTTTTGTCTTTTACCGTTTTCTTTACTTCTGCGTTCCACCAACTTGTTATTTTCTTTATCCGTGTTTTGCGTTTTTTCGTGGTTTCACATGCTATCTTTGCAGTATTTAAAATGCTTGATTTGAACACCTCCCATATATATATATATATATATATATATATATATATATATATATATATATATATATATATATATATATATATATATATATATAATACAGGGTTTTCCCCCCAAGGATTTGAAAATATATATTTTCATCACACCACCCATGAAACCAAATGCTGTTGATTCTTGATTGGTGAGGATTACAGAACTATTAGCTTAATGAGCCATATGAATAAGATACTCCTCAAGATCATGCAAGAAAAAGTCAAAATAAAATAGATAAGGAAGTTGCTGAAGAACAATTTGGGTTCCGCTAAAATAGCTTCACAAGAGAAACAATAATCTATTTGAGGATGCTAACTGAAAAAAAAAATACATAGAATTTCAGAAAAATATATATGTATCTTGTATAGATTACAACAAAGCTTTTGACAGAATACATCCATCCATCCATCCATCCATCCATCCATCCATCCATCCATCCATCCATCCATCCATCCATCCATCCATCCATCCATCCATCCATCCATCATCCATCCATCATGTGTCATTCCTATAAGCGTGGGCGGTCATGTTCTGCCATATCACTCAATCATCAGAGTCGTGGATCAGATTAATTACATGCCTCTAAAATATAGGAGTCGATGGAAAGGACATCAGACTTATTAGTAACTTGCACTGGGAGTCAATTAGATACGGAAATAATTATTCGTCGCCCATAGAGATAAAAAGAGGACCACGTCAGCAGGGATGCGTGTTGTCTCCAAGCCTCGTCAACCTATACACAGAAAGAATATTTAAATAAGTCGAACTGCCTGGACTTAACATCACTGGACTAATCGTAAACAATCTTAGGTATGCTGACGATATAGTGTTACTAGCGAATGCGAGCAGGAGTTACAAAACCATTTGGAACAAGTTGAGTTGAGTTGAGTTCAGTCAAAAACCGACATCCCTGCACTCATACGTGCTCAGTCTCCTCGTTCAACAACCAGCGAAGAGTCATACTACTAATCGTTCCCACCGCTATCTGGTGATATGTTCTCCTGGTCTTCCCTCTCAGTTTTGAGATTCTTCCAGAACCCCTGACGATCCCCCGCAATCTCATTCTTTCCACATATGGGTTCTCAGTCTGTTCCTCCGCCTTCTCCACCTGGTCCCACAAGCGCACGACCCCCCCCCCCCCCCCCCTTGTTCATAGGCAAGATACCACCAAGAGGTGCATTCCCTGCTAGCCTATCAGCCTGTTCATTCCCCCGTACACCCGCATGGCCAGGGCAAAATATCCATACAATTCTCACAATCTGTGACCTCTGAAGCGACGAGAGCCATTCTACACGAAACATTCCTTTCTCCACCTTGCTAAGCGTATTCTGTGAATCCGTAATGAACACAACGTGTGTTGCAGTAGTCTCCTCTAGCCACCGGAATGCCGCTGTTGCTACCCCCACCTCCATTTGGAACAAGTAAACAGGCATAGTGCAGAATGTGGCTTAGATATTAACGTCTATAAACAAAACTATGATAATTAGCAGTGGAAAAGAAAGGTCATGGATGAAAATCACAGTTAACGGAGAGATATTAAAACAAGTAACAAGTTTCTTTTATCTTGGACATTTAATAACAGATTATGTTAGAAATGAAACAGAAATAATAATACAAAAGGAATAGGAATTGACCAAAATGCTTTCAACATCATGAAATCGGTATTAACATCCCAGAGAAATTAACACTGCATTAAAAATCAGAATTGTCAAATGTAACGTATATTCAACACTACTGTATGGCACGAAAGCCTAGACACTGAACAAGAAATTAGAAAGTCGAATAGAGGCCCTTGAGATGTGGATGTAAAAAAAGAATATGTCGTATTTCATGGAAACAAAAACAGTCGAATACAGAGATTCTAGAAAAACTGGGAATAACAAGAGAGTGGATGAAAGAGGCAAGTTAAATATGTCGGCCGTGTTAAAAGACACAACACAGCAAGAGGTAGACAACAATACGATATGGAAAATAACACCAAGAGATGGAAGAACATCAGTCTGCTACTAAAAAACCTGAACATAATGCGCATAAATGCATTTGAATATAAATGTTATAGACTTGTTCTAAGAACAAATGGACCCTTACTTAAAGAGTTGAATATTGAAGAAGGTTGGCTGTTAAGACGATAAAACAAAGAAAATTGAAATATTTTGGTTGCTTGAAATGTCATGAAAGTTTGGATAGAACAATACTGGAGGGGTATATGCCTGAGAAGAGAGGAAGTGGAAGGCTAAAGAGAAGATTGGTGCAGGATGTTGCGTATGATCTCCAGATGAGTGTATCCTTGCTTATGATCGAGAAGCTTTCCAAAAGGTTGTTATGAGAGCGAGGTTCAGCAAAGGACGTGCTACTGTATGAATATGTATGTATATATGTATACACACACACACGCGCGCGCGCACGCACACACACACACACACACACACACACACACACACACACATATATATATATATATATATATATATATATATATATATATATATATATACTAGCTGACACGGCCCGGCTTCGCCCCAGTCACTGATGGGAAGCATCTCATTTAATTCATATAAGTAGTCATATAAGTTCCCGTTCCCGTTACCGACTATCTGTCTGTCTGTCTGTCTGTCTGTCTGTCTGTCTGTCTGTCTGTCTGTCTGACCCGGCCCGGCATCGCCCAGCTCCTGGTGTGGAGCATCTCATTTAATTCATATAAGTAGTCATATAAGCTCACGTTCCCGTTCCCGACTATCTATCTGTCTGTCTGTCTGTCTATCTGTCTGTCTGTCTGTCTGATCCGGCCCGGCTTCGCCCAGTCCCTGATGGGGAGCATCTCATTTAATTCATATAAGTAGTCATATAAGTTCCCGTTCCCGTCTGTCTGTCTGTCTGTCTGTCTGTCTGTCTGTCTGTCTGTCTGTCTGTCTGTCTGTCTGTCTGTCTGTCTGTCTGTCTGTCTGTCTGTCTGTCTGTCTAATCATTTATTGGTTGCAGTTAGAACAACCTTAGATAAACGAAGACCAACTTACAAAAAGCATTAGAAAGAGCACTTGAAAGATCTGTACATCTTCCCCAACAATTAACTTGGGTACATGGAGCAGCGGCAGCAGCAGCAGAAGAAGAAGAAAAAGGAGGAGTAGGAGCTGGGAGGAGGAAGAGGGAGGTGGAGGAGAGAGGAGGAGGGAGGAGTAGGAGGGAGGAAGAGATAGGCGGAGAGAGGAGGAGGAGGGAAGAGGAGGAGGAGGAAGGAGGAGGAGTAGTAGGGATGAGGAGGGATTAGGAGGAGGAGAGGAGGAGGAGGAGGGAGGAGGAGGAGGAGGAAGGAGGAGGAAGGAGGAGGATGAGGGTGGAGGAGGCAGGAGGAGGTGGGAGGAGGAGGGGAGGAGGAGGGGAGGAGGAAGAGGGAGGAGGAGGGAGGAGGGGGGAGGAGGGAGGAGGAAGAGGGAGGAGGAAGAGGGAGGAGGAAGGAGAAGGAGGAGGAGGGAGAAGGAGGGAGGAGAAGAACGCAGGAGGAGGAGGGAGGAGGAGAGGGAGGAGGAGGGAGATGGAGGAGGAGGGAGGAGGAGGGAGATGGAGGAGGAGGGAGGAGGAGGGAGAAGGAGGAGGATGAGGGAGGAGGAGGGAGATGGAGGAGGAGGGAGGAGGAGGGAGGAGGATGGAGAAGGAGGAGGATGAGGGAGGAGGAGGAGGGAGGAGGATGTGGGGAGGAGGAGGGGAGGAGGAGTTGGGAGGAGGAAGAGGGAGTAGGAGGGAAGAGGGGGTGGAGGGCGG